>OY754337.1:93601308-94801308 GCA_963573305.1 Pyrrhosoma nymphula
TGTTTCTGAGGCTGCTGAATACAGATTTGATAATTCATTGCACATTTTCTCTAGATATTTTTATAACGCCTCTGCTGTTATGGGTCATGATACATAACACTGGTAAATAAAAACAATCAAGCATTTCAATTTGGTAAAATAATATAATTTTGAGAGTTCATCTTATACCTTTTGGTGAGGTCTTAATGTTAAATTTTGCACTTCATTAAGAAAGATTCATTTCTATAAAGGTCTCACTTCTCATCATTTTCTTCTACCGATGCCTTTTCAGGCAGGTGTCCTTGCACCCCCTGCCACAAGCCCCAACGGAAGATGGTAGGGTAGCATGCCGGTATACGTTGAATGGTACATATTACGTCAGTAGTCAACCGCCTCCTCGACTAACTTCTGCCTACTCTTAAAATAGTCAATCATATATGGTGTGTCAGCCTTTTCATATTATTCCTCATTATTCAAGTTACCTGATCCTTTACAGTTCAAATGAGGTATTTTCATTTTTCCTCGCCATTTCTACTCTTCTATATCCGTCTGATTTAGCACCCCTTTATACCTTTACTTTCTGATTATTATACGTTCTGCCTGAATGCCTATTTTTTTCTTATGTTTTTGCCCATTCTCTAATGAATTCTATTTTAAGACTCTGTATTATCTTCTCCCCGCTCTCATTATCTCAAAGTTTTTCCATTTGATTTTTCTTAACATTTTCTGTATCTACTAACCATGCATTGGTTATTCACGTGGCTAGAATCCTAGATAAAAATAAATGCACCACAAATTGATTAAGCAAAGAGGATAAATATCCAATGGAAACAAGTATAAAATATCAAGAAACGCTTTGAAGAGAATAAACATAAATAAGGGAATTAGACAAGAAGAATCCTTAAGTATGTTATGTTTAGCTTAATAGTGAATAATTAGTTACAACTATAACGCCTATTAATGGATGCCGAATGGATAAATAAATCATTAATATCAAATTATCTGCGGATGATGCAGTATTTTAAAAGTAAATATGATCTGCACGAACTATTTCACGTCATAAGCCTCTCTAAATATCTGCAGAGAAATCAAAGAGAAACAATTAATCCCTGCCCATAGATATCTAAACTAGATGTCGGTGACAATAGACATGTGATAAAATATTTAGGCTCAGTAAGTGACGCATGCGCAGCAAGTAATGGAAACTCCCGATTTGACACGAAATAATGAGCAGATAGAAAATATTTACGTGTGTAACGTATATCAGATTGAACAATAAACCTTAATTTTAGGACAAAAAGGTTAAAATTTAAAATCATTGCTAATTTAAAAAGGCCAACCTTAATGTGGCCATAGAAATGTCCTAGCTAGCCTCTTACTAGGAATAAAATTGAGATTACATTTTCAGTATATCATGCTAATCATGCACCTAGAACTTGAAACACTGACGCGTTACGCCCTTGCCTATTGTATTATGCCGCAAAGTAGTCAAAAATCAATAATCCTCCTTAGCGCCTCTCAACGTTAAGCTCTGAAACTGCGGGGAAAATGGTCTGATGGAAACTGCTATAAGCAAGATAATGAACAAAAAGGTTGCGAGCGGCTCCCTCTCAAGGGCATGGCTTGTTTCCGGCCATAAATAAAAACTATGGAGAGCCCTCCAGCTCTTGGCTTTCCCTTGTATCCCATTTATGTGCGTATTGATATCCTTCTATTACCACCCACAAAATGGTCGTGGCATTTTGGAAATGCTCCAAATTGGCGGTAAATAATTTTCCATGATTAATATTCACCGCTTCAGGAGGCGCCGAAAAAAAGCGACGCCCGCTTGTTGGGTCTGTTAGGTAATCTCGGTGGGATGATGTTCTCGTAAAGGTTTGTCCCTTGGCACACGGCATTGTCCCAGTGGCGTATTTAGCACTCATGACGTTGAAGAGGGTCACTCCTCTTGTCTGCGTGGCATGAGCGTGTCTAACGCACGCTAAATCCTGTACTGCACCCAAGCGTTTCGCTAACATCTGTGGACTCCTTGTTAAATTGTCCCCATGGTGTTTTCCATACAAATGTCTCGTGCGCAACGCAAAAACAATTGTGCACAGAAGTGAATCCTGTATTCGTTGGGCGCTTCGTTGTTAAGCCCAATTCACGCGATATTCGGTTCCGCACATGACCTAGAATGTATGCTAGCCGGTGCTGGTTACGGAGGAGGGATTCAAACCGTCCTAGAAGGTATCACACGTTCATTGAACTTGTGGACGTAATTTGCGCTTGCGATTAAGCAGCATTTTCATTCATCACGTAGCGCGTCTACTACAGTTTAAAATTAACCCATATATGGCAGCAGGTGACCGAAACAATTGTCAGAACATTTTTATTTCTGGTTGATTTCACGGACAGAAAATTACTAATAACTGCAAGGAGATAAAGATGGTGCGGATTTCTAAGAGAGGAGATTGCGCAGCGTCTGTGTGAGCTAACGTGACCGGTTTACAGCCTATAGATCGTGCCCGGTCCTATCAGGAGTGAGTAGCAAACGTTTACCACATCAATGATGAAGTCAAGTAGCTCAAGGAATATGGTAGCTTGTTAGCCATCATGCTGGTTCTGTATCACATGAAACAGGAAAGCTATCATAGTGCTGAGTATACTCGACCTCGCTTGGCAAAGTACAGAACGGGCTTTACAAAACCACCCACAGGACACAGAAACCGCTTATTATCGTAGAAATTGTTCCGTTATGGTCCTCTCATTCTGGGAAAAAAATGATGAGCCTTATCTTTTGCTGGGTTTCACAGAGGTAAGTATATTTTATTATTTTATAAATCGTAAACGTCATATAAGAAGAACTAAGTACCAGGTAAAAATGAGCGTAGTGACTGTGTGGATTTAATTCTTTTAATCAAAATTGGTGCATAGGAAAACATTCGGGTTTTGAACTTAGCCTTGTGTAAAAATTGTGTTCCTGGCATTAGTCCATCATATTTTCGCGACTTTTTTAAAATTATAGTATTCACAGTAGAGAAGAACTAAGTATCAGGCAACAAGTTTTGAAATTCTCAGAATTTGTTAATCGAAAAACCTTCAGGTTTTGAAATTGGTCATGTGTAAAATTGGGTTCCTGGTGTTAGTCCGTTATATTTCGGAGTCCGTTATATAAAAAATTATGGTATTCATAGTTGAGAAATCATCGGGCTGAATTTGATTTCTAACATCTTGTCTTTATATAGCCACCTGGTTGAGTTTACTATGTACATCAAACCATCTCAACCAATTGAAATCAGCATTACAAGTTTGGAAATTGTGCTTTCGATATATGTTAATGGCAGAGATTCTGAATAACTACCGGAAACTGGAGAATATCCTTTAAGACTTCTGGAATAGAGCATACCACCAACGTCTTCTGGCCTTTAACGAAATACATCACCCTTATCCACTTACATCAATTTAGTTATAATGCAAATTTTGTGCACCTTTTATTTAGAAGCGTATCAGGCTTGACATTGTGGAAACATGAAATGTCCATTTTAAATAAAACAAAGATGGTAAATTTCCACACAGTATATTATCAACCACAGTATATTAACAAACACCGACCAAGGTTTCGGCACGTAATGCCATTCTCAAGGTGGCATTTGACCTTGAGAATGGCATTACGTGCCGAAACCTTGGTCGGTGTTTGTTAATATACTGTGGTTGATAATATACTGTGTGGAAATTTACCATCTTTGTTTTATTTAAAATGGACACCTTTTATTGCATCTTCAGGCTTAACAATTTTTTGCAGCCTTCATATTTGACTTAAATCTTCAGGGCTCATATAGCCTCCCGAATAGACTTAACTAACAGCTCATTCCGAGAAAGCTTCAAATCGTTCTCCGACAATCTTTTCTCTGCTACTCTGACATTTCCTCTATGTTCTATTTTCTCCCAGTTTCAAGCAATTTAGGGATGTTTACTTCTGGTATAGTATTCAGCGACTGTTATATTTCAATATTTCCTCCACTCACTTTTCTTAACTACATCATGTATTTTTTTAAATGTACCCTACGTTCTCTACGATTTTATTCGCCTTTATGAATTTTAAAAACCCAACGATTTCTTAATAAAAAGCAGGCACTTGGTTATAATTCTACACTTTATTTTAAAAAACCCGGGTCGTGTTGTTTACAATAAAGTGTGGAATGATAACCAAGTGCCTGTTTTTTATTAATAATGAAGGAGTTCCGATGTAAAAAAGAGGCTGGTGAAGAGCTTGATATGGAGTGTGGCGTTGTATGGGGCAGAAACGTGGACCTTGAGAAAGGAAGACGAAAATAGGCTGAAGGCTTTCGAGATGTGGGTGTGGAGGAGGATGGAGAAGGTGCGTTGGACGGAAATGAAGACAAATGAGGAAGTGATTGCCATGGTGGACGAGGAGAGGAAACTTATAGATGAGATAAGGGGAAGACAGGGTAGGTGGTTGGAAGGGGTAATGAGGGACGACGGTTTGCTGAAGGCCGTGATAGAGGGTAGGATGTTGGGTAAGCGGGGAAGGGGAAGGAAGAGAATCGGTTTTATGGACGGGATGAAGAAAGGTAGGACTTATTCTGAGATGAAGAAAGAAATACTGGAGGTAGAAAGGGCACGGCACGTGTAAGAGTTCGTTGGATATTCTCTGACTTTCATCACAACCTACCTCTAACCGGTAGATTACTGTAATGATGATGATGAAGGAGTTCCACCGAGTAAAGGCAGAAACAGTGTCCTATGCCCAACGATTTCTCCTATTACTCTCTCCTCAATGGAAAGGTTTCTTTGCTATTCTTTAAAAAAAATTAAAACCTTCGTATTGCTAAGAGTTTATTTTGTTAACTAGAGTTTAATAGTAAATCATAATTTAGCTTAGAATAATTTACAAAAAAACCCCTTCACTTTTTATATCAATTACAAGCAATTACGTCATTTAGATTGAAAAGGACACAAATCATGCCAAATTTTAGAGTAACTTCTTCATGCCTGCGCCTCTATGGCTTGAGTATGTATACAGCTTTCTGTCTCGCGTGAGTGGTAAGAGCTTATTGCTATTTCATTAGTTGTTGTGTGAAATTAGTGTTTTCTTTATGATTGCTGTTTTTAACGATTGAACATTTTTCATGCTACCTGATCATTTTATTTTTAAATTTACTTTGGCTCTAATAAAAGCAATAGCCAAGGAAAAGTCATTTGACTCAGAGCAGATATCTCTTGCTGGTTTTTAATGATAATTTTTTCAGGCGGGCCTCGGGTTCAATTAAGTTCAATTTAACCTCATTATAAATGATCAAGAGGTTTTTTTCTTTTGAAGTTCAGTTTGTGGCCTAAAAAGAGGGTCTCTCTCTAATTTAATGAAAATAAACTTCCCACCCTAACTTATTTAATTACCCAGCTACTCGTGGCTCTTCGTCGTAGTACTTTTTTTACCAATCGGATGGATACTAAGTGAACGTTTTTTACTCCCTCAATCAATTCTTTCTGCTACGCCTCTCTCATGGACGTGATATGTACGCTTTCATTAATGTCTCAATTGAATGTTCTAGTAAAAAGCTTTTCGTTTTTTTAACTTGGAGTTCACTTCAGGCTAGGAAATAAATCGGTCATTATCTTACATGAGCTGCTTGACTGACATTGATCTTCAGGTGGCAGGAGTGAAACATTCCGGATGCTCTGCAGCGACGCCTTCTCGGCCAGATTCGGGACCACTCATTGGAGTTAGTGGCGCTGGTATCACTCCTGTGCATTCGAGGCAATAACGTGGAAGGCAGAAGTCGGATTTATTGGAGATTTGCCCATTTAGATTGGGATTTCTCGATAATTAATAGTCATTCCATGGTGCGCACGAGGCACTAGATCTATTATTTTCACCTAGCTTCGTGCAGCGCGTATCACACATGATCGGGAATAGAATCAAATTTTTGCCCGCGAAAGGTGAGTTAGGCCTGGGCGATATATCGATATATCGTAAAATATCACGATATTTTAATATATCGCCAATCCGATTTTGAGTTTTTGAAATTGACGATATATCGTTGCTCGATAAATATAGTCTTATCGTGCCCCGATATTTTTTCGTGCCCGATAAAATATCGGGGCACGATAAATATCGTGATCACGATAAATATCGCGATAAAATATCATGTCATCGCCTCCCGATAAAATATCACGATATCGCGCTCCGATAAAATATCACGATATAAGATCGTGATATTGCTCTCCTTCAAATATAGCGTAATCGAGCCCGATGAATTATTGTGATATTGCACCGGTTTATTGTGTCGGAAAAAGACAGCCGTTGGGTTGGTCTTCGCTTAAGCTGGAGCAAGTACGTTTGAAAACTTACTATTCTGCTATCTGCTAATTCAAATTCTCAGACAATATATACACAAATACACATACAAACAGTTGTTTTCAGTTCCTTCCAAAATTTGAACAAGACATCACCTATAAACTATCGGACCACTGAAATTGAAAGAGAGAGAGAGAGAACTGCTGAGAATTTGAATTAGCAGATAGCAGAATAGTAAGTTCTAAAAACATACTTGCTCCAGCCACGAAGGCCAACCCAACGGCTGTCTTTTTCCGACACGATAAACCGGCGCAATATCACTATAATTCATCGGGCGCGTTTACGCGATATTTGAACGAGCGCAATATCACGATCTTTTATCGTGATATTTATCGTGATAATATATCGTGATATTTTATTGGGGCGCGATATCGTGATATTTTATCGGGACGCGATATCATGATATTTTATCGCGATATTCATCGTGATATTTATCGCGATATTTATCGTGCCCCGAAAAAATATCGGGGCACGATAAGACGATATTTATCGCCACGATATGAGTTATCGATATCGCCACCTGACGATATGCTAAAATTATCGTATCCCGATATTGAATTATCAATATCGCCCAGGCTTAAGGTGAGTGCCATGCTTTCAAATCCAATTTGTCCTTCTAGTGATAGTCTAGTATTTTCCTCGCCGATGGAAAACTTCGAAAGCGGAAGTGATGAACACAGTTTCCATCCACACTGACGTTTTCACATATTTTTTTTCTGGAAATAATGAATTCGAAAATTTCCTGCCTAATGTTAGGTGTCCCAAACGTGGACCACATATTTAAGAACAAGCATACTTGGCGGTTTAAGTCGATTTTGGAAGTGATGCTGGAAGCCTACTTATCCACTTCAATTCCATTATTATAGTATTTTCTAGAGTGAACTTCCGGTTTAGGTAGGATTAATATCCACGAGACTTAAAGTAGCATATGCCCCTATCTTACTTCGCTATTTCTTTTTCAATTTATTTCGGCTCTAATAAAAGCACTAATTTGAAAATTAATGGAAAACAGAGAAAAATAGGTTCATGAATCAGTTGATAAAAAACTGTTCTGGGATAAAAATAAAACTTAACTCATTGTTATCAATGACCGTCATCGACCCGAAGATTGGTTATATGCTGCTTTCCACTCCACTTCCCTATCTGCTTAACGCTTGTTTATATCTTCATTTTGACGTTCTTCATAATTTTCCAGATAAGTTACATCCTTATTTTGCCATGGCAATTATTCCCATTCATATCTCCCTCCTATAATGTTTTCAAGGGGTAGTTTTGCATCGCACAATGTTGTTGTAAGTTATTCTCTTCTTTTTTTATTACACTTGTTTTTTTACAATTCTTCGAAAGACTTCTTCATTGGTGATTCTCTTCGTCCATTTCGTCTTCTATATAATTTTTAAAATATATTTCGTCTTATAGTTTTTTGGGCGGAATTCGGATTACAAATCTTTCAAAACTGCAGGAATTTCTCTATTATATGGACTTAGCCCTCTATTCTTTCTTCTATCATACTCTTCATAAGCCTATTGTGCCTCAGGGTTTTCCAAATCTATCTGGTTATTCTTTTCTATATAGTGAGTCCTTTCGTCTTCTACTGTTGTGTATATCTCTTCATTTCTTATTTTATCCGTTCGTTTGATCTTCAGCATCCTTCTCCAGCACCAAGTTTTTAATGCTTTTTAATCTTTTCTAGCCCGCTTAAAGTTTTAGTTATCAAATTGAAAATAAGGTATTGCTTTTTCAAATTAATAAATTTTTACAGCTTAGGTGGTCGATCAGTTTAATCTTTAAGTAGTCTCTTTATGATTTTTATCCTAATATCAGCTGGTATGCCTTGCATTCCTTCTTATCCTTTTGTGCAGATTGGTGGAAAGGTGAGGCGGCTTCTGAGAACAACGTGGTGGATTGACAAAAGGATTCCTAAGGACAGCCGAGCTTCATCTAACGTAATTGATTTTCCGTGTACTTGAAATTCCATGGGTGAACTGTGCGACTTCGGTAAAGGTGTGATTCCCAAGCCGCGGCCGGAGCCGCGCGACATTGTCGCGACGCGACAATGTCGCGCGGTACTCGCGATTGTGTCATTCCTATGAACGCGGCGCGACTCCTCAATCGGTCGCGCCGCGGTACACTCAACTCGTTGTAATATGCTCCCGTGGACTGTTATGAACGAAGTCATGAATAGGAGTGAAGTGATCAGATATCTGATGCTTGAAGAGGAGGAAGATGACGATATTCTGTCGTTGTTGTTGTTACGAAGTGGAAGGAGCAAGGACACACATGAAATATTTAAATCAAGAGCAGAAGAGGGTTTCTACAGTATACTGATTAATAGACATTTAATGAAGGACGAAAAGAAGTTTAGGGAATAATTTAGGCTAAATGTTCTGCAATTTAACTTCATTTTGAATTTAGTGGAAGAACGATTAAAGTGTCATCCGTGTAACAGAGTTAGATGCCCAATAACTCCTGCCGAGAAGCTAGCAGTGACTTTGAGGTGAGTGACTAATCATTAATTTGATTGAAATCAAGAAATATGCTTTGAATGAATTTATTGGATTGATATAATTCGATTTACAATAATTATTTAAGGATGACGATGAAAAATAGTTCATTCCCCTGGCTAGTTTTTGCCCACGACCCTGGTTTCAACATGATGAGTCATGAGTTTCAGGTGGCAAGAAAATTCCGCGACCAGAAAAAGACGAAGTTGCAACTGTACATGCATGGGAATGTGCTTTGATTAGAGGGGGAAATGAATGCGGTTTCATTGTTTCCATGGTGTTCACCTGCGACTGTAACAATATATTCAGGCCTGGGTCGTGAGCGAAAAGCACCCAGAGAAATAACAATCTTACAAAAATGTATTTTGGCTGTCATCAGTTCTTCAGATCCTTTCCTGACATGGCTAGAGCCTTTTCCTCTAGCTCCATGACTGTGCTAAAAATTTGCTTCTTAGCATCTACTATTAGCGGCGGAGGTAACATTTTCACCGTCATTGCCATGCTTTTAAAAAACAAATCAATGTTGTCTTCCTCAGCCCTCGGCGGAGATTGGCCCAACTTCGCCAAAATATCTTTTCTCTCGTTCGATCTAAGAAACAAAAGAAACATTGTATATTAATTTAATGCTTATGGTCTCAATTTGTACCAAAAAGTCAGTTTTCATTCAGTTTCGAAATTTCCTATCAATTTTTTCTTCTTCCTTTACCTCTCCTCTAATATTCGATAAATTCTTTCCTCTTCGGTTGTTTTTCTTTTCTTTCGTGAGACAAGCGAGCTAGCCTCGCCCTGATTACAGGTGTTGGTGGAGGTCGAAGTCTTGGTAGCCGAAGCTTCCTCTTCCATATTTTCGTCTATCGCTTCAGTAGGCGGATCTATGACCTCTGCAGTTACTGCTGCAGTGTTCGTTTGAGATCTAAAATACGTAAATTGGTAACATGCATTTATTTTACACTTCATAATTCCACCATAATTCGAGGGGGAAGAGCAGTAATATTAGACACCTTGTGGCTGCTGTATACTCACTGTCTTTCGTAGCTCACACTATCAAGGAACGATAGCACATCTGCAAGAGCCCATTTTGTTTGCTTGGCTTGCGATGAGGAGCCAGTTCCCACTTTTCTCCCTCTTTTACTTCTGTTGTATGTGTCTTTAATATTCTTCCACCTCTTTTTGCAAGCATCCGCTGAAATGCAAGCCGTTAACTTTATAGGCATTACAAAACACTGAAATAGTCACTGTAGAAATGCTCATTCAATCCTTTTACTGCCCATAGGTTCTTGGCCACCGGAGAATCATTCAGATCATTGGCGTTTGCCTTCCGCATTTCGGAGAGCTATATCAGCCGGATTGTGAAAAAAACTGTACGCATTTTGGCCGAGAAACTTCCCCCGATTCTTATGCCTCAGCCAAACCAAGAAATACTCAAAGGAATAGCCAATGAATTTCTGAAGCAGTGGCAGTTCCCAAATTGTGTGTCTGCGATTGATGGTAAGCATGTGAGAGTGTTTTGTCCTGCAAAATCAGGATCCCTTTTCTTCAACTACAAAGACTACTTCTCCATTGTGTTGCTCGCTGCTGTGGATCCAAATCATAAGTTTGTTTTGGTGGATGTGGGTTCCTATGGCAAAGAAGGAGACAGTGGGATTTTGGAAAAATCAGACATTGGAAGGTTACTGAAAAGTGCCACTTTCTTTCCTCCTCCCTCTGCCCTCCCTGGTTCAGGAATAGTTGCCCCTCATGTCATCATTGGTGACGAAGCGTTTCGTTTGGGCGAACATATCATGAAGCCATACACGAAAATTCAGGCTAGAGAAGATGTGGAGAAAGCCACATTTAATTATAGGTTATCGCGGGCAAGGAGAGTGTCAGAAAATAGTTTCGCTCTACTAAGCCAAGTTTTTCGAGTATTTTATACCCCGATTGCCATTAGTCCTGATACGTGTGATAAGCTTATAATGACAGCTTGCTGTTTACACAACCTACTCCGCGATGCGTACTTAGAGGAAGACGGTAGAGCCTACTACAATTTTGACAGTTCTGTAATAGAGCCCGCGGAGAATATGATTCCGTTAACAAGACGTGGTGGATTCTTAAACACGGAGGGCTTTAACATCAGAGAGGATTTCAAGAGATATTTCAACAGCCCACAAGGTTCTATTCAGTGGCAGAGAAATCAAGCCAGAAGAACTGACTGAGACAACACACCTAAAATTATTTGTAATAAAGTAAAAATAAACATATATATGCAATGCAAGTGATTTTTTCTCACCTTTTTTTCCTATTTTCTCCGCTATTTCTGCCCAAACATTCTCGTGGATGTTTTGGTCCTTGTAATTACTACTTTTTAAATCAAACAAGCAGGGATGCTGTCCCACTAATTCGCACATGGTAGCATCTTCACTGCTGGAGAACGACATATCCACGATGAACACGCGCAACCTGGTTGGAAATGCCTTGCACAACGTCAGCGGCTGGCGCGGCTATACTGCTATTGATACCAGGCGGCCGCGACCGGCGACTCGAGTCGCGCGACTGGTCTTCGCGCATGCGCAGTTCATCGAATCTCCGAGTCGCGCGACTCGAGCCGCTCTGGTCGCGCCTTAGGAATCACACCTTAAAGGGCAATTCCCTATCTTATCCAAAATGTAATTTCTCTCTACCTTGAGCTGGAAGAGACGGATTCAGGCCTAACTTGGTGGAACTAAGGCATGTTATCAATCCATCTTTCGTCTTTTTAGCTGGAAGTTCAAATTCCGACTAGGGCGTGGGTGTTGCTCAAGTCTATAGATTAATGTCAAATGGCAGATGATGTGATATGGATAACCGTCACAACGGAAGCACCCAAAATCCAAATAAAGTAATTGAAATAGGAATCTAGTATGCTCTAAAATAAAATATTTGAATACATCGGGCTGAAGACTGTGGTTGGGCGCTGTCATTTTACTAAATTTCCTTGTCGCGTTACCTGTCATTGGGAAACGTGTCAAAACACTAAGCAACAGTTTTTGGTGTCTGAATTTTTACATATAATTATTCAAATAGTAAAATATATAAATTATCTTGGGAAGTATATTACCCAAAGCATACTCTGTGGCAGCTGATGTGGACCTACATTGCTAGCTCCGATTTGCGGCCACAGCTCCTGATTTTTGAGTAATGGCGCTGCAGTCGTCGATTGATAAGAAATATCTCATACTCCCCCACATCTGAGTATTACTCAGCTGTGGGGGAAATGGAACATAGTCCCGATAATCCTTGCCACTTTTTCAACTGTGAGGTTGAATATGTCTCAGTTCCCATTGACATTCCTGTATTGTAGAACTTTCATTTCGTAAGTTATGATCATCTTCGACTCTTCAGTCCTTGGATGCCCTTCGATTCCCTCATTTCCGTCTTCAAGATTCCAGTCTTCTCGGTTCTTTATCTCTGTCTCCATGTCTGAACTCCCAATATTTTCAAACCCATGCCCTTCAAACAATGCTTTTGTGTCCTTTCTTTTTTTCTTCTACTACCAGGCTGACCAATTAGTAATTACTTGTCACGCTATCACCATTCATTCTCCATACATCTCCCAGCCACCTAGATTAAATTTTTCTTGATTAAATTTCCGTCCCTATTTTTCAGTGTTTCCCGAACAGGGGTGCTCGCACCCCCAAGGAGTGCAAGATAGCATTCCAGGGGGTGCGAGATGATATTACAGTTTTTTCTTTGTATTAAGGGTACCTTTTTTTAGGGCTTATGCAAATTTTAAATTGTTGTGGTATTTTTTCTTTTCCATATGTTTCACTTTCTTTATTTATGAAAAATTAATTTTAAAAATTTGTTTTGGTCACCTTCACTTTTATTTTTTAAATCAAGTGTTACCTTGAGGGATGAGAGAACATTAAAAACTTTTTAGGGTTGTAGGGCATAAAAAAGGTCGGGAACAACTGCTAAAATTGCATACTACCCGGCGAGGGCGGGTGGCACGGGGTGTTAAGACAACAGCCATGGAAAGGAAGGTAATAGGGAAAAGGAAGGTGGAGAAGACAAATGTAAATTACTTGATATCGTTTTATCTTATGTTAGTTTCACGGTGTTTTCGTTATAATCACTGGAAAGGAGGAACCCCTGTACACTTGGACAGTTCGGCATTCTATTTCTCTTGTTTTATTACTTCTTTCAGTCTTAGTGAAATATCGTGGGGTCGAAATAATATCCACTGGATCATACATAAACTTTCCTGATCGGAATTGGGTATTTTCCACGTATTTCAAACTATCGATATTCTGATTCAGTTACTTGAACTTATTGCATTGGCTAAAAATTTTCTTATCAAACTGTATGAATTTCGGTTTTAAAAGCTAAAGAAAGTAGAAGGTTACGAAAGCTCCCGAGCACACTCCGAAAACAACCGAATGGCCAGTGACGTCATTTTCGCTGTTTACATTTAGACCCAGGCGTTTCCTTATGCTTACGGTGGAAACAAATGCGGCGAAATTAGTTTCTGACGTGTTCGCGTTTCTAGATATGCCTTTAAATGGCATCTAAGTAAGGGATATAGATGGTGTTTTGCGCCACAATGTACAAATACATCGGTTGAAACACCGAACAAGAAATTTATTCACGCAATCACGACATTGAATGATTGAAATTTCTTCCTTGGATTCCTCAATGTTCAACCGTAAAAATGTATGCTTTACTCCGCACTTTGTGTTCTGGACATATTCTTGCAATGACTGTGCACAGTGGTCCATCTCTCCTTACTTGGACGTATCCTATAGCATTATAACCATAACTCTCACGAGAATCTTTATAATATAACAACACTTAAATTAAACTTTGAATAGACATTTAGGAGATGAGAATCTATTTTTAGGCATTACTACGGCAGATAAGCCACTTCTAGAAACCTCCTCTACAAACAATCACTAATTAACAATTAAAAAATTAACGTTTTAGGTGTGTCGAGTATTGGCAGCAAAAACATTTGGCAAGTACTGTGTTATGTTGATATGTTACTAAGATACTGTTTGTTTACTGTTGCATGGACTGATATGGACTTCGATAAAGAAAGAAGTATCATAATGATTATGAGTGTATTGGAAAAACAGTTAATAAAGTTCATACACCAAATACATAATTATATGTATCAAAATAGATATAAAACAGTAATGACGATTTTAAAAGCAAACTTTAGGCTTACATTTTTTGGACTTATGCTCAACGAATTTCCGCAGCATTAAATCGCTCGTCCTTCTTCATTAAAACGCCTACCATAA
Organism: Pyrrhosoma nymphula; assembly: GCA_963573305.1. Classification (NCBI taxonomy): domain Eukaryota; kingdom Metazoa; phylum Arthropoda; class Insecta; order Odonata; family Coenagrionidae; genus Pyrrhosoma; species Pyrrhosoma nymphula. Next base: position 93,615,414 of record OY754337.1, read on the forward strand.
ACATATCCACTTTGGGTAAATTATCTTACGTGGTTTTAATAAAACCATTGCACGCCAAAGTCTTTGTTTTCAATGAAAACTCTTTAAATATACGGTAGATCTTCTACAGTTACTCACTTTCTCCCTCACATCCGTCTATAGCTCAGCGAGAATGACGTCAAGTCAATCAGATTTCGTTTCGCAGCGGCGTAAAAAAATTTGAAATTTCGACTATTTTAATCTTAAATATCTCAATTAATATTGAATTAATTTTAAAACTACTTTCACTCCGCAAGCTTGTTCGAGTTTAAGTAACATATAAAGATCCGTCAACTTAAATTTAAAATTTTGGAAAATACCTAATTGTTGAATTGATCTACGTGCATCATTTAGCCTCCAATAATGTGTCGTTGTGCTTTAATTTTATCCCATGGGTCGATTTTTCCTCTGAAAACTCCTTTCTCGTATACAGCCCCAAATATCATTCTTTATGAAAACAATTTAATGATTTCCTGGCGAATGCTTAGCGTTATTGTTTTTCGGGAATTCGGGAAGATAAGTAATGCGTGTCGAGGATTCGACGTCCTCATTCTCAATATTTCCCTCTTTTTCAACAGTTCCTCGCACTTTTTAACTATCAATCAATTTTATAAGCCATAAAATGTACCCTTACTTTATCTAATTTGAACTTTTTTCTCTAAAAATTGTTGATAATTGTGGTCAACTATCATATTTGCTTGTTGTTTGACGTTATTGTATAGTTTAGTAAAGTTTTATCTCAATCCGAGGTTTTGCATGTTTCAAGCTGATAATACCTTTTCGCCTCTATATTTTTTCACCTCCCCAAAAAGGGCTGTTCGGATTCAATTCATTTCACCACCCGGGTAGCGTATATATGTCCTGAGAGTTTTACGCTTCCGTTGTTTCAACGCACGTCATACGAAGGGGATGTTTAGGCCCTCTGCAAGCTTTTAACGGCTAGAGTACACGTTCGACGGGCTTATAGTCCATTTCAAATGACTCCGGACAGTTTGTGTGATGAAGTGTATGGCAAAGTTCAAGTGGTGTTAATTCTTTGCTTATGTTTATGTACAGTATTCAACTATTTAAACGGTATTTTACTTACTTAACTCCAAAAATAAATGATGAAGAAATAAAAATGCAGCTGGAATCTTTTTGTAAATTAAGAAGCAATATATATATCTCCGTAAAAATAAAATGAAAAAGAATGGTCGGTAGGGATATTTGAACGCTTAGGAGGATGAGTATCATTTAGGCACGAGTAGGCTAAAAATAATTCTCATACTGTGATGCAACACGAGGCAATAAACATTGTAATTTTTTTGATGATATCAGGCCTGACATCGTGGAAATGATAGATATCCATGTTGAGAAAAACCAATTTTGTAATTTGGTTGAAATGAAATAGTTGTTTTTTCTCAAAGTTTTGTTGGTTTCTCAGAGACATGGTCTTACGTTTTAATGTCACTAATATTTCAAATATTCTGGCGAATTTATTTCTTATGGCTGGTGGACGCCTTTCAAACTCCATAGTGGGAGAAAATCTGCAGTTCGAAAGTTCTGCTCTCTATATATGTCAATATTTTATCACTCAAATCGTTTACATGATATTAATTTAGCACTTACCACTACGAGCAAACAGACAGTGGTGCATAGCTGACGGAAGAACTAGGTTGGGAATCGCTAGAGACTCGGAAGTTACACGCTCGGCTAATATTACTTGAGAAACTATACCTCTAGAACTGATAGAAGCGACAAAATCAGAGGCGCCCGAATGCATCGGTAAGTACAAAAATTTCTTCTTTCCGCGCACCATAAGTGATTAAAAGACAAAGACACACCATTAACATGCAATTCACCTCTTTTCTCTACCCGTTCCTTTTCCTTTTTCCTCCCCTTGCATTGCTGGTGTCCTAACACCCCCTGCCGCACGCCTCTACTACGGCTCGCAGGGTAGTATATAGATGTGTATGAATTCCATTGCACCCAAATACCGGGAAATTTCAATTGATTTTCTCATCAATTTAGAGGAGTATTTTGCCTATTCACACTAAACAGCCGCAAAAGAGGGAAAGATTTTTTGAAAAGAAAATTATCTTGATATTATGTTCACCTGCACTGAGTAAACTCGCCATCTCGGATTGTGAAAGTTAAGTTTTCTCTCACTTTTAATTCATAGGGGTGGGTAATAGTTATACCCTGAGTACAGGGGTAGATAAACTTGGCGGCACTCGCTGGTGAAGAACATGGAGAAGAATCTATCTAGGAGAGCAAAACGTGCTGGAGGGGCGGGACAAAGGGTCCGAAGGTCCCTCAATAGGTCCCCGCTGAAGTCCTTCGATGCCTCTGCTTACTCAGAAAAGTTTGGTTCCCGCTCACTAACCTCATAATCTCCACTGGCGAGTGCCATCAAGTTTTTCATTGCCTATAGCATTGGAGATTGAGTGCCGTAGTCCTCAATAAAGAGGGGAATCATCTTGCTAGCATTCGAAAACGTCCCTGGTGCATATCTGTGCAGCAAGGAGGTGAGGTAGAGTGGAGGAAATGGAGGGAAAGGAATGAAGGAAAGATAGGTATGTTACGAGAATAAGGGAGGCAGGGACACCAAACGTCTTCGCTTAAATAGATAAAACTTCCGTAACCAGAGTGGTGAGTGGTTAAAATCAACCAAGTGCGGCAAGTGGTTAAAATTATCAACCGTCATGACTGAAGACCCAGTATTGAGGTCTCGTTGACGTACGTAGCCAATGTCCCAAAATCGCTAACTGCGCAGCGCCAGGAACTTTTGTGAGAAATAGAATTTTTCTAGGATGCCGTCAGCTATGACTGCTAGACTAGATTCGTAAGCCCTTCCGATTGATTTCATCATTGAAATAGCACGGTAAAGTGTTTAATGACTTGATTTTAAGTTATGCTAGCGACAGATTTATATTTTTTAAGTTTAAGTTTGTTAAGGTTTTAGGCATAGCTAAGAAATTATCAATGCCAAACATTTTCTACCCTAAAAGAGTTACTTTTCGTATGCGATACGGAAAATTATTATAAATATCATCGTGACACTCAGTGTTCTATGCATGTGTTATACATGCATAATGTTCTACGTTTAGGTGCTGACGACTTGTGCGTGGCCTAGAAATTGGCTGCAACTAATTAAAGACTATTGGAGTTGGAAATACTGTGAATTAGTTATATGAAGCAACGAACGAAGTCCTTTAATTTGAGAAGCGAAAATACAGTGATGAATGGAAAAGTGAACGGGACATGCTACGTGAAAGGGGCCTCCATACTATGGGTGAAATAAAAGACTGAAGCCGTGCAAGCGAAGTATAAAGGCTTGAGGAAGGAAAAAGTTTTAGCAATACGGTTTTCATTTGCTAGGAACGCGATCTCGCATTCACCAGGTAATTAGGTACTTTATTATTAAGAGGGAAAACTTTTTAATTAGGAGGTTTTAATCGCTTATCCTATTTCGTTTCGACCAACTTGACGTAATTTTTCAGTTGCTATTTATTCTCTTCTTTCCTTCTCAAACTATTTTGAACCTCTTCTTTTCAGTCCTTGCAGTGCTGCACGTGTGCTATGGAGCTCGGGGTTGAATTGAGTACAACTTGTGGCGTCTAGCGGAGGGATATCTGTCCGATCGTCAATTGTTGTGTTCGTCCAACTTCGAACCCTGTTTGTGAAGGACTACTTGACGCCTGCAATTGCATATTTATTTATTTATTTAATAGCTCACATACAGGATTTATGCCAATTTTTAGTAACGCAGTAACAAACATTAAATACAAACAAAAACAATCAATGAAAACAATTGGTATTACGTGAAAATAATAAAAAATACAAATAAAACGTAGGTAGAGAGGAGACTTTCATAGGGAAATGGGACATGGCGAGATTGATAGTAAACTTTATTTGCGATATCGCCACAGCAGATGTTGTTTAGCATTGGAACGAGAAACGTGTTACCAGACAATTTCGCTCTACTCTGTTAAATACATGCATAGTTTCCTGAAGTGTTTTTTTCTGAGTGCTATATTCATTAAACTCGACGTTATGCGACCCTTATTCCTCTAACACACAAGTTTATGTACTCAGGCAACGAGATTGAAGCTATCATTGAGGTTGACTGATTTGAAGTCATTTTTACCGTGAAGTAGAGGCGATGAGGTTCGATTTATTAGGCAGTTTTTGGAGGTTTAAAGGCTAAAGACAAGCCTAGTACACGTGTCAGCCTGTTCTCTGCGAATTGCGTCTTTAGACGGCCCATTTTAGTCTACACTGGAAAAGGCTTGCAGCGTGAATATGTAGAGAAAGGTACTACGTATAAAGTATTTCCACCGGAAAGGAGAAAATTTCATAAATGTGTGATAGATATTTGGGGACCTGTCAAAGACACTCCTTTGCATAGCATCGAAAAGAGGTATTGCTGTGCATGAATTTAGCTTTTATCTTAAGCTTTCTCAGCGATTCATGACTGCGAGGGGGGTTTCCGAGTTTAGCGGCTTAGTTAGTATTTTGTGACTCAAATTTCATCTTGCGCTACAGCGAGCATCCTCACTCCTTCAAAAGCTCGCTGAAAAGCGGGACGAAACGTTGGGCTACAAAATTCTCACCAAGCAGCTGAACTTGGAAGATTTTCTAGCTACCATTGCAAATAGATAAAAAGAAAAAATTCGCGTGACGTGTGACGCCAGATTACGAGGCAATAGCTGCATTATTTATGACAAAATGTTTGGGGTAAATACATGAAATGGTGCTTGGTAGGTGAAAAATATGGCGATGTAGGATCTCTTTTAATAGTTCGTAAAAGATATTTCCAAGAATACAGGTTGGAAACTTGATTTTTAAGGGTATTCTCATTTCCTCCCTCCTGAAAAACTAAGGAACTCGTTTTACCGTGCTAAAGGGCAAATTGCGTTAATATGTCTCCTTCCGCCATGAGATGAACGCTGCACGAGTTATATGAGGTCTCGAAGGAGTACCCGATCCTCCTGACCCATACCCTTGGGCATACGCCACTGCGGCAGTGTGAAATATCCCCTTCTTCCCGTGCTCCCACGCTTCTTATATCACATCCTGGAGGCAATCCATCCTTTTCTCTCGCTTTGGTTGCACTTATTTCCTTCAAGACTCCTTTTCCCTCGCCAATTAGATCATTCAGCCTCCAAACCCCGACCCGCCCATTCTTCCTCGGCCATTCTTTCCTCGGTGTTCCCCAAGGATACGATAATGTTTATTACTCCAACATAATCAATCACACATTTGTATTGATCAATGTGAGAGTAATTTTAGGTTGCCTTGAAGGAGGACCTATGTTAACGTTATCATCAACCGGATATTGTTTATCCATTATAGCACATATAAGTACATAATGCTCATTTGAAAATTATTTTCAAAATTACTTATTTTCGAAAGCGCGTACATTAAGTAATATAATTGTAAAACTTAAATTTTCATAAATTATCTTTCTAAATGTTCTTTAAGTGACAAGCCAGACTGAACACTCTTTGATATTCTATTCACATATTTTAAAGTAACACCAGTATCTGGTAATAAATTTCAACCCTTAGGTTCTAGATACCTAAAAACTGAATAAACTGCACTCTTTATGCCTTCACTTACTAGATGTTTTGGTAATTCACGTTCATAATCGAAATAAAAATCCTCTTTACCTTTCCACGGTTTTCTACAAAGACAAGGTAGACTCCTCAAGCCCGGAGTTTACAAAACTAAACTGTAACAAGTGCAATAAAAAAGAATTAGAATTCGTAATTGAAATAATGTACTTTTTTCGACCGTTTTGTATAAACAACTGTAGAAAATTACACATTATTTGATTTAAATTATTAATTAAAACAAAAAACTACCTTTTAATAACGTAAAGCTTGATTTGTATATGAGTTTTACGTACGGTGTCCTGCTGATAATTATTCTCCTCCATGAAGTTATCTTCCTGCTTCCCTTCCATTTCTTCCTTCCATGTCACTCCTTACCGCTTCCCTACTCCCTCTACGCAGTTCCCATTAAGTCCCCTAAGGCCTTGGAAGGAGAAGATGGACTTCAAGCCATTCTCTATCCATTAGAGCTTCGGGGTTTTCGGAGTCCGGAAGTTGTCAGGTGGACGTTACGTCGTATCTTTTTTCATTTGAGCCCACGTCACTAATCTTCCACGCCCTCCAGAGGAAATTGCAGAATGGAGGGTAAATAAAATAATGATGCGAGCCTAGGGAGAATTTGTGCGATAGCCTAGTGGCCAGAGTATTGGCATGAAGGTGCCCGGAGATTTTGGCTAAACACTTTCTCTGCAAGCAAAGTCCAGGGATTGTCTATCCATCGTAATAGTGCAGTTTGGCGTATAAACATACGCCCAATAGGGTACCGGATTTCACAGGCCGTTCGGTGTGGCATTCATTTCGTACTCATGATGCCATTATGGATGGATATCAAACGATGTGATTTTCAATTTTAAAAGTATTTCATATGTTTGCTTTTTTATTCGATGAAATTCGGCATGAAACCATTCCATGCTCAAATAATAAGATGATATACTTTATCATCCAGAACTGTTTTTGTCACACCTGATATTAAGAAACCATTCCCAAATCACAAGGCTCATGGAACAGAGTATATGTACACAGACACAGCGAAGAACTTAGCTATCCCATAAAGTTTATTGATTTTACATTAAAAATTGCATTCCCTCTGTAATAAAAATTGGTCTTGGGAATCATTTAGCTGAAGTAAATGAGTTTGAAAGTTTTACCTGTCTTTATTTATCACCTTTATCGCGGATTGAAATTTGATACTTTGCATTAGGCCTAATGCAAATTATATTAAAGTGCATTTTAGACGAATATTCTTTAGGATATGGTATTTAAAAAATTGTGGAACTATTGCAGCTTTGCAGTGGAAATCCTGGATATCAAAACAAGAACCATTCAATGCCCAGCGGAAACCTAATCAACAACCCGAACCTATGTGTGATTATTGCGACTCCACCCTTAATGTGAAATATCTCCAGACGGTGTTTGATCTGGCGGAATGAAAGAGACCCACGCTCCAGGAGAACTTAATGATATTTTTGGTAACCACAAAGAGGATAATGGGAACATAGTTAAAATTTTTAATAACTGTAACTGAAGTTGGTTTCCGGCGTAACTTTGCGGAATTTGCTTAACATTTCGTAGCTAGGACGTAAAGTCGAAACCTTGGTCTTACTCAAGTAAATTTACGTGGAAATAACAAAGGTTTACCTTTTTGTTCAAAATGACTGTAACTGGTCTATATTATAAATTATTAACTGTGAGTGCAAATGAACGATCTCGAACGAATCCAAAGATATCTTAATTAATTGCAAACTCATCACGCTATTTTCTTTCGGGGTAGGAAAAGTCAATAAATTTACAATTAGCTGTTGCTGTTAGACCAGGGGAACTGGCTCACTTTTATTAGTTTCCTTAATACTATCCTATCCTTGAATACCTCTTTTAATTCCCGTTACATTAATGCATTGCTATAAAAACACTCACCTAATCTAAAGCCTCTGTATATTCCTCCAATTAAGAGTCTGTTCCGACCACATTCACCCATGACTTTCTTGGTCTACCCCTTTATCTCACACCATTAATTCCACTTCATAAATCTGTTCGTTAATTCGACCCTCATTCACTCCCTCGACGTGGCCTAACAAACGAAGCCAACTCCTTTCACATGTTTCCATTACTGAAGCATCCAACCTACATTCTTTCGTGAGCAACGAATTCCCAACCCTATCCATCCCAATTTGAAATAAGAAGAATAACTTTGTAATTTAACACACACGACCCAAGTGTAGACGTTTTGCACCATCATCAGGTCCTGATGAAAACTAACTTTAGGGTATAGTGTAATGCATGTTGGTTAATACTCACCCCCTGCCACACACCCCTGAGGTGGCTTGCAGGGTATTTTGTAGATGTAGATGACGTAAAACGTCGTCCAGAAGACAACGTACAAATTTATTCTTGTCATTTCAAAATTTTAAGCAAATTCCATGAACTTACGCGTGACACAACGGATTTTATCCATCCTAATTTTGCTGCAAACGCTTCTCAAGTTCTCTTTCCTCTTGCAAGCGGCTAGATAATACGCCATTGGTACAGTTTACGCCTATCATCCACCCCACCCCTCTGGTTACTGGATCGGAAAACTTGTTGCCCAGTAATGAACTCACCTTCCCTCAATAGGAAGGAGTTCAGCGTTTTCATGTTTTAATGCTTATTACGAAGAATCTAGGCAATGTTTAACGAGTAGAAAAATACAGGTCTTTTGATAAATCAATAGGGAAATATATATTTTGCCCGTGAAAGCCTCATAATCGTTGATCCGTGTAATGCAATCAAAGATGATCGTACATTCAATGGGGAACTTTGTTGCCATGAGTTGATTGAGGAAGTAATTAGCGGTAATGGAATGTCGAAGGCCGTGATGAATGGAATAACTTCAGGTCAACAGGGATATTGGAGGCAAATCATTTTAGCATTAATTTAATTAGCACCTAAAAATTGCGCATTAATGAGGCAGACTGTGCAAAAAAAGACGCAAGTTCTGCGTATTAGGTATTAGGTGGAAATTTACGTAAAAAAATCAATTGACTTGAGCAGGATTCCGGATCTTCGAATTATTCAGTCAGGTGTGTCAACCAATTACACCAACGAGCAATCTTAATCGAAGAGAGATCATCGTTCGGGGTTTATCCGTAGTAATTAATTTTTATTGCCAATTACCATAATTGTGTATATCTTTACATTAAAATGAATCTAATAGTTCTAGGTTTATACGCGAACTGAAAACTAATCTGTGAAAAAACCTAATTACTTCAGTTTCATTATTATGATGAAGAAGTTCAGCAAAGTTACTTCAGATACCATCTTTGAATCCTTGCGCATCACTGTGTACCACGTCATCTCTCTATTTTTGGCAATACATATGGTTTAGATGTGAGTCAGCTTGTATAGCTTAGAGTAGAAAAAGTCAACCAGTACTAACCTATGATCGATATTATGCAAAGATAATAATTTACCCAGGGACTTGAGTTTCATCTTCCAGTTATAATTGAGAAGCGCACGCACAAATATAATAAATTAGACTTTATGATGATCTGCTATATTTTTACTTACCAGCGCACTGAGCAATGGCATTTCATGAATCCTCTCTTGGTTGGTAAGTATGCAGTGATTTTCACATTTTTAAAGTTGATGACAAAACATTCCTAAACTTAAGAGTTTGAGACAGTTCAATATTAGGGAGATGAAAAAGATATTTAAACGCGGTTTCAAGTGCCTCAACGTTGACCTTCACCTTACTTCAGACAGGACTGCTATTTTTTTGGGCTTTGACAAATATTAATTTGAAATTTACCCCCTTCCATTGCAATTATTTCATTTTTATTATATTAAGAGTAAATGCATAGTTTAATAATGAAAAAAACATTGCGATTCCAAATTTTTATCGTAAATAATATCGACCAGTTTCGTAACAGATTTATATCGCCAGGTGAATATGTAACTCTGCTACGGTCCAGTATTTTTTATAATATAACCGTGAAATTGCTATGTTTTTTTTCATTTTTTCACTATGGAAGAGTTCCAAAAAGTAGAGCCTGAGACAGTTTCTTATAGCAAATGCATATTTTAATCAATATTTTATCAAATTTCTCGTTTTAAAACTATGTGGCGTAGTATTCTAATTTCATTACCATACCGTCCCTTAGAAAAACTATTTTCGAGTGTACATTTTGAAAATCTCTGTGCTCAAAGGTGTTCTTTGACGTGATTAGATGAAGAAACCTTTTTTCTTCGTGTATTTAATTGAAAATATACTGATCCATTTGGAAATGCAACCTCCTTTAAAAAATGTCGCGTCTCCTAATTGGACCATTTCAAATTAAACTCTGCCCTTGCGACCATCTAGAGACGTGAATAGTCTGTGAGTCTGTGTTATGCGCATAAAAGGAATGAATTGGTGGGAGACCACGTCTTGGCCTTTTGTAATGCTTTTTGTGGACTGAAAGTCTTTTGAGGCAGGAACTCAAGACAGAGCGCCTTATTAGCGAAGTAGAAATCCTGGTCGCCCCCTTGCACATAAGGACCCCTTTATACTCCCCACAATATCCTAGGGAAAACTACACTTCCTCTAGTTTCTCTTTTCTACCCTGGTCATGATATTCAATTCATCGTTTTGATTGAGTTTCATTGTTAATTTTCCATTCCTACTTTCCTCAGTATACTTCAGAAATTTTATTAGAGCATCAGTCATGAATATGAATGAAGTCACATCAAGTTCTTTAATAATTGAAGGCTTGGCTTGGCTAGGCAAATACAATATGCCAGCAATCGGTAGATCTGGGTTCGAATCCCAGTCCAGGTAGATATTTTTCGATGCGTGATACATTCCAGTTATCCTCAGCAGGTGACTGCCTTAAACTTAACTTCGTGTCAATTCCCGCAGTACCTTGAAATAATTACTTCGAATAGTCATTGGTGAGAATGTTTGGATTTAGCATAAGTTCCTAGCGGACTCATAGAACTAAATTTCTCAGTTTCCGTTTCCAGCTCGGATTGGTGGTTCCGCTGGGATCCACGGTAAATAATTTCCCTTGTTTCAATGTTGGTTCCAGTGTTCCACGGCGCTTGTTCGGTTGCGGTGTTCTTAATTTGTTCCTCTTCTTTTAAAATTGTTTCGATTCAGGGTGATTTATGTATATGCATCGCAATTTGTATTACATAGGTAAAATCGCAATTATGTACAATCTGGTGCAAAGCCACATACTTCTCAAGACATGTTTATAGCTCCAGAAACAAAGAAACTGATCATAGATTCTGTATGAAATGTCGAAAAAAATGAAACCAAGGTTTGAACTTTATTTTAACATGTTTCATGCATTTAAAATTACACCATTACTGTGGTAATTTGTAAAATATCCTAGGAACAAATACATCCAGTTCAAAACCTTAAAATCTTTGGTAATGTCTTTCTATTTTGGACACATATTCGATGCCATTTTTAGTTTTAATTAATGGTATATGTGGCAGACGTATTATCCCATTGTCATTATAAAATCCGAGTTCCACTTCTCGCTCTAACGTTCGTATAGGTAGTTAAGGTTGAGGCAAGGATGATTTTTGTTTGCGATCTTGTTTCAGTAACTGCTGATTCATTTGGATTTTAAGAGTTCTTATTTACCACGATGATACAACCATGGAGAAGAATTCAGTATTTAAGATAAGTATGGAGGCAGACAAAAGAGGAAGTACCACATAATTTAGGGTTGGGGATGAAGTTAGCGGCAGATTTTCATAGAGAGTAGCAACAATGTTTCGAGGACTTCTTAAGAGATCATTGATTTTTGAAGATGGTTATATTGAGAATAATGCTAGACAAGCGCTGAAGAGAATTGGTAATTGACATTATGCGTATGTATGGTTAAAAGCGACTCAGAAATTGAAGTTTGAGTTAAATTCTTTCCAGAAACCTACCAATGATGCGACCGAAGGTATTGAAGGCATTAAGTGATGACCGTGATAGCAAGTGTCCATATGCATAATTTAATGAAATGGCATTCGGGTATCGCTACTTTCGTATTAAAATAATATTTTCAATGTCGTGTTGATTTGCCCTGAACTATTTCAAGCAGCGATGACTTAGAAAAGTCCGCTGAGATAATACCCGTGACCGAATATCCAAGCCTGCTTGGCTCAAACCTGCTTAGGGTGACGCGGTGATGACGCACAGGAAGCGTCCAAGACCCATCTGCAAAGTCTGCTGAATATCTTGCTCTAAAATCTGGCTGAGACTGGATGCTTTAGTTAAGAGCTGGGATTAAAAAAATTAAGGGAAACATTGTACGATTGCAAAGGATTGAAGCAGTTAAAATACACCATCGGCTACATTGAATGGATCAGTTGTGCAGTTATTACGCCGAAAGTTTTTTCTAGTGGCATTGCCGTGGTACGACAGTTTACATATTTATACTACCCGGCAATGTGTCTTAGGAAAGAGTCACGCTGTTTTTGTTATAGTCACTAATGGTGCGTGGAAAGGTGGAATTTTAGTATCTCTCAGTTTGGCAGTGTATCTTTCTTATTTATATGTTAGTATTTATTTATAAAAACGCGAAATGGAAGTAATTTCCAAAACATACTGCGTTAAGTTGCTCGCGTTAGCCGAGTTATATTATGTTTTCCAAAAGAACGTGTTCCCCTTGCATGCATCAAGACGTCATCTACTCTCTTATTTAACGGGCTACCGGCTTCGAAGGTACGGAAATGCTTCGGTTGGCTTCGGAAAAGATAAATTTCATTCAAGATCAACCACAAACTGCCAAATCAAGCTTTGACTCCGAAAAGTTCCGGTTTTGCATACCTCCTGTCGATGTTAAACAACTGTCGCATTATTTTTCCTGAAGAACGAAATGAAAAGTCTCTTTTTTTTCGAACATTTATAATTTTTCACCGCACGCCTTCGGTATGCGTCTTAGCCGAGGAGGGATAGGCGGAAAATACCCAATCCAGCGTGTATGAAGTGTGATTTCATTTTATGCAGTACGTCAATGGTAAAGCAAGTGATAATTGTATGTGGAGGGAATTCAGTTCTTGTGCACGCCTCAGTTCTCTGTGGCATCTACTGGTCATGCTTGACTTTTCTCTCCGGTTGTATTTGAAAAAACAAATGACGTTTCGTCTCACGTGCCTATCTTCAACAATCGCTTCGCCGTCAATTTGCATTCGACGTTGTGCTGCTGTGCACGCTGTAATTGGCGACTGTTGAAACTTCTGCAAAACTCGTGCGATTCACGTGGGAGTGAAGCGACCGGCGTCGTTAGGGGACTCTGCCCGAGCGATCAATGTTGCATTCCCAGGGACAAGATTTGCGAATTCTTAATGTGCATGCGGTCGTGAATGACCCAACCCATCACAGTACTACGGAATTTCCCCGGCTTTCCTTTCGGTCTTATATTCCCCGTGCGAGTGTAATATTCCTCTCCTACTTCCTTGTTCTCATCTCGGCATTTCTTTTTCTCTATTTGGGTCTTTGATATTATTTCTCTGCCTATTCCTACTCCTTTTACAGTGTCCAATAACCTCCTCTATTTCTTGAGGGGAAGAAATTCCCTCGTAGTGGGACGAATTTCATCGCTTTTTTGTTTGCTTTTCCCTGAGGTTTCTTTGAACGCGACTCCACGAGCCTGAAGCTTACACCGGTTGGTGAGTCGACCTCCAATTTTATATTCCTTCCCTCTCTTTAATGATTTTTCAGGTCTCAAGTTTTATTGTTTACTCCTCTTTTTAAGTAATCTAAGTTTTCGATATTTATTGTAAGGTTTAGAGGTTTTCTTTTTTTTCCACATTTTCAATTATAATGGCAAAGGAATTATTATCAGCGTATACATATATATGTGATTTCTTTGGCCCTCTCGGTCGTTGTATATGTGAGATAATATTCGAAAGTTTCCTAAAATCAAGCGAATCTGAAACTTTAAATTTCATTGCAAAAATTAAAATATATACATTTTTTAACAAAAATATTAAAGCATATACGTATTAATATATCGTACAAAAGGGATCTCGAATTTATTGCTTATAATTTTTCTGGCCTGGCTTAATTTTGGCTTTCATTTAATTTAAAAAGGCGATTTTCAAACGTTTTACAGTCAGTAAGGGAACTGTTTTCTGGTGAAAATTGTTATTGATAATTGAATTATCAATAAGATTCACATAACTTTTCGCATCTTTACCTGATGAATGGTAGCTTTTATTTCCTATTTTCATCATTCTCATTCATTCAATAGGTTCATTTCAATTAAAAGTAATTGCCAGTAAAAAAATTTATTATTTGCAAAATTCTTATGGTGTGTTTTGGGGTATCTGAAGTGGGAATTTGGTTTCTAGCATCTATTTTTCTGTACGCAAAATCATAGAAATTCTCTAAATATGCATTTGAAATCTTCTCAGGTTCATTTCTTTCATTTCAATATATTCTTGCATGTAAGAAATCAAGTTCCATAGAAATTAGAAAGCGACCGGCACGTAACAGAGGTAGAAACGGCTACCAGCTATAGAAATGCCATTATAATTGGTTTGGAGTCAGATTTTTACCAAGGAGTTTACTGAACTTAAGCGCTAGAAACAGAGAATGAAATAATAATTAGGCGTCACCTGGGATTCGTAGGTTTTTTCTTGAGGAGTATATACATGGAAGTGATATATTAGGAAGTAATACATGTGTAAACTTGGAAATGGATAATGAAGGGATCGTAGATAAGGATCTCTCGGACCGGAGTTAAGTGGCAGCAAAATACTGAAAGCACCACAAGATATGATGGAAAGAAAAGGTTTGGGAATAGATAACATCCCAAAGGAGTTACTAAAGAAATTGGTGCCTGATTTGTTAAAAATAAGACGCATGATACGGAAAATGGTTTTCGCGTAAACAGTTTCAATCCCCATTCCGTAGAAGAAAATAGCGTCATAATGGTTGATGAAATGAATTTAACATAGTACAAAAAGTTTGACTCGGCAATACGCGGCCATGTTTGTGCTTACAATTATCAACATAATATTGGAGACGAGACCTGGGTAGTACTTTGGTCACCACCATTTGGGTTTCAGGAAGGCAACCCGGAATGTAACACTTGTTGTTGGATTGAATCCGGAATATAGTGAAGTTAATTTCGAGAAGGCGTTTTACGGAGAGAATTGGGAAAGAATATTGAAGATTGTCATGAAAATATTAGGATGTATTGATATGGAATGCAGCGTTTTATTGCGCATAAACCTGGAGACTGACAAGAGTAAATTGAACGAGAACGCTGCAGGCGTTTTAGATGTGAGTATGGAGGAGTATCTTGAAGGATCGTTGAGTGAAATGGAATTAGTCGAGAATGTGCGTGTTAATGTGGGTGAGGGGAGAAAAAATCTGGAGAAAATTAGGAGTAGGTATAGTATAGGTATAGTAGGTGGTTGGAAAAGATAATCAGTGGCGAAGGGTTTCCGAAGGCCGTGATAGTTGGGTCATTAGGGAAGGGGACGAAAGGGAATAGGTTTAATGGACGGGATGAAGAGACGTATGCTGAGATGAAGAAACAAATTGTGTTGGTAGATTGAGGTCAGTGCTTGTAAAAATCTAAACTCTCTTACCAATCCGTTAGATAATACTAACTGTAATAATAATTATTTTTTCTCTAAAAATTGTCGTTTTGTATTATTTTTAGAAGTGCCTCTGGACGTCGCGACGCGTCGCCAGATCTCTAACCTGACAATTGAAAATTTGGATAATCTGGAATCAGCTTAGCGTAATGGCCATATGCCTCTCAATTCCGTGCCATGAATCCTCTTCCACAAGCCTCTCTTCCTTTCTTTGACAGTAAAGTCGAATTTTCATTTATTTTCTTACGCACACCACTTAACAAGAGTCAATTTCATTTATCCTCCCCTTTTTGTGAAACATTTCTCAGGAAAAATAAATTACAACTACGGCCAATTTGTGAAAAAGGCTGTCAGCCATGAGGCTTTCCCATTACCAAAATGATTTTATTTAGGCATATTGATTATGCTGCTTTTATTTTTGTGTGCGCCATTTGTAAATCTGCCGTGAGCACCCTTTATTCTTTACGTTTAATGAATAGTTTTTTAAGTGGCACAATATGAAAGTGGACAAGGTTGTTAATCTGTTTATCAGGGAAGGAAAAGCTTTCGAAAATGTTTTCTCTTAGTTTCTGTAATGTCGTTTGGATGACGTAAAAAACATTGATTGCTCTAGACTAAAAGGCTTAAAGCTTTCAAATTCTTTTTTTTCCGGACGGCCAAATAGACTTCCTAACAACCATTTCTGTGTTTTTCAGGATAATATAATTTGAGCCTATCCTTAATTAGATTGGGTCAACTCTCTTTATCGAAATACACTGACCAGAAACCTCAGGCGTGAACGTTCTTGAACAAATTCTCCCTTCATATCCTGAACTTATTCTTGTCTCTTGGCAGGAATGTAATTATTAAAGTTTTTATTAAAATCCCTTCTATTCCCATAACATCAAATTTATATCTCTTTTCCCATTTGTTATTTCTGCCATCTTTCAGTTGTATATATCTCCTGTGTGAAAACATTAATTATATTTAAATCTATTGTCTTTAATTTATAGTTAGTTACAGTAATATATAGCTCTTTTCTTTATTTGCACTTCTTAAATTTATATCTCTTGTTCCTAGTTTATTATTAGAGATTACATTTCTTTACTTCCTGAGTACCCCTTTTTCGTGAACTATCTATTCCGTATGATTCTCTTTAATTTGTATTTGTATTAAGAATGAGTCATTCAAATACATAACTTCAATGGTAACCTACATAGGTATATCACCGGACAAATTATTTCAAGAATTGCGAGATCTACATGTTTCCATACCTGTATTTATATATATATTTATTTATATATATTTTATATATATATTATTTGTATATCTATTGCCATTACTCATCGATAAGTTTCATTAGTGATCTTTGGAGCCAGATAGTACTGAATATCAACCCTTTTCTGCTATTTTGCTATCAACTGCTATTTTACCCTCACAATGATTATTATTTATCTCTTAAATGTTTATGGAACATTGGAATATGCCTAATCTTGCGCCAAAAACTTCCTTTCGTAATGTGTAGTGCTATATTTTTCCGTGTCTGTCAGGTTGTAGTATCGGCCCTCAAAATTTCTCACCGTAGCTGATAACCACCCTCTTCCTAATCTAAAGTCGTGGGTGAAGTTACTGGTTCGCGGCGGCAAAGTATGTTTCAACAGCACGTGGGTGACCATGAAGAAAACTTATTCTTTTCGGAAAGCAGCCAAAGATGATAAAAAAAGCCTGTATGAATACTGAATCCGGTAGCTCAAAAGAAAAGGCATTCAGCAAAATTGATGAACTTATCTTATCCTGAATGTAAATCTGGCACAAGACTAAAATTTTATCACCTACCAACTTTACAAATAATTGTTCTTCCGCTGTGCAGGACATTTCATACCTACATGTTTTTTTGTTTCATATAATAAGTTTCTCTTATGCATAATTCTGAATATTACGAATTATTTCTCAGAAGATGAGACTCCTTATTGTGACGGCAGCGCGTGTCGTCCCTCGAAATATGTCATTTTCCTATTTTTATGAATTGCAGAGACCAAGCTTTCCTGTGTATCTTACCAACTTGTAGGGAATAACCCAGGCGATCTATTACACGAAAACGTGAATGCTGAACACAAGTCAATTTCCCCGAAAGTCACGGTCTTTTACCAAAGAACACCAATTGATGTGTTGATTGATACAGGAAGCTCAATTTCTGTGATATCCCAAACATGTATGAGTTTTTATTGGCTGAAGACCCCGCTCTACCTGTATTCGCCATAAGGTAATCGCATATTCTGTGTACGAATAACAACAAATCCAAGCCTAATACGAAACATTTTATTAACCTGTCAAGTTCAAGGTAAAAAATTGTTCGTTGTTTGTCTTGTTGTCCCATATCTCATCGCGCCTGTGATCTTTGGCATGGATGTGATATTCCGGTATCGTACTATTCTAGATTTTTCTAAAGGAATATTTAATTTTGTGTGCGACAATGCCCCCTCATATTCCGCCGAAAATGGAGTGATAGCGGCCCCTTATAGTTGCCAAATTGAACTCCCAAGTGAGCCGCAATACACGACTTCCTCGTTGTCAAAAGACGCGCAGCGCCGTCACCTCGACGCCATATTTACGAAATGCGCGTTAGTTTTCAACCCCTCCCCTACTATTGCACACCAATTTGTTCATAGAATTCAGTTGAGCGATAATAACCCTTTTCTTCAAAGGTCATATCCTATTCCCCTCGCCTACCAGAATGAATTAGAAAGACGTGGCGTCAGAGTAATTTACTCGTCGATCCGACACCCTCAATCAAACCCAAGCGAACGCGAGACCGTGTCTACAATTTGCTTCACGCCGTTTGAAGAGTGCCGCGAGGACTCACGCTCGGAATCAGTAAGGTAAAACCCATGTATTTCACCGTGGAGAAAAGGTACTCCTACGAACCCCACGCGAATCGAGTACTGAACTGAAATTGTTTCATAAGTTTTCCTATCTGTTCACGGGTCCCTTCCAAATTTAAATAATGTCCGGCCCAAATGCGTGCTATTTAACAAAAACCGAAGGGAAGGAAATTTGAATTTATAATTTCCACAGCCTTATTTAGAGGCATATAAGAAAAAAACAAAGGAACCTATCTCTGGGCACTGGACCCAAGGCAAATTTCCCGAACCATGTCTGTCCCTATTTCATTTCCCCATCCGTCAATAAAATATTCGTGTTTTCTTGACTTCACGCCCCAAACCAAACCAAAGAATCCCAGACTTACGAAGCGTCGACCCCCGGACCACGTGCTCCCCCCCTTCAAGTGATTTCACTTATCCGCAGTGCGGTCTCTCAACCCCACACCTTCGTTGGAAAGGAGACAATTAAGAATTGTTAATTCCACGGACAACTTAAATTTTTGTATCAAAGATTTTCATTCATGTCATTTGGCCATTTGGGCGTCAAGGGTTGGAAATCTAACCCTAAATGTCAAATTGTTTAACTTCATAGAGTTTCCAAGTGAAGTGCTTCCAAAGTATGAACGAGTGTTCTACTTTTGTTGTAGAGTGTAATATTGTATGTCTATGTTTTAGAGTTAAGATCCCACTAACCCCAAAATATTTCAAAGGAGAGTCTTTCGTTTATCTAATCTGCCTCAGTTTTGTTCAATAAAATTGTTTTTTTGTGAATGGAATTCCCAATTTCTCTTATTCGGCAAGGATTATTCCCTCATTCAACCCACCCCCCTTCTACCCATCCTGAATCGTCCAAACAAAACTCGTTGGTTTGACTTCTCCCACGGCCCTGAGATCATATCGAAGCAAACCACCCTGGAAGTGCGGACGGGTGTCCGTCACATTATCAGAGGTCGAGAGGAAAAGCGTTGACAATCAATCTCAGGGATGCATTGTGAATGGACGTCCTACTATGCTCCGGAGCATGAAGGGAATAAAGGGGTAAATGTTTCGTAGAGGAAGTGTACGCTGAGGGCTTTACCTGAGTGTTTGAGCGGTTTGGGTGGGGCCCTGGAGGGCGGTTCTAAATGCCTAATAACACACCTCAGAAACGAAAAGAGATACGCTGAAACCGATGTTAATTTTTGGTCTCTAGAGATAATTATTATTGCGTTTTACATATGTACAACGTCGCGGGACTTTAACACGTGTATTCACACTCAGAATCGATCATTTATTGTGGTGGGAAACATTGCTTTTGTTTCGAAAAAATAAGTGTCACCCTACTGTTGATAATGATGGTTGATTATAGTAGGCTAAAATGAATCTGTGGTGCAAATAACTTTACATAGTTCTATTTCTTGTTTTCAATCTTAGCTACACTTAAGTTTACAGATGATAAAATGAAACGGAATCAGATAGATGATTAATTATTATCTCTGTCACACGTATAAATATTTGCTCATTGGGATTCTTTAGATGTGCTCCTTAAAAGTCCAAATTGAATTCAAGAAGCATTTAGTGTCGGGAACATAGCTTTGAAGCCTTTCGATTGAGTTTAAACTCCTGCGTCTATGTACAGATTTTACAGCATTCTACTCAAGTCTACCGATTAGAAAATAAGTGTCATTAATATTTTAAATATTCTTAACCTCGATATCGCGATAATATGTGGCTAAATAGTCCATAATATTACTGGTTCATAATGAGTATCTCATCAATGCAGTCTCTTCCTTCCGTGTAGATCTTACATTCAATAGTTTCAAAACCTTTCAGCGCTTATTTTTGTCTCCATGATTCCCAAGACTGCCTAAGGAAAGATAGCTAAAAACCAGTATTTTTGTGTGAAGAAATGTTTCGTCTGTTGTGATTTTAAATTATGTTTATTCATAGATCGAAACGTAATACTTCTCTATTTGACTGCTTACTTGGAGAGTAGAAAAGTAGAGTTTTTGGTTTGATTGAGGGTTTGCTTGCATACAATTAGGTATCATCTCTGCTTCGTCATCAAAAGAGAACGAAGCTTCTCGTACGTTTGCATTAAAACCTCGTTTAATCTTGCTCATTTATTCTCTCGTAAAACCTCCAATATCCGTTTCTTTCCCAACCTTTCTCTCAGGAGGCTAACGCTATTGCCTTTCACCTTGCCCTTTTAATGAATAAAAATAGTGAACTTCATCAATGTTTAAACCATCTTAAGGAAGAGGGAGGCTAGCTATACAGTCTTGTGCTCAATTTCAATATTGAATTCAAATGATGGCCCTCTCAAAAGAGTAATATCTCATTTCATCTTCTTCGTGCTCTTTTTTGAAGGACTCTTGAGGAACTCCTCCCCCAACCGTCTCTTAGAATCCCTTGTGGATTTGAAGATGGTCTGTGCCATTATTATATCCACGACACTTTGATCTCTACTTCAATCTAAATTAGCTTATTTCAAGCGCTTAACCTAAATAGACGATAATAGGTAGTTTTTACTTAAGTTGATGTTTGCTCTGGCGTTTATAACCGTGAGTTAACATTTTTCAATGCCATATTTCCTCAATCGTATCTTATGTCCCTCCTGAATTCAGAAACTTTTAATATCTCTGTTATTTTAATGTATTTAAATAAACCTTACTGCTTATATTTCTTTCAATTAACTTTTGGAACCTTATTTATTATTTTTTTGGTCCCACCATACCTGTAAAATATTTTATCTGCTGTAAAATTATTAATAAGCTTTAATAAAACAACTTCTTAAACTGCAGAAAAAGGTTAAAGACCATCATAATTGCTATTTACTTGAGGAAATCTAGAGTAGACGAAGAAGGTGGATGGAGTTTATAATTGAAGGACATAGGATTTTGATTGGAGCCCTTTTTGGAAGTAAGGAGGAGTAAGGTTGGTGGATTTAACATATGTAGGAACCATTCCAACCAGGACACATAAATGAATAAAAATTGAACGAGGGTAAATAAAGGGCAATACGGCAGTGGTCATTAACCAGCAAAACCTGCCCTGACCGACTATACTAACAATAGGATGCAAAAAAATTACTTTTCAAATCTCCTACGTCAATCATAACTAATTGAAAGCTCCAATTAAAAGCGTGGCCATTCACTCCGAAATATATATGAAACTAGCATAAAAGTCTTTCACTCCGAAAACATCCACACCGTACTCACTATTAGTAATTAATTAAACTGACTTTAAGGTTCTTACTGGAAACTTAGATTTATTAATTTTTCCTGTTTTATATATATTGGGGTTTATCTTACCATGGGTTATAAGGGCGAAGAAAATTTTACCTGAGATGGTACAATGTTTGTGAGTAAACTTTGAAAAACATTTTTATTTATGTAACAGATGTAAGTACTTCCAATATCTAAAGTTGACCTTAACCCTACACTGCATGATTTTTTTGAATTTGATGAAATAAATCATAGGCATGTACTTTAAGCTTAAGTTTATTAAAAAAATAATGAAAATTTTTTTTTTAAATCTTGAGTACAAAAGCCCCAAAATAGTTGCCGTTCCATATATGGCACACCATGCAGTGGTCGACTGATTTTATTAGAATTTTAAATAAACTATGTAAAACTTAGATTACCAATTTCAAAGACTAAATGATCACATTAGTTCCCGGTGATGGGTATTCACGGGCCCCTGGGCTACTGATGCATGCGGGCCCCTAAATCCCGGTGCACCCCGCCCACCCCTCACTCAATTTAGACCAGATCTGCGAACTTACAGTTTATTTTATACTTTCCTGACATAAGATTTTATTCTTGCTGGCACATAAATTTTTATTTTCAATCAATTTTTGGGCCGGGCCCCATGCGGGCCTGGGCCCCTGGGCATTTATTCCCCCATAGTGCCATGTTGCTATGTGTGCCATGTCACATTGGACGAAGGATTTGCCATCACAGTTGGGATGCTTGCATCATTGACGCTTTTCGCACCACTTTGACCAGTGAGCGGTCTCATCTTGACTGACATCTTTGGGTGGAGGCTTTATCGCTGCCTTTTTCCTCTTGCTTTTCTGTGCAAGCAATGCCAGCAATGATGAACTATAGTTCTATAGGGCAGCCCCGGCTCAAAGTTATTTTATTGCCTCCTTAGGACAGAGTAACCGCCAGCTCAGTTCTGAAGTCTGCGAGGGATGTGTACTTCGTTATTTCTTTTTGAATGAGCACTCGTCGGTACAATAGCCATAAGTTGATGACAGTGACATCAAGAACGTAATAGAATAGGCCAAAATACCACTTTTTGATCGCATTTTAATATAGTACCTCCCTATTATACTGTCTAGGAGATCTACTCCTCCCATGTGATGGTTAATGTATATCAGAATTATTTTTGGGCAGTCAATATCTTCTTTATCTCGTGTCTTCTTGCTGAATCGCATGACTTGGTTGAGTGATAGCAGGCCAACGAATGTTGAGAGCAGAGTGAGTATTTTGTTATCCATCCATTGCACAGCCGACAAGTATACATCCTCTACTGTCGTGGTACACTCTTCTGAAGTTCCTGGTCCCTTTCTTCTCAACTCTACTTGCGACGAGAGCTTCAGACCTTGTACTCTGTTCCTTCGTAATGTCCCCAGTGGTTCAATTCCTCGTTTATACTGGTAAACCACCAGGGGCAGTGATGTATAGTAGTTGTCAAAGAGCAACTTATAGTTTTTATGTTGTGGAATTGACCTGCAGAGACGCACTACTATATTCGCACTTTCACCCAAATCAGGCTCTTCAACACGCCGATTGGCTTCGTCGTTCTCCTGGCCGGTGTCAAATCTCGAAATCGCAAGCGTACACGGACACCTCAGAAAGTACAAAAAATTTATAGCCCCATTTATCGGGCATATACTGTTTCATGTAATGCCGTGACTTCGTTGCACACAGCTGCTCATCAACCGACATGGACTGTTCTAGTGGAACAGAAAAGAATCTTTACCGTAACAAGTCAACAACAGAGCGCAGTTTGTGCAAGCGATCGTGACCGGCTTGGCCTTGTGGAATGGCTTGATTACTGTCAGAGTAATGAAGGAATCGAAAGATACTTTCAAAAACATTTACAGGCATAGTATACCGTATAATATGGTTTCCGATCGTATTATTCTAGTAAGACCGAACGTTGGGAAGATGAATTACCGACATGAGGATACAAATTCCCAAGTACTTCTTCAACTCATCAATTGAGAATTCAAAAGGCTTGGAAAGATTTAATTCCACACTGTACCTTATGGATTCCTCAACAATTTTCTCTATATCTGAGAATAAATACTGGAAAAAATCATATGGTTCTTTGAGCTCAAGAATATCGTGAGGAAGAAGTTCACTCCCCAAAAAGTTATTACTTGGCGGAGCCAAATTCCACTTCTTCCATAGTACATTGCGGTATTTGGGAGGATCTCTTCTTTTAGTTGATGGACTTGCAGATGTTGATGGCATATTTATCGGCACCTCTTCACCGCTTACATCCGGTTCGTCATTCACATCTGGTTCAGCTTCTGAGCAAAACGTTTCATCATCATCAGAGAAATCTAAACCATCTTCACTATCAATAGGGATGGCTATAAAGCATCAATTATAGCTGCTGTATCCATATCTACTTGATTTTGTAAAAAATATTTACATTAGCAACATAATTATATTACCTAGAAGTCATGAATAAACTTCGATACCAACTTAGGGGAAGGAGGTCGCCTAAACATACATATGGTGGGTAACAACGGGGAAAGGGTGTTCACTAAAAGTTATGTAGCATTTACAATGCACCTGTTTACGTTTCTTACTCGTCAACATCGCGTAGTAAATGCAATAACATTGAACACGAAAGAGTGCGCGGAGTGTTTCATATAATACGTCAATCTTCTACTTTAACTCAATGTTACTGAACCAGTGCGTCTACAATGTTACAAGCATTCATACCGTAAAATTTCCTTCATTTTAATCTTTTCGTGGATAAAATAGTGATCTGGGGACGTCACAGTGGTCATCAACATAGTGGATATGTCGTTCTAGAATATTTTTGAATTGAAAGTTTCATTTGTAGAGACAGCGTTACGTATTGGAGTGGGAAGATTGGAAAAATTACTACGGCAAAGGGGTAAAAACTCACAGAAAACAGTAGCTTAGTATATGCAAGACCCAATAGTCCAATAAAAAATATCAACCTTAGTATGTCCCCGTAAGCCTCCCCTATCCTATAAATTGTCCATATTAAATGACAACACACCAAGTAGGACCTGTGTACACTCATTGTTCATGCATAAAATAATTACTTTAGAATCATTCAAACTAACAGCATTTCAGTATACACTTACTACAACAACTACATGTTTTTTCTACTTGTACCCGTGAGAATTACCTCTTCAATGGGAGAACAACTAAAAATCTTTACAGAACCAATGTTTCACACATTCATAATGAAGTACACTGAATCAATATGCTGTGATCAGGCCGACACTGTGGAATATCCAGGTCTGATGCGGATCGGAAAGCCGGTGACTAATATATTAGTCTCATTCATAAAAGTATCACCACTGCATGATGTGCCACATCAGGCACATTTACTTATAACAATATTTACGCATAAATAAAATACTTTTATGTTATTTAAACTACCAGTATCACAGTATACACTTGTGTCAACAGTAATTTAATTATTTTGACCACTTGTTTTTATTAGAACTACAATTTATAAGAAAGATAAAATGGAAAAAAATTACAGATCCAATTTTTGACGCATTCACATATAAAAGAGTACATAAAATCATGGTCCTGAGATCTAGTGGTAACCATGGAACTTCAAGGTATCAAGAAAACAACAGGAAAGAGGATTGTATAACTTCCTGCCGGTATCTAAAATAACGCCAATGGTGGAATCGATTATATATGGCGTGCCATATATGGTCAATATCAATGTTTATATCCTAGTGTTTAACTGTTCGAATATATTTTGTAATAATTGCACTGACACTTGTAGCCATATTTATTGTAAAATTGTATGCTTGTCCCACAGGACTTGTCCTTGGACAAATAAAATGTTTTCTATTATATTCTATGTTACAAGCAGTAAACCATTTACCACATGTTTTTACTGTAAATAGTTTCCCAGATATGAGCCGTAAAACTATCTAACCGTTTTCCGGGCGGCCCACGCCAAAGAAATCGTGCAACAACATGCTGAGAACTTAGTTCCTGAGATATTAATGCTCAAACATTTGTAAAATTTTCTCTTGCTGCACGAATTATTGTAAATTTGGCTATGAATAATTCCCGTGGGGTCCTGTTAAGGACTACTATCTTTCGACTTCACTTTTGTTTACGAGTTGGTCGTTTACCATATTGTACGTTTACGAAATAGCAAGCTATGAGGTGTCGTGGTTTTGAGATGTCGCGGTTACGAAGAATCGTTTTACCATGGTTAAGGGGTGTCGTTTACGAAGTGACTGATTACCACCTGACGTGATACCATGTATATCTAATCTATACCTCTGAATGCCTTAGTGTCAGGTAGTAGGTTAGTGTGTAGATGTAATAAATAACTATCGGTGGAACCATTTGATATCCTATGCTGTGCTACATGCATATATGGGCGATCAATATTATCTTATTCCCCACTCCCAGTTCCAAGCATCACAAAGAGGCGTTTTGATGTTTTTTTTTCAATTTCCGCCCGGTGTGCGACGCTCTCCATCGATCATTCACCAATCAAGGTCTGAAATACAACGGTTTGCTATCTTCTTTTTTTTTTTAGCGTTACCACAGTTATGAAAAACGATTTTGGCCGATTTTGTGCTAGTGCCGTATGCTTTGGTAGCCTATAATAAACATAAATGAGCCTTGCCGCTTCTCTCGACGGTCACCCGACGGCAGAAGTACCGTCAACGTCTACAAAATACAGTGTGGTACAGTCCAGGTTGTGTAACATGGGGTCAGGCATTCAACGTTCGTCCCAGCTCTAGATCAAACATTGCACCTCTCCCCCGGTCCCAATGGTCTTGCTTTGCGGAGGCGTTTACGAAAAAATTGATTATACAATGTCCAACAAAAACTATGACAAAAACAACATAATAACAATTGCAACTCAATACTACAGAATATCTTTATATAATTATTTTAGAAATTATTTCGTTTGTGCATCGCAATTCTCAAGTCCCACGGAAATTGGTGGGGTTTTATATGGGGGTCTCAAAAAATGTGCACTGGCTATACATTTCCGTATTATACACCTGAAATGGAATAAAAAATGTTGGATAAGTTTTTTTTTATATTCTGCGTCCATGTGCATATATTTTTTTACAAAAAATCATAGCTTAAGTTCGGCTAAATAATTTGCTTTTAAGTTTGGTAGTTGAAATTTGAATTTTGATTACCAGCTATCTAATCTTTTATTTAGTGATGTGATTCAACAATAAACACTGATTATCCATTTCTGTATCACAGTAACTGTAAACAAAAACAAGATTAAGCACGGAGGTTTCATGAGAGTGTTAATCTGCTTTATTACTATTATGAACATTGAAAATACTAAATGCATATTCTCTTCAAGAGATTACAGATATTCATCTCATGTACGGCCTTGCAAACTACAAACTGTAATCTTACTGACATTCGACGCTTGTATTCTGAAAGGTTTCCCAATAGCAATCTTCCAAATGAGTCGATGTTTGTTAGACTACAGAAGACATTTTTATGAAGACTGACATTTTTATGAAGATTATTACAATTTCATAATAATCTTATGATTTAAAAACCTAAGTTAAACACAAAATAAAATGAAAAATAGTACAAGGTCAAAATGGTTTTTAACAAATAAAAGGTTACCCTTAAGACTTGCTTTTTTAACATTACGTTATGACAGGAAAAAACATTGTTATTCAGTAAAATCCCAACCGATCTTAACAATTCTGATACCGTTAGAGTAACAATTTAAATTGTAATTATTTTTGCCCTAGCAAATCTTTCGAAAATTCAACAGGTATTTAACATTTTACCATTAATAAGTTGGAACGGCCGCCATATTTAAACAGAAAAGCATAACAATTTCAGTGAAATCCCAACCGATCTTTAAAATTCAGGTATCGTTTGAATCACAATTACATTTATAATTTTATTTTGTTTCTAACAAAGTTTTCGTTAAGTTAACAGGCTTTTTACAATTCACCATTGAGAATTTGGAACGGCCGCCATTTTGATCAGGGAAATCATAACAGTTTTAATTTTTTTCCTAATAAGATGTTCATGACCTTAGAATATCCACCAAATATTAATGCTAAGTAATTAGCTATGATTTTTTTGTAAAAAAAACAAATGCATACAGACGCTAAACGAAGCGGAATTTTTAAAAAAATTATTCTACATTTTTTGTTCCATTTCAGGTGTAGAATCCGAAAATGTGTATCCATTGCCCTTGTTTTGTGACACCCTGTTTATGTGTGTAAATTGCATTAAGCATACAAGGTGTTTCCGGAGGAAAGTGCATAACTTCTGGAGGAGGTAGGATAAGTGATTTTAAGCATTTTTTCTCGGATCCTCTTAATCCAAGGTCTTAATGTAAAATACATCCAAGCTTCCTAGGAGTTCAATGTTGTTTATTTTACGGAAATAGCACCTATACAATCACAAAAAAATGAATAAGTTTGAAAAAAAAATAATAATTTTCATAAAATAACTCACGAAACAATGTGATAACAGATATTTCGTCATTGTAAATCACTTTCCATTTAAAACTCTCGTGTTTAAAACATGTTTTGGTCCGAAACCTCCCTGTAATACAGCTTATCTAGCTTTAGCTGCCGACTCTTTAAATTGAACTTCTATTCATGCATTATTCCCTCAATGCATCCTGAGTGTTTACGTTCATGAATAATTTACTTCTGTCCCTTTTGTGGCCGCTGTTTGAACGCCCCAAAAAGCGGATTGCCGTGTGTATTGTATTATGCGGACGTAGATGGGCAACTATCAATTATATCCAGGCGGTGCCCGGTACGTGGAGATGCTGTGAAACATCGTAAAAGCAGCTTTAAACGGTGGAGAGCGCTGGATCGAGGTTTTTCGCGATCCCTTTTCCTTTGCATCGCTGCTGTTGCCGTTTCATTTTTG
This sequence comes from Pyrrhosoma nymphula, assembly GCA_963573305.1. Taxonomy (NCBI): domain Eukaryota; kingdom Metazoa; phylum Arthropoda; class Insecta; order Odonata; family Coenagrionidae; genus Pyrrhosoma; species Pyrrhosoma nymphula. The sequence continues at coordinate 93,643,587 of OY754337.1, forward strand.
AAGCAATTTTGCTGTCGCAGAGGCAGCAGAGAACTCTGATAACCTCCTCGTAATGTTTATTAACACATAAAATCATGTGTCTAAAGTTTTCGTAAATTTCAGTTGTTGCGTAAATAGTTTTTTTAGAAAAGAGATTCATACATACTTTTTAATGTGATGTGGATATCTAACGGTTTTAAACATTTATCTATTATTTGCAGTTATGGAATGAAATTAATCGAATTTAAGAATTTTAATTTTGCTGAAGGACATTTGGAGAAAGCCTGTTTATAAGTAAAGAGAGTTCATCACGGTTTAGTAACAATATGTACTTATGAATGTTTTGAGAAAACGTAGTCATTGTTGGTATTCAATCAATGCAATAGAAATGGGCATCAGAGTGTGAAATCTGTGGCCTAGGCAGCGCGGAATAAGGAGTCGTTTTTTCGTTGTGAGAAGATGTTTATTATACAGCTCTTCATACAAGCCTGCCTTGAGTGGCAGGAGAAGCGGTGTATATATTGGTGGCGAAGATGGAAGAATGTTTTGGATCGGCACACCAGAATTCTATAGAACCATCTTGAAATGTTCCGAAACAATCGGAAAAAAGCTTTGCCGGCACCGAGAACCGAACACGCATGGGAGAGCGGCTTCTCCGGGGCAACGCGTCAGCTGTACTGGTGCTATGCGTAGTTTAAGCACCAGAATTCTATAGAACCATCTTGAAATGTTCCGAAACAATCGGAAAAAAGCTTTGCCGGCACCGAGAACCGAACACGCATGGGAGAGCGGCTTCTCCGGGGCAACGCGTCAGCTGTACTGGTGCTATGCGTAGTATCGCCTCAAATCATTTGAAACCCTCCTTTTTATGCATGGGAACTTAAAGTGGCTTTTATATTAACCCACCATTATCTTTGCTGAATTATCACGCCATAAGTTTAAAGTTTAAAAAATATTAATTTTTTCACCCGTTACGACATTCGCCCTAAATATTGCCATGCATATAAATGTTCTCTTTTCTTGCTTTCTGAAGACGATATTGTTCAGCAATCGAACATTTGTATACATATGCATAAATATATAACGCAGCAAACACGATGAAGAATCGGAAGGAATTCGTTACCATCATCCTAAATATAATGGACCTAAAATCGATTATATTAACGTTTTTGTACTCAGCTTAGGTGTCTTTGTTGGAAAAGCAGTTAGCGAGAACTCTGAGCGTAACTATTCAATATGTGAGTGATTCTAAATGAGTGAGGTTCCAAGTGAGTGATATTTCATTGTAACTTCCGCAAATATGTGTTTTATGTTATTGGAAATAACCTTCATCTGAAAAAAATCGAGACATTAATATTATGAGAGTATCAGAAGTTTCGAGACCTGTATTTAGCGGAGTAATTAGAAGTTGTTATCTCTACTGATGTATTCCAAGAATTATGAGTGAACAATCAAACTCCAATAAACGCGATCACTGATAATGACATCACTCTTAAGAAGCTTGAAATGTGAACCGAGTGATTGAACAAAATAACCATCAGAGCTTGTGTCTTCCCCAAAGGCGACTGCGTTAAATTTATTATCCTGGTTACCGCCGTAGTACAATGAAAGCTATGATGTTTTACTTAGTATGGAAATCAAGGCTTAAAGCCTACCAGGAGCCTTAATTCCATTCTTAAATGTCACCCCTCACAAGGAATGAATCCCTGAAAATAATTCTTTCAAAATATACACCTTTGTGACCATTTTATTTTGAGATTCAAGCAATTGTTTCTATTTCTTTCAGCCGCAACTTGCGTCAACATTTTGCGAGACCTCGAGGGCATTTGGAACCAAAAGACTCACGAATCAGCAAAGGAGGGATACGTGCATTCATCGTTATGGTTCAGACCTTTCGCTTGCATCATTTTGTGGTGAGTATCTTTATAGTTTCCAATTTTCTACCACACGCTAGAATACCGAGTTTGAATTTTGATCGTTTTGCTTTCAGAAATTGTAGGAATTTCTTAGCACTAGCTCGGGATAATTAATTGATATTCGTGTCTTGTGCATCCGAATTTAAAAACAATTTACTATCTCTCATGAATTTAGTGTAGTTACTTTTGTAACTGGATTTCACTGAAGCGCACGTACATGTCTACGAGGGAAAGTGCGTCAGAACTTATCTGACGAACTGATTTACTTTATTGAATGCCGTGAAAAGTTATACACGTCGGACTATCAGGCATATTTGGGAAAAAATGTTTTTAAATAACCTACAAAACATGCTTTTAAATATTTAAACCTATAATTTATTTGATCATTCCTTTTATTATGTTTCTTTCTACGGCTTTCTTGTAAACTAAAAATTTGGAAACATAAATTGCTGCTGTGGAAGTAAAACTTAAACGCTACCCCTGTTTACAACGCTTTCTTATGAGTTCTAAGAATTGTGAGGAGAAAACATTTTTGACACGGAGAATTTTAATTCATTTCATTTTATGGTCTCTTCCGGAAATATGGCTAAACAAAGTTTGGCCAGTGACAATACTTTCAGGAATATGTGGCAAATAAGTCGTATTTATGCAAAGAAATGTAAATTCTCCAAACGGGTTCGCTGCACTTTCGTGGTTTTAAAAATGTATCCGATACCGAAATTGCTGATAATATCTTTCGCTAATGACCTTACAGCTCTATGTTCTACCGATGCATTAAGTGGAATTCACTTACAAACAGCTAACAATAAGTTAGTAACAGTTTATTTCCCTGACACTGTGCTTTATCACCACGAATCTCGGTAGTCTCTACCTCCTTTTCCAAACGAGTCGTACCAAGTTCAGTAATCTAATTTCCACAACTTAATTTTTGCAAAGTTTACCTTATGGACTTCGTCAGTTGAAACAAATGATACATCTTACTACGGTATTCCGTTTTTTCATGTTGAAAATAGTGCTTTTAGTAATGCCCCTACGTTAGCTGGTAGGAATAAATGATAAGATTCTAAATAAAGAAATACGTTGACGAATATATTTTTCACTGAATTATTTTTTAAAGCCCGAGTAGCCAACCGTAGAAAAAATATATTTTACCATTGGCTCCGTACATTTTTCCATTCAAGCTCATGTAAAGTCAAATTTTGTTTCTAAAAAACATAATTAAACGCAATGTGTATAGGTAAGACGAAGTTTGACGTTAAAACACCGGGAATAGATTTAATGTGACACGAAAAAGAAAAAAAATGACGTGAATAATTTTTTACCATGTAACCTCAATACCAAAGCTAAGAACAACTGTGTACCTTACTATAATTTTATGAAAGTCGGATTTACAAATACCATCAGGACAGTGTTCTAAGTAAATTATCGATTAGTTACCTAAAATAATGTGATTAGTCATTCGAGGTGATTATAAAGATTTGTCAATTTGCCTTTTATTAAACTTATATTTTAAGATTTTGGCCTAAATTATCATGATTAAACATGATGAAACTCATCAGAGTTTCATCATGTTTACTAGGTTTTGCATAGTTGAGTCTAGTACGTATCGCAGAGTATTAATACTATAACTTGAAGCATTATCTCTACGCGTTACTCTCATTATCTTCCGGCATTTTGAGATTTATTGTTCCTCCCTGATAATGTATTCCTTGGTTACTTTTTGTTTGAAGTTTTGTCTTTTGGGGTTTTATATTGTGGTAATCAGCAACACTTTTGAATGGCGGTAGGTCCCAAGGCAGCAAATACACATGTATATCAATTCAGCACAGAGATTTTCAAAATAAAAAAGTGACCATATGCGAGTGAGAAGAGCCAATTTCATTAGTGAAATAATGTCTACGTGTTTTTTAGAGTGCTGGTATGTACGTCATTCATATTGCTTTAAGGAAGCAGTGTTTTTTTATTAACGCCTCAGAATCATATAACAATTATTTTTATGGACATACTTTTTCAGTTATTTCATGAATTTAAGGCCTGACTTTGCATTATCTGGTTAAATATTTTCTCGGTATGAAAGCCAACGCTTATAATATAAATGCTCACGTCTTCAAACCGACAGTCTCCTGAAATATACAAAACCCGAACTCTCAATATAAGGTTAACGGAAAGGCTACCTACGTCATTTTAAGGTTGACGTTAGCCAGGCATAAACCGGGCCTAAATGGTGTAATTCAATTTTTTTATGAATACATAATTCAATCTAGTTGCATGGATTATTTTGCGATCGAATGCCATTACGCCAAGTTAATTTCATGGCTACTATCCGGAACAATATATACGTACATGTATCGACTAGTTAGAAATTACCCGTAGTATCAAGCGATGAATGCTCGCTATGAAAAGCTCCCTATTGAATAAATCTCACCTCGGGGAGTTATGAGACTTTTGTAGTGCGGGCCTTTTGAATCTTCCAGGTTAGCTGTCATTTTCGATTAAGAAGGTGGAGTATTAGTCACATCACGTCTCTCACGGAAAGTAAAACGGATTACCGTAACGCAGTATAGCTCTCGAAGAATCATTACGTTCGAGACGTTTTTGACGAGTTATTTTCCTAATTGCGCCTTCCGTCACATTTCACCCAATAAACCATCTTCCACTTCTTAGTGATGCGACTTTCTCCTTTACTTTCCATTTGTTCTGATAAACGTATCTTACTCCATAGGTTGTCGTTACAAATTAACTCTGGGCTTTAACTCGTAAATTACTCAGTGTAGACCTTAATTGCGAAGAAAAAGGATTCTATAGTGAATACCGATAACCTGAACTAGTGAATACAAATATATCATTATTTACAGATTTTTTTTCAAATTTGGGGATAAATATCACAATTTAGTTTCGTTATTGCCCATTAGGTATTTCTCAGACACATTGATATTATTTCGCTGGATATTTAGCTCAATAACTTTTCTCGAGTAATTGTCGGCGTCAACTGGTGTAGTGAAACTGTTCCGAAAAATGGGGTGAATGCCTTAAAAATACGAAAATGATGAATCATATTAATTAAACCTGCATCTCTATATACATTATTTCTATAAATTATCGAGATCTACTTTGCAGGTGTTCCTATGATATCCATTTCTCACATATGTTTTCCTAAAAATTCTTTATAATTTCCTGCTCTACGAAACAAATTTTTCATGACTTTAATATGGATTTCAGAATTTGGCATTCCTGGGAGGGATTTACATATATTTCACTGTAATTTATTGTAATGAAGGGCATTCACGTTTAGGCACTTATTTTATATTTGCTCAGTGAGAAAGGACCAATGTTAATTCTACAAATACCGTGAAGGGTACCATGTACATTATTTCTAGGATAATTAGGTCCCATCATTAACCTAACAAAGCCTTTTCTCCCCTCAAAGTGATGATGGCTACATGCGTCATGCCCTCAAGATTTTTGCGATTAGCTGAGCCAACAATACCGACATGCAATTGCGAGAGGATTAAAAATAGAGGTAAATATGTAGGTATTAATGAGATATTTGTGAATCTAGATTTTACGTTTCGTGGAATCTCCCCAAAATACAGATTTGATTCTTTCTGGGTTTGCAGGGTAGTTAGTACTTTTCCTCTTAAGTAATTTTAATCTCAACACTGATTACGAAAGTGATACATTATATTCACTTAGCTGCTAACTGAAAATGCTATCTATATTTTCTTAGTTGGGATATGAGGCATCAAAGTAGTAACCAGGAATCTCGGTCATCTATTTCATCTATTTTGTACATAAGCCGTCTCTGTTTTACGACAGCATTTAAATGAATGGGACCCTTAAACTACGTCTTCTTTAATTAAATTTCTACCTCGTGCCGGGTACTGAGAGGAATGGCCATGAACAGCTTAAAAGCGTAACTCTTCTTTGAAAGAAAATTGATGGCAATACTGTTTAATTTTAGCAGGAGGAAATTATGGTCGGATGACTTGAAATCGGGGCATCTGCGGGACTTTCACGATAAAATCTGATTATGTAATGCATTTACGACGGTGGTGATGAAGCAATAAAAATTAAAAACTACTTGTAAAATACCGGGCCCGAGTGATAATAGAGATCGAAGCTTCACTGGCGAAGCCGAGAGAGGAATTATGAAATGTCAGCAGATTGGGATCTCTATCTGAGTTGGAAAAAAATATTTAAAAAAGATCTAATTCGACCCCGTCTAGAATTTTCTGACAGCCTCAATATTAACACCACCGCCACCAACCGATCCTTTCTATCCCTGCCCCACCTCTCTCTCTCTCACTGCTTCTCGGCGAGAAAAAAATAATCTTCGTCAGCTTTTCTAGAGGAGGTCACTCACAAAGCCTTCCATCTCTCCTAAACCTTCCAAAAACCCCCCTTACCCTCCTCACCATGGGCAACGTGGAACACCCTTTAAGGAGAAAGAAAAAAAAAGAATACACCCATTCCCCCTTTGAAAAATACTTCATTCCGTCCTTCAGACTTGCCGAAATTTGCGCCCGGCGCAAGAAAGGGTACGCCTTCGTTCCGCACCCTTAAACTCAATTCTTTTTTTTTCTTTCATCCCTTTCCCGAACCCCTTCTCATCCTTATAGCTCTTCAGCTCCTTAACTCCGTTCACTCCTCCTTTGCCCGTCTTATTTCTTTTCAGCGGAATCAAGACACCCTTTCACTTGTCAGGGAGCTTCCTTCTCAGTCGTTCCTTCCTTTTCCCTCTCAAGACGGAACTATCTCCTCTAAACTCCTATTCTATCCCCTCATATCCTCCCTTATGTCCCATATCCTGATGGGATGAGAGCGATCACAACCACCGCTCATCATAAAAACTCACACATTCTCTTAACGCGTCCCGTCCCTCCTCCATATATTCCACCTCTTCCTTTTTATTCCAATTCCGGAATTCGGCTAGGTTTTCAGATAGATCTCGTTTCCCACGACTCTTGATCCAGCACAGGACCTATCATAGTCCAGTCGAATTAAGTCCCAGAGCATCTGATTTTGCAAGTATTGATACCCGAGATGGATGGAGTGTATTCAGAATGACAGTGTTAACAATTGGTTTCTTTGGCTTTTATTAAAAAAATGTAGGGAAAAATTTTATTTGTCTATTAAGATGAAAAAAAGTGTTTTTTTTCGAGTTACAGAAAAAACTATTGATTTTTTCGGAAAAACGTTACATACAAAAGTTGTGCGTATTAGAACAACCCACAAAATGGCCATATATGCACCAAAATGGATATCAATTTTGATCCCCAATAAAAAAAACTAAAACAGCTTTTTTAAATAGTTTATAACAATACAAAAACGTATTGTACATACACCATACCTCAACAATATAAGGCTCTAGTAGTGCGGTGTAAGTATCCATAATTTTAAGACAAAATATTTAATAACTTTTTGCACAAATAAATTTGTATATACCGTTTTACCGTTTTTTTTACAATGTCATTTTCAAATTTTGGGTATTCCTTCGTCATGTTACACACTTGAACTTTGAAGACCAATTTCTATACAAGTCATTAAAAAAAGAATGGAATGAATTATTTGGGTTAAAAATATATTTATAAAACAGTAATATTTTGCGTTATAAACAAATCGACTACAGATTTCGCTATTTGTTTAATTAAAACGTCAATAAATATACGTGATATCTGGCATTTTATGCAAATTGTAATAAAAAACGAAGGCCATACTATCATTAGAAGCCAATATAGTTTTTTTAACCTCATCTTAGACATACGTCACACAGGTATGATGTATGAAAAATGTGTTTTAACATTTTTATAAATAAAAAATAAGCCATTTTTTCATTTAGTTTTAATAGCGGATCAACAATGAGACCAATTTGGATGTGGTTATATTCATTTTGTAGATTTTTTAATACGCACAAAGTTTGTATGGAACGTTTTCCGGAGAAATCAATAGCTTTTTACATAAACTTTTCCGCATCTTAATTGTTAAATAAAATGCATCTTTATTGTTTTACTATAATTTGATGAAGGTAAAGATACCATTTATTACCACTATCATTCTAAATACATACCATCCATCATATCTCGGGTATCTGTACTTTTATGTCAAAAATCTACTACGGTTAGTAAAGTAAGCTAGCCAGTGTTTGATATTGAGGACGTAATTTATACTGTGGTTGGAGCTGTCCAACAGGCTTTCACACGATCATCGAAATTATTCTGGTAAGGAAGGGGCATTTTCATTCATTTAGCAGAGCTTATTAAAATAATATAAAAATGTAGTAATCAGTCCTATCTTTCCCACTCTTTTCTTGATCAACATTGTTTATAGTATGTTATAAATAAATTCAAGTTTATTCCGGGATTTACCACGATCCCGGGAAAAGAATCACTTTTATCCCTGAATCTAGGGATAAGCAAAAGGCCGGGAAATGGGTAACCCCACATCCTATAATTCTCCGTACACATACACGTAGTCGTCCTAGTAGATGGGTATAATTTGCCGACGCCCTTCAAGCACAATTGACGTGACCCCTTATAGATTCATCCTTCTCTCCGGAATACATATACAAGAAAGCTCGCGGATTCAGCTCAGAAACGGAAGTTTCCATCATAATGACGAACGATAACCGTGAATACCAAGGGACTGAAGGAATTGCAATATCTCGTATGGATTACTGCTAGCGCCAATTGTTTCAGACGCAAATGGAAAAGTAAGTATGCGTGAAAAACATAAAGATTGTATGTTTTTGCCATAAATCTTTTATTTTTTTGTGAAAAAATGCATTTATTATTCCTTTTGTTGTAAGGCGTTTATCAGCGTACATTTAAAATACGGCTGGGACCACATGAGACATCGCCATCGCAGCCGTAAGTAAACAAAGAAGATGGACGAGAAAGTACACTGCGAAACCGCCAAGAGAAGGACTGGACGGCATTATTGCGCTGCAATCTAGTTCCAGAATTTTTCAGGATGCAGAATTGATTATACAATTACCTTTTTAAGTTTCCCCTGAGAAATAAATAGGTAATTTCCTACTTAAATCTGCCGCATATTCAATTAAAGAGTATACCTGTCGCGCTGTTGCGCAGATAGTTAGCGCCTGACCGCTAGAGTTTTGTGGGTGAAAATATATCCATTGGAGTAATGTGAGTGTCAGACCCTTGGTGAATACCCTTTTCTGAATAAGGAAGCGCCCCCAACTGCCTACTGCACAAACTATTCAACCATTCATCTCCTTATCTCTGCGGATTCGAGATCTATTTGGTCTCTTTCACGGAATATTATCGAATGATATGCTGAGCGTCCTGAGTTACTGATATGGCCCTAATTATGTGTCTACTCTTGTGAATAAAGTCTGCAGTCTCGTGTTGTTGCATTATGTAAGAGACATTATTACCATTAGGGCGTCCGCGCTTAAGCCCCCTTATCTGTATAATAATAGGAACAATCCAATATTTGGAGGATCATGCTCTTCCCATGAGAATAAAAAAACATGTCTTGCGCGAGTAAAAATAGGAACCAGAATGAAAGAGTTATGTTTTAGAAGAACAATAGTAGAGTACTTGAAAGCCTGAATGAGATGTCTATTGAAGTGTAAAAGTAAGTGATCAGAAATCATTGCTTGTAAGAAAGGAAGGTGTAATTTATGCTATGATGAGTATTTGCGCACTCGGGGCAGCTGATTAAGAAGGATAGGAACTATAGTCATAGCTCTAGATTGAACATTTTTGAGGCGTGAATAGGCTAATAAAATGGTATAGATTCTGCAGCAAACATTAAATCTAGCAATTAGTGATGTTATTTATATAATTGATGATATTAGTAGAATTCGAGCCTAGAGTAGAAGTCGAACCACTTGTATTGGATATTCGTCGTTCTTTAGTACTTTGCTCGCAGGATTACCGACTTATTTATTTGAGTTCCTAATTTCTTGTTTTGATAAAAATTGGGGCTGGAGAAAAAGAGAAGTGAATCTAATGTGAAATTTTGCCGAACGGATAGGTATGGGAATTCGTTTTTCCCCCGAACAATAAGGGACTATAATAAATGCTGGGCGTAATTTCATTAGAGCGTGTCCATTTTATATGTAAACGGCTGGTGTCCTAACACCCCCCGCCACACGCCTATTGAGGCGGCTTGCGGGGTAATATGTAGATGTAATGTATCTCCGTTCTATCCCATTCACTCTGCCTCATTAAATATATGAATAGTATTCATCTATTTTTACTGGTTACTTTAACTTCCCTACTAATTAAAGCAAGGTATAATCTCCATATAAGATATTTATGCTCGAGAGAATAAAAAAATAAACAGTTTCATTAAGAATTCGTAGCAATCGAGGGTCGACCTACTAGGAGGATAATATAATTTCAGGATAAAGGTGTATGAATTGAAACAGTTTTGATGTATCTGAGTGGGGTTTGCTCTTTATAGTGGTTGTAGAATATGTTAATGGATTATAAATAGATATTATTTTCAGTATAAATTATCTATATTATATATCTTTCTAGTATACATTGTCATAGTCTTGCCTTAAAACGCGTTTGGTTCTTTGAATGGCGTTTGTATAAATAGTGGATGTTTGGTTTAACCATACTTATTTATTCCACAAAAATGTATTGAAATAGAATTAAACATTAACTGGGTTTTGATGGGAAGGCGGCTATATTTTTTCGTGGAATAACATAGTCTATTTATATTATGAAAAGGAATAGTAAATTCCCCGATGGCATGCCTCAAACAACGGAATTTGGAAAAAAATATGTATATATTTCCTATTACGGATTTCTTTCAATATCGGAATTTTTTGTGGCAAGTGTGCACTAAGAGACCATATTAAGGAAACCGAGAATAAAGAGAAGTACTGAAAACTTGGAAAGCAGGAAATTTTAACTCTTGAGATGCTCTTGAGATGTCACTGAAAGTCAAAATATTGTCGATGAATTCAGCCTTCATTTTGGAGAAGTAATAGATTCTTTAAGTAACAATATAAAAGTGCAAAGTGATTTGGAGAGATATAAAGAAATTTTTCCACCCTTTAACGTAGAAGAATCACTCTATTTGATTCCTACTAATGAGAAAGAAATTAGTACCATCATTAAGGATATAAAGCCCAAGAAATCCAAGGGTATTGACAATATTTCTGCATATATTATCAAAGCAGTGAATGAAAACATTTCACATGTTCTTGCTTACATAATTAATCTAAGTATGCAAACAGGTTTATTTCCTAATCAGTTAAAAACTGCGATAATAATACCTATTTTTAAGAAAGGAGATAAAATGGACGTTAATAATTATAGACCAATATCCTTACTATCTGTCTTCTCTAAAATAATGGAAAAAGTTATCAAAAATCGACTTCATGGTTTTCTAAATAAGCATTCATTTTTTAGCAGTAACCAATTCGGATTCCGGTGTGGCAAAAGTACAGAAGATGCCTTACTAAAATTATGCTCAGACTTGAACGAAGGACTTAATAGGAATTTCAAAGTTGCTGGCCTATTCACAGACATTACTAAAGCTTTTGATTCAGTAAACCATAACTTACTAATGCAGCGATTATGGGAAGCTGGTGTTCGGGGTATTGCGTACGACTGGTTTCAAAGTTATCTTTGTGACAGAGACCTATGCGTGCGTATTCAGAATTGCTGCAGCAACAAGATCAAACTAACCTGTGGCGTGCCACAGGGTTCTGTGTTAGGCCCCCTACTGTTTTTGATTTATGTGAGTAATTTATGTACCGGTAGGTTTAAGGGTAAATTAACGTCTTTTGCTGACGATACTGCACTAATTTATTCTTCTCATAACATTGGTGACTTGCATGCTCAGATGCAAAGTGACATTAGAGCACTAAATATGTGGTTTTCAATGAATTATATATGTTGCTAAGTGAAAAAACAAAATATGTTGTATTTACAATGAGTAAAACTATCTCACTTAGAAATAAACTGTATTATCAGTGTAAAAGTTGTATTCAAGGTAATTCTTCTTGTGATAACTGTATTGTGATAGAACAGGCAAGTTACATAAAATATTTAGGCATATTTATTGATGAAAAATGTAAATGGAAACTACACCTGAACAAACTAAAATCTGAAATGATTTCCATTGTCAGAAAATTCTACTTCCTCAGATACATATGCCCAGAATCAGTATTAAGAATTGTCTATTATGCCTTGGTCAATTCCAGACTACAATATGGAATTGCATGCTGGGGTGGAGCCTACTTTACCACCATCAAACCTTTGATGGTTGCACAAAATAAAGTCATTAGAGTTATGACAAGGTCATTAAAAAGAAGTCACGCTTTCCCAATTTATAAGGAATTAAATATTCTACCATTACGGCACCTATTCATATATAAAGTCCTCAGAGTATTTTATAATCGTAGCGGTGAAAAGGCCAAACCAAAAACATACTCTACGAGATTAAAATCGGATGTTATAGTACCAAGGCCGAAAAATGAAATATTTCGGCAATCATATCAATACCTGGGGCCAAAATTATATTATTTATTGCCAAATAACGTGACCAAGGTAGAGACAGAATGTGAATTCAATAAAGCTGTTACAAACTGGCTTATGAGTCATGAGGAAGTGGAATTTTTATTTAAAAAGGTTATATAAAATATTATTTAATTGTGTGTATCTGTATAAGTAATATGTCTATGTATGAATGCACTTAATTTTTCTTTTTATTATTATTTATCACACCATGTATTATATGATTAGCACCTTGCCTGCCCGTCATATTTATTTTAATGGTAACCCCAACACAGGTATTGTTCCTCTGGGGTACCTATATTCCATTTATGTATGTAAATTGTCAAATGTATTTTCTAATGGGTAATGGAATAAATATATATTATTATTATTATTATATATTTTATTACTTTTCGCTGCTCGGCATATTGTAATGGCTACTCTATAACGGGGCGTTTGTCAAACTTAGAATTCTATTGAAAGTTTTAAATCCATGTGTGGAGGACGTTGGGTCAAAGAATTCACTATGGCCTGTTGAAAATATTTCCAATTGATCCTTATCAAGTTTGTTGAGGTTCTGAACGTTTTCACACGCCTGCTTTCCACAAGAAGCTATTTAGAGCTGACGAGCAAAGCTTGAGATCTGTGTAAATCTGGCATGAGGCATGTTACCCTGCCTTATTTACTTCGCTCTGCGAATCAAAAATCTTGGGCATGATGCTTATCTTCGTGTTGGTCCCCTCAAACATCAGGTTTCTAGCTCAAATGCCGGTCATATTGACTATTTAGTGACGTCGCTGGTACTAAAAACCGATGACAGCTGAACTTTTATAAGAGAATTTCTATTTGAATTCCCGTAGGAGCCCCTAAATTATCTTACCTCATACAGCCTCATAATTTCTTCCTCAATGCGTCGCATCAAATCATTTTACTGGTGGTATGCTAAGTTAATAAAATTTGTTATTGAGATATTCCGGTGCCTCAATAATGCGGACTTAAGCTTCAATGGTATTTTGTGCCCATCATATATCCCTTGTGGCTTCAAGAAGCTAAATAATAGTTCTTCTATAGGAAATGGAAAATTCTAGTTGGGTAAAATCTCATTGGATATTCCTCCCTTTTGGACAAGAGCTGATGATATATATGCATATTTCCTTCACAATTTCAGTAATTACTTTGTTTATACGAGAATTTATCGTATCGTATTTAATTTATAGTAGTTTTATCGTATGTATGAATGAAGAAGGAATGACGAATTTCCTCCATATAAATCCGTGCGTCATAATGAAATACCTAAGCCTAATTGTATATGTGTGAGCCTTATTGTATATACACGAAAGTGAGACGGAAAACAAAAAGGTTTTGGGAAATTTACTGAAATGGTTTTTATATATTATTCGGCAAGTGATACATTAGGGTAAATTTTCGATAATGTCACCTTTTTCTTCCACGGTATTCCGTTTTGACCACCATTAATCGCCCCTGGCACAGTGATTTTGCTAAATCTTTACTTGTCGGGAGTAACTTTTCTCTTTACTGCTCTTATTCTATCATGCATATGAAGTTGCATGAAAAAGCCGCTTGAAGGTTTTCTGTCAGGTATCCAAGTACCTGTACTTACCTATAGATCATTCCCGTGGGAAATCTCCTCTCTTATTTGCAATTCTCCTCACGCCTAGGATCGTATTTATCACCGTTAACCTTGGCGTATCTTTCGAAATTTATGAAGGTATCCATAATTTCCTTATCCTCGCATATCTAAAGGCGCTGTGTGGCGTAAACCCTTGGAAAACTTTCATTCGCTAGCCTTGGTGATGGTGCGGATGCATTTTTTTTGGTCAGATTTCAAAGAGAGCAAGGGACCCTAGGGTTTGAAAAATGAAACAGCATGCCAGAAAATGCCAGGGAATGGGAGAATGGATGCCGATATCAAAAGGCCAGCCACGCTATAAATCCCTTAGACCTCTTTTTCTATATCACCCTTTTTTCGTTATTTTTAAATTTTTTCTCACTGCCCAGACTTGGGTGAAGCTTCCATTTACACCACTTTAGCAGCCAGAAACCTATAGCTTCTATCTAAACTCAGTGGTCAGTGTACCCTTAAAACATTTCTGGATTCTCGAATGAAATTGTAGCCTTCCGGGCATTCGAAGAACGAAAAATTATAAATAACCCACTTTGTGTAATGGAGAGTCACTCTGATTTATTGAACTGATTGGAGGACTACTCTTTCAATATTGATTTTAGAAACTGTGATTTCGAAGTATTGATATAATTCTTTGCACCACTGTTGTGGATTTTGGATGCAGTAACGCTAACTACTAATGTTAGTCTACTATCAAGCCTAAATAAGTAATCGACAAAAAATGGTGAAATAATTTAGCCTGTTGGTTAGATTCAAACTCTATAAATTTGGAATAAAATTAACCATATCTTTATTAAATACCTTGTCGTCCAATTCTATTATATTAGAACACATTTCGGTGATTTTGTGACATATTTACTATGGAGTAAAATTTCGCTGGAAGAATCCATAAAAGAGTTGAATCTTTGAATCTCAAATGTACCTTTTCACTGGACAGCAGTATGTAATTTGGCTTATTTTTTCCCCGATATCATGTGAAACAATGTTCCACTTGAAACAATTGTATCCACTTTTAGTTATTCCTTACCAAAACAAGTTGCCGACATTACCTTTTTTTTGTTTCATAATTTTGACGAAGAAGATGCTGGTGTGGAACAGAGCACTCTGAGTCATCTGGTATTATTATCAATTTTTAAGAGAAAATTCCATGAACCAATGAAATGTACAATACTAGTGAGTTTTCCGGCTTATTAATATCTTAGGTCACGGTAAGATGAAATAAATGTTTCATTAAATTTTAATGTGGACCAAGATCTTGATAAATCTGAGGAATAAAACATGAAAGGTGAAAAATATTTAGCTCATCAATTTACGTACTTTATATCAATTTGCTACTTCACCGTATGTTTTTACATTGCTTGAATTTTAAAAATTGGTAAAAATAAGTAAATTTGTACTCAAATGCAACATACTGTGCGGCTTGGTGAAACGGATGTGGAGTATGGCGCTATTTTAGCAAGTTTAAGACAAATTTGGAAATTTAATATTTTCAAGCTATAACATCTGGGTTATAATTCAACTACCGTTGATCTTGATTCTGTTACATTCAATAAACATTCAAATGAAGTGGCTGACTAAAAATAGAAGTGAGTAAAGAGCAGCAGCAAACCAATCTTTTGGAGATTCGGAGGAATTCTGTCTATGCTACAAATATGCAGACTTTGTCAGTTTTTGATTTTTTTCCCGACTCATTAGGTAATAAGAAATATTCCCTGAAAAATTCAGCCCTCCAGCTGCATTATAAATGCAGATGACACCAAGCATTGACATCTAAAATGCCAATGCTTATCGGTGGACAACTTTTAATACTTAGCTTTAAATAGGTAAGTTAAAGGAAAAGCATTGTAAATTGTAAGCACCTTGTACTCGAAGAGGTGTCCAAACTAGGTAGACCGATGCCCTGTGAACACCTTTAGCTTGAAGGGATGTCCAATTGAGGTAGACCGGTTGGTAGGTTTCTGTTGAATCATTGAATCGTCTGAATGAATCGATTTGTAGAAGGAAGTATTGACACTCATGGTGCCGATTTTGTGCTTATTTGTCAACGAAAATGAAAAATTTGGGCTAAACTGTTACCATCAGTAGAGTATTAAGAGTAGACGAAGATGATGGCTGCATTTTTTCATATTTTGGCGTTTAGATGCGGGAGCACAAGATTGCAGATCCGGAAATACGTAGGTACCTTCCGCTTCCGCATTTTCCACGAATAAGTCCCGCCTGGTGGCTCACAATCTTGCTTTTCCTTCCTTTTCTTTGCTCCGCACCGACCCTGCGGTGCTTCCTATCGCATTTCACGCTTCACGGCCTGAACGTGAGCGATTTTTTCATTGCGCATAATGAATCGTGATGGTAGAGGTGTAGGGAAAACTGGCAATGGCGAGGACGTACGCGGTCGGAGTGACGAAGAGGGGTGAATTCTTCGACATTGAAAGGACCAAGGGAGATAAAGGCATTGAATTGGATAAGTTCAAATGTTCGGGATTTGATTTTTAGGTCACGTCAAACCAACTCGTGGTACATATTTGCACCACCCGTGTTCCGCCAGAAATTGTTAAATTGAAAATTTTAATGGTATAAGGGCAGTGAGTAAAATGCTTATAATCGAAGTTAAAAGGCTGAGAGGGTCAAATTTTTTTTAGACATTTAAACTGCTGAGTTCTCTCTTCGGTGATCAATCTGAAGATTGGTTGGCCGCAGTTTCTTTGATAGATGTTCTCCATTCTTCGCACTTCTCCGCCTTCCTTTCATCTCTTCATAATTCCTGCAGCCCAAATCTTTCAACTCTTTTCCTCGACAAATTGCTGTCATGGTTTTCCCCTGAATATTTTCCCATTCACATTTCCTCTGGTATTGTCTTTAGAAGTCACTGATGTCTCAATAAATGTCCCTCAAGCTGGGGTTTACGAAACATTTCCCCAGGCTTCTTTTCTCGTCCATTCTTCTAAGCCCGTCTTCTTTAGAAATTCAAGCGGTCCATTTTATTTTTAAGCATAGCAGTACCGTGTCTTTTTTTACTGATTCAAATTTTACGCCCATACAATGTCACACTCCAGACCTATGATTTATGTATCCTTTGACTAATTTCTAAGCTGTTATTTTAGGAAGTTTAGATTTTTTTCTTTTTTCTAAAAGAACCTTTTACCTGGATGACTCAACTTATTACTTCTGCTTTACCTTTCCATCTCTTGTGATCTTACTTCATAGATAAGTGAATGCGTTTACTTGTTCAAGTTGCTTGTCGCCGACGTAAATTCTCATTTTAATTTACTGTTGGGAAGGCAATCATTTTACTCATTCTCTAATAATATTAATCTCTAATACTTTAAAATATATACGTTGAAATCTTGTTTATTACACCGCAGTGCAATCTTTAAAGAGAAATGTGTTCATAACTTTAGCGTTATTTAAACAAATTTCATCGCTAAATACTGTAGCACGTCACATGTTTGCATTATATTACTAGGATTCAGTTTCACAGGAGTGTCGGAGCTGGAGAAAATATTTTTGGGAAAAAATGTGGGCTCCTTAAAAAAAAGAAAAATCACGGAAACGACTAAAAGCAAAGATTTTTATTCATTTAGATCAATTGTTGAGCAAATATGTCACCTAAATACGATCAATTCCTGTGATTCACTTCACTGCCAGAGAAATGTATTGCTTCATAATTGGTTTGGGGAATAACTTTTCCTCATGATTGGGAATGTAGGTATATTCTTCTCGAATTAAAATGTAACGAAATGATAGGTAGACAATATTTATGACAGCCGTAATATCTAAAAAGTGGAAGACTTTCAACCAGAAAACTTTGAATGCCCACCTGATTGCTACGCAATGAAAAAAGTATGACTCGATGAACTACATTCACGGGATACCAAGGTATCAGTTTCAGTGAGAGAATCATTTAATGAACAAATTACTGAACAATATTGACAGGAAGAAAGCCTATAACTTTCATTTTGAAGGTCTTTGATACCTTAATAATGACACTGATGTGTTGAAACCTTGGTTGGCAAATGAAATAGGCGTAAGCATAGCACAACGTTTTCATTATTCTTCTAGTATAACTTCATATAACCCCTTAAAACTGCACTTGAAATTGATAATTGATGCGTTAGAATGCCGAATTCAATAATTTAACTCTAATGTCCTCATTTTCTTGACAGGTTCTACAGTCTTTCAACACAAAAATTTACTGCGCTATTTGAAGGGAATACTTTCATAAGTTAAAGCCCTGCATAAAGGGTTCAGCTTTTCAGATTTTCTTTACCCTTTGAATTTCGTTTTCACAAAGGCAGACCCCCTTAAAATGTTCTGCATTTAAATTTTATTGTTTTGAATTCTGGTCTATTTATCACACTCTGCTTTGACATTTAACGTTTATTGTTAGCCCTCGTACACATGTTTAACTAGGAAGGCCGAGCTGACAACGCTTTCACATGAAATGAAACTAGAAACATCTAAACAAGGAAGTAAACTATGTTCAAACTTGTAGGAATTTCTACTCTCAGTTCACCGGGAAGTATCTGCTAGGGAAGGAACAGTCTCTTACCGGCAATTACTCATCGTCATCATTAATCAACGTCAGCTCTACGATCATTAATCGAATCTCGTTCCTGGCCCCAGATGAAATTCCACAAGTATTATCAAACTTGAGGAAATCCTGTTCCGGTATTTTGATTCTCACTTTATTTGCTCAAGTCAGTAAAACAATGGGATAACTCAGGACTATTTATCATAGATACCGGGAAATTGCTAGAATCCGGAGAGTGAGGAAATTGGGTGAGCAACAATAGGAATATCGTAATTTATAAGTCGCATTTCATATGCATGTGTATTTACACTAGTCTTAATATATCATAGGTACTCAGATGAGTATGATAGTAAAGTTAGTGCTTTAAATAGAATGTTCACTAATACTTCCTACTGCAAAAATACGGCGTAAGTGGGGCCTAGTGGAACAGTGTCTTCTGAATAAAATAAACCTTTTTCACTGTCTACTGATAGCTAAATCCAGCGAATAGTAGATTATTCAAAGTATTAAAATGAGCAGGAAAGAGCATTTCATTTCCATCTATTAGAGCAGTTCTCTGCATGAAAACTGTTTTACAGGTTAGCATAAGATAAGCAGTGCTCCAGTTTATTTATAATTGATCATCCAGTGAGCATATCAAAATAGACTCATCAATAACAAACCACCATCTCTCCTTCATGATCAGCCTACATTAGAATGGCAATCCTCTGCGTTATTCTACTATTTCTTACTGTGACCACACCAATTTCTGAGCAATCTATGATCCTTCGTTCCCTTGGAACCAGCCTTGACATCTGAGTACCCATGGTCTAATTTAGCCGTTCCGGCCGATAAAACATTAAATAAAACTTGTCCAATGAGTGTCCACGTCCACAAATATTAATGTAAAATCCTTAATTTAAAATGAAGAGGCATTTGGCAATAGTTCCCAATCAAAAACGTTCAACTACGAGTTTCTCTTCCATTCGAAAGTTTAATTTTTCTCCGCTTATCTACTTACAGCGTGAAATTGAACGATAATTTTAGGTAACACTCAATAGCAAACCACCAAGTAAGATTAAGGCTGTTGATGTGGTCAAAAAATGACATCCGAGGAAGATAAACGAAAACCGGTATCCTTCGCCCCGATCCCATACGTAGCGAGGTCATCAGAGAAAATAACCAGGCTGTGAAATAAATACAAAGTGATTACACGCTCCTTAACTGAAGGAGCTTGTAGTCATCCTTACCATTAAAATCGATGAATTATTAGAAAATTATTATTTGTTTTGCGTGTAATTCTGGAAAATAACGTGGCATTTGCCTCTTCAAAATAAATTTTGTGTCCCAGTCGCAATTCAGCCAACACCGAGAGATGGAAATGTTTGTTCCTTAGTTACCTTTGGTGTCCCTATAGGCGGTACCTCACGGCTCTGCCAGTCTGTGCAATGCATACCATCCCACTCCTCTTCCTACACACCTTCATAGGCCATGTGTGGGATGTCATACGTTTTGGTAGGATGTCACCTGTCTTTTTCACTTTGGATCATAACTCTTGCCTGTTTCTCATTTTAAACATTTTCTTTTATTTTAGTGGGGAGATAATATGAGGAAAATACGAGGAAAGCGGAAATAGTGAAATGAGTAGGTACCTATGCTTTTAGTGATTACAAGATATAAAAGGCGTTAGAATCCACGATAGAAGGACGATGCCGCAAAATGAAAGCAGTGGAAGGAAAGTAAATGATTTTAACAACAGTTTCATTCCCGTAGCTTTTTATTTATATTTACGTGTTTGTTGAATATGAAACTTTGAAGATTTGAAGTTCGTTTTTCAATATATATAATCGCTTTCGAGAAAATCGACGGGCATGGAAGTACCATATGTGCATAGGTTTGGAGTCACACTAAATAGCTTTATCCAATGATATCCTCGAAGTTATTGTTTTATATCTGATGACCATACGTTTCAAAGTTAAATTAAGCTTTCTGTTCCTCGTTTATGTTTCGTCTGCACTATTTATATGATATTGAACTGGCTCTACTTCATTATGAAATGATGAAGAAGTAGAAATGTGGCTGTTACTTACTGTAAATTAACAAACAATACTTACTCTTCTCATTGAGCTCAAAATTGAAAATATATAATTGATTGGGCACTTGGAGTACAATTGACACTTGTTGGTAAATTGAACGCAATATTCAAAATTTATCATTTGGCGTGAATGAGTTAAATTAAGCACAAGCCATATGAAGAGCTAAGGAGGGAAATTGTACGTGAGAAGGACTTTCGTTTGCGATAAAATTCTTTACTTAAAATAGACAGCATTCCGGAACATTTCAATGGGAGACAGCCCCAAAAACCTAGGCCATCTACCTCACATATCCTTTTATTGCGTATCATTGGCCTTCATTTAACACTTCCACTTGGAGATTTTCAGAACTCGGTCCTTATCGGTTCAATGGAGGGCGAAAAGAGTTGTGGTTTGAATTTCGACAGATTTACGCTCTGCCTACACCTTGCTCCAAGTCTTCAATCCTGATAAATTATTTCCTCCACTTTAACACTCCCCCCTCACCGCCAACTTCCAATTCTTCGCCTCCGTTTCCTTTCAGCAGCTACCTGCCCAATTCTCCCGACATTAGATCCCCAAAAATCCCGCAGAAGGAAATAAAATAAAATTATTTCCTCACACACAGTTCATTCACCCCGGACGAATTTCCGACCCTTCCCCAACCGATTTTTTCAATTCCTCCTCCATCCCTTCTTACCCATAACCCTTCTGAATCCACGATAGCCTCTCCACTCTTTTCCACCCCAACCCTGTTCACTTATGCCCCCTTCCCCCTATTGGCCCGAGCCTTTTCTCCCACCCAATATCTTTCATCCTTTCATCCCGAAAACACCGTCCCGAAAGCCTGGTCCCGCCCCTTTCCCTATCCTACTCCTCCTTCAGGAATCACCACCCTCAAGAACCCTTACATCCTAACTTCCCCTTCTTTTCCCTCCCAGCATTCCTTTCTCCCATAGGAACAGGAGGGGTATGCCCCTCTTCTTCCCCTTACCCTTATAACACCCTCCCCCGTCCAACCAACCCCTTCCTATTCCCTCACCTAACCCTTAGCCGCTCGAGTTTCTTTCTCCCCCTCTCAACAATCAACCTCGAAGCTGCAGAGAGAGCCTTTCATAATACAAAGTGGCCTCAACCATCCTCTATGCCACCATCCCCTCCTATGCCACCACCACACCGGTATCACAGTTCCGACGGACTTTCTATTTTATCGCAAATTTTCTCCTTTTTTGTCTCTACCTCCTCCACTTCTCTCTCTCTCCGTTTCTCCCTTTTATATTTCTTTTACACAGCGATCCATTTTTATCAGCCCTCTTTCCTTTTGTTTGAAGTGCTTTTTTTATTCAATTCGCCTCTTATAGTATATGTGTTCCATCCCGACGCTCTTTCTCCCTTGCCCCCCACCCACACTCTTCCCGGAAACTCTACTCCCTGCTTTCCTCACCACTGTCTCGACCCTCGTTCTGTCTCGACCCAGCCTATATCCATCCATGAGGCTGGGTTATAGCATACTCGGGTTGAGAATTGCAAAAGAATCGTCGATATCTACAATCGACCGATGTTCATGCCATATGAGGTCTACAGCATATGATCAAGATGTAGAATGTCTTCAGGTTATTCATTTCCATTGATGTGGTTCCACGGTTAAGTTGACTATTTTACCGCCAGGATAATTTATTGGGATGAATGCCATCACGCCATATGTTGGTGAATGCTAGATCTTCTAGGAAGACTAATTTGGTGGTTTCCCGTTGACTTCCACAACCTTTCACAACCTGGTGTTGGAGGTGGATGCAGATGATCCAATGTACAGATAAAATAAGAAATGAAGAATCATACAAAAGAGTAGAATAGGAGAGGATCATATGGAACACTATTCAGAAAAGAAGATCGAGATTGATTGGGCACGTTTCGAGGCACAATGGGTGAGTGAAGGGTATAATCGAAGGAAAAATATAGGGCGAAGTCCCAAGAGGAAGGGAAATGAATAAATAAAAGGGCCTAATAAAGAGGAAAATGTATAAGAAGAATAACCAGGGAGTAAGGGAACTAGCGTTAGACAGGTAAGGATGGAGTGCTGCAGTGAACGAATCTTAGGATTAAACGACCAATGATTGAATAAATGCACCGTTAAGTGCCGCTTAATTATTTGGAACTAGGTTTGTTCTACCTTTTCTTATTCTTTTCGACCATGTTTTCGGCAGTCATTGTAATTAGAATGATAATGAGTATAAATATTGAGACCATGGCCGAAAATAAAAATGTGGAATGCACAAAGGTATTATTAATTCATTAAGTGACGTGTACCAGCTGTACTATGTTACGCCCGTAACCTCAGCTTTTTATCAATGTCATAATTTTCGCATTTTGGCTTCCTATAGAAAGGAGTGTCCTACTTATGATATGAACTATGAAATCACTGCTTTCCACGATATTTTACAACTGAGGATGGAATTGCATGGTTTTACGAGGGATAATGTTTGAAACATTGGAAAAAATAGTATTTTTCTAACAAATTAAATTGACAATTTTGCGATAAACTGTGCAAAAGAATAAAGATCTCCCATGAAATTGAATTTAAGTTTAGTCACTGACCATGACATTTTTGTGTTGTTAAATAAATAATTGAAGTCAAAATGCGATAATTCAAAAGAAATGGCGCTGCAGTTGTCTCCCCTGGCAGTAATATATATCCATTAAATATGAAGCCTTATTTTTGCTTGGACAATATGTCCTTCTAAGCCAGCTTCTGGCAGCTGTTATATTGATTCCGATAAACATAATTTATATCTATCTTTGAATAGTTTTAAGGTTACATAGTATATTTTAAAACTTAATTGTTACAAATAAGTTTGATTAAAGTAAATTGCAAAGAAAATGAAACGGCTTTATAATCATATGAAACACTGAACATTTTCTGGTTTTCCTTTAACATTTTTTAAATCTTTTGGATTTCTGTATTTATATATTTACATTAATAGGCATGACTTCAATTGATTTTAAATAGTTATGGTCGAAATAATAATTTTCATTCTTTTTAATGATTGTCAATAGAAATAATGTGTTAAATTGAAATAAAAATCAACATAGAAATTCATAGAAAATCATAAAAGAAAAAGATATTTATATATTACGGAGAGATCTCAGATTAACTGTTTCATGAACTTGACAACTTAATTTTATTTTGACTTCAGCCATACCTCTTAAATTATGTAAATGGCAATTGCGGAAAATTATTGAAAAGATGTGTCTCAATGAATGTAATCAATCGTTTTCCACAACGCATGTTTAATAACACATTAATCATACGAGTTGAAAATATATTCATCAAATTATCTGTATATTATGTACCATAGCTTTGCACTCTAATATTAAGGGAATCTACTATTAAAGGAAAGGGAAAAGGAAATTAAATTAATTAAATATTATTAAAGTCATCAGTGGAAGCAGTATTTTAAAACAATGAAAACGAAAAAGAATAATCCAGAAACATTTAACCTACGAAGTAAGATGTAGGCTATTTAAGAATCACAAGAAAGATTCTCAGAGATTCCCCAATAACCATGACGATAAATGGTAAAGTCTTGTTTGGGGTGAATTCTCCAACAATTCAAAAGGTGGAGAAAAATGGATGCAAGGTTTGGCATGGATACAAGGGCACATGAAAAATTCACCAAAATTGATTTACCAAACATTTTTGTACCCATCTATTGCCATTCGGATGTCAAGTCAAGTGATGATGGCAGTGAAAGAAACCAAACATTACTCTTATAAAACTGATTGAAATATTTAAATCTTACATACCAATTTGTCAACAAATTTTACCTTACAATTTTCCATACGTGTTCAGTGTGGAAAAAGTTAAGAATGAATTATGTTTGAATATCAGTAGAATTTCAAAGTGAAACTAAAAGTTATTAGAATTCTGGAACAATGTAATGGGTTGTTCTCGTTATTACTAATTATTAATTAACATCATAATTGAGACAAATTCAGCCTTGAAAATGAAAAATGAAAAATTAAATGAAAAAGTACAATGCGATATAAATTTGACTCTCATGTCCTTGAACTTCAAAAACTGCTTTGAAAGTGATACCCCCAAAATGGGAATTAAGAACATCTCTATTCTAAATACATGGGATTTAATTTCCATTACACAGTTTAGATGTTACTACATCTTCAGGTGTACTTCGAGTGGACAAATGTTTTGTTTCTGTCATTAGTCACAAAATACGTTTGCTTAAAGAATACTTGTACTAATCAAACAACCCTGAAGCGAAAACAGGTGTATAAGCCTACAAGCACAATATTCGGACGTTGTATACGTTTGCCAAAGTTGATGGATTTTTTCTCATTAAACTTTAGCTGAGGGGATGCAATCCAGAGCTCCGAATAGAATGCGGGTACTTTTTTACAGCTTTGGATTTATCACGCTGCTGGAGATATCGGCATGGGAATTGCTGCAGTGAGTTCCAGGGCCTTTAAGTCCCCAGGGTCTCTGGAATCGCGTCCCGTGATAACCCTCTGGACCCGAAATCAGGGCGTTCCAGGGGTTGAATAATTTTTCTGCCGTATATTTCGCTTGCCTTTGGAGATATTTGCATGAAAGCTTTGCAGAGGATGGAGGTGTGAAGAGATCATGTGGTGGGATGGACACGGGTGAACTGGGCACCGGATCCACCTATCGCCGGTGGGTACCACTGGAATTGCAGAATTCGCCTGATTTGCATCCTCATGTTCTGCTCTTATATTTGCTTCTGGAAGTATCTGAAACATTTTGGTCGATTGTATTTTACAACATGAACAGTGGTTGTACTTGATAGGATGCTATATTAAGCATCATCAGTTGTATGCTCTACTTCGTAAAACGATAAGTGAGATACTTTTATTGACATGAAGGCGAAAATTCCATTTTTCTCTCTCGAATATTTTTTACATTAATCCCGATCTTTTCCTCGAGTGAATTTATTTAACCCTCAGATAAACAATTTACTACAGCAAATTAACAACAATATCAGTAAATCCGCCTTCTCATCTCGAAAGTCGTCCAATTACATATATAGTGCAACGATAAAGTTGAAATATATATTTATCTACATACCTTAGCGTTCGTTTAATCATTATCACGTTTAATTTCGCATAATTATCTTTCCAGTTTTTTTAAGTGAATTATGCAATATCATACTTTATTCGATTCGGGTAGTTCGTTGATGGAGGCATATTGTCCTAATTTTGGCCTCCTTTTTTAAAGCTTCAGTAAAAGTGATACTATGCTTGGCACGGAATAGTGTATTGAGAGTGTAGTAATCGGCTTGGTATTTTAGTTTTATGACTATCGTCAAATTTTGACGTTGATAGTTAAGTTAGTCAGAGATTAAGTTGAAACGGCCAAAAGAGGACTTCGTGATCAAATATATGGTATAAACGTAAGTAGAGTGGAGTGGTTTGATATATAATTTTTCAATGTATCGTCCAGGAAACGTTTAAGAGCTAACTATTGATTATTAAATAGTAATAACTGACTCGTAATTATTGAAAAAATATTTTAGATCATCTTCAATACAATTTTAATTCTCAATTAGAAAATATTTTAAACTCAGAGCTGTTTACGGAGAGAGTTTATTGTGATGTAGAATGTCAAAGATGTTTCTAAGTGTGGAAATAATTGCTGTCCCTTTGGTTTAATCATTTTTCTCTGTGAAATTGACGCACTTTTGCGCTCCCAGGTACGTTGACCCCGCTGTCATCGCATTTCCTGCCGTCGCTTGTAAATTCTCGCCCATCTCTACCTTTTGCCGAAGCCGGATGGTAGAGAATTAAACCTTTGGAGACGGCCGGAAAGAGAACGCCTTGGCCAAAAGGTGTTGGGGAAGAGAAAAGGGTATCCGGTTTGGAGAAGTAAAGTTAAGGTGAGGAGACCTGCGAAGGACTTGAAGGATGGACGAAGTTTAAGAAAGCAGAGGAGGTGTGGACGCACCGGTGTAAGCGGTTTGAGGATTGAACGGCCCCTCGTTCGTGAAATTGGAAGCGTGATTTACGCATGTGGAATGGGAGGCAGGAGAGACGAGGAAGAACTTGGAGGAACCGACGGGTGTGACGGCGGGTTGGAAGGAAAAGCCGTAGAAGAGGACACCATACATTCTCTCTTTCTCTCAACCATTCCCTCACGCCTACGTCCTAGAACCCTGAGAGACCTAAGATGGATGCTTAGGGGCCGAAAGGGATGAAATTTTTATGCCCCCCGCAAGGCCTCGCCCGAGTCTCAACCGACTCGGATACATTTTTTAACTCTCCCAAACCCCGACAGTTTGTTGGAGCGGGAAAGGGATGGCTAGAGGTGGTGGGAAGTAAGGAGGTTGGAAAAAGACATGGGGTTAGGTGAGTGTGAGCAATTATTCCATATTTTACTCCGCCGCCGGCAGTGACGTGCGCATGCGTGAATTCTGCAGGGATCCTTAGCTTGGAATTCGACCATTTATTACGCCTCCGTGCTGTTGTGTGCTTCCCGCTTCTCGGAATGTATAGTTTATATATACAGGAATATATAGCCGTTTTCCACTGCGTTACGCCATCTTCCCCTCGTGATGCCCGGGGGACGGAGGTGGACACTTTATGACACATGTCCCCGGAACGATTGAAGTGGAAACGACACCTGGAAAAAAATATTCTAGCGCACGTCATTAGCATTGCATTTGTTTTCCTAAACTACATCTAACTTTGCATGAGGGTTTTCGTGTTTATCACTTGCGGAATTCGGGAAATTTTTGTCGCATGAAATACTATCAGCCAGCCTCTAAAAAAATTAATTTTTAGTTTTTTAAAAAACAACACGCTGATTTGTCTTTAGGAAATAACCGTGGCAAAGTTAACTCGTTATTTTTGGTCTCAGGGTATCGAATCACGAATTAAATCCAGCAAAGTTTGAGCTGTTGTCTACCGATCAGCTTCTAGTATTGCTATTTTCTTCGTATACAATTACGATTGTGCCTCACGCGTCAACATCTTCCATGTTTAATTACAATACACGCACTATACAGGTGTTAATCAGTAACAAAAAACAAGGGTTTTCAGTTGTTATCTACAAATTTGGAAGCAATGGAGATGTAATTGAATAAAATGAAAATTGACGGAGAGGTTCACCAATGAAGAAGTCCTGGGAAGAGTTTGGGAGAAAAGAGGCATAATGAATACTTTGAGAACAGAGAGAGAAAAAAAGAAGAGGCAAACTGATTTGACTTTTTTTGGCATAATATCTTATTAAAATATTAATTTATGACGAAACAAATAGAATGGTCTTAATGGAAATTCCAAGGAACGAATACTCTGGCAAACTATAAAAGACATTAAAGTGTAGGAATGAAGCATAAGTCTGTGAGTAGAGTGATGAGCTACATCATATTATAGACTCCCAATTTCCAAGCGTATTTCTCCCGCAGATTTCATATTTCTGTACTTCACTCAAATTAGGTGATGGAGGTAGTAGTTGAAACTTTCCGAATCCGAGGTATATTATTCAGAGAATAAATTTTGCACGATCCAGTAGCGGTTTATATTTCTTTGGTTTGCTTTTACTTCTGGATTGAATGCAATCATTTATTATTTGTATTTTCCTGGGTGGTTTGCAGTTATATCATGTATCCCTCTTTTCACACGGCGTGCTCTACGCACCGACATTTTAACAGCTGTTTAGTTGTTATTCGAACCTGGGGCAATGTGCGGTGTAACGTCATAGGTGTCTGCCGTAGTAGGATGAGCAAGCGTTAGTTTCCCATCGGGTTTTCCCCAGTGATGATTTTTCCTGTCAAATATTTTTTTGGAATAAGCTTTTGCTTTCTAAAATCTGAGTCATAACTATTTTCACTATGTTATGCTCTAATGCTAAAAGCAGTAGGTGGAATACATGACTTTATGCATTCGATTTGGCGCGGAAAGTTAAAAATATCCCTTCCAGTGTCGGAGAATGAACTGCCATGTTTCAATTCAAAGCGTATTGCCATGAAAATTCAATTCAAAGCGTATTGAATCAGTATGAGGCAAGCGTTCGGAATAATTGGTCGTGTTCAGCAGATACTTGCGGCGAGTGACCGGTTACTTGAAGGTAATATACCGGTGAGCAATCTGCTGAATGGCTGCTATCCAACTACCAGTCAGTTGACTAAATAGCAGACGGCTATAAAAAATGGGCGGACATGGTTTACCGATTGAGGTGTTGGCAATGACGATGATTTCATGTTTAACGTGTTAAATTTGTAACGATATTATGTGGGTAGAAAGAGAAGGAATGTTCTCGCTGTGACGCCAGAGAAATAGGAATCGAAATGAAAATTATTTCGATAGAGTGGTCTCGCGTTTTCATGAAGACTTACTCAAAGTGCATTTAAAAGTGCCAATGACTAATTTTCAGGTAAATTGGTACAAATGTATAAAATGAAAGTAATTAAGCAGCTTTAATGCTTATTGAATGGTAAAATTGAAAATTCTTTACTTATAACGACATTTTTTATATATATGATAAGGAATTAATGAATACACTTGGAAATGCCAATGTTGGAAAAATAAATCCTGCGAATTTCATATCTACCCACTGAGACCTATTCTTTTGCTCATAAGCTAATTTGAAATTAATCGCGAGTTTTCCAGCCATGAAAACTATCTTGGTTGGGTTTTAGGAAAAATAAAAAACTTAGGGGAATTTATATTTTATTTTATAGTTAATCTAAATAGAATGAGCATTTTGAAAGGAACTTGATTACTTTTTGACGGAATCCTATTTTCGAACAGCTAAACTCTGCTGTTAGGACTCGATTATATTTATGAGTTAATACTTAGGTAATTCTTTAAATTGATCTATGACAAACTTGAACTTAGCCTCTTTTGACTTTATATATCATCGGCATCATCATTTCAATGGTCATACCTTTGTAAAGATATGTACAGGTACTTTGTTTTTTCTGCAGACGAAATTATGGGTGCAGCCATATTGACTCTCAACATGTTTAACATGGTCACCGGTGATTATTTCCGGTGGAAAAATGGCGTCTGATGCGTAAAATGTTACCTCACCGATGAGTAACCTAAGAGCGTTCAGCAAAAAGTTCTCACCGGTCTCGCAACTGTTGCGTATGCTGAACGCGGCCATTGACTTGCTATGTTCCGTGGGCGTTTATTTCAATTTCTCTCTGCAAGCGTTGTCACTTCGCTGCTGGAATTGCGTGAATCATGAGTCTTGAACAAATTAAATTAAACCCAGAAGGCTTACATGCATTGTAAGATGAAGTACACTAATGAATTGTTCTAGCGGTATCAATAATGGGATTAATGAAGTTACGATTGGAAAATTTAGTCTACTCTTTTAATCCATTCTTTTATCACTAGAAAAATGCTCATTCTACCTTCGCACAGAATAGCTAATCAAAATGATTTTTAAACCCAAAATGGTATTTTAAATCTTACTACATCACAAACATTGAGTTGACTGAAAAAGTGCTGATACTGCTGATATCATGCAATTCCAATTGGATATAGGCATAATATTTTTGCTTGGTGAAGAAAATAGATTCTGCCAGGTTTCTTCAATGTTTTCATAGCAATGGTTTCATTTAGTAATGAGTCATTTGGAGAGAAGCATGTACATTTGAAGTATAGACTAGTTGCCTAACATTGGAATGATGGTATCACTCAATTGAGGTTATTAACATTGTAAAAATTCTCTTGTGCGGGACATCTTTTTGGGATGTTTCTAATTAATACGAAATAATAATAAAATAGTTTCTAATGAAAATAAAAAATAAAGCAAGAAAATTTGCTTTTACCTAAGTTTTTACGTTTGTAACATGTATTTGATGTGTATGTGATGTGTTTGGGATGTAGAATTGGACAAATGTGTTTTCAGTCTTGAATTCATCTTGTAAATTGACTGCGTATTGAGTATCACTAAACATTTAAGTTTCTTTTGCTCAAGGAAATTTAATTTTCTTAAATCAATAAAGGCTTTTGTTTTTACTGAGTTTACTCTTATATTTTACAGTTTTAACTCTACCTAGCTTATATTACCTGCCTCTATACTTGTCTCACGTTTAGTTTCTGTCTAATATTTTCCGGACATGCAATCAAGTGTCGTGGGTGTTCATCTGGGACAGTTTGACGGTTTAGAGCCAGAGAGGAAGTAGTAAGGAGAATTTGATGGAGGGAGTCTCAGCCTCAAATATCTCGAGCAGAATGGAATGCAGATCTCGTGAGACGAAGAGAGGCATCGTGAAGCGTTGTGGAAAGGGAATGCAGGAAGTGATGGGAATGAAACATAGTTGACAGTCGCCGGATGAGGCTTTTGGAGACTAGATTATATAGCGAAATGAGAAGCTTTTCACCTCATATATATGTAATCGGAGTCTTCCACAGAGAATTTCCCTGTTACTGTGAACTTACTTCATCTATATCTACATATACCTACATACTACCCTGCGAGCAGCCGTATGGGCATGTAGCAGAGGGTGTTAGGACACCAGCCATTTAATGGTGTAAAGGAGAATTGTTTTAGGAAGGTGAAAAAGTTAAGTGTATTTTTTTAGTGTATCGAGTGGATCTCAGTTTTTACTATGGTCACTTATTGTGCGTGGAAAAAAATGTGAACCTCTTTGTTTGGAATCGTATCTCTCTTATTTTATCTTCCCTGTTGGACCTGGAGAGATAGCACGGCTTCAAAATGAAAGTCTCTGTGTCAAAGTGAAAAAAACCTATTCTGAATTATGTCAAGCAATCTAGGCCAAGCCAGTAGCCTCCGAGTCACTAGCAGCTCCAAACATAATCCCTTTAAAAGCTCCTATTTCACTTCGCCTGAAGATTTTATGTTTGCTCCACCCACAGTGCAGACTTGGTGTGGGTGTGATAGATTCTGCAAGAAGTGTACGGCAGTGCATTTACTAAGATTCAGTTCAAGCCTCACTCTTGGCCCAACCATTTAACGTTATTTAGGCCTGATGATAGTACTTCTAAGTCCACTTCTTCGCCGATTTTGCGATAGATGACTGCATTCTCTGCAAATAATCTAAGTTTACTGTTATCTCGAGAACTATCGTTATTTATATAACTAAGGAATAAAAGTGAGCCTGTCACGCTTCCTTGCGGGACGCTGGATGTCACTCTAACCATACCAGAGCTAATGCCGTCAATAACTACTTTTTTGCTTACGATCACTTAGAATTTCACGTATCCAATTCACTATTTGACTTCTCACTGCGACAAAATGATCTATTGCGCCTGGAGCGAGGAAAAATAGACCGAGAGATTTCGACATGTCAGGGAAATTTTTGTGACGGAAAAGAACATGTGCTTGTAATTATTACAGTACTTTTGGCTTTGGCCTTTAATAATTAACCTTCAAGTACGGCGCATTCCACAAAGTAACTTTTCTATCCACTCTTCCCACTCCTTGGTTACCGGCAAACGAAACATTAACCCTTCAACGAAGAGCGACGTAATCACTACGTCGGGCACGAACTTCACATGCCGTCGAGCGACGTAGTGACTACGTCACGGCGATTCCATTTAAATCAACGGAAAACCATCGATTCCAATTAAAATCTCCTCCGACCTACGAGATGGGGTTCATTTAAATCTCCTCCTGGCTTGAAGGATTAAAAATACATATTTTCGCAGCTATTTCTCCTGCAGAAATTAGGGTGGGTCCTTGATCTATGCAACCCGCTAGACTTTGATGCCGTGTCGCTAGGAAACAGGCTCGCTTCGCCTCCACGGCGGGGATTAGAAATAAGCTATCTGCGCTCTGATATGTAGCCCTTTTCATGTACTACTATCTGGATGCAGTGGAGGGCGTTGCACCTATTCTCTTCATACGTAGATCTACTCCACTCGGTAATAACACAGGCGATGCTGAAGGAAGAATGTATGGAGAGCATTGCCGATAAGAATGTCCTACGAAGAGTTGGGTAAAATGGGAAGGTCAAAGGGGATGTAATAATTCATACACTACTGGATTCAATTCTGTAGCTGCTGCCGCCCAAGAACCTTCAAATCCTGTCTGGTGAGCCTTCCTGCTTGAATTTCTTCGTAAGGTTCACGGTCGACGTACACTGGCGATGGGATGATCAGCTGCGCCATAATTAAATGAAACGTAATTGAATTTTAGCGCGGTAGATTTCTGCCATTACGGTTCGCCTTAAAATGCCACTTTGCCACTCAACAATTAAAGATGACGAGCTCGATACTGCGTTTGGAGCCGACATATTCATCCCGATTCAATTACTCTTTGATGACTGACATGTTAAGTGTATCAAGCAATCCACAGACGGGTTTTCTATTGATCTCTAATGCTCTCGTTCAGCCAACTTATATTTGTTATAATTCCGATTCCCATCACATCTCTTGCTGCTTGTAATATTTAGTATCCAAATATAAGCGCCATTATTTTTATATTTCTTGATCCAAGGGAGCATATGAATCCACTTTTAGATCTTTTTATCCGTTACTCTCTCAAAATCGTTTATTTTCATATTATTTTGATGCAGCTACGAGGGTAGACTTAAAAGTAAGGTATCCAATTTTTTTGTCATAGAAAATGACATTTGTTTACATTGTTGGATACATCGTTGGAAAGGTCATGGCTTCAGCTATTTTTCGATGTAGTCACCCTGGCGCTCGATGATTTTCCTCATCCGCATGATGAACTTTTGAATACCGTCTTCATACCAGCTTCCGTCCGCGTTGCGAAGGCATTGACCTCCTCTCGCACCTTGTCGTCCGTCGCGATCTTCATCCCTCCTAGGTGTTTCTTCAGGGTGAGGAACATGTGGAAATCACTTGGTGCGACGCTGAGGCTGTACGGAGGATGTCCGATCACTTTCCACCCAAACTTCGAGATCAGTTCCTGCGTCTGACTAGCCGTATGCGGTCGCGCGTTGTCGTGATGAAATGAGACCCCCTTCGTCAGCATTCCTGAACGTTAGTTCTTGATGGCGCGCCGAAGCTTTTGTAATGTGTGGCAGTATCTTTCCTTATTGATAGTGATTCCCCGGGGCATGAAATCCACCAGCAATAATCCTCACCTTGAAGAAACACCTAGGAGGGATGAAGATCGCGACGGACGACGAGGTGCAAGATGAGGTCAACGCCTTCGCAACGCGGACGGAAGCTGGTATGTCGACGGTATTCAAAAGTTCATCATGCGGATGAGGAAAATCATCGAGCGCCAGGGTGACTACATTGAAAAATAGCTGAAGCCATGACCTTTCCAACGATGTATCCAACAATGTAAATAAATGTCATTTTCTATGACAAAAAAATTGGAGACCTTACTTTTAAGTCTGCCCTCGTATTAACCAGCCATGCGGTTCTTTCCAATTACTACACATTCATAAGTGCATGCCTCTGTAAAATTCATAAAAATGAATTAATTGATGTAAAAAATATTGCTTTTCAGGAATAATTTATTAGTTGTCGACCGGTTTCATTGCAAAGATGTCACCATCAGCTCAACCGGATGACAACTAATAAGCCTATCATGAAGACTGCAAAGCTATTATAGTGATTCAGTCTTCATGAATTTACTCAAAGTTAAGCTTGATAATGTCGGGTGTATTAAAAATGATGCCTCACGAACATATTCACATGAAATTCTATCTTCATATAACTATTCTACATATCTATCATCCGGTCTTAACAGACAAATTTTCTGAGGAGCTACTTTAGTATGTCTCCAATTTAGCAGCTCTCAATTCTGCTTTCTACGTCCGCTATGTTTGTTTATATCGATTTTTTTCTTGCCAACCAAAACTCTTTGTTTTCTGCTTTCGCGTTTCAACATTGGAGTCGTGCTACCTTATCAGTAATACAATTTTATTTTGACTTGATAGGAATAAAACGTCTCCAATCCTCCATGTTACTTACGTTGTCTTTTGTAATGAGTGAATTTCGCAGTCATAAAATTGGATTTGAGCTGTTTAAACTGCGAGTGATTAATAGTATCAACTAGCCTGAGTATTAGGTCCTAAAATAAAGACCAGATCTTTGCCTGAAATGTGATAAGAATTCGCAATATTTGAGCTGCCAAGTTGGTGCATGATTGATATCTTTACCGAAGTAGTAAACGAATTTCAGCGTAGCGTGATATTCTCCACGAACTCGGATTCTGGCAAAATCAATGCACACACCAGTGATGACAGGTATTTTAATTTAGCATTATTTCAGCAGCGTAAAAATGCATGAATTTATATCTATCACGTCATTCCCTTCCGGGGTGGGCAGATTCAAAGAACATATATTGCTTTAAAGCTTAGGAAACTGAGTCTCTTTTAATAATTTACTCCATTATTTCCTCCATTTCCTCCATGATTTCCTCCTTGTGTTTGCTATTTCTTTATTAACTATTTTGTTTCTATTATATTAATGCTTTGATTTATTCACGCATTCCTATTCTTAAGACTCCCAGATTCCTTGAAGGCTATGTCGAGAGAATGGATAAAAATGAATAATGGTTATCCATGTTGGGACATATTATATAAATGGTTTAACTTGGGATTTGGTTTCCTCAGCCAAAAATAAGTCCAAAAGTGCCAAAATTGTAATGAGTGGTATTCTGCGTAAATGGGACATTCACTACAAATAACTGACTACATAAACGAAGGGATCGAGTTGGTATTCTAAAACAAGGATTGAACTTTTTGGATCCAAATTGTATCAAAAACGAGAATTTTGGCCGCAATGGCGTGCTAATAAAATATAATAAATATATCGGTTAATGAGTGAGTGGTTTGAGGGGAAGGGATAGACCGCAATAGTTCATCTACATCTACATCTACATACTACCCCGCAAGCCGCCTCAATAGGCGTGTGGCGGGGGGTGTTAGGACACCAGCCGTTTACATATAAAAAGGAAACGCTCTATGAAATTACGCCTTGCATTTATTAAAGTCCCTTATTGTTCGGGGGAAAAACGAATTCCCATACCTATCCGTTCGGCAAAATATCTCTCTTAATTTATCGTTTCTGTCGGACCTGGAAATATAGTGGGGTTCTAATATGATGTTCTCCGTGTCGCTCTGAAAGATATCTATTCTCAATTGCTCAAGTAATCTAAGCCTAGCGCGCAGCCTCCGAGTCTCTAGCGGCTCCCAGCCTAATTCGTTTAACATCTGCGTAACGCTGTCTGTACGCCCGTAGCAGTTTTTGACGAATCGCGCAGCTTTCCTTTGTATTTTATTAAGTTCCCGAATTAATTCTTTCTGCACCGGATCCCATATGCTTGCTGCATATTCAAGGTGTGGCCGGACGAGTGCGAAATAGCACCTTTCTTTTACTTTTTCATCTGAGAATCTTCCCACAATACGCTTGACGAATCCTAGCTTTTTCAGAGCTCTGTCACAAATATTTCTTATATGTGTTCCCCACGATAGGTTTGAGGTTATCGTAACTCCCAGATACTTAACTTCATCTGTCGCCTTTATCTTAACGCCATCCACAGCATATACACGGGGATAGTTGGACGGCCTCCGCAAGAAATGTACCGCCGCACATTTGCTCAGATTAAGTTCGAGTCCCCACTCTTGGCTCCACACATGAACGTTGTTTAAATCCGATGATAGAATTTCAAAGTCAGAGTGATCATTAATTTCGCGATAGATGACAGCGTCGTCAGCAAATAAACGTATTTTACTGCTAATTCGAGAGCATAGATCATTTATGTATATAATGAACAAAAGGGGGCCGATTACGCTTCCTTGTGGGACACCTGATGTCACTTTAACTGCATCAGAGCTAATTCCGTCAAGAACTACTTTTTGCTTACGATCACTCAGAAAGTCGCGTATCCAGTTTACTACTGTTTCGTTTACGCCGCATGACTGTAATTTGTATTAAAGTTTGTTGTGAGGTACCGTGTCGAAAGCTTTCTTAAAATCTAGGAATAATGCGTCCACTTGTGTTTTCGATTCACCAGATTTGAGAACGTCATGAAGAAAGAGCGCGAGCTGTGTTTCACATGATCTACCTTTCCGAAAGCCGTGCTGACAGCCATGAAGGAAGTTACGACTGTCCAGGAACGTCATGATATTGCTAACGACGATATGTTCGAGTATCTTGCCTATAATAGACGTTAATGAAATTGGTCGATAGTTCCCTGGGTCATGTCTGTTTCCCTTTTTGAATATCGGTGTAACGTTTGCAATTTTCCAGTCTATTGGTATCTTTCCTTCAGACAATGACTTCTTGAATATTATGTCTAAGAACGGTGCGATCTGTGGCGCTAACACCTTGAGAACACGCGCGGGTATTCCCTCCGGACCCGGAGATTTACTATTTTTGATCGACTGTAGCTGTTTAGTTATCCCATCACATTGAATAGTGATTTCTTTCATCGGTTCCTCAGTGAATGAAATGTCGAAATAACATGGAGTATCGTCTGTAGTGTATACACTTTCGAAGTGGGAATTTAACGTGTTAGCTTTGTCAATATTATCGGTGACAAGTTTGCCATCTTTATCAAATAACGAATCTACGGTTGAAGATTTTCCCTGAAGCTCTCTCGCATATGACCAAAAAGATTTCGGATTTTCTTCGAGTAATTCACCAAGTACTTTTTTCTTGAAATTTCGCAATGCAGTACGCATTGATTTCTTGGTTTTTGAGCGTTGTGCAGCGTAACTTTCTTTTGCTTCAAGTTCCTTCGATTTGTCACCTAACGTAATGGACTTTTTGAATAAGTTGTACAGTTTTCTCTGTCTCTTAAGGTCCCTCCTAACATCATTGTTATACCAGCGAGGTTCTTTACTATCACATTTCAATTTTCGCGGAATATATTCGTTGATTCCCTGGCGTAGAATTTCTAAGAA
Source organism: Pyrrhosoma nymphula (assembly GCA_963573305.1). Taxonomy (NCBI): domain Eukaryota; kingdom Metazoa; phylum Arthropoda; class Insecta; order Odonata; family Coenagrionidae; genus Pyrrhosoma; species Pyrrhosoma nymphula. Next base: position 93,681,034 of record OY754337.1, read on the forward strand.
ATATTTCCATGATGCATCAGTGCTTTTGTCCTCTGTTTTAGCTACGAAGTCAGTGTACGAATCATTAAGCATCTCGCCAAATTTTATGAAGTTGCATTTATCAAATAAATAAATATTGCGTTTCGGTTTTACAGCTGACTCTACTTCAAGTTTTAAGGCTGCAAAAATTACTCTGTGATCACTTATGCCATCAATAATATCGAGTTGTTTTATCAACCTAGGATGGCTTACTGCAAAAAGGTCTAATATTTTATTTCCTCTCGTAGGCTTGTCAACTACTTGGGCGAGTGAGTGCTTAGTAAGTGTGTCGAGTAAGATCTCGCTGATTTCCCTATTCCTTGAATTTGGCTTTACAGTGTAAGAATCCCAATTTATAGATGGAAGATTAAAATCTCCCCCAATAATGATTACACTTTTACTGTCTCTCAAAGTAAATGCGGATATTTGATTTTCTAATTGGTAAATAATATCAGCTTCGGAGTTTGGAGGTCTATAAAAAGAGCAAACATGTATACTCCTTTTGTTTCGTTGTTTAATTGTACACCATACGCTTTCTATTTCATTATCAGTTATTTCATGGGCGGTGCTGTGTAAATGTGATTTAACTGCTATAAAAACTCCGCCTCCTGTCCTATCGCTTCGATCGCATCTGTAGATTTTATATCCTGGAGGAAAAACTTCGCTGTCACTTATATCCTCTGTAAGCCAGCTCTCCGTTCCTATGACCACGTCTGCGTCCTGAAATATATGCTCGATTTCAGCGCGCTTGTTTTTAACGCTACGGCAATTAACTACTACAAAGTTAATGTCATATTTTGTAGATTGAGTGTCGGTTGGTTCTTTTCCACGCTTATGGGTATTAGGTGGGCGAATTTCACTGGAAGTGCTTATTACATTTGATATAATTTCTTTCGCTGGAGTACGCGTTTTGGGAATATTGTCGCTATTTTCCGGCTTTAGTCCTTCTAAGTTTACTTGGATGTGAACATTTTCGCAATGCGGACTTCCTCGGAGGCTACGTTCGGTTAAATCTTTACAAATCCCACTAGATGACCTACCCTCTAGTCTAAAAAATATCTACAGTGCTCAAAAATCCTACGAGCCACCCGTTCAGACGCCTCGTTGGAATAATGCAACCCAGACGAGTTGAGGGGAGCCCGGCACGATCTAAGCACCGGCCGAAGATCCACGAACTCTGCCCCAATGCTCACACAAAATTTCCACAGCCTCTTGTTGATCCAGGCAATCCTGTCCCAAAATGTGTGAATGTGGTTGAAGATACTCTTAAAATGAATGATATTAAAAGTCTTATGTACAGGAATGTACAGGTACTTATGAAGTAATGGATGGGTGTAACGAACCAAAGATATCTACATCTACATCTACATACTACCCCGCAAGCCGCCTCAATAGGCGTGTGGCGGGGGGTGTTAGGACACCAGCCGTTTACATATAAAAAGGAAACGCTCTATGAAATTACGCCTTGCATTTATTAAAGTCCCTTATTGTTCGGGGGAAAAACGAATTCCCATACCTATCCGTTCGGCAAAATATCTCTCTTAATTTATCGTTTCGATATATGATAGGATAAGGCAGTATGGAGGAAATTATTAAAACTAAGTCAGCTCATTAGGCCTATCGCCGAGAATTGAACTTTTTACTGCACCCATCCCGAAAGAGAACGTCGTAATGGATATGTTCAATGTTTTCTTTCCCCCGTTGTATTTAGATGGGTGCCCTCCGCTGCTTCGATTATAAACCTCAAACACCAACCGTTAATTACTGCGTTCGATAAATCTAGTTAAAGTTTCTCTATGTAGTAGAAAAATTTAGTTCTACAATTTAGATTAATGAAAGATCGCTCGCTCATTAATTAATGTTTAGCATCCAATGACCCGGAACGAGTAATGCCCTGTTTCTGGAAGACGGTGGCTAAATTAAGTAGAGGTGACGGCATGACATTTTCGAAATCTGAATTTTTTCTTACTTTTTTAAATTATTTCTTGTCATTTTGTACGCATTCTTTGCATATTTGTTTGTTTGTAACACACTATTTTCCATAAATTATCCTCTTTCAATTTTATTTTCATTTGCCTCGTTGTAGGTAATTAACAAAATACGAACTTTACATAACCATTACAGCAGTTGTTTACCCTTTGATTATTCCGCCAATCCACCAGGCGATCCCTCTCCTATGCTGATTCGCTCCCCATATTAATGGAACTTGCCCGTTCCCGCTGTCTCGTCGTATCCATGATTGCTGCTTACGTTACCCCTATGCTTGAGTGATTTTAATACATTCCTATCACATATGCCATTCGTTTTCTCATTGGTGACATTTAAAACAAGTACCTATCACACCATCAAAATTCCTCCTTGTTAAAAAATTCTAAATATGAAACTCAAGCTTATTGCTATTTTCAAGAGTGATAATACCCATGCCCGGTAGCAATACCTATACCAATTTGGATTGAATCCGCTTCTGTTAACTGAATACCCGAAGTTAAGAGATTCGCTTGCTTAATTTTGTTTTATTTAAATAGAGTTCTGTCAATATCTCTGTTGCTATTTTGAGGAATCATAGGTTGGTGGTTGATGGTATGGTTATTTATTCAGAATGTTAGAAAACCAATGGCCCTAGCAAATATTTCCGTGGACTCATGGACCAAGCAGACAAGGCCGACATGGATGGTCATGAATGAAAGGTGTAAAGAAAGCTATGAAAAGCAGAGAGCAATAGGAAGACACAACCCTAGGCAGAGAGGCTTGGAGAAATGGATTGGACAGGCAGCATTCAGCTGTAGAGTGATATGTTAAATATGCAAATTACGGGACACAGATACTATATACTATTAAGTGCAAGTGCGTATGATTAGTATAGGTAAAGATTTGAAATACTATTGGCTCAAAGGTTGAAGCAATCGTGAAAGTCCATTGTGAAGGAAACTTAAATCAATATGTCAGAGGAAACTTTAATTGATACGTCATCATTTTTGCGTGGTATTCTTACTAATTGGCATAGTCCATACTCTTAGGAGAAAATTTCCTTCATCGGGCCGTGGCTCTTGATGTTTCGAGCACATAATACAAATGGTGGAGAGTAAATTGTGTGTCTTCACGTGCGATGATACTGAAGACTTTTCCTCTGTGTTCCACACCCATCGATTCCATACGAGGCCACACACTCTAAATGTTCATTTTCAATTAGGTGCAGATAATTCCCAGACCAATCATATATGCTACTCGTTAAGCCCTCAGTGCCGTAGATATGCCAACCTGCATGACACAGCGTTCGGATTATGCTTGAAAATATTTGAGTTTCCATCCTTCAACATCAGATGCCTTACGTTTTAAATTGCTTATGACGAGTTTGAAGTCAACTTGACAAAGCGAGCTTATTCACTGCCTTATTTAACAAAAAATACGAGCTTCGGCGACTATAAAACCGTAGGTATCTCAACGTTTGCTTGTAAACGATGATACACGACTATGAACCTTGTTGAACCCGTACTGAAATACGGCAATTTTGATGAAGCTCGCCTTATTTAATAATCTTGAGACTGCTTTATCTGAAAACTATGAAAGAAAAATTTATCCCATGCTTGCAATTAAGACGATCTTCGTTAAGCAAATGCTTATGATCCGACTATGAATACGGGCGTAACATTTGGCTAGGAGTGGATAGACTTGGAGGCTTAGCATGCACATTACCGTTCCGATAAAATAGAAGAGGTATCAACACATGAGTAGGCTCTGTTAGTGACCGACGAAAAAGATGATAACTCTTGAAATAACCCTATTGACACATTCAATCCTTCAAATTAACAGGTGAACCAGCTCCTTCTACTGCAAATCTAATCTCTTTCTTCCAATTTTCCAGTCACAGAACTCTTCGTAGGACTAACATTTGAACGCACGAGAGCAATCCCTTATCAGCTACTCGCTCGAGTCAGCCTTTCACTTTCTTGAAGTTATCTCCGACGCATTTCCCATTAAAGTTCCTTTCATCACCTTTTCTCATCGGCGTAGATTTTTCACCCCTTGGAAACCTGTTTCACCTCAAACAGATTCCCCTTCGCAATATTATCCCTCCCTTAACCTAATGGCAAAAGTGGATAGTTCAATTCGTCTACTAACATCCCTGATTTGGCCTTATAAATTGACACAGAGAAAAATGTTGAAAGATGCCCGTTCAATAAAAAACTGAATAGTAAAAAGGATTGGATAAGAGGTGGAATTGAAAGAAAAATACATTCTAAAGGATATCAAGAGAATTACATTTTATTTTTAATTTCCGAGAATGTATACCTAGGGCGAAGCCTGAAGAAAGATATAACCATCTCAAATTATCAGTGTCATGGTTAATTATACTTATTCAAACGTCGAGATAGATAAAATGATACTTAGCACGACTGAAGATGTATGATTTTCAAAACGACTCTTGTAAACTTAAAGGATATTGGAACAAATGGATCCACATTTTTATAAATAAAAAGGATGTGATGTAATTTCAATATCATCATATGCACAATTGTTCATAACGCAATTATTTTACAAAATTTGTTTTCTGTTACCAGCAACCTGACGCAATGGTTATTAGACTCACTTATTTACCAGAGAGTTAGCGTGAATTTATTAATTGACAATATTGGTGGATGTTAGCATCAACATGGATAATATTAAACGTAACTGCTTCATATGAATTATCTCTCTAGGCTATGTAAATGTAATATTCAACGAAACAGTTTTCCTTATTGATATTACAAGCATGTGAGTGAAGGTGGTACGAAAAAAACTTCCATTTCCGACACTTGCTTTCAATTAAAAAGGAACAAACTCTCAGACATGGCCGCCTTCAGTTCATTCGTTTAATCAACACGTAGCCATTTAATCCCGCTAAAACATCCAACTCTATAAGCCCAGTTTCTTTCCGAGAATTAACGTTATGTCAAAGAGTGAATGTCTTCCTCGAATTTCTCCAACAACGATCGGGAAGGACCGGAGGGTCGACAGGTCGAGCAATTCACCAATCTGCTCGCATCCTGGGGGTCACACAAGGGCCATCTCTGGATCGAACTAGTATAAAGGGGTGCGCAAGACCTTTCTCGACCGTTTCTTCGCTCGGTTGTGGCTGGTACCAGAACTTCAGAGGCATCTACCTATTGCTCAGAGAGCCACCAAAAGGGTCAATAACCAGGGTATTAGGTCACCAGCGAAGAAAAATTGAAAGAAGAGGGGCAAACAAACGGGGGAGTAAAGGAACGAAAAGGAAATGATGAAATTTTAGGGAAATGATGAAATGATAGGGAAAAGTGTTAATGCTTACCAATGATACCATCAAATGGGAGCATTTGACGGTATATTTTAAAAGGATTAACAAAATCACTTAAGTTTATTAGTACGCACATAAAGTATCATAAATATAAAAGTAAAATTTTCAAACAGCTGTAATAAAATATTCTCTTTATTTTTTTTAGTAAAAGCCAGGACGGTACATTTTTTATACTTTCTGCACAGATTTAGGCTTAACACAAAAAACTTGGTTGGGAAAATTTAGCCTTAGGTCCTAAATACAGATAACATCGTTTATATAACGTAAGCATTGGCCTGAGTAAGAGTATGAGACTTTTACGCAGGGTTAAGGGAGAAGGCAAAGGGAAAAGGTGTACATGTTAATCTCCGTTTCTGCCGAAATCTTGCATGGCTTACAGGTTAAATGAATATTTGAGTCTATGACTGTCCACCCCTTGATTGAGTCAATTTTTTCCGACTTGCAGATGCAATATGTAGCTATAGCTATGCACATACTCCTGAGGGTGAAAAATACTTTGTAATTTTTCATACCTTTTCATGCGTTCAGCATTAAGAGGGAGCGGAACTTTTAGAGCTCAACTAGTTTCATAGTCGCGTCTCATCGATTACAAGCAAACGTTAAGATACCTACGGTTTTATAGTCGCCGAAGCTCGTATTTTTCGTTAAAAAAGACAGTGAATAAGCTCGCTTTGTCAAGTTGACTTTAACCTCGTCTTAAAGATATTATTTTGTTGACTTTCGGCTATGGATTATCTCGTTGATTGAAGTTGAACCGTTAACATGTTGTGTCCTTGGATTTAAAAGATCGTCTTTACTATTTATGTATGCAATTATTTCATCAAATAGTGAGTTTAAGGCAAGATGACTGCCATAGCAGTGCCCTGGATGAGTTTGGGTATGTAGTGGTGGACTAAGGTTGGGCAGATCGAGGGGCCCATATACATGGCCAGGCTGTAAAACCGTGGATTTAAACATATTTAACTTGAAACAACATTTAATAATGCAAGTAATGTGGTTTTATGGAATTAATATTTATTCCTTTCTTTTAAATTAAGCTCCAATAGAATTTGGCCCAATAAATCGAAAACAAGAAATGCCAGAAAGTAACCAGTCTCTGATGAACAAAATTTCCTTCTGGCACGTATCTTTGCACAAACAATCTAGTCGTTATTTTATGTCTCATACAGTTATTTAAGTGATCACTGCTGGGGATAAACCGAGGTAAAACTTTTACAATATTCGTTATGTTCTTTGGCTTTTGCTTCTTTTATGTTTCTTGTTGTCTAGACAATGAATCGTTTAAATAGCTAAAACACGATTACGTGTACAGTGGAAATATGTTAGCCAAAATGGCTAACTCCGTCGTTCTAGGCAAAACCCTAATTATTTTCTAAGAAATCCGCACGGCAGATGTGACTTCTCTAACGAAAAGATCTTCAAAATGGATGAAAAGTCAATCGAGGGAAATTTTTTAAAAGTAACGTATGGGTACAGCCACGGAACGAATTTCAAAAATAGCCGAAATGGCTAGGTTCGTCGTTCTAGTGTTAAGTGAAGAACCAATTATTGCAACCTCTGTTAAATTTTAAACTCTTAAAACTTAAGTAAACTGTTTAAAATGAGCAGATCGAACTCTGCTTTAAAATACTTACTCCATATGACAACATATACTCTTCCAGCTACATAGATTAATTAGATTCTGAGGTCTGTTAATCATGAAATTGGCATGCATGCTAATATATGATCCGGAGTGTAAAATAGTTTTAACTTAATTTTTCCTTCATTTGATTGGTATGATAAAATGATTAAATTACAGCACTTTCAGAGTTTCCTCACAAAAGACTTATTCACGTTCAGGTTGTAACGCTTATTGTCAATACAATGTTACTATAAAATATTACCCGTACCATTTTCCTGAATAATACAGTAATGATGTATGAGAAAAGGCTACGAGGAACAGTCTTTTATACTGCTTCATGGCGTCCGCTTTCACATCATTTAATAAAAAGGACTAAATAAGCGTTGGCTTTAAATATCCTGACTTGCAAGATGTGGTAATTTTTTTGCCAATTTTTCCTGGATAAAAATATCCTGTGGATGTGAATTATTCATTATTTCAACTCAGACATCAAAATACGTTCGAAATGGAATTATGGATTTACAAGTAATCATATTATTGGTTAAATAAAATAGATCCAGCAAACTGAAAGCCTTTAGTGATCCCTGATCTTCCAAAAGCAATTTCGGTGCTATGAAATTAATGAAAAATTGGGAGCGGGGAGCAAAAACTGGCAGTCATTCCGGAGTGGAAGAAGAGAAGAAAAAGCAGAAATGAAAGCCGGCTCACAAAAAAAATAGAAGAACAAGCTCGTAGAATGGGAGGCAGGGCCCTTAATTTTCGAGAGGGAAGCGGCGGGGATAAAATTTAAGGCTATATTCCGTGGCCCGGTTGATATTAAAAATCACGTCCCAAGGAAATTGCTCATTATACACGAAAATAAAAATGCATCGCTCCGGGCTCAATTTTTTTGTAGTGAGATGGAAGAGAGACAAATGTTCCCCTTTTTCAGGGAGCGTCAGGAAGAATATTCCTAAAGTTCAAAATCTGCGGAGGGAAGCATGACTAAAGAAAATTCCGGAAATGAAGGGATAAATCGAGGTAAAAATGTTTTTTTGGTTAGTAATAAATACGAATAAGCGGAAATTAAAGCTAAGTGAACGTTAAAAAAAGAGGTTGCATATAAAGGGGAAACAGTGGATTTGACCCACTGAACTTAAACATCACGATTTTTTTTCTAAGCATCCAAACATTCCCAAAAATTAAATCACGGTTATAATTAGGTTTTTACTATGGAAGAATCTACATCTTAATCAAAATAATTACTTTGACAATCCTAAGGAAACTCGAAATCGTCTGATTCTGCCGAAGGAACCTGTTGTTATAATTTAAATAAATGTGTAAGGGAGAATTGGTGTGCTGTAGCTTCGAAAATGTTTCCAAATAAGATACATGCTTCATTTCTTCATATTGCCTTGCTTAAAATATTTACACTGACTGTATAAACGAAGGAATGGTAATTTTTTCATGCGGGAGTATAACTTTGACCAAGTGAACTCCCTGCCATTTTGGGAGAGTTTGGATATTGTAATCAACTTCTCACGTTATATGATACAATAATCATAGCAGTAAATAAGATGGACTCTTTATTATTTAAAAACTTAGGTAGTTTTGTTGCTCAACATTTAAATACTAAAAATAATTGAAGGCATGGGTATAAATAAACATTTTGTTAATATGTAAACTGATGCTCTGGCCAACCAGCTACAATATACTCCATCGTGACTTAATCATTTCAAATATTTTAAGTCGCCCTAGTACTACTTTTTTAAGATATTTTTTACCATTTAAATAGGAAAAATATCTTACCGTGTAGTAGTTCTATTCCGTCACCCCTGGAAAAAGCAGAAATGTCGACAGTCTAGCGAGATAGATAATTATGCAATGCGTTTTAAATTCCATTTGCGATATCAGCATTTTTCAGAGATTTAGTCAGTGAAAACAAGTATAAATGTTTCATTTCTCATGCTCTCATCTTGATTAGGTACCGACAAATTTGGAGATTAAGTATGGCTGTTTTGCCAGGCTCATCGCACTTTTATGCGACCAAAGATTAATTTTAATGCAGCAAGTCAATAATCAATGATCCAACTCAGTATGTAGTTAACTCATTGTTAAATGGGCTAGTTATAATCTCGCCACAAAAATGTGTAACTTGTTGCTTGTAACAGTTACTAATATGTTCTCTGAAAGGTATGATGAAAAATTTGTGGTCATATTTCATTCAATTGGTAATTATTTATAAAAATAATTTGTCTTATTTTTCATCCTGTGTTCAAAAGTTGCATTTGGGTCACAGTTATCTCAATTTACCAAACATAATTTAGAATAGACTAATAAACCATTGGTAGCTTGCAAAAGGTAGTGATTGCAGCTGTTCGTTACTATCCATCCCTTTGAGAAAAAGAATGAGGGTCATTAAGTATTTTTAAACATAAAAGAGTCCTCTACCTCAGCATTGGATTTATGATGGATCATAATTTAATGAATAAAATATTTTAACAAACGCTGTGCTTGATGTTTACTAAAAATAACGTAAGTTTAATCACTTCATATAATTAAGTGCTCATTACGGATAACCTATATTAAGTTATGAATATTCAATACCTAGCTATTGAGTAAAATCGTGTTTGCGTTCTATACCTGGATACGTGAGGGAATGTTGCTTATATTTTCGTCAAAACCGTAAGAATCATTAATTATATTGACTATTGCTAGACTTGCTATCACGAATGAATGCCTTTTACCGAAGTCTTCTGTTTGAAACCGTTAAGTTCAGCCATGGAAAACGAGGTCACATCTAGAATAAAGCTGATGAATGGCCTAATAATACGACACCTATCTTCGATTTTATTCAATGGTATCCTCCAGGTCTAACCGTTAATATTTCATAAATAGGTGACTACATTTAACTTAAAGATAAAAATAACAATTAACGTTGTAAAAAATGTCTCATCGTTCCTATGTAACAGTTCTTTCTAATTATAGTGTATTGAGTGAAGTGGTATTTTTCTTTCTTTTAAAAATCAATGATTTAACCTAATAATCTGAAATAATCTCTTTATGACCAGTAATATGGTAATGCACATCTCCGAAACCAGGCCTCTACGAAAAGAGGAGTGTCGTTTGAATATGTTAAAAATGCACATTTAAAGAAGGAAGTAGAATAAACGATGGACAAAGAGTGTTTTTAAGACAGGTTTATAATTGATAAAAGGGAAATCTTTCCCTTCATAAAATATTTGGACAGAAAATTAACTCGACTACAACGATTAAAACCCATAAGTTTGAGGAAAACGCTCACCATCAAAAATAACGTAAACATTTCGAGGATATCGGGAATTGCCACGGTATTACCTTTATGGAGTCCCCGCAAGTGAATCTTAGTGTGAAATTCCACAGAGGGTTCCACTATGGAATTTTACGAAAATAATGTAACCCTATTGTATCAATCCGCCAAAACGGTCGACAGCCACGACACGGTGGAAAGGCTAACGAGTTTCAGTGACCCGTACAGCTGGATTAGTGAGGTCAATGGTTATTACCCCTGTTGGGGTCACCTTGAACCTTCGAGATAGCGACGGCCGGCCAAAAATGAGAACGCATGCCTCAGTTTCTGATTTTAGTCTCCCCCCACATTACGGTAACAATTTCATTCACATAGCATTATCATCTTCACCTTTATCAACCATTTTTTTTACTTTTGACGAAGGGTTTTCTTCTTCTCTCTAATCTCCTTTTCCTTCTCAATGCCGATTTAAAAAAAACAACATTTTTTTCTAATTTCGAATTTTCTCAAGTCAAAATCATTACCCTGGTCCTTTCACGGACCTTTTTGCACTCTTAAAATGGATCTTTGTTGTAGTTTTCAACCTGAGGGGTCTTCACCACCTCACATCACGATGGATAGCTGGCACGAGATATTCACTGGCACATAAATCATTTGTTAGGAAAACAACGAGAATTTGGATAATTAGAAAAAAGGGATATTTCACCATTATATTTAAACCCTAAAGGGGGAGATAAAATGACAAATTTATTTGTATTTAAAAAAAATCCTACAATTATGTACGATGCGCCGAAAAAGAATGTTTCTGAATCACAAAAAGAATTGGAAAAAACATCGCGTTTTACATTCCACACACACTTTATTAATTACGACCATAGTTTCGATATGTAAATGTCATTACCAAGGTACCTTGATAATGACATTTACATGTCGAAACCATGGTCGATATAAATTAAGTGTGTGTGTGTGGAATATACAACGCGACTTTTTATTTCCAATGTCGTGTTTCCACAAAGTTAAGCCTCAAACGTTAAACTTCGAAAAACGAATATCTCTACTCTTAATGGTTCATCACAATAAAAGATTATTATATAATATCAGGGGTGGTACTTGAGTTAAATATTAATGCCATAAGTTTATTGCAATTGATAAAATAACTAGGTAAGAAAAATATACTATTTTCACAAAAAGAATTTAAATACACTTCAAACACCTAGCATCCTGAATCTATTACGTAAATTAGGCAACCGCACTCAAGGGTTATACTTGGAGATCTCAAAGACACTAAGACTCTAAATTTAGTGTCTTAGTGTAAAAGCATTTATGCTTTATTATGCATTATCTTCTGTGTACCATCGGCTAGTATTTAAAATCACAAAAAATAAAATGCATGAGGTCATTACTTCAGAAATTTGATATTCGATCGTTTTCATGCTAAGTCAGAGAGGAGAAATGGAGGTGATGCTGCCGCTCCAATCTCCAGCATTAGATGATTTGTGTCACTAATGACCGTGTTCACCGCAGCCACCGAAACCTCAAATGTTGCGGTTAGGTCTCGAAAATCCCAGTTAACTGTAAATTAATGACTTCCCCGAGATATTGACATAATCTCCGGGGACAAGCAACGCCCTCTGCGGTTTTACCCTTAGGCTATGGACCCTTAAATCAGTTCTCTACGTCAATAAAAACCAAATTGCTTCTGAAAATCCTATTTCTTCCAAACAACTCACTATGTTCACATTCTTAATTTGAATTTTCATCCATATTCTCTTAATCACCAGCAGTCATCTATTCTAAGATAGGTTTGTAGCAGCTCTCCCCCGGATTCGCTTTAAAGGTAACCGGTTAATACTTTCATAATACCTTATTCTTACATCATTTGTGATTTTCTTCGAGCATTTCATTCTTTATTTTCTGTAATGGTTCTTCCCATTCCTTTCTTCAGCCACAACTGTTTTCAAGAGATTCCTATGCTGAAAAATGGGCTGAGCATTTAGTTTCTTTCTTCTACACTACAGAGTTCTCATTAAGCAAATTTTCCCCATATCTCTTTGCATGACGACATGCATCGCTTGCGGTTCTCTCCATCTATTTGATATCCATCCATCTCCGATAAAATCTCATTTAAATTGATTGTAATACCTTTTTCCTCCTGCTGCTATTGCTCAAGCTTCAGCATAATGAAGAATGCTTCAAATATATTTTATGAATCATAGATGTGCTAATGACATTCTCTAGCTCATTCTCTAGCATTCTCTCCAATCGCTAGCTTTTCCATGCCTCTTCTTCTATTACCATACCTTCCTCGCTTGAAATACTCTGTTTTCTATTATTTCTATCTTCTTTTTAATTTCAGAGCAAATTCTGCCACTTGTTTCAATTTCAACTGTACAAGACTGATGGTGATTTTTACTCACAATTTCCTTTATAAACCATTAATTTAGTTTTCTGAACATTAATCTAGAAGTTGTACTTCATATTTTTCCACACAATATAGCTATCTCGAATATCTGTCTTTTTCTTGTCTGTTCTGCCAAAATTAATTGTTATTATAAAATTTATTTCTCTTTTACGCCGATTTCTTCTTGTGCGTGTATTCCAGTTCCTTATCTTGCATTTATTGCGTTGGTTTTTGGTAAAACTTTTGAGTGAGAGATATGGTTGTTCATTTTTCGTTATTTGAGAGTGATGTGATCGTTTCTCTGTTTCTGTTCACATAGATGAATTTATAAAACAAAATAAAAATGAAAATTAATTATTAGTTCTCCTGGCTAACCTTATATTAGCTGAACATTTAATAATTGCCGAACATAAACTGTCGAACAAATCGTTGCAAATGCTCATTCTACTCATCAGCCATTTCATTGGTTCCGGGTGTGACTTAAGAGCGTTTTATTTTAAATTTTCACATCAAATACTTCAAATAAATATATTGGAGTACACCTTTAGTTAGCCACAAAAGAAGGTAATTTACATCTTAATATGCAATGTAAAAAAAAACTAGCACCGCTGTAATTGGAATAAAACTGTGGTTCCGGGTTTGACTCACACAAATAACACTCAATACCATAGACTACTCTAACCTGTAAACTCTATGAATAGTTTAAACATTAAATATTGATATTAATATCAGTAAGATAAGATTAATTGTTCTTTAGTTTAAACTAATGAAAAAGAGTTCAAAAGCATTATTTTTCTAGTTATAAATTTTTTAACAAGTTCCGGGTGTGGCATGGTAAATTACTGGGTGTGACCTAATTACTCTTTCAGCTCTCCATTATGTGTAAAATTCAATTTTTCTTTCAAATTTTGGTAATGGCTCAGTATATTTGATTAATTGAGCTCAATTAAACCTGGCTAAGTCGAAATTGAAAATTGTATACAAAAAAACTTTTATTTTTTCCATATTTGGGCTCACTTTAAATGGAATGGCTGTAATGAAATTTGAAGGAATGAGTACCTCAAAAATAGAGCAAGTCTCTAATCAGTCAAAACATATCTCTCTTTTTGTTTTATCCCCATCCCTACTCCCTTTCCCTTCCTCATGGATGGCGTCCTAACACCCCCTACCGCTCGACCATGTGGTGGTACGCTGGGTGGTGTTTTTAAGAATGTACATGATGACAATCTCAGATAATAGTTTTTTGACACTAAAGTCGACAAATGTAGAGGTGTTTGAGCTGGTGTAAAATAATCCATATTTTAACTAAATTGAGTTACTCTATTTCCAACCTCCATTCGGATTTTTGTCTAAATCTCTTTCAAGTTCATTATTTAAGTAAGAATTCACTTCCTTAGGACCTTTCCCTCATTTCTCCCGTAATTTGTGCTATCGATCATCACTACTTGTTAAATCTAACATCATCCTATCTTTCCTCATTCAATTTCTTACATGAGAATAAGAATATTTTTTTCAATCTGGTATTACAATGAAACAGTAATTCGGTAGCCCCTAAGGATAATCCTATATTGGGGCTACTATCAGGCAATCCATGCCAAACAATAGTGACAAACATAACATAATTCGAATATTAAAATAAAATATTTATACTATCCAGTGAAGAATTTGACACTAATATGAAAATTGACACATAGATATACATAGCGATAAACAGTGGTTAAGAAATAGGAGGCACATAAATATATGGTCAGATACAGTAGAACAATAACAATAGCATTTCAATAACTCATCATTTTTTTACAATTAATTCAATAATTATGACGTGCACATAACAGAAATGCGTACTGCATTGCGAAATTTCAAGAAAAAAGTACTCGATGAATTACTCGAAGAAAATCCGAAATCTTTTTGGTCATATGCGAGAGAGCTTCAGGGAAAATCTTCAACCGTAGATTCGTTATTTGATAAAGATTGCAAACTTGTCACCGAAAATATTGACAAAGCTAACACGTTAAATTCCCACTTTGAAAGTGTATACACTACAGACGATACTGCAGGTAATTTTGAAATTTCATTCACTGAGGAACCGATGAAAGAAATCACTATTCAATGAAATGGGATAACTAAACAGCTACAGCCGATAAAAAATAGTAAATCTCCGGGTCCGGAGGGAATACCCGCGCGTGTTCTCAAGGTGTTAGCGCCACAGATCGCACCGTTCTTAGACATAATATTCAAGAAGTCATTGTCTGAAGGAAAGATACCAATAGACTGGAAAATTGCAAACGTTACACCGATATTCAAAAAGGGAAACAGACATGACCCAGGGAACTATCGACCAATTTTATTAACGTAGATTATAGGCAAGATACTCGAACATATCGTCGTTAGCAATATCATGACGTTCCTGGACAGTCGTAACTTCCTCCATGGCTGTCAGCACGGCTTTTGGAAAGGTAGATCACGTGAAACACAGATCGCGCTCTTTATTCATGATGTTCTCAAATCTGGTGAATCGAAAAGACAAGTGGACGCATTATTCCTAGATTTTAAGAAAGCTTTCGACACGGTACCTCACAACAAACTGCTGTACAAATTACAGTCATGCGGGCTGAACGAAACAGTAGTAAACTGGATACGCGACTTTCTGAGTGATCGTAAGCAAAAAGTAGTTCTTGACGGAAATAGCTCTGATGTAGTTAAAGTGACGTCAGGTGTCCCACAAGGAAGCGTAATCGGCCCCCTTTTGTTCCTTATATACATAAATGACCTATGCTCTCGAATTAGCAGTAAAATACGTTTATTTTCTGACGACGCCGTCATCTATCGCGAAATTAGTGATCACTCTGACTTTGAAATTCTATCATCGGATTTAAACAACGTTCATGTGTGGAGCCAAGAGTGGGGACTCGAACTTAATCTGAGCAAATGCACGGCGGTACATTTCTTGCGGAGGTCGTCCAACTATCCCCATGTATATGCTGTGGATGGTGTTAACATAAAGGATACAGATGAAGTGAAGTATCTGGGAGTTACGATAACCTCGAACCTATCGTGGGGAACACATATAAGAAATATTTGTGGCAGAGCTCTGAAGAAGCTAGGATTCGTCAAGCGTATTGTGGGAAGATTTTCAGATGAAAAAGTAAAAGAGAGGTGCTATTTCGCACTCGTCCGGCCACACCTTGAATATGCAGCGAGCATATGGGATCCGGTGCAGAAAGACTTAATTCGGGAACTTAATAAAATACAAAGGAAAGCTGCGCGATTCGTCAAAAACTGCTACGGGCGTACAGACAGCGTTACACATATGTTAAACGAATTAGGCTGGGAGCCGCTAGAGACTCGGAGGCTGCGCGCTAGGCTTAGATTACTTGAGCAATTGAGAGTAGATATCTTTAAGAGCGACACGGAGAACATCATATTAAAACCCCACTATATTTCCAGGTCCGATAGAAACGATAAATTAAGAGAGATATTTTGCCGAACGGATAGGTATGGGAATTCTTTTATCCCCCGAACAATAAGGGACTATAATAAATGGTAGGCGTAATTTCATTAGAGCGTTTCCTTTTTATATTTAAACGGCTGGTGTCCTTACACCCCCCGCCACACGCCTATCGAGGCGGCTTGCGGGGTAGTATGTAGATGTAGATATAGATGAACAGAACTAAACCTCGATAATTTCTTTTTTAAGTATTAACCAATTTTTTATTTCATTAAGAAATTTTCGGACATTTTTTTCTTCCTTGACGTGTGTCGGAAGGGCTTCAAATATTTTTCTCGAGATATATAAAAAATATCTTTGGCATCGTGTCAGATTAGGTTTTGACAAAGAAAGAGCATTTCTTTCGCACAAACTAAGGTCATGTGTTCTAGGTAGCAAATTTGCTTCCATGAATGTACATGAATTCCTTTCCTTCAGTTAACACGTTCAGTTGTTCCCATTTCTCTCTGTCCATCATTAAGCTTTCTTCACTCCATTTTTGTTGTCTAAGGACCACTTGAAATAACTCAACGCATTCGTTTTCGTTTCTTATATTCCACTACTTTTTTTTCTCTTCTTTGGTCATTCATTCTTTCGCTTTGTTTTCTCCTCCTTTTTCCGTTCATGTGTTATATTTTTGGTTTATTTTCCTTTATCCCTTCATTGCTTCAAAGATTTTATATCTGTTGATCATATTAGTACGTCGATACTCGCAATTTAGTCGAAATAATTATCCTGAATTAGGTGTCACTTTTGTTTTGATAGATTTGAGATTTTGCCATTAGCATTTCAATCTTATCTTACTATTTCAAAACTCTCGCGCTCGAATTGAAACTTCAGACCGGGTGGCGGATGGAATGCTGTGATTGAGGTGTTATTCTCATATCACTACAGTAAATTTTATTTCATTTGAAAAATACGTCACACTGAGACTGCAGTCAAGGCATTGTTCTTGACCAAATATAAGGGCTAAGACAACAAGGCAAAATATGAGGAGACGATATATATACCTGAGGAGGGAAATTACAACACAAAATTTGATGGAACTCACTTTCAACAGTGTGTGTTCAGTGACTTTAAAGCATTTCAGGGTGATGCGACAAAGGATCTTAGATTCACTTGAGGACGGTTCCTCTGCTCGCTATTCCACGCTTAGTTTTGTGTCCTGAGCCTTAAAAACCCATGGTTTCGTGTGCCATGAAGTTTTGCAAAGCGCATAGCGTTGCTTATAGAGGTATCCCCTGTGGCGAAGAGGAACTGTTTTGAGGAAAGAAAGAGCCTAAAACAGGGGTTCTCAGCAAGTGGAGAATCCCCCCCTTGGAGTAAACCAATAGGGTTTAGGGAGTGATTGGGACCACTAGTCAGCAAAATGTGATGTTTCATAAATTATTTTAAATCTGTAAAATTGTACAGAGTTTGTTTTAATGCATTCGGTGACGTTTGACAAAGTTTTTTGAATTCCACGAATTAAAATCTATATTTAAGCGTGCGTATTATTTTCATTTGCGGAATACAATTAATATTTAATAACTTAATATAGGCATGGGGAATGATATTATCAACTACGATGAAAGGGGTAATTGAGCTAAAAAAGGTTTAGAACCGCTGGCTTAAAAATAAGCAATTATCATCGTGGAAGAGAAACTTATAGACGTAAAGCTCGGAGTAGCCAATCAGAGTCGTAAACGGGAGGCATTTTCGGGGTGGCTCAGGGAGTTTTAAGAAGGGTGCGGGAGAAGGGATAAAAGGGGAGCTGGGAGGTCTTTGGGAACGATTATGGGAAATCGACTGAGACTGATTGCAAGAGTGGTCCGCTTTCCTTTGAAGAACAGTGCCGGCGTCTCATTGTTTCCAGTCGGTCGTGAAAGGGCGGTATCTCTTTCTGTGGCAAAGGAACGATTCTTCATTATCTTCTTAGAAGAAGAGTTGATCGCTTTTCACAGTCCTTTCTTTGTTAATCGCTCGCCGTAGTAGATTTAGATGCTCAGGAACTCCAACTGCCGAGGTTGTAGCGCACCATATTCTCTAAATCCTTAATCCTAAGACAATAATTGAGTCCATGTCTTAGTTGGTATTCGGACCCTCGATGAACCGCGAAGACGTAGCCGCCAACTTGGCCACCTCGGTGGGCAGCGTTTCGTCTCCTTCTTAATATTCATCCTTTCATCGATGAAATTGAGTAAATCTGGAAAAAGTTAGCCTTTTTAGAGACACTGTATTGCTCTGCTACAAAATTCACTTTGTCGTTACGATATATTTTGAATAGACAAATCGCAGGATATTTTCTACACCTTAATTAAAAAATCATTGACGATGGTTTCGGGTAACTGTCACTGTTGTTTGGCATACTTTGAAAAATATTGAATTTATCTTTTAAAATTTTATTCGGAAAGGTTCTTCAGGAAGAAAAAAAGAAATCTTTGGAAGGTGAAACTTTCTCTTCTCATCCGCTCTTCCTTAACTCCAAGTTTCAGAATCGTAGAACACTAGTTTTTAATGATATTTTTTAAACATATTTGCTCACGACCTATGTTGCATGAAGCAATTCATGAGTATAACTGTAGTGGAAGAGGTAAAGGGCAGTGTGAAAGAAATTATTAAAACATAGCCAGCTTTTTCGGCCTAACACCGAGAAATGAACGCATTTAAGTGTACCTGCCCCGAAAGTGAACGGCGTGATGTTCTGAAAGTACCTATGCATGATTATGTACTCTCTTTTTAAAGTATCAGCCTCATTTGCTACGGCAATAGTACGTTCAATTTATGTTTAACATCTTGCCCATTTCCGTCCAAAATTAATGATTTTTTCCACATGCAATAGGCAATGCTCTATGACTTTTAGGCATGGCATCTCCTTCTTTTTCCTTGCCTAGGGAACATGTATATTCCATGAAATGGTGTTCACGGTTAAGACCCCGGTAAACGGTGGGAGGGTTGAATTATGGCAATGTATGATATTTCTGTCGTATCAGGTCCAGCTATGTGTTTTGCTTCCCACGACTTAGGCTACGAAGGTTAACTCCTTGCTTCATATACCCGAGTGGGGTCATTTGTACAGCTTTCATTGTCCTCATTGGCTTCGTGCTATATGTTTTGCAATTTTACATAGTTAGCAGCATTAGAATCCGCGTATTTATATTTTTAAGCTTTTCTAAAACTAATTATTTATTTTTCAGATTATAAATAATGTTTTAGCCATAAATCGATGCTTTTTCTTGGTAATTACCCTCGGATATGTTTTTTTGACAAAACTGTTCTAAGTAAATTCCAATACATCATAATTAGCTGCCCTATCTTGAACTGTAGAACCGATGTTATATTCAAGTTGAAAATAATCGAGAGTGGTTTAGTTTAGTGGTTTAGTGGAGTGATGTAGTTTACAGCCGATGATGAACACCGATAGCATTGTATCGCACTGATAAATGCTATGATTTAGTGTGATTGGATTTTATCACTTGATGGAGCTCCGTTGATTATAATAAAATAAGTAACAAAAAAATAGCCAAAGCCTCCTCTGAATAATAATCCTTGTTGCTAGATAGTTTTAACAGATATTGCTAATGGTATACCTAAACAAATGTATTTTCAAAAGTTGGTGATTCCTTCATAACCGTTACCTATTCATCTCATAATCAGAAGATATAGTAATTTTAAAAGTGCCCACAATTTTGTTAATGCTGTCCACATATGATAATGCATATAGACCAGATTATAAAATGATCTCTATACTGATAAGACATATCTAATATACGATCATTTAAGGCAGATTTGAAATTTCGCAAAACATTCAAAACATTAAAATGAATTGAGAATCTACTACGGATAATTACATATTTTTATTAGCTTGTCGAAAGTCGTTAAGTAACGCTTATGATAGAGCTATTTTCTCTCTAACTTTTTCAAGTCTGAGGCCAGAAATCAAATTATCACCTGTCAAAGTTGGGGTAATTTCCGCTATTTTCTGATTTCTAAAACGTTGTCTTTTTGATGGGACCAAATTTATTTAATATCAGAGGATAATCTGCTTCAGTATTTAACATTTACGGCCAAGATTAATTGCGAGGTTTTTTTTAATCGGATGACTGGACTGCATAGATTAATTGAATTGTATCTGTTTTTCATAACGGTTTCTTCATCGGAGTTTACGATAGATATTATCCATTTTACGGGATTACGTTGATGATGGCACAACTCCGATAAAAAACATAAAAGTTCATTATTTAAAATTATGCGCAGGTAATATGGCTAATATCTATTGCACTATAAAAGTGACTAGTTCAATACAATGATTAAAATAATATAGGGATTTATTGCTAACTTTTATAAGCTATGAACTATAGTGTGACAGGTCAGTTGGTGCCATTACCCAATCGGCGGTGAGGGGTTGGATCGCCTTCGACGCTCAGGTTCGAACTCAAAAGTTCCAGTCGGGTCCATAAAATTTTGACCCCACCATGGAGTTTCAGGAGCAGGTAAAATTTTCTACGGCCCCAGCAAATGGACATAAGCCGAGTTATTTATAAGTAATCCTTTTTGAGCGTTGCGTTTGGTATTTTTCTCTCAAATACAGATACATTTTAGCCTAAATTTGACTGTGTTAATTTTTATTACCATCAGGTGCACTCCTTAATGATCTCTCCGCGGTACTAACTGCATATTCTAATCTTAATCTTCAGTATTAAATTAAGTTTCCTCTGATTTATATCAGTACTGAAAATATCCATGGATATCATTACAATGTTAAAAAATAAAATAATTGCATATTATGTATTCATATGCATGCTTAACCTTAATTCGGATTTCTATAAAATTAACACTTATCCTTCAATACTTCAAGAGTTAAAGGCTATTAATCGTAATTGAGTATTCACAATGCCGTATTAATGTAATGTTATTACATCTTGTGTCTAACACTCCACAAAAACGTAACTTGGCCTCTCACTGCATTACAGCACCCATTACGATATAATTTCCTTTACTGATAGCATTTTAAATATACCCCTTGTCTTATTCTTGATTACATTGAAGGATTATATTTTATTCTTTAGTTAATATTTTTGTAAGTGTAGTAGCTAATTACTTACACGTATTTATATTTGAAGTAAAACATTAAATACTTAAAATAAATGCATGAAGTATTTTATTTCAATTGTGAAAACTGAGCCGATTTAATGCCTAAAATATTTATATTTAGTTAAATACTGATTAGTTCGGCCAAAAGCTAAGATGCTGCATCGCTAATATGCCTACTTTGTGTTTTTTTTAACTGCTTAATTAATACAATCAAATTTGAGTATGGTTTCCTTAATGTAAAGGAAAAACTCTCGCTCTAATTACCTTAATCAGATATCCGATCCGGCATTGTATATTTAGTGAACTAATTGCCTTAGCTAAGTTTAATCCAAACACTTATAACTGAGTACTTAAATAAAACTGCAGTAGTTGTACTGTCCACTTAAATTTTAATGTAAAATATGATAAAAAACGTGTTTCGACGCTTAGGGCGTCATCATCAGCTGGACGCTTAGGGCAACGTCTATAGACCTGATTATGACGCCTTAAGCGTCGAAACACGTGTTGTGTAATATTTTACGTTAAAATGTAAGTGGACAGTACAATTACTGCAGTTTTATCTAAGCACTAAAATGCTGTTCCACCATGTAATGCCAGATACTGTAGAACTTATAACTGAGTTACCATTCATTTAGAATTGAACAGCATCTACTGATTTCACCTTTTAGAACGTTTATTTTGCTAACCGGGTTTTATGAGCCCCATAGCGGGTTCCGTAGTCTTGGATGGAGCATTGATTTGTGGCGCTCCAAGCCGTAGAGAGAGCAAGGTCGATCGTTCGGTTACCCGGCAGTCAGCGCGGCGTTTATTCCGCTTTTCAGCGTTGCGTTTACGTCGAGGGTCGTCCAAGGAGTGGGGAAAAATTATCGACACCTTTCACTCCGTATCCCTTTTAGATTGTGTTGCTGCTGGGGAAAAGTCCCTTACCGGGAAGAGTGAAGGAGAGGTGAAGGCAATTCGTCCTCCCATACCTCTCAACCTTCTTCGCATTTCCTCCGGCCTCCCACAGGACGCTACCAAGAGCCTCATCCTTAATTTTCTCTTTTTTATTATTTTTTTTATTTCGGTAGACCGCTGTGGGATAAAAGCAAATGCCTTTCTCTTTTTTGGGAGCACGTACCGGTCCCTCTTGTCTGCTTCGTTGGGAAACGGGATGAAGTGGGAACGACTGCGAAATGGTAGGAGGGATAGTTACTTTTTTTAAGTCGGATACAACGAGGAGGAACGGTTGTCTGGTCCGCTTTGGGACGGCGGCAGTGGTTTTGCGGAAGTCGTTCTCCGTTACTCTTTATAGTGTCCTGCACTGCACTGTTCCCACCCTATACTGAGTCACGTTTCGTGAATCCTTTGATAATGATCCTAATGGAGTTACCTCGGTAGTTATTTTCATTTATGGGTGACCCTGTCCGTTCATAAAGAAAGGGAAGGATTCATTCATACAAACTTTGACAGCTAAATCTCTAGCTACAGGGCAGCTAGACCTCTAAGTCGCCACTATGGATTTTGAGTTAGGTGACTTGAGAGTGTGCTTTATAAGCCCGCTGAAGAACTCCTTAATTGGGCCTTTAGCCGATTTCCCTTCGTCAGCTTTTCTGACTACAACCCTGATTTTACCTCCTCAGCAGTTGTTTCTTGCTCTTGGTACGTGGCTGTAAGCCATTCTGTTGGGTAAATTTCAGCTGACTTTCAATGTGATTTTTTTCGTGCATTTTGTCATTATGGTATTAAATATGACGGTTATATATTTCACTCAATCTCAGACGATGCATATTGGGGCATCTACAGCAGTGGCGTATCTAGTAATTGCCTTTGGGGGGAACGAACATACTGGGGGTCTGGGTTTTTTGTACCTTGAAAACTCATTTTAACGTATTTCTACCTTCCTACTGTGAATTTTTTAACTTATGTTTAAATGACTTTCTGCTTTTAAATAACATGAATAGCAAAGTTATTTTGATGTTGCTAAGAATGTACTTAGTACTCATCGATATGTGTCCTAACTCCTTACACAGTTTAACAAAAAGCTGCAGAGTAAAAAGCAGTGGATATAATAAGGATAAAAGTGTGCTTTTAAACTTTTGCCTAGTTAGCCACGTTAACTGCATTCAAATTTTAAATTTTATACAACCATTCTGCATTTGCAAATTGAATTAGTAAAAATATATACACCTCGTGAACAAATTTTTCAATAAGACCTCTGATCTCTTATTATTTAGAATTTTACTCAGTTATGATATTTGAACTTTTTTTTGTGAGCTCATCCCAGAATATAAATTAATAAAGAATTATATTGACCTAGGCCTTTACAACCTATACTCTTTAGAAAGAATGAAAAACCGGTGACAGTACATATTATAGCTACAGTACATACAAATGTGATGCAGGTTGGTAGTATATTCTACGTAAAATGAATACCAGTACTAAGTGAAACTGAAAAATTAGGTTCTTTCAACAAAAAACCCAAACTGATTATGTTTAAAGTTGACTTCACCTTTTTTTTTGCCATTTCATCAAGGATTTCTGCAGGCGAAACTAAAATATATTTATGCACATACAGCAAAGATAACCAATTTAACCTGGTTTCTTTATTTGTGTTTTTTAAATAATTCTTAAAATATCTCAGAACGGAGAAGGATCTTTCAGCGATGAAAGAGGTCACCAGCAAAATTGCCATTATTTGCCATAATATTTGCCCAGAAGGGTACATTATCTTATCACAGATGCTCAAAGCTTCAATAGCATTAAGTTTCCTTATGGATTTTTTCTGTTTTTTAAACAGTTTATTTCTCTCAAACTCTAATGTCTGAAGTCTTTAGTGCCAAATTTTCATCTCCCCATTTAGGTGGTAGCTGTTTATGGTATTATTGCATTTTCATATTGATTGTACAAAGCTTTAATTGACCATCGCAATTTTATTTTATTCCATGCAGCAAAATCTGAAATGAAGAGAGGATTTATTTGTGAGAGAGGAACCATTAATTTAAATGAGTAATAAAATGATATATGAACGAGGTGAAAGAAGCTCTTCTAAAATATGTTTCTGGAGTGTCGTGAGGTGAATTTCCCTGTGCTGTTTGGCGGTTAAACATTCTAGGAACTATGATCGGGATACCTTCCTTAAGATATATAGTATCAATGATCCCAAATATTCCTGATAATTCTGCCTCAGCGTTGTCCCTGATTTTTTTTATTTCATTAGCAGTATGTTCAGCGTAAGTGACAGAATTGGACAAATCAATTTTTTCACTCTCTATGTATTTAGTTAGAGGCAAGTTTTATGAAAATAATTTATTTACTATAAATAAGGCAAAGAGAAAATCACTTTTGAAAATGGCAGAGTGCATCAAAGTTGCTTTAGTCGTTAGAGTAAAGAAGCCAACTATACTGGAACTTCAATTTGCGTTTTTGGAACTCTGGGGAGGGGAATTGAAAATTTTCATCATGTTTCCAGGCTTTTTTTTAACAAATTTTGTCTTTCATCACCATTCATCTGAAAAATATGTTTTTAATTGCATGAAAACAGAAAAACGTTTCTTTCAAAGAAGGTGCGGTCAAACCACACAGAGGGTAGGATAAATACGGGTGAGAATAGAGCATTTGTTTAGGCAATCCGACGCTTTTAAACTCCCAACATTTTTAAGGCCCCAAGGCTAGGTTTCTGTTTCATAGAGGAAGATAAGGGAAGTGGGAGGGGTAAAATTCTTTACGCTTCTTTTCCATTACACTGAAACAAGTTTGGTAGCAATTAAGCTCTCGGCCCGCCTAACGAAAAAACTACTAGACAGCAGAAAGCGCACCACCCGCGCCCTGTGCATACTAGGACCGCGGTACCAAATCATTCCTATGTATCCACGAAGCGGAGTTAGGTTACAGGTTTGTCTGCTCAGCTGTATTAACATTAAAAACGAATATTATTCGAGACGTGCACTCATAATGGTACGTTTGTACTTACAATAATCTGTTGGTGTTATGACTTTGAATATTTCTAATTTTCTGAATGTTGGGCTACTGAATGTTGGGCTATAAATCTTTTTGCACGTTATACTAATTTAAGTTTTTGCTCTGGGGGGACTGGTCCCGTTCATCTCCCCCGTAAATACGCCACTGAACATCAGTTAAAAAAATGCCAACCTTTTCTTATTTCAGAAATAGGTGTTGTACAGTAGCTTTGACCATTTTCCTTATCCTTGTGAAAATCCCAATGGTGCTAAGTAACTGACTTGAATTGGCTGCTTTCTTTGTACCCTATAATTTCATTGTTACTGTTAAACTGTGTGAGTAATACGTGTATATGTGACCAATTCGGTGGTTTGGAATAAAAAATCGTGCTCTCAAAACCAACTGTTTACACTGCTTTTATCTCTAAGCAGCTAAAACCTTGAATTAAGTTACTTGGTTATCTTCCTGCTGAACGGAATTTGGCTCTTCATATCTTATTGACGCATTAGAACACTTAATAATGGTGGTGCTGATTATACCAAAAACTCTACTTTTTACTGTATGCATTGCTTGCATTTCTCGCGCAACGCGTTTCTTTCATCAGCCTTAAGTACAAAGAAATAAATTCGTTGTGCCGGAATTTAATCAATGTGGGCTGAGCCAAGAGAATTTCAGATAATTGCATAAACCTTTTCCATTGAATAGCAATCAGTTCAGCATATAGCACGATTGTTCCTGAATTCACCAATTAAAAACCATTTTAGTTGACCGGGAACTCTCAATTTCCGGTTACACGTATTACTAGGGGCCACGAAATTTCGTGAATGGTTTCTACGCAAAATGTTTATTTATGCAAGAAGGACCCATTTTTAGTACTGATCACTCATTACGGCATCAATTTACTTGATTTTTACTTGATATTTATAACGAAATTTCACGAAGTCGGTCGTTTATTCCAATATAGTACAAAATATTTTTTTTCACGAAATTATACGCGAAACTTACAGAAAGCTACGATAATTACACATATATTCATACGAGAATTCGTACATATTACAGAATACGGAGTTTTCTTGCTGGTCTTTTTTTCCGAACTGATAGCACGTTAGGCCTAAGGCAAGGTAGTAAGTCTGCACGCTGTTACTTTCTTTCTCTCCTGCTACCAATCAGACAAGGGATAGTAGATCGAACATTCTGTTGATTGAACATTAATCGTCTGCAAAAGCGAAATACCGTACTGAAACTTGTTGAGATGTGCATTGAATGTTATTTGAACTCTCCAAAGGGACATAATTCATAACCTAAACAGCCACGTATATTTTTATTCAGCACTTTTCCGGTTATCGTTAGTTGATGCGTCATTAATGAGATATCAATACACCGTATTCACTCGAATCATTTGCGGCATCACGAAATCCGTGGGTCCCATATTTAAAAAGAGGAATTTTAGAAAAAACAAAATCAATCCATTCTGCTAAAGATGTAGATAAACATGCTTTTCTGTTTGTACGAGACTGCTTTAATTAGGTCTGTAGTCCCCAGTGCAGCTTTTAATCGCACCATTTTTCCAAATTCCTTTGCTCCCAGTTACATAATTTACCGCTTTTCTCTTGCCGCACTCTTCTTTTGATGGACAAGAATGAGTATGTGACACGATTGATTGAATTCTCTGTGGAAACAATAAGGTGTAATATATTCCTGTAATGATTTCAACCAGTCCACCACCATCATTAGTTCATAGAACACGCTTCTGATCCTCAGCCCGCCAGTCTCCTCGATCAGAGCTTCGCTCTGCAGAGTGGTCAAAATGCGGAAGATTTTTACCATACATGATCGTCAGAGAGAATTCGACTCTCTTCATTTTTGACGCGAAGAAGGAAATAATGATGTGCAAGTTTTGCAATACGCGAATTGATTGGGATCGACGAGATAGTTCCGTAAAACATGTAACAGTTCAAAACATAAAGCCAATAAAGATAAATTCACTGCTGGTAGCAGCACCTCCACTGGCTTGAAAAGACAAATTTCAGTACAGGAGTCCCTCCAAATATCGAAGGTAAAGAAAACTGAGAAGGAAGCATTTGTGTGTGAAAATGCTACTGCTTTCATAAAAGCAAACATCCCTTTGGAGAAACTGGAAGAGCCAAACCTAAAAAAAAGTGAATGAATAAATATGAGTATGTACCAGGTATGTATTTCTATAAAGTGGACTTTAAAAATAAAGAAATGGGTTATAATAAGCCATATACTGTTTCAGGATAGCTATGTTAACAATGAGATTGAAAATTCAAGCTTCTACAAATATGTATTACTTAATTGTTTTAGGAGCTGGAAACTTGCCATCCGTGGACACATACAGATCAAAATATGTACCTAAAATTATGGATGAGTCCAAAGAAGATATAAAAACAAGTTGAAATATCATCTTGTGATTGTGATGTGTGATGAAACCACAGACAGGAAAGGTCGATGTGTTTTTGTCGTATTTATAAGAGTTTTGTGTGAACAGACAAGGACGTTCATTGGTGCAGTGAAGGTATTAGAAAATGCATCAGAGTGTTCTCGCACCATAATAGATGTCATGAACGAATGCGAGATCAAATACAACAATGTTGTAGGAATCGTGACAGATTCAGCCCGATGTATGACTCTTTGTGTCCAGATGTGTGAAGTGCTTTGTCCTGATATACTCCATATCCAGTGCTAGGCTCACAAGTTAAACTTATTGTTAGTGGCCAGTATTTGGTCTACTAAACTTCCTGAATTAAACACTTGCATAACTAATGCATGGATGGGTTTCCTTAACATTAGGAAACTCATACACAGATAATTTTCTTTCTTGAAGGAGAGGTATCCTAATGATGAAAAACCGTGCGTTTTGTTTCCCATTCCTGTGATGACTCGGTGGAATTCTTGGTACAAATCACCTTTGTACATTGACGAGTATCTGCATGACCTGGTTGACTTTTTTAAGAATATGGGAGGTTCTGCTGTCCAGTATTTTAAGGACTTGACTGAGGCTGCTGCTTTGCATATAATGACTTCTGCAGCATTTTTGGGTGAGAACTGCAAGCCTTTGGTAGATGCAATCACTCAGCTTAAAGGATTCTCATATCCTTACGTCCACAAGTTATTTAATAAAGTTTTGGCCCTTCAGAACAGTTTGCGACGTCAATTATTGCAAAAGTGTGAAAGGCGCAGTTAGCTAAAATTGCCAGGTTCGGGCGCCAGGTAAGTATGACCAACAGATTACCGGAAGGATGGAATTAACCAACCTTTGCCTCGGATGGCGGCAATGGAGACGAATGTTCAGGGTTGGATGGGAGGGGTAACGGAAATAATTCCTTCGGTCAACTGGGCAACGGTTAGGAACACCATTTAATGCTTCACAACGAAATCTACAAAAATGCCAATACGGCTTGACCAAAACATCTCCCTCCTGTTTAAGCCAGGTTGTCAAGAAAAGTTAAGCCACAAAATACACGGAAACAAGAAATATGAACATGCAGGGAAAAACACGGAATAATTACAGCAATTAACCCAACGGCTACGGATACTAAAATAAGCACCCAAAATATCAAAATAATAGGAAATTTTACATTTTCATTTAGCACAAAAGGCGCATGGCCATACCCCACGATAAAGTACACGTGCAACTAGACACGAAATTTTGATAGGAAAAAAATAAAGCAAAATGAATAAGATATAAAATACCCTAGCCAAATCCCCACGACAACCCTGATACGGCAGAACTCAAGTCACTAACGGGTCCATGCCCCAAAAAAAATACATGGGTGAAAGGTAAAACAGGAACTCGATGAGGAGGTCCGTCGCTGTCGGCGTTCAGGCTGGCAAGACAGCTTACGACCGGCCGCTCTCCAGTTCCTCTCGTCGCGATGTTGGGTTGCGCATGTGCAATGGTGTAAGACGCCTGCGCGGACGCGGACGTCGTCACTTCCTGAGGCACTTGACTGTTTCCAGTGCATAAGCCTGACGACACGCAGTCGATGAGCAGATTCGATGAGCTCCGCAGACCCGACGGTCACGGCGATTAGCCTCTCATCTCGCCCTTTTGTGGTTAGTGGTTAGGGCAGCTTTGGGTTGCGTCAACTAGGAGTAAGGCGGGCCCTGCCGTTCTCCTTTAGACGACTCCCCCAGTCCGGGGTGGCGAAGGCTGGCCAATCCGACGCCCCCGGCGAACAAGCATTCCTGTCCTGTCTGCTTGAAACACGTCCCGGTGCTACAGCGGTGATGTTTTGTTCTTGGTTGCAAACAGGATTGGAGCTCATAATACCTCCAGGAATACCAAAAGAAGGTCAATGAAATAAAAAGGAATACAAATAAATTATGTGGCTCGTCGTGGAACCTCCAGCCCAGACTATACCCAGAAACAACCCAGCATCGGTGACCGTTGCGAACAAACAAAAAAATCAGAGATAGTGGTTAATATACATACAAAATAATACTCCGGACTTAGCCTTCCGAATACAAATTAACAGTGACCACGGAATTTAATACAATTGAACAACGAATACTAAACCGAAAAAATGGTACTTACCGGTCTGAACACGATCCGCGACGGTTCCTAAGCTGGTGACTATGTAAAACGTCACAAGTTTTAAGGGTGTTGCTCAAGGTACTTTTGGTCATGTAACTAACTCCAAACTTAATTTGGTGAAGAATTTTGTGAAATCATCTATGATAAAGGAGCAACTTCAGGCTTTGGGCCTGGGATGCCAAACGAAGTTATCTCTCTTAATTTCTAACATTTCTCCATCTGCCAAAATGTTCACTCAGATCATGAGTAAATTGTTTGATCGTAGATCACTTCTTACCAATGTTTATGATGACTCTCTTCTAACTATTGTTAAGAAAACTCCCATTATCAGAAACATTCATGTGAAGTTATTCTTGGAAGGTTATTCAGCATTCCAAAGGCAAATGGGCTTGCTAATTAACTCACCTAACTCCACTGAAATTGAAAAAGTTTTGTTAGGTTTGAAAGAGGACCATTTTATGTTTGTTACTACATCTCTGCAAGCATTATGGATCCCAGTTTCCAACGTTGAGTTTGAAAGGGCATTTTCAGCATATGGGAACATTTTGACCGATTTACGAACAAATTTAAAACCAGAAAATTTGGAATTTCTGATGTCCAAGTATTTTGTTTCCGACCATGACAATATGTAGTGTTTCTATACTCTTCTAAGTAGAAAATGTGATAATTACAGGAAGAATGCTTTATTAACATTGTTCTTTAAATATGCTGTGGAAAAGCTGTATTTATCTGCATAGTTTCCACCTCGCTTTTCGCTGTATCTTTAACTTCAAAAACAGGGATGACGAAAAATTGTATGATTTTAATTTCAAATTGATTTTTAAAAATTAGAGTAACAAAAATTATAATTATTTTTAAATATTGTGAAAAGAAGTTCAGATAGAAAACACTTTCCTATGGGGTGGGGATTGGTGTGGGAGGGAAAGAGATATGTAGGTAAATACAGAGTTCCTTAAATGTAATTCCCCATCAAAATGTATATATTTCTCATGAGTCCTATTTCCAACAACAGTATATTTTCATTGCTCTACGTAGCACGTTTTTAGGATTTACGAACTTACAAGATTGTTCCTAGGTTAGGTGATAAAGGTAGTCAAAAGCATAGGAATTGTATTTCTTGGCTGTAAATATTAAAATATTATGAAAACTAGTGCTATGTGAATTGTTCTTTTAATTAACACCTAAAATTTCTTTTCGCCGCTTTAGGTCTAATTTTGTCGTTTTCGCACCGCTTTTAGAGATTTTTTACACCGAAATTGGCCTATTTTATTTACCGATTTTCAGTTTCTGTACGTATTACCCATTTATGCCTTCAAGCCCCTGATTGTTATCATTGGCTATAATTCATTATTTATTAAGAAGATTTTTGGCAGTTGGATGAATGATTGTATGCTCTATGGCTCGAAGGAGTCGGAGATAGAGAAGAGACTAGAGAATAAGATGATTTCATTCGCTCCGCATTTAGGCAGCCCGGACTTATTTTAATGAAATTTGAAGACACGGCGAGTGAAATATAATGAGAAGGTGAGGAGACGAATTCGTGGGTTGGTAAGGAGTGATAGGCTAGAGGGTGAATTTTGCGGATGCAAAAGGAAAGGAGAGTGATGGAAAGAGTGTGGAGAGGAAGAGAGATAAACGTTCCCGCTTAATGCCGCAGATGATGTTAGCATGAGATAGAGCACGGGGGGGCCCTCCTGTCGACGGAGTGGAAGGCCTGTAGGGGGACTGGGTGGAGGGCAGTGAAAGGATTGTGGTCTATAGAGGGGGATAGAGGAGGGGATGGATGTGGGCTCAGCTGAGTGCGGTCAAGGGTGCAGAGGAGGAAGGCGGCGGCAACTTGGAGACGGAGCCGTGGGCATACTTACGATGCTGGGAGAGGGGGGGGGATTGGTGGGCAAGGAAGGCGATCTCTGGGTCAGGAGAGGATGGAGAATTAAGAGAGGGAAGTGCTGACGGTCCAGGTTTACGAATCTTGCTAGAGGGTTCATCTCGTTTTATTTTTTTATTTATTTTAATGAGTAGAAACGCTCTGGCTTGATCCTTGTAGGTCTTCTTCCTCGAGAGATTCCCCTCTCTGCTCTCTGAAGAGCCTAAAGGGATTTCTCTAATTATATGCCGGCTACAAATATGGCGCTGCTGCTCCTTCCCCGACCTAAGTACCCTCGCTTATCCGAAAAGGGGAAGTTCAATTTTTTTTCTCGGAATAATTCAGGATTTCAGGCGGATAATTTCCGTTTTGCCTCGAATAAATGCTTAGTAATAAGTGCTCTACTTTTTTATTTAGATGGGATCGCAAGGTTAATACATATAAATGATAGCCGTTGAGAGCAACGGCTATCTTTTATACAGTGTAAGTCAAAAATATAATTTTCGAAAAATAAGGATTTAAGTGAAATATAAAGCATTAAACACATAAATGCTGATTTTATTGGAAAAACACAGAAACCAGGCACACCACTCATTGAAAAAACAGAATGCAGGTAGAGGAATGCCTTTGTGCAACTAAGCAAAATGAGGCAAAAAACTAATTTACACCACCTTTGATTTCAATTGTTCAAATGATATTTTGTTTTCCAATGCATTCCTATTTCGTCCAAATTGTACATTTCATTTGGAGTAAGATTTTATTGGCCAATAAAGTTCACTTTTTTTCTGAAATTTCACTTGTAGGATTTTGGTCTGCCGACATTTTATCTCTCTAAAAACCTTGATTATGAACACCGTGGCGCTATTTAATCGCGTCAGCCACCCATCACTGGCTCGGAATTTATGTCCACTGTTTATATTCGCGTACAGGTTTATGGTCTTTTCCTTTATTATAGACCCACTGAGAGGAGTTTCACGTTGATTTTCTTGCATGAACCACATCCACAGAGAATCGTCCACAATTTCATTTTTTGCTTTTCTGATAATGCACTTTTTTGACATTTCTGCGTATTCCACTTGAATAGTAAAATCTTGAATAGAGTTAAGGTATTTTCACCAGCCACTGTGACCTTTTCCGAAGCCTTCATCTTCACAGACTCGCCTTACAGGCTCTCCATTGTATATGCTATTTATTGCCGCATATTAAGCTTTAGTTGCCAATACGTTACGCTTCCGCTTACTTTAGGCAATTTTCAATTAGTGAAACTATCAAAAATTCCAGAAAATTTTAAGAATCCTGGATAACGAGCTCAGAGTTCTGAGCACAACTGATCAATTAAGACGGAACTATACAATATGATATTTTCTGTCTAGTTTGTCCACCTGATCTTGTGTTTATAAAGAATGCTTGGCTCAGGACGCGTAATGTGTACGAGATATAACCGTAAAATTAAGACAAAATGTTTCTCGGAAAGGGAAAAAATATTTTTTGACATTATGAACATTTTACTATCCCGCGCACTCTCTAGTATCTCTGAGGCCGATTATATCTTGAGGTATAATTTGTATAATTCTCCCTTTAGAGAAACCGCGGAGGTGTAATGCATCAACCGGTTAAAGCGACACCAGATGAGAGGGAGTGTATATTACTTTCATTTGTTTCAACTTTAATGTTTAAACTGTAGTTTTATTTTAAGATATATTTCACTTATTTGATAAATAATTACAGTTATAGAGCATATTTTTCGTTCCATTGTGATTGCATTGTTTAGTTTATGGTATCCCCAAACCGGTAAACTATGTTTACAGCTTTATTGTACGAGGCAATTGAGATTTACGGCCTCAACATGAAGGTAAATGAAACCCTAATGGTCGCACAACGTTAGTTATTCTCCTCTTAATATAATGTTTTACCTATTTAAAAGTTATCAAGGCTTCATATCATGTATGTAGCTCAATTATGTTTAAAATGTTGACCCAAGAATATTATTATTTGTATTAATATTTTATTGTTAGTAATAGCTCTATCTCGATCTTATTTTCTTTATTTCATGTACAATCACTGTTTTCAAGAGTCTGTTATGCCTTGATACGTGGCGAATAACTTTGTCTCTTCCATTTCGCACTCTTTTCATGAGACATCTACAATTCACTTCTTTTTGTTGGGCATTTTATTGGCGAATCTCTCCGTCCACAATAAACCACTGTGAAAAAAGTGACATAAAATTGTAAATTTATCTCTTTACAGCCTTATGTACGTTATTTATATGCTACTGACCAAACTCCCGTTTGCCGCACGACCATGCAATTGGTCTTGGTGTTGTCTGTAATAAACCAGGGAAGATGATTAGAGCTAAGTATATGTCAGTAGGCGGAAATAAGTTTTTCTATGCTTCATTAAGAGATTATCACTGATTGGTTGGTTATATGGGATGACAACCAAAAACTGAAGTCATTTGCACGAAGATTATAGTGCCATACTCTTAAAGAGGAAGCGTAGAACGGCCTTAACTCCTGTGGCCTAGGTAGTTCATGTTCATTTAAGCCATGCTTACTCTTCACCTCTTCACATTTTTGTCTCATAGGTCGGGCATTTAGCAATAAAGAAACTGTGTACTTATTTGTGGTCCAGAAGAGTGTATTGGGCGATAAAATGACCTAGATTCCTGTGTGATAGCAATAAAGAAACAGTGTGTACTTATTTGTGGTCCAGAAGATTGTATTGGGCGATAAAATGACCTAGATTCCTGTGTGACGAAAAGAAAATATGTACTTTCAACTACCTTGGGACATAACTACTGACGAGGAGACATCGCGTGACTTATGTTCGGGATCCAAACGAGGCCGAAAATTATAAAAAAACTGTTGCTACTGCCGTAAATGTATGGGAGTGGGCAATTTACAGTAATTCCGTAAAATATTCGAAAGAAAAAAAATGCCACAACCTGGGATCGAATCCTAGCCACCATATGAGGATAACCGGCTCAGCGCCTCAACCCACTGGGCTACGACCTATGTTGAAGTGGTTGTGAACTGCAATGGATTTATACGGAGGAAGATTATTTAATAGCGTTTTTCTCTTGAACCCGGGTCTATGTAAAGAAAGCCGTGATACTTTTCCCGCATTCTCTCTATAGTTTCAGAAAATAATTGCCTCGTTTGGATCCCGAACATAAGTCACGCGATGTCTCCTTGTGAGAGACAGCTAAAAGATCATTATAAATCCTTGAAGTAGTTTGGATAGTTGACCTACGAATTATATCATTACTTCATAACGGATTAGTGGGTTGATTTGTAAAGGTAGTCTATATTGGGAAATGGAGGAGGATAGAGAAACTTCCGACGTTCCAATCAACCCACTGCTAACGAACGGTAGAACGTTAGATTCGTGGACGACCAGGCGTTGGTTATTCAGACATCCAAGAGATTACGCACTTTGGTTGGTGCATTAGCAAATCAGTGTGGGAAATACAGGATGAATATAGATTATATATAGAAAATAAGTGACGGGATTTACTAGGACAAGGAAATATGGGGCGAAAAAGTGGAAAGGTACGAAAGAGACCTAGTAAAGAAATTAAATTATTTGAATAGTACGCTAGAAGAAAATGGGCAAAGTATCATAGATATTAGAAGAAGAATTGCGCTGGTGAAAGAAGAGTTTAGCTTTAGATGGGAGCTAATGACGTCAACCTTGGATGTGAACGTAAAGAAGAAGCAGTCGAAGAGGTTAATATGGAGGACAAAAACATGGGTTTTAGGAAAGGAGTACGATAATGGGCTGAAGGAGTTTGAGAGGTGGCTGTAGAGGAGGATGGAGATGATGCGGAAATGGTGCAGAGAGGAAACTTCCAACAGGAGATGAGGAAGATACAAAGTAGGAGCAAAGCGTTGCTGATGGCCGTGGTACTGAAGGGAAAGAGAAGGAAAATGTTTTATGAACGGGATGAGGAGAGGTAAGGCGCATGCTGGGATGAAGACTGAAGTAGCGTAGGTGGATAGCGGTCTGAGTCTGTAAATTACGACGATATAAACTATTTTAAATCTGAAATTAACTTAACTGGTAATTTACGATAATAACGATAACAATAATAACGGGTGGCTCCAGCGTGTTACTTCACATCCGACGGGTGGAGTTCTGCACTTGAAGTGTTCGCCACAAAGCATCTACCCGTCGTGTCATTCGAGTCCTGGCCTTCAGGATAGGAAGCCAGTGACCTGGCCAACACTCCAATCTGACCATGTTCATTGTAAATCATTTATGCCGTTTGCTAATATTTGTGAAAAAAGAAAAGGAAGAGATTTTCAAGCTTTATGAGTGGATTCGAGGAATGAGGTTGTCTATTATGGATGCGCTGGAGGCTACCAATCTGGCCGCCTACTCTGAATAAAAATAGCACTCCGCCTCTCATTTTTTAGTGACTGCGAATTGATCGAGTGTGCAGTGAGCAACTTTCGTGCTTTGACGCGATGGAGTCGAGAGAAGAAGAAGAGTAATTTGACGCTACATTTTACGCGGATTAGGGGAAACTCTCCGTGGGATGCCGCAGGATTACCAGTTTGCGATGTGGTTTGGAGACTCGAGTTCCTTTTTTAGTGCTCACTAGTATCTTAAGAACTTCATCTCTCCTTCGATTGGAGGATTTCAGGGGAATGAAACCTTTACTATCCTCGGATTTTAGTTTGCGGGCTCTTAAAGTGTCCGCTGCTGAGCCTTGGGAATTCCGAAAAAATAATTTAATAAGTTAATTCAGTTTTTTTGCCCTTAAAGAAAACCTTGGGCAAGGGTATCTGTTGGCATTGATTCGGTTATTTATAGATATTATTTTATGTCAAATAGTTTACATCGTTCCGTTTAAATGCTAGTTAAATATTGTATTAGGAAGTAATAGAGGAAATTGTTTTTTTACTAAAGGATTGGGATACACAAGCTGTGACTTCAACAATTCTGAGCTTAATTGTTTGGTGTTGACTGAATAATTATCTTATTGGTTTTTGGCAAAAATATCAAGGTTACACCGTAAATTAGAATGATTGTAATTCTTGTAAAAAAAACTGTAAATCATTAGTATTCAACATATTTTGGATTTTGTAGTCTTTGCCTACATCCCCATGCGCCGTCCACCTAAAGTAAATATTCCTAACCTCTTTTGATGTGCGTGCTCTCGCACCCTCTTCTCAAACTTGCACCCCTAAGGTGGAGAAATGTTTGTTACTTATTTTTTCTGCTACGACGACGTTATTAACTCCATTGTTTATTTATACTGGCCAACTCCTTAATCATTTGTCACTTTTGGGTCTAAGACTCAGGCAACGATATTGAAGGCGGAGTGTCGTGATCCAGCATCAAGAAATTATCAAATCAGATATTTCGATGCCTAAATCATATAAAACTATCGAATACCGATACTTGCAAGTGTCGAAACTTGTCTCACAAAATATCAAAATTGAAATGTAACGAATATTTGATTAATTTATTCGCCATATTTTAGGTTATAGATTAAGCAAAACGAGACGGAAAGACTGAAGAGTGGAGCTGGCTATGGTGGCCGTTGGGAGGGATTGATAATCCAGGGAAGGGCACCAGCCAACTCTACTATTGAATTGGTAAAGTCGTGGCATCAACAATTACTAGCCAACTATTTTAGTTTCCAAACAAATTCAGACTATAACTATGAAAGATTTAAAAAAGAAGTTGGGGTACAATTTAGAATCATAGAGTGCAAAAGATAATAAATGTTATTTGGAACGATGATTACGCTCACAAGGTGCATTGAGCAATATCTTTCATCTCGTATACTTACTCATAAAAAAAAGAAAAAATAGTAGGTAATTAAATTTATCCAAACTTCTTTACTCTAGCAACCCAACTGATAACCGTCATTTTCTAACCATAAATACCAGTACTATTTTTTTCTTTTCATACAATTATGAAAAATTTCCATTAAGGTAAACCTTTGACTAATTGTTTTATTCTATTACTTACGTTGTCAAAACAGCAATTTTAGTCCGTATTTCATAATTGAATCTCGACCATCATTTCGTTGAAAACGATGAGCTGAAGCATAAAATTAAACGCAAAAAGAACAAAATCCGAGGATAACTATTCCGAGAGTGATATGAAAGCGTGGTTTAAAGAAGAAACGGAAAGGTTTAATATGTGTACGGTAATCTTCAGTGCCTAAATATTAATGGACAACAGAAAGCAAGCCTGGGTGTTCTCATTGCTGTTGAATAATTTCCGTGTTGGTTCTTATGGTAAGTAAAATGTAAAAAAGGAGTATCAGTAAGCAACATCCTTGGTTTCCCATGCGCATGATTGAGGATGCTGTTAGCATTCTCCGTTGTTGGGGTAACCTAGATTGTCCTGAGTTGCATCTTCGGAAGTGAACGTGTTTATTCGACAACGCTTGCAATGAGTAGGCCTTCATGTGTGACCCATTTTGAGAAAAATTTCTTTTATAGACGCACGTGTGTAATGAATAAACTTCAACGCAGATTTCTTCTCAGTGTATATGTCACGTGAGCCTTCGAAGACAAATAACTAAAGAAAAAATTGTTTGACTGATCTTTGCTCGTGTGTTTGAGAAGGGTTTTATATTGTACCGTTTTTTCTCAGTGTTTATGCTTCATATTATGCCGTAAGTGATGACACAATGCCAAAACAGTTTCATTTTACCTACGATTGCTAAGACGCAGGCAGTGGGGAAAAATTCGTAAATGGAAATGAATAAAACTCTGCTTAAATATCCAACTTCCAACCAAGCTGTATCTCCATTCTTTTATATTCAAACGCAAAGTTAACGGAGTTTTAAAAACATTACTGCCAGGGCGATATGAGATGCGAACTTTGTTTTCTCTGGGATTTCTTCGGAAGCGTTTTTATTTGCTCTGGAGACTCCTCAAATCCGCTAGTAGTCTCTCTTTCAAATTCCACGAGCGGGGAAGTTGTGTGCGTAAACGAGCGATGGGGCTCAAGTCGAAAATCCTAGAGAGGAGGACGTCCCGACCGATTCAATTATCGTCCTCTCTCGCTAGTTCGTCACGTGACTCGCTTGCATTTCGTGGGGAAAGAGAGAGGGAGACAGAGAGATAGCGGGGAATTGCTGTAGGCTCGACCGACCCGCGGATTTACGGCGAAAAGCGCATGGCAGGGGGTGGTGGGAGGGATATTCATATTCCACCTCGCTTGTTTCACATCACTGCCGCTCCATTGCGGTTCACATTAATACCGCGCCGATGGGGCGAGAGACACGGGGTCCGTTTAGCATTTAGGACCAAGGGGGGAGGGGTGAATGGGGCAGGGGAGTCTCCCGTTTGGCTGCTGCTGTGGGGAATAGGGTAGCTGGGAAGGGATGGCTTAAATTCCTCGGATCCCTGGGACTCGACGTCCCAGACAAAAGCTTTCCCCGCAAAACGTGTGACCATGCATGGATTTCAGCGGCCTGGTGCTCGGTTTCTCTTCTCCCGGGTGCACGTGGACAAAGCGATGTTTATCGAGCACATTTCTGGAGGCCATGCTATGCTATCATTCCGCTTCGGAAAAGTAAATGAATGATTGAGGCATAAGATACTCTTCGATTCTTCTCATTGCCTGCATTATTCTATTTAAACTCAGTATTCAGAAACGATTACAACATATACCTGGAAGATTCAGTCAAAAAATACCATGAATTTAAGATTCACAGAATTGGAGGATATATGATCAGTCTTTTCTGGCAAATAGTTAGTATTAAGAACTCTCGAGTTTACAGTCGGATAATGGTGTTGAACGTAGTCTTCCATCGTCTTCAGGGTAAAGACGTAGGCAGACTACGTCATCGAGACGTCGCGGCGTAGTAGACCCGACGCGTCGGTGCACTTCAACACCATTTCTCGGCTTTAAATCCGAGTGTTCTTCATACTAAGAACTGGAAGATGAATGGTGAAAGGAGAATGCATCAACATGCTTAGTTTCACCGAGGATATCGTAATATTTATGGAGAAGCCCAGAGACTTGCAAGCATCCTTGAACACAAAGTATCGAGTTTTAAAACGATATAACATGAAGTTTAATGGGAATAAAATAAAAATCCTAGTTTGGGTGAGAGAGAGAGAGAAGCTGAAGGCAGTCATTGAAACTCTAGGAGAGGTACTAGAAAAAGTAGAATCCTTCATCAGCCTTGGAAACTGCGTGACAGGGGTGAAAAAAGTTCCACGAGCAGTAAGTAAAGATTAGCTGAAAAACAACTGTTACATTTAAAGAAAATTGGATAACATATACGGATGCAATACCTGGAAACATTTGTTTGAGGCTTTACGCTACATGGCTCAGAAGTGTGGACCATTGGAAAACCTGGAAGGAAGAGAATGGAGCTTTTTGAAACTAGGTGCTGAAGTCGGATACTGAAAATCAGATTTAAAGATGTGAACAGAAGTAAAATAGTGCACATTAGAATAGAAAAGGTATGGTACCATTTGGAGCACTACCAGGAAGACAAGATCCAGATGGATTGACCTCACATTGAGACACAACAAATTTGCAGGGTAACTGTCTGCCACGATGGAAACACTGGTTCCCGATTAGTCACTGAAGTTAAGCATCGTTGGGCAGGGCGTGAGTTTTTTGGGGTGATTCTCCTATTCGTCTGAGTGCTGTTGACCCTATCTGCACGTGGTAGACTGTATGTGCGAAATAACCTTAGCCGTCGAAGCACGTTATACAAAAAATACTACTACAAATTTGTAAGAAACATAATGAAAGGGAAATAGAAGTTGAATCCCAGAGAGAAAGATCGCGGGACAAATGCATAGCCCAGATAAAACGAGCTAAAAAAAACCTAAGAGCTGCAAGGACATAAGGATCTAGCAATGGAGCAGAATAGAAGAAAGGAGTTATCAGGGGAAAACGTAGTATCATTAAAGGCTTTTTTTTGGCGACTGGCTTTATTCGATAGCTCACCTTTTTGCAGGCATTGATCCCCTCCACTACCCACTTTTTTGTTTAAATTATAACTTACCCCGGAAATTCCCTCCTATTCCCGTCGTCTTGCATCATTATCTCGACCTCTTATCGGAAAACAATATCCTCATCACATTTTTCGTTTTTCATTTTCCGCTTTTTGATGAGTGTTCCGGCCCGGCGTTCTAACATCACAGTCATTACATCAAAATGTGTATATGACGCTGGATGATGCGATATGTGAACGCAATATACAGACATGAAAACTATAAAAACGCTCTGGTAATTTTTTAAGTATGAAAATAATCCCAATTATTTTCGTAGCGTTTCATTGCCACCGTTTTTGTCTATTTCAAACGCCAATATTTTGAGAATTTTTGCTCGCATCAACACTGCTGGCTTAACATTTCTCATTATTTTATTTCATTGCGTTTAGTCATACGAGCTTCCCAGTTATGAAACAAGAAATAAATTCACAATTTATGATTGAAATATCGCATTAACTATGCTACACATACATATTTTGAAAGTTGTGGCGTCGTCAGATAGGTAGTAAAATTCCATGAATTCTAGAACCTGATCCAGAATCTCTTGTGCTATGCATGGCGCTACAAAATAATTATGTGTCGTACTAGGGACATGTTATGTATTTTGATGAAATAATTGCATGTCTCGTTAGTAAAAAAGAAAACACTTATTGTTTTACCATTGCAGTGAAAAAATTTTTAAAAAAGTTTTAAAACATTTAATCAGCAAGCAAATTTTTATGTTTCTAACATTTGAATCTGTATATATTTTTATGCTATAAACGAATTTCCTCACTTTTAAGGACTTTTAATATTTGCCACCCTTCGAATTTCTTTGCTCGTTTCGTGTGACATTCGAATTTTTAATAAGCGATATTTTTCATGTCACTCGAAACTTTCACTCCAACTGAGAAATACCTTTTACGATAACGGTGAAAACAGCAGCGTTAAATGTTATTAAAACTTTTGGATCTGATAACGTGACTGTTAAATGTGGGTCTTTTTAAATAAAAACCATCTGAAATAACTTCTAGTTACATCTTTAGACTCATAAATTTAATACTTGTCACATTCACGTCCCTCACATTTTGAATTGATGGCAGGAAGGTCACATCGCAGTTGCCCTGAAAAGGGAGAGGAGGAACTAAAAATGGACAGTGAAACTACATATGTATATAACATGACATGTATAACATGCATAAATATGTTGACTCAGAAGTCCCCGCTATCTCCAGAGTTGCATGGCCATGAATCCTTGAACCATTTGTAAAGTAAATGGTGGAAAAGTTCCGTTTTACGGTTTATAACCTAGTCATTATCCAGCCTAAATTATCCTTTGAATAAAAGCTGTGATGAAGTTACATGGTGATAAAAAGGCTTTTTGAAAATATATTAGTTGCTACTACGTACTAAATTGTTGACTGGATCAGTTGACTAGGTAAACTAAGTTTAGTAATTTTATAACGCTTAACTAAAAACAGAATAGAAAATGCATATTTATGATCAACATTTAAAAATAAGTACTTCAGTAACAATCGTCAAACATTAATCCGAAGGCATAATTGGTATAGTAATATACAATGCTAAAAAATTCTGCGGATTCGGTTGTTACAGATTTAAAACATGGACAATATAAATTGATTGAGAATCAGGGGGTGTTTACTTCTTACAAGGAGTTCGGAAAATGTTACCGTGTTTCCAAAACTTCTGGCTAATTATCTGACTCCAAACTTTTTAACATGACTAGTTTTGTTTTGAAATGTAACAGTCAATTCATTAATGTAATCTACCGGTTAAAGGTAGGTTTTATTGAAAGTTATATAAGGTTCTCCGGATTTACACACGTGCAGGGTCCTATTTGTCTCTAGCATTTCTTTCTTCGTCTCAGTGTATCCTAACTTTCTTCATGCTAATAATAATAATAATAACAAATAATTCTCGGGCTTCCAGCCGAGTAAGATTTTGGGTTGCTGACGTTTCAATGGAATACTCCTCCATCGTCCTCAGAGCAATAAAGAATGCAGGGCATTCCGCCTGCGCTTATATAGCCGTCTCATTCCGGGGGGCATTGTTGTCTCCTATTTTCCGTTATTTTTTGAATTAACGGGTTCCATTCTCTGCTACGGATGTACCCAGAGTCTCGATTTAATGTTTTATCATCCAGCCTGACTTAAGCCGAGAATTATTTATTAATATCATTCGCCGAGAAAGAACCAAATCCATTTTTTCTTCATGCTGTCCATAAAACCTATTCTCTTTCTTCCCCTTCCCCGCTTGCTCAACATCCTTCCCTCTATCACGGCCTTCAGCAAACCATCGCCCCTCATTATCGCTTCCAGCCACCTACCCTGCCTTCCCCTAATCTCATCCAGAAGTTTCTTCCCATCACCCACCATGTCAAGCACTTCCTCACTTTTCTTCCTTTCCGTCCAACGCTCCTTCTCCATCCTCCTCCACACCGCATCCCGAGCGCCTGCAGCCTATTCTCATCTTCCTTTCTCAAGGGTCATGTTTCTGTCCCATACAACGCTGCACTCCATGTCAAGCTCTCCACTAGCCTCTTCTATTATTCCTTACCCGAGGTCCCCGTCATCAGTTCCCTTCTATTACTAAACGCTTCCTTCGCTAGCGCTATTCTTCGCTACTGTGCACATTTTCTTGTAGCGCACTACCCAAGTAATTAAAATGCTCTACTTACTCCAATTTAATCTCTCCTACTATTATGACCAGCCTTGCTTGCTTTGTGCTAGATAATCTCATTACTTATGTTTTATTCTGATTTACCTTCGTTCCATATTTTGTGCACTTAAATTCTAATGCATATTCTAAAGAACATAGTCTCATCGAAGAACGACTAACCAATGCTTGGTCGTCGGCGAATCTAACCAACTTAATCAGCTGGCCCCATACTTTAATTCCCACATCTAGCTCTTTCCATGTCTCTTTTACCTCGGTATAGATGTTAAAGAGCAAAGGTGACTACGGACACTTTTGCCTCACCCCACGACCTAGAACTGCCCACCCAAATTCATCGTCAGCAACCCTTACCTGTACCCTCTGGGCCATTTATAAGTTTCGCATTAGTCTCTTATCTCACCAATCTATTCCCATTTTCCCGAGTAACTGTATTGGTTTTTCCCAATAAACTCAGTCAAACGCCTTTTCAAAATATTGTTCTATAATCCTCGCATTCAAACGCTATCTTTTTCCTCGGGATAGGAATCATACTCCTTCCTAATAGATCCAATGAATGAGTTTGCAAAAAGGTCTCCCTTTACTGCCTACATTCTTCAGGAACTCCGAAGGTATGTTATATACTCTCACGGCTTTTTGTCTTCATCTCTCATAATGCCTTCTCTATTTTTACAGTCATTGAAACCCTAATAATCATTCCATGTGTGCGATGATGTAATAGGTCAATTTATTTTTATTTTTTATTTGTTGACGATTTTCATCATTTCGGGAAGCAGGGGTTCTCAAACGTATTCCTCGAAGCATTTCCGGAGTAATACTATTCTCTTATTTGATATGCGCACAGCGGGAAACCCATGAAGCAACGGTTCTTCAACGATTTCCTCTTAGGTTTCTCGGAATCATCCTGCGTTCTTAATTTTATAAGCGCTTTATTATTAGGAAAATTCGGCCACTATCATATCATGAGAGATCATAAATGCCCGATCTACGTAGTTCTGCGGCGCTGATGTTACTTTTTGTTGGCCGGATAAGGATAAAATTGATATTTAAACACAGTTCACCGAATTCTCTTAAATTTTGTTTTCAATTTTATAGAAAGCCACAGGAATAGCTAGTGATTCCGGTCAAATCGACGCACTGTTGCTCCATAAGACTCTGAGAAAATAAAGGAAATCTTGAAAGATTATACCTTTGCAAATATGCTTTTTATTGTTTGAATGTTTAGCGAAACAAATTCGTATTTGCGTGTTCCTTGCTTAGAAGGGGGAGTCATCTCTGAGAAAGTTACATTTAATTAAAAATGGCTAAATTAGTCAATTCAGGTGGCAGGATCGGTAGTCATGGCTCATTGAGTGCACATTTAAGTTATTTTTTAAGGAATTTGGAAGGCATTATTGAACCACATTTTATTTAAGTGAAAATATTTATGGGTTGTAACTCACTATTAAGCCAGTAATTAAAATGTAACGAGAATTATATTTTTTTTCCTTTATTAAAGCATGTCAAGACACTAGTTTCCGGCGTGATATTCGAAATTTAGACAAAATTATATGGAATTATTTTTTTTATTTCAAATATTGGATTTGGCGTTGCACCTCGATATTTTAGTAGCTGTTATAATTATAATAAATGCATTATTTCGCATTTTAAATAACATCAGTATATATGTAATCGAAGTAATACGAAATAAATGTCATTTGTAATAAGGCTAAGTGTTAAAAGACCATTGAATTGTCACAAACCGAAA
Source organism: Pyrrhosoma nymphula (assembly GCA_963573305.1). NCBI lineage: Eukaryota > Metazoa > Arthropoda > Insecta > Odonata > Coenagrionidae > Pyrrhosoma > Pyrrhosoma nymphula. The sequence continues at coordinate 93,725,987 of OY754337.1, forward strand.
TCCCTTTAATGAAATATTTTTTTCACTTCAATCTTTAAATATCACTAATGAAAAAAACAAGTTTTACGCAAATCTGTGCGTACAAAATAACTCCTTAATACGCATTACTTAATAAATACGCATGTTTTATCCCCCCCGGCGCTTCAATTCCCACTTAAGAGCAGAAATGTTGAGATTTTCTGAGTAATTAATATCCTCATTGAAGGCTAAATCATGACTATGAGAAATTGACTATTTTGCCTGAGGAATGAAATTTAAATGTAAAAAAATTTCTGTAATCCTATCTTAGTGTGTTTAATGTGCTTTTCATAATATATAATTTCATGAAAATAAATGCTCCAGTTGGGAGCATAGTTGATTTAGTATGGAATGACTCCCCATAGTTACGTTATTTTGTGACCATTTTTATGCATATTTATAGCTGAAACGGTTGAACAAAAGTAAGGACATCTCATCGTTCAACTTTATAATTACTTTCCAATGGATGCAACCTCTATTTAAAGGAATTTATATTTTTGTTATTCCGGTTTCTGGTTCTGCGATTAAATTATTTTATATTATGCGACAGTTTCGCCGTACTATGCTGCAGGCTTCGTAGATAGTACTACCTCCAGAGTACGAGATCATCTACGAGGGACTAAAGATCCTTTACCACCCACTATGTATGAGGGTGTGTACGAACTTCTCTGCAGTTGTGGTAGATCATATGTGGGACAAACCAAGAGAGCAATTGGATGCCGATTAAAGGAACATGAACGTGCAATCCGAAAGAAAGACTGGTACCACTCTGCCGTGGCTGAGCACACTACGTTAGAGGAAGGTCACGCTATTGACATCGAGACGGCAAGAGTACTACACAAAGAAAGCAGTTACTTTCCACGACTCATAAGGGAGGCGATTGAAATAGAAAAAAGACCAAATAACATCAATAGAGAGGATAGTTATAAACTCCCTTATACCTGGAAGAGACTTATTCAAAATTAAGTTTTTTTTTACTTCTCAAAATCATCAACTGCTGGAATTATTTATTTACTTTTTGAAAAAAGACCATTGTTGTTCTTAAAAGCCCGACGAAGCCTGCAGCATAGTACGGCGAAACTGTTGCATAATATAAAATAATTTAATCGCAGAACCAGAAACCTGAATAACATAAACATGAGCTGCGAAAATCTTCAAAAAAAGAATTTATATTTTTGTTTATATCAGCAATCTTTGACAGATTTCATAACTAAAGATTTTTGTTAACATTTCGTACAAATTTTGCGTTAAATTACTATTAATTGTTACCGAAGGTTTCATTTAGCGTTTTAACTTCATAGTTTTACGGTTAAAATTAACTGCTGCTCATTTTGTAGGACTTCAATATCATATTCCCATCCGGCCGTCTGCTGCCTTGCCAGAGATATATATAAAATAACCTTGACAGGTTTCATTGGAGCAATCATTGCGTTCACCATTTATATATTTTATTTTCTCTATCCCGATTCTCAACTGGATGAATGATATCCAATGAGAGGAAACTTGAATCATTATCCGAATCCGAACGACGGCATGGAACCAAAATCCGATTCATTTATATCGGACCTTTCATCTCTCGAAACAGTAATCCCTCTTATTTTTGGGAAGAGCTGACAGAATGCGTTCACTCAACCTTTCTCTGTAGGGAGGGAATAAAAAGATTGAAATACACCAGAGTTGGAAGGTGTGGTCGGCTAGATATAGGGGGAGGGTAGGTGGGTTTTTACATCACCTCTCCATCCCTCCGATCATCATTCAGATGTCGATCAATCGATGAGCCGCTTCGAGTTCGACCCTGCTATCTACCTCACTTTTCCTGCCCTCCACTCTCTCCCTTCCAACCTCAAATTTTTCCACCCTCATTCTCCCATCCCCCCTCTCTCTCCCGTCAACTACATCCATCTGGATTGTGCTCATCAATTCCCGTTCGCCGCACCAGTTTCCCGGGCGACGTGATGGTCCTTTTTAAACAATATCCCTAGGCCATTCTCTGCAAATCGGATGACGCAAAATTTGGTCTCAATTACCCACCGATAGTCTTATTCCAACATTCGTGTCAAAACTTAGATTCTTTGTACACTAAATAAATTTCTATATACATTCTTTCCATGATTAATATAATAGTACCTGGTTACCGAGCGTTGCTCGATGTTTATTTGATGTACTAACAACTTGTATGCTCCTATTCGCTACTTATTTTCTATTTTAATTATATTGGGCATTCACATTGTGCGATTAAAGGCTTTAATTAAACAAATTTTATAAAGCATAACGGATATTTATGTTTTAAAACATAGTAGTGATGATGAAATTAGGTAGTATAAAGCAAACTCAAAAACACCATTAACCCAAAAATGTTCTTCTAACGAAATTCCGAAAATATCAATATATTCAATACATATTTACATTGTTTTCATTATTTCCAATATTCATTGACAGATTATTGTTATTATTAGATTAAAAATTATTAAATATTTCTTTCCATACAACGTTTCTCGTGTGTCGAAGTTATTGAGTCAGGATCCTCTTGGGCAAATTGTTGCAATGTTGATCAATATTCACGAGTTGTACGAGTTGCTTCCGCAAATTCAGGGCATTCAGGATTGCACGTCATTAAGATAAAGAAGTCTGATGGTCCAAGTCGACGGACAAAGAACATAGCTTCTTCAAAATGTTCATTGTAAAAACGTGTAGATCCAGAAAACGAAGAAGGTAAAATAATCCTTTCACCAACAACAGCATTCTTTTTTCAGCCAATTCACTCAAAAATTGAATCGCACTTGTACAGTTTTCTGCAAGTATTTTTTAAAATTTCTTTTGATCCATTGGATACGGTCATGTTCCACTCTTATATATGTTTGTACTTATATATATATAAGTACCAACCAGATATTGATGAAAAAGCCGACCAACGAAATACAAAGCATTAAACTTCAAAAGGCGGATATCAGGATATCTTAGGTTTAAGTCTGAAGGAAAATATTTGGCAACTTGAGGTCTAAATGCTAATTGCTAATTTCTACTGAGCTAGTTCAAATATAGTCAAATTTTGATGACTGGTATAAGGTGTTCATAAAGGAATATTAATACAGATAATCCAAAATTGCAAAATTTGGGTAAAATAGTGGATAAGTAAAAGGCCCAAATACGATTGTCAATATAGTTCATGGTAACTAAAGATTTCCCACGTTTACGATAAATTAACTCTTTATCTGGAAAGCTTTGATCGGCGATGATGGTAACAATGGCACAAACTTCATTCTGCCTTCTGTGATCAACGGCATCAGGTAATGCATAAAGCAGCTTAACATAAGTTGGCTCTACACCTTCTGCAGCAGCGTGTCTATTAGCTTGTTCTTCTACTTCCCGCATTATCATGAATCCAAGAGCAAACGGATTTTCAGACCTCAAAATATTTTCCAAGAGACTAATAATATTCTGTCTGATGCTATGATTAATGGCATTGTTTATGCGTGCGCTAAGAGCATCCTGATTTTCCAAATATATATGTATATATATATATATATATATATATATATATATATATGTATATATATATGTGTGTATCTGTCCATATTGAGGCCGTTCAAATTTTCCATCATTATTTTGAGCAGGGTGAGTTGCTATATTATGTTTGTGATAAACTTGACCGCTAGCAATGTATCTATAAACTCCTCGACCATTGACTGTTCGATCGTCTTCTATGGTGAATGAAACCATTGCAAAACATAAATTCTAATTTCGAATTCTTTCATAAAAGTAATCAGAAAATGGATGACGTCGAAGAAACGATCGCGCTAACTCGTTCTGAAATTCTGGATGTGGTAGATCTATCCTACCATGCAATCAGCAGTCCCCAAACGAATCTCAATGAATTCGATTTGACACACGTTCTTCGGGAAAATGCAATGCTCCATAATGAATACAAGAAACACTAAATGGTTGCAAACCATGGTATGATATAGCAGCCGTTGTAACTGCCTTGTGGGAACTTATTTGGTTAGCTGTAATGCTTGTTTTCGCCTTGAATTTCTCTGGCGTTCTTCTTCTAATCGTTGATGATGATCATCATCAAACTCTTCGGTACGCCACGTAGCCGCTCGTTTACGCATGTCTTGAAGCCGCTATTTTTTTGTTAGTCCGATTCTTCTGTTCTTTGGTTATTTTGTCGTTGCCTTATCTTTTACAAACGTAGTTCCCTTTGTTCGTTTGATTCTCCGCTTCCCTGGATTCGTGCAATATCACGTATCATTTCTAAATGCTCTAGACGATCATCGGAAGACTCATATTCTAGTCTCATTCCTTTCTGATCGTTCCTTTCTTGAGAGTAAGAATCATTCAGTCCAGTCATCAATTCAAATAACCTATTTTTACATGTTGGTTTTGCTACCCAGCTTACTCTGTAGCAGCCATTAACCACACATGGAGAGGTTGGGTTGAAATATATTCCAGCTAAAATTTCAAAGTACATCTTTAAAAGAGATTTTTTTTAAAAATGCGTATGTATCTCAGGCATAAATTTCCATTCCATGCTAACTCTGCGGTTTCCAAGTAAACAAAATATTCAATTGTTGAAGTAGTGCAAAAATTTGAGATTTTCGAGCTGAAAACTAAAATTCCAGAAAAATGCGATGGGTATTAGAGGTGGGCCAAATGATTCTTTTTAATGACTCGAGTCATTTGGATCACGTCACTTAAATGACTCGTTCACTAGAGTGAGTCTTTTGAATCACTTTGGAGTACTGCGGGGTACATATATGACGGGGCATACTTAACCTACATTACTACGTAAAGCTGAATTGTGAACGAGTAATGATGGCTTTAAAGTTATCTAGAACAGACAGGCAAACCTATTAGCTTTGGTAAATGTGACCAAGGCCACTATACCTAGAATGAGATCTTTATATTACCTATATGCCCGATGACAGAAAAAAAACAATAATCTCGTTGATATCTCTTAATGTGCGGTTATGCTATTCGTTCTTAGGAAAGACACACTCTACGCAAGCATTGTACAAATAGTGCTGTCAAATCAGAAAAATTAAGCCGAGAGTTAAAACGCCAAAATCACATAATGTACGAAATTAGGTACTTCTTTAACACTAACTTCTTGTCGTTATTCACCGATCGTACGTCCAAATCCTTTTTAATTTACGGTGGAAACTATAATACCAACTGTACATGTCCACTTTTCTGAAGCTGAGGGCCTATAACACTTTTTAAACAACTATCCCGTATGATTCAATAGTAACAGTACCTATCTTTAAATAACAGCAATTACATATATACTATATTGTCGCTCTTTTAAAGAACCTGTGATCCTGAGCCTGAGCCTGCGGGTTGTCGGTGGGGTGGGAAGAGTAACCAACCAGAAATGCTTATCTCACACCAAGGCATCACACCCTACTATAAACTCCCCGAAACACGCTAGTGGTGAGAGCATTTAAGCATGTGTATATTAAAGGCTACTAGAAAACCAGAAGAAAGTTCTCGAACAGTCTGGCGTGAACAAGCTGGATATGGTGGAACAAGCGCGTATGGTGAGAATATTTTTTTATAGCTTCTGTAGCTCCTCGTAAATTCTCCCCTGACCAAGACCCTTTGCTTTACTTTCTTACATAAACGTTTGGCATTCTTACGTAAAAAGAGAAATACCAAAAATAAATAGCAAAACTACGCGCTAGAAAACAGCTCCGAAAACAAACTAAGAGTTGCACGTGTTGTTCTATTATTAGGTATGATACAAGTAAATAAAGCAGATTTCGACGGAAAAGCGAAGGGGATATTGCAACAGTGAAACTGTTTTGAGAAGCCGGGTCCCGAAAATTAGCCAACTCGTTGCCGAAATGGATCAAGGTCGTTCGATGGTCTAATATGTTGCACTCGGAGCCTTATGGTACCTCCTCTCGCACAGTCCATGTCACGTTACTACAATGTAGAAACATGACAAGAGTAATTCAACGAGTTGGCAGGGTATTTCGACTGAAATTTCCCTCGTGTTTTAGACATACAATTTAAGAGAGGAAGAGGATAGGATTGGACGTAATCTAAAGCTTCAGGGTCTACTCGGTGGAATCTGAGATTATCACTCACGTCGACTCACGACGTAGTGGCGTCTTTTTCAATAATACAATGTTGAATTTCTTGACATATTTATCAGAAATACAGTAGGAAGGGTGGTGACTGGTGAGTGGAAAAAAGGACAATGATAACGAAATAAATAGCGTCTTGAAATACATATTCTCTATTCAATGGGTTTGTATATTGGTACCAGCCACTCAGATATTCACACCGCAGGGTGAAGAGGTGAAGAAAGCGGTTTCTGCCTATTTATATGAGGTTGCCTTCCTAATGGCTAATAATGAGTACATCAAGTGCATACATTTTATAGTGCAGCCAAAACGGTGAGATTTCTCGTAAAAAGCTTGTAGGGACTTTGTACATTGTCATTTCTGATAATCCTATACATTTTTTCAGCGCAAAACATTTGAGAAATCGTCATTAATACGAAAAAGTTCCCTTTTTTATGAAAGTGCCCAGAGGGAATTAATTTATTACTCCAATGGAGCCAGAAAGTTGACTAGATAAGCAGTCTTAAGGACACGGCAAAAGGCCATATTGAACAGATATTTAAAATCCTTCCTTCCATTGAATCAGTTAAATATATCCTGCGCAAACTCTCCTTATTGGGGAGGAGAGATTGCGCACCCTCTGGGCTGGCTTGGAAATGTCCAAAGTGACTCTTTATGGCATGAAATACTATCATTAACAAAGAGTGAACTTAAAAAATCACTTAGATGACAATATTTAAGAGGAAACACATTTATCACAAAAATATAAAAAACGTACTTGAAAATTCAGGCACTTACCGTCGACAGATCCAGCAGACATTAGCCAATAAAACACAGCCAACCGCTTGAATCGACCCGTGAATTCAACTGATACTTCTAAAAGTAGTGTGCTTACTGTTGCCAACGCCGCGGTACGTGCATATTACTCCTTCTACTTGAATTTACACATGCGCAAACTCTCCTACCGCGCAATCTCTCCTCGCTTTACCTAATACGAAGGCAGAGGAGGTCAGGAGTTGAGAAAACTCCATTCTTTTACATATAATCTGCTCCTTAAAGTGCCTATGCACTCATTCCGTGGGTCAGTCCAGTGGGAGAAAGAGCACAGAGCAGTAGTTATCACCAGAGCATCTCCTTTCACCAGAAAGGTTTTTCGATTATTTCTTGGCTTTCCAAGATATATATCCAGATATGGATGGGCAATCTCACCGAAGAAGTTTAATTTGGACGATGTTCACCAGAAGTGGCAGTGATAGAGCAAAATGCAACTTTTACTCTGCTACACTATCCATAAAAGGTGGCTCGGTGTCAAATCTACAAAGACATGTCAAGGTAATGTCTCTTCTCTTTCTTCATGTTATTGCCAATTAGTGATGCATGTAAAAATCAGCGAAACCTAATAAAAGATTCCTCATTATGTTTTATTGACCTAGGTGAAACATCCCGGTGTACCAGATCTCAGGGCAACTCGAAGGACTCCGGAGGTTCCTCCTCTCACTATCTCACAGTCAGATCCATCCATCCATCGACCTTCATCTGAGCTTCAAGCAACCAGAGGCCTGCCTTCTACTTCAAGAGCAAATTATCCTGCGTCTACCTCCAGTGGCGTGGATCAAACATCTGTAGACATTGAGTCACAGCTCCCCAGGTTGACTGCACCTCAGCGTTCACAACTTACTTTAGGTCAGTTTACATCCAAAGCAATGGGGGCCTCGAAGAGGAGAGAGATTGATGAACAAATTGTTCGATTCATTGTCAAAGACTACCAACCATTTAATGTGGTTGAATGCAAAGAATTTAAGAAAATTATACAGATGCTCAATCCTAACTATATTTTGCCCAGTAGAAAGTTTCTCTCAGGGAATTTGTTACCACAAATTTTTGAAAGAGAAAAAAATGCAATCATGAATGCGTTAAGTGAAGCAGAAGGAGTGTGTATTACAACTGATGGTTGGACTTCCCCCACTAATGTCAGCTATCTTGCATTAACAGCACATTTCATTGATGAGGAATGTACCCTTCGATCATTTTTAGTTGACTGCTTCCCCTACAGTGACAGACATACGTCAGAAAATCTATCTTTAGAGATTAAGCGGGTTTTAAGAGAATGGGATTTGTTACACAAAGTTGATGTAGTTGTAAGTGACAATGCTGCTAATATTAAAGCAGCAATTAGGATATGTGGGTGGCAGTGTAATCCCTGTTTCGCTCACTCTCTGAATTTGGTTGTGCAGGCCGGTATATTGGAAATAAAGTCCCTGCAAACAAAAATAAAAAGTATTGTTGAACACTTTAAAAGGAGTCCCCACGCAGCAGCAAACTTGCAAGCAACACAAAAGCAGATGAATCTCCCACAGCTTAAATTAAAACAGGATATGCCAACCAGGTGGAATTCCACCTATTTGATGTTTGAACGATTTTCTAAGCTGAAGAAGCTTATTCTTTCAACATTAGCAGTGCATAGCCACAACCTTCAGATATTAGATGAAAAGGAATGGGCTATTTTGGAGAAGGCAATAGAAATTTTAGAAAAGTTTTATACTGCCACATTGGACATCAGCGGGGAGAAGTCTACCCATATTTCCAAAATTCCTTTCATTGTAAGATTTATGACTAAGCACACTACAAAATATTTGAATGATGAGTCACCTTAAGTAAAGTTAATGGCTGGGAAAATGCTAGAGAGACTCCAGAAGAGATTTAAAGATGTTGAAAACAATCCCATACTGAGAGAAGCATGTTTACTGGATCCAAGATTCAAAGAATATGCTTTCTCCGAAGATAAAACTTATAAGGCAGCCTACCATGCCTTATGCAATAAAGCCATGCAAGTGCCCATTATTGAGCACTCTGAACCTGAAGAAAAAAGGCCCCTGCAAACTTCTCCAATGTGGGAGGAGTTCGATTCCACCGTTGCTAGTCAGAAGAAAGGAATTCCCACATCTGCGGCAATTGTGGAAGTGGACAAGTACCTAAAGGAGGAATACTTGGAGAGGACCTCTGACCCACTTGTTTGGTGGAAGAGCAGGAAACAGGTCTTCCCTAGGCTGTATACAGTAATGAAAAGAAGGTTGTGTGTGATGGCCACTTCAGTGCCTTGTGAGCGTGTTTTTTCAAAGGGAGGCCAGTTTCTTACTGAAAAAAGAAGTAGACTGGATCCGAAAAAATTATCAATGTTGATTTTTTTAAATCATAATTGGGAAGGCTAAATATATATTTTTTGGTTATGAAGTAGTTTAGTTTAGAGTAATTGCATTTTAAAATACATTTTGTTAGCTACAAGTTTTATCTATGTAAAATAATTGTTGTATCACATTTTATTGGTCACCTACTTCCAATTAACTGTTCATGATACTGATATGTGTTTAACTCTTTGTAAACTGTGTTAATAAATGCAAAATACATTTACCGGATACCGCCTATATCTGTATTGTTAATTTGTAAAAAAATATATGCCTACAATATTCATCTGAGGGTAAAATTAGAGTTCCCGAACTGCTAATACAGTGTATTAACCGGTAGATTTCCAGCAATAATTAAGAGCTATTTAATAAACCAATGATGTAAGTTGAAAGTCATCATATCATTTACGTGATGCTTAAAGGACTTAATTTACTCCTAAAATTTAGCAAAGTTACTGATCTTACGGTAAGACTTCTTTTGACAGTCATTAATGAATAGTAGGTCTTGCCACTCAACGAGTCGCTGGGATTCAATGAATGGTGAAGAGTCTTTTCAGTCAGTCCCGCCGTCACGTCTCCGAGTCAGTGTGTCCTTTGTGGTCCTTTGGGTGTGTGAGTCTTTCGAGTCAGCGAAGTCTTTCGAGGTAGTTCGTCTTTCGAGTCAGTTCGTCTTTCGAGTCAGTTCGTCTTTCGAGTCAGTTCGCCTTTCGAGTCTTTTGAGTCAGTTCGTCTTTCGCGTCAGCTCGTCTTTCGCGTCAGCTCGTCTTTCGAGTCTTTTGAGTCAGTTCGTCTTTCGAGTCAGTTCGTCTTTCGAGTCTTTTGAGTCAGTTCGTCTTTCGCGTCAGCTCGTCTTTCGAGTCTTTTGAGTCAGTTCGTCTTTCGATTCAGCTCGTCTTTCACGTCAGCTCGTCTTTCGCGTCAGCTCGTCTTTCGCATCAGCTAGACCTTAGAATCATTGAGAATCACGGGAATCATGGGGACTCTGCGACTCTCTCCTTTAAGAGTCAGCGCTGCACTCAGCGGCTCAGCCGGCACAAACGTTCACTAAAGAGTCGTTTCTCCCAGACCTACTGACTCGAGTCATCACACTCACCTCAGTGACTCGTTCATTTGAACGACGCGTGACTGATCGACCCAACTCTAATGGGTATACGGAATTTGAATGCAAGAATTAAAACATTTGTTCTTTCATTTATCTATTAATTGCATTTTAAATTTGTATTAGGAGTGTAAGCTATTAAACAAAGCAAACAAAAAACCTCTGTATAGCAAAATTGGAGTAGCTTTGCCTTTTTACATAACAAAAAAGCAAATTTTCTTTTTCCCAATATCTTGTAAAAAAGAGTTTTCCCAGAGTGAAGACCTAGTTAAATCGCTTTTTCGTACCCTATATTAGAAAAATTTCCAACTTTCATCAAAATCGTTAGAGCCGTTCTCGAAATCAAATTTACATATATATAAACACACACGTATATATATAAACAATCCTAGGAAATGGAAAGGGATAGGAACACATAAGCGGACGAACACAGGGTTTGGTGGGGAAGATGAAAACGTGTCGAATCCTGGCAGAAAACATTTCACCTTAAAAAAAAACAGGGAAAAAAGTTAATACACGATTTTAAGCCGCACCCTTTTTAGTGCATCCCTTACTACCTACAGTATTAGGCATTAGAATTTATATCTGTTTTTGCATTACCTATGTAACAGTGACACATTGCTGCCTACGTTATTCTTTAATATATGAATAAATTGTGCGCCAATTTGACATTTTTCAGCGTTCTTTCTTACTTTCTCCGTGGCTTAGGCGAGTTTAGCTGGCGTCCGCATGAATCCGAATGGCTGGTTGGGTCAAATAGGTGATTTTTACGATTTAAAGAAAGTTTTCGAATGTAAGCCGCACCTCAAACATAAGCAGCACCCCGATTTTGAGGTCCCAAAATCGGGAAAAAAAGTGCGGCTTATATTCGGAGAAATACAGTAAATTATCTAAAATGAGCTTTAAAACAGTAACATAATGATAATGCTTCCATCATCTCACTCCTTACACGATGGCTTTTTTATACATTATGGTAAGCTCTTTGCGGAATACAATTTATATAATTGAGAGGAATACTTTTTCCTCAGTGTTAACTAACGGAGCTTTTAAAAGCAACAATAACAACTTTTATTTTTTAAAGTTGTTTCCGAGTTTTGTTCGTATCAAATTAAATACTTCAAAGGTATGTGCCGAATAAAAGTACCTGACATTTAAGCATTAGATATCGTTACGGTCATAGAATATATTTTTAAATGAATGGAAAATCTTTGCAATTTCCATAGACTTTTTAATTATTTCGAACCAGGTTTCATCGAATAGTCGACATTAGCATGTACGAAGTCTAAGATGAAGAAGTTAAGCTATTCGACGAAACCTGTTTGGATTTAAAAAAATTGTCTAATTCATACAGTTTTTCATAATGTTTCATAGTAAAATCCCACAAAGCTGATCTGTATACGGTTTTATTATGAATATTATTTTTTTTAATTTCGCCCACTTGTTTATAGGTATCACACTCATGATTCATAGTTACCGCACAGGCCATTTTTGTTTTTAAATTTCTTAAACTAGCTCACATCTAATATTTATACCAAAAAAGAAGCAAAGAAAAGGTATAAACCATCAACCCAGGTTTCGTGGTTTTCTGCGGCTTAATACCTTAAAAAATGAAGTGAGTAACAACCTACATTGTGATCGTCTTGCTGGCATCCTCGACGTCCATAATTTAATCTGATTTTTAATTGTGTGACAACCAAAAGCCTATAAATGGGAATTCTCTAGCCTGAAACTATTAAAATAAATGAAGAGAAGAGGAGGTCTTCTGCAAATCGTTGGCAATGTTGATACTTCAAGGCTCATTGAACTCCGTAATGGAGAACGCAAGCCTGATATCACATCACGCATTTGCGGATTTGGTGTTTATTAGATCGAAATAGTCTCAGCAAGTGGGATTCAATCGAATTGCTTGAGTATGCTTCAGAAGTCAGGCACTATTTAGGACTTGTGCGAAGTGTTGCCTATAATCAAGGATGCATTGGATTCATGATATATGTAATTCCTTAGTTAGCCTAAATGCATTAAATGCGAAGAGGCCTAAGTTATTAGAGCTTACTGCAGGACATTCATTGTTTAGTATAAACCTACAGATATTCATATTTTAATAATTATAGAATTATTTTATCGATAATATTTATTATTTTTTTTCGAATTTCAAACTATTTCCAATTAAAAACATAATTCGAAGTATTTAAACTTTACTCCTTCTAGTATGCGACTGTATTCATAACCATGATTTTAATAGTGACAATTTCAGAAATGTAGATCTTTATGTAGGTAGATTATGATAGGATATGTTTGATATTTTTTTCATGCAGCGCAAACAACTTGATATTTATATAAATATCCAAATCCCAGAATATTTGGTTCTAAAAATGTAGATTATCATGAGGAAGCTGGCTCTTTATTGCTATTATACCTAGTCATCATGTGGTTATGATATCTAGGAAAGAGTCAAAAAGAGTTTTGTCAAAAGATTAAATTCAATAGTCTTTCCAAACATTCACATAAACATCTTTTCCTGGAAACATTGTCTAATACATTACTCTATAATGTATTTCAGTAAATTAACCCTTTAACTGCTCCCATCGTCTATTGGCGATTTGAAGTATGGTTTAAGGTTTTAGTAAAAAAAAGTTCAACAATTCGTATTAAAAAGTAAAATCAGACGATAATTACTCATTGTAAATTTTAAAACTAATTTTCCAAATAAAAAGTGACAAATTTTAACATTACGAAAAAATTTAGAAATCAAATTTGCGTTTGGGGAGAGCTATATTTCAGATTATTTGCGCAGTTAAAGGGTTAATAAAGATATCTTATTTAATTTTGCAATAGAATTACTACTTGGCATATTAGCATAATATTCTCTGTAATATAACTACTTATTGATGCTCTTCGAATATTTTTGTACAAGTTCCTAATGTAAAATGAAAAAAGGGGAACCATGAGCATGGAAAATGCATTTCTTAAACTAATAGGATTTAGTGCACAATTTGATAAGTGTAACAAAATATTCACCTCAAATGTGTGCTAAGCTAGCTTATTCATTCAAGGAAATGGTCAATGAAATGAGCGCTGTGGAATGTATTGTAGATAGCAGATCAAGCTCATGCTCAAAGAGGACTATTTCTTTTGGTTTTTATTTTGGTGCCATAAAAACGCTGATTTAAGTAACTAGCCACTTCAATAACGTACTTCATTAGTGATGTATTTGGTGGCGGTGGTGTTTAGTCTTCCATTTGTTAAATCCAGGGTCCTGGGTTCATATCCCGCCTACGTGGATTTCTCAAGACCAATTGCATGATCGTGTATGTTGCTCATTTGTTGCTCGTTAATACCTGATATAATAGGCCTTACGTGCGTTTTTTGGGTTATGGGTGGTGAATAATTTAGTCCGTTCATTAATCCTATCGCCCAGTTACGTCAACACTGTAGGAGCCCTGTCTTTTAGCACCTCTCTGTAAAGCAAGTCTTTACACAATGCGATCTTGCTTGAGGTCCACAGTCGTTGCTTGAACCACACGTACATGAAATGAACGTTTTACTCCACACCAGTGGCTTGGATTATTTTAAAAGAAATGGAATAAATAAATGCCATAAATTTTCCCGTTTATAAAAGAGTGAAGCGTGATTGAGAGAGCCAAGGGGAGTGGTGTTCCAGCGAGTGAGTCGGCGAGGTCGGCTTCGTTGGTGCGAAAATGAGGCGCGGGTGCTGCCGGGAAGAGAGATATGAAGGTCAAATGAGACTGACGAAAGTTTTCGTATCCATGTTGGGAGGTTATAAGGCACCAATGAGAGCTGTAATGATCCCATGTAAGGGAACGAGTGTGGCTGGAATGGTAGAATTTGGTAGTGGAGGGGCCCACGGCCACTTTGACCAAAACAATGATTTCACTACAGGCCTAAGATAGCTTGAGCAATATATTTTCCCAGTCATAATAGAGACCTTATTCAAATTTTCTTTTTTACTTCAAGCAATTGAAAGAAACATGATGTTCATATTCGAATATTGTATCCTTGTATTGTACATGTTGAGATAATAATGACGCAATGACTTAGTTTTAAATTACTGAAATTCTAAGTAATTAACTAAATATACATTAATGCATAGGGTTTAATTTTACTTATTTATTCTACACCCTACGTTGACAATGCTTTCAAGGGCGAAGATTTTTTTTCGATTCTGAAAAAATTACTGAGTGAGGAACTACATTAATTACTATTTTTAAATAGTAGATACAACGTGAAAACTACACACTGTTAACTTTCTGACGAGATCTATGCCTTAGAATTTTCACATATTTTGAACGAAGTCTCTCTGAAATATGTGTACGCGTACCATTTCCCATGGAAAGTGCTCATATTTTGTTATCATATAAAATACGAGATCTTTTTCTTTCTGGTGAGAAAAAATTCCACGAAAATTGATATCTCGATCAAATTACATTAAAGGTTACATTATATACTCGACTTTGCGTGAATTATTTTCCAGAGCTTACATTAAACTGCTATATTCGCACATGCGTCGTAAATTTCTTTCATTTACACCCTGGTCTGAGGTGTAAATATATAAATATTTCATTCACACAGAAGGACATAGAAAGGGATAGACAACACATAAAATTGAGGAACGATATTCATGTATGAAATACCATCACGCCGTTCTCTTTCTGGGTATGCATTGTTATCATTGTTGCTGTTAAGTCTAGCACTCTCCCTTTGTTAGATCTCTTCTATTCTGCCTTGTATACCTATTTTGCTTTTATGCCTATCAGTTAAATTCATC
The DNA here is from genome assembly GCA_963573305.1 of Pyrrhosoma nymphula. Lineage (NCBI taxonomy): Eukaryota > Metazoa > Arthropoda > Insecta > Odonata > Coenagrionidae > Pyrrhosoma > Pyrrhosoma nymphula. The sequence goes on from OY754337.1 coordinate 93,741,143, forward strand.
CATCGCTTCATACTTCCCCTCTTGAGTCTCATAATATTCCTCCACTATTAATATCCCTCCATAACTATATCTTCCAACACATTTACCTATGATTTTCGCGGTAATCCCCTTCCTCTTAAAGCATTCACTGTAATCTGTAAGGAAAATTGTGAATTTCAAGGTATGTAAATGAGATTTTGGGTTGAATAAAGCACTTGGAATTTCCGCTATTTACGCTTTTCCGCTTAATGACCCTGAACTGCAAAGAATTTCTTATAATCATAAATTGCTTTCACAAAGTTACGCCGAAAATACTCTTTCTTGATTTTCGGTGTTTTAATTATTTTTTAACAATTGTTCAGGTTTTGATGTTTTTTAATCAGGTGATATTTACACTTGATGGAAATATGTATTTGGAAATTTTGCTAAAATTTTTTAAAACTGTAGTCAAAGTGTACTTTTCATTCTTTGTATTACGTTTAAATGTAAGAAGCCCACTTAAATGAGGCTGAGGTGGACTTAAGGAGATGTCGAACCTTACAAAAACACATAGAGTGCACCCCTTGTATTTTTTAATCCTCTATGTGTGCCTTTAGCGCCTAGCGCCCCCACGTTCCCTTCGAAAACTCCCCTTTCGACCTTCCAACCCCCCCCCCCGTCTTCCTCAACCCCTCCCATACTACCCAACAACCCTGTCGGACACCCTCACATGTGCTTGTCCGGCTAGCTGTTTCACTCTTTTTAATTACTTCCTCCACCAACCCTTAGATCTCCTCCCTTCTCCCTCAACCTGCTCATCTTTCCCACTTCCTCCAATCCCCATCACCCCCCAGCCCACCCAACCACTCTCGGTCATCATGATGTCCTGCCTCCCCAAGTCTCCACAGAATCAAGAGAGTTTTTTAAGAGACTGGGAGAGAGAGTGGGTGGTGGTGGTCTTAGTGTGTACGTTTTATCCCCGAGTCGTCAAAAACCTTAAGATAAGCGAAACGTGTGGCATTCCGGATGGGCTATTTATACTCCCGTTTGCGCCAAGTTGAGGGTTAGAGGTGCTCAGGTGGAAAACGTAGCTTGGTAAACGGGAGCTCTTCTTTCTCGCAGATCGAATGCACCATAACCAGTGGGATATATATCAACTGGAAGGCTTTAAGACCTCTGACTTTAAGTCTTCAGAGTCATATGTTTCGAAACCAAAAAGTCTCGAGTATCATAAGTGCCGGAAATAGGTTCAAATTTTACATAAAATATCATCCAAGTATACATAATCTAATTCTCCATCTTATCCTTTATATTATTATTTCTTATGTTCCAACATTCAAACAGTATTTTAATGTTAGAGCTAAGGTTTCCGCGGTGATGGAAGTTTGATCTCTGCATTTTCCGGGTTATCTTCCGCGTTAGTTGACTATGTTGACAACAGAGCAGCACCCAGCAGCCTACGGTATATAAGCAAGGCAGAAACCACACCCCGACCTGATGACGCTGGCAGGATAGCCGGCGAAACTGTTGTCAACATAGTCAACTGACGCGGAAGATAACCCGGAAAATGCAGTATTTTAATGTTCCAACATTCGATGTAATGTAATGAATTGACTGCTTTTGAACTGCACTAGTTAAGTTGTAAAGATTTGGCTCCTCAATATTTGACTATAGTTTCTGAGGGTGGTCGGCATTGTAATATTTTTGTAATTTTTATTGATGGTACTTATTTCAATGAATAATTTATTATTATTATATTTTGGTGGGAAAAATGTTTACCACGTTCTTTTAACGTCCGTTATTAACTATCGCTAATATTTTTACTGCCTGATTATGATGGAATGGGCTCGCAGATCATGGACTTTTGATAACAAGACAGTGGAAACTGAAATCTACAATTATGGCACTGTTCAAAATGGTTACACATTCACTTACTGTCCCAGTTTTACCAACAATTTTGAATGCTGAACTAATATGTTGGGCATAGCAGAGGGAAAGTAGATACCAAAGTTTTTGGTGTGTTATTGAAGAAAATATTATTTGTATTTTATCCAAGAATAATTCTCGCATCCAAAAACTCAGTCACTGGATATCAATATCATCAGGCAAAAAATAATGCCGATTTTTCCTAAATTCACTGTCTGATCCATCAGGTCATTTTTTTCCGCTTCTACATTTCCTGCATGTGATTATTTGATTGTCTCACCAGCTATAAACTTTGATTTGGATTTAGCCCTCCGTTGTTGTTTGCCTCATAGCTCTTACTGAGGTTATCTACCGTCTCAGCTTTGTGCTAGCTGGTGCTTTCCATGTGTTGCACATTTTCTGACCTTAATTATCATAGTAATGAAACGCAGTGCATAATGACAGTGATATTTGGCACTACATTTTCTGATACTACCGACTAAATTTTCATGATTATCTAGACACAGTTATAGACAGTAAGTAAATCCGATGAATCCTTGGTGGTTTGAGCGAGATAGTTCCCTAGTCATAATGGAGACCGTATTCAAATTGTATTTTTTTATTTCACCGTCTGTAAGAAGTATGAAATAAATATTGTAATATTAATGGCGCAAAGATATAGTTATATATTACCAAAAATCTCAGTAATTAAATAAATAAGGCTACATAAGTCTCTAACTTGACTCATTTTTTTCCGCCGTACGGCTGAAAATTCTTCAAAAGAGCTGGTTTTTTTGCGATTATATAAAAATTACTGTGGTGAGTAATAGATTATTTTTTATGAATAGTTGAGAAAACATGCAATCTACACACCGTTAGTTTTTGACGAAATCTAGGTGCTAAAAGTTCTTAATTTGTAAATTTCTCTATGTAAAGCAGCTTATATTTTTAGGAAAATTGCTCGAAAATTAGTTAGGCAAGGGGCAGATATTTTGTCATCATTTGGAAGATGAGATTTTTTTATATAAAGGGGGCCAAATTCATCAAATTCTAGGTGTAGTGAGTTTTCGCTCAAACTACATTAAACACCCTCAAATCTTCAGAATATCAGTTACTGACTATCACAATTACCACCTCAGTAACGTCTCGTTCGGAACTTTGGGCGAAACTTGGTCAAACGGTCTATCGCTCATGATTAACAATAATTTACTTTGTACTATTTTCACACTTATTGTATTGACCACCCCTGGTTTTAACACATCATCAACTAATTTGTTCATATTCCCCTACCACCGTACCTTTGAATATCCTCCCATCCATTCTAAAAGGTAAGCAAGTGTTCGCTAACACTGATGTTTTACCTTGATGATTAAACTAATTTGTTGAAACTTCGGTCGATTAACAAAAAAAGAAGCGTTAAAATTGTACGAAGTTAATAATTGATCTTAATAATTGTGTGTGAACAGTCGGCCGGTTTAGCATCGTTACTTTCCAGGCTTGATGTTTGTAGTCAGGGATAAGGCCTCTCCTCTCCGTTCATTAGGCATGAGTCTGGTCTTCCTCCAGATCGTGGTTTTCCGTTCCCAACTTGATTCCCCGCTATCTCCTTTCTCTTCCACACGGCCGGTAACGACTTGAACTTGGTGATTAGTGAACTTTTTGAATTCTCCATAAGAAACCTAGGAGGCTTGGAATCTTATAATCACCTCCCTTCCTTGTTAGCCATTTACCTGCAGTTCGGAAACATTTTATTCTCTTTAGTATGCCTTAAGACCACTGATTCCTCGGTCAGTTGTTTGTTTCCTAATTAGAACCCGCGTCGTGTTCTCAGCCACAGGTAATAATGATACCATGGTGAAAGTCTTGCCAAAAATGTTGTACAATGTTAAAACTATTACTCTAGTCTTAATGAGCTAACTGGGCCTTCGGGCTGACATTGCATTGCATTACATATAATTGAATACTACCTCTTGTCTCTCACTCTCAGTGAGTATTCGTATTTTCTACTGATGCTCAATGAATTTCACGCATCCGTCTTTAGAAGCATAACAATTAAACCCAAACGCATGCTCCGATGGGATTCATTAAAATACATGAGCTTAAATACATCATAACCATGCTAAATTATTCATTTTAATAATTTTACACGTTAAAATGCAATACGAAATATTTATCCAAATATTAGTAATTTATAATATAATTCTGGGAGTATTAACGCCAATTTTGTCTACTAAATTACTAAGCATTAGTTTTTCAATGTTTAAAATTGATTGGATCCGCATCTTAATGCCCGTTACGTTACATAATGCTTGCGTACATTTAACACGTGGCGGCATGCATTTGAATGAGCATACATTCTCATGTAACAATTTTCTTGTTTTCGACTTTCACGTAAGGGTGATAAAGAGTACTAATAGGTATATGTATACATTTTCAGATGAGTCTATTACATCATTTTAGTTTAGTTCAATAATTTTGCTAGGGATAAATTGATTCATTTTCTTCAATTTCCCTTATTGATAGTAGTTCTTGTAAATGAAATGTGTTCTTTTATTGAGAAGTCTTTTTGCTTGTTCCTCTGCCAAAAAAACCTTGAACAATCCAGGCAAAGTTTAATACCTTTCTCCGTTTCCCCATGTAACTTTTCATTCCTACGCATGCCCCGTCTAATTTTTTCCTCCAGCAAACCTTTAACTTTATTTCAATTTTAGCTCCACGGCCTCTTGTACCAAATTCGTCATTCTGTAATCTTCTTAATTGAATCACGAAGCATTTCACAGCTTTCTTTTTACCACAACCCTCCATCAAGATAGCACACTTTCCGTCTTCATCCCTCGCCTCCTCGCCTGTTTCCAATTTTTCTCCTTAACTGTCAGTTGCTCACCCAGGTAATGGCATTTTTAAGAGCGTCCCACGTATGTACAAGATATTGAAAAGGTGCTGATGAGTGGATAAGTTTGTCTGGTTTAACACGCTCAGGTCATGCGACATAATGCGTTGTGCAACTCTAGTAATTCATAGTTTCATACTCTTCACTATTTGCTGACTTGTGGAGCACTATCAGGAATACATGATCCAGATGGATAGGCTAGACTTGTACCCCCAACGAATTCGTATGGAACGTAAATGAAGGCCACGTCCCACAGGAAATACCAATGGACAAATGCACTAGCCAGATTAAACGAAAAATATGGAACATATTGTGTTCATTGGTTATTTGGGGAGGTGACCGACTACAGAGGTTATTTGCGCCAAAGAGAGCAGGTGGATATGTTATTGATGGAAGGACTAATTGGGGAATGAGGTATGGGTGGAGTAAAATCCAGCGACTGCTTTTCTCTAAACGAAAGGCACCAAAAGCACGTCCTATCTGACGAACGAAATACAGTACATGAAGAGAATAGCTCCATGTTTGGGATCGGGATAACACTTAATAATCTCTACTATTGCCGGGACTCAAGCCCGGGCCCTCGGGATGGGAAATTAATACTTCAGGCGCCACACCAATTTGATTCATGATTTTAATGTTAAAAAGCAAATCTACAAGGGCGTAAATGAGTTGGTTCGGGGAATGTGTGCAACAGAGGGCTGCAGTCAACGTATCTTAGATTTGAATGGCCTATTAAAGTGAAGGTTCACGGCGTAACTTTATGGAATTGGTGTATGTCGCTAAATGAATTTGTACTTTGTATATTCCGAACTTTTTGTTTCCAGCCACGACTATCATTGTCATTATCAAGGATATTTATAATTAAAACCCGACCATGGTCGGAAATTAAAAAGTGTAGAATACGCAAAGTAAATATTCATGCAGTGAATGGCTAATGATGGCTGCCTCGTATTGCATGTGGAATTATATGGACAAACTGTAGCAAACCGTTTGAATCCTAATACACAGGATGTTCTCCTTCTTTACGTAATCCTTTTCTTTTCTAGGAGTGGATTGCAGTGATTTTCACACATGCAAGCTGGTGAAAAAAAATTCTCGGTCGAAATTTCATCTGGTTGGTTTATTTGATAAGGACTTTCCAGGTTTATTACTTTCAAATCGTGGATGTATTCCTTTTTTTCGTCAAGCAGTACGGCTGATAGTATCGGAGGCGGTTTATCGCAGTGCAGCGGCCTCCACAATTACCCTCATTGGATGAATCCCACTCATTTTCGCCAGGTTACATGTCTGGTGATGTTTGCGGTGCGCCTCTGCTCGTCGACTCGCCATTCGCGGTTTCCCTTTCTGCTGTCTCTCTCCCTCTTTTCGCGCCCCTATCTCTCTCACCACCCTCCCCCCTTATCCACTCAGGGCCTCTCAACAACCACAAACCCTTAAATCTCTTCCCACCCTACCCAATCGTAACCTTCTCCAACCTTTTCCTCTTTTCTCTCCACCCTTGCAACTTCACTAGCCTCCTTCCTACACCAACACTATCGCCCAATCCCATCTCCCACCCTTAGTTCAGCCCTCCTCTCTAAACCCAACAGCCTTTCCCAACGTTCTGCGAACCTCCATTCCCCGGCCGTACCCATCCAATCGTCTTATACCCTCCTGCCCTACTCTTCCCATGCCCCGTTTACTCCTTCCTCAGTCCCATACCCCTGGTCCCTAAGGAGGTCTTCTATTTCTTCCTTTTGGTTCAACCATCCACATACACCCACGGCCTGTCACATTATTCTGCAAATTTAGCTGGTTATTTTTTTAACGCCAGCTGGGAACAGTCTAAGCCAGTGTTTCCCCAACTTTTTTGAGTCATGGTTCAACAAAACGTCCCCCAACGCCCCCCAACCGTGGGCTCTAAAATCATACTAGAATACCAGACCAAATCAGGAAGATTATGAAAATAAATTAAAAACAATTATGATGAAATTACTGCTTATTTCAAATAAAATAGTTTCATATTTTATTGATCCCAGGTTTGGATGGTACCATTCGGTCAGGACTCTGCCTCCAGCGCCCCTCATGTTACTTATCGCCACCCTAATATATGGCACCGCTCCCTAGGGGGCGGTAGCGCCCACTTTGGGAACCACTGGTCTAAGCGGAATTATTGTTAAAAGCCCTTCCATCGGATATTAGCATCGTCAGCTTGTGGTTTCTCAAGTAGGGGATAGACCATAATCTTTGCAATTCCACTGCAGTGCACTTTTACGTAGTAAATCATAGCAAGGCCTCATCTATGAAGTATAAGTGGACAATATTAATGTATCAGATTAAATTAAGTATTAGGGAATCACCATGCCTCCAGACCGAACTTGGGGAAGGCACGCTCGAAAGGTTTTCGGTTCTGCAACAAAGAAACTAGAATTTATCAAGAGAATTGTTGTAAGGTCCTCGGATGAAATCCTTTCTTTTTTACGCAACCTTACTGACTACATGAATCACAGAGTGAGACACTAAGGCCCGTTTTAATGTTGTCAAATAAAGTTAGCCGCAAGAAGAGTTAAGATGTTCCTTAACTTGATGCCCACTGAGAGTTCGGGTTTTGTACTATAAATCCAACTGTCAGTTTGTTGTCATGAGCGGTATCATTGGGAGAAAGCATTTACGTTGATTTTCATATCGAGAAAATATTTTACCAGAGATTAACCAGTGGGTCTATGACACTCTGCAAACGTGCAGTTCACCTCTGTTTTCTCCCTCTTTCTTTTCCTTTTTCCTATTCCCCCTTTCATATATAGTGTCCTTAAATATACACACCCCTGCGCGGCTTTCAGGGTAGTATGTCGATGTAGATACTCCATCTTACGTCCCAAACCCATTTGTGGGTCTTCCATCACTTCCGTTTGGTTAAAAATGCAAAAACCAATCGCCTATCACACTTTTCTATGAACTTTACTAATTATTGTCAGGAAGTGATTAACAGTTTAGGTAATTGCCTCAATGTAGATGCCTCGATGTAGATAATAGGAGAGATTGGTACGGTAAGGGTCTTCTGGGAATGAGGAAATTTGCTTGAAGAAACCCAGCGTTGGCATTGCCCTGCTCTTTAGTGAAATACGCGAAGGGGTATACAGTTTAACGTCTTATCCAGCGTGCCAAATATAATATTTGCTATGTTCTCTTTTTGGTAATGTTCGTCTACCTGTTGTCCGTGGACCGGTGCCGGTCCACGGTATTATCCTGTACCACGAAGCCACGTGCATTAAACTTTCCGACAAATAAGTATTTTGTATTTTGTGTACTAAAATTTGTGTTTATCTAGTATCTAATAACATGAATAAAACATTTCTACTTCTCTTATTATTTCTGTCAAATACGCCAGCAGGTTTGCAAGATATTTCTCTTATTTTCGCCGGTCCGAAGGTGTAAGACGACTAACGAACGTTACTTTATGGCAACCATGTGGCGATTGGGATTTCTTGGGAAACATATTCCCTACTGCAGGGATTCAAACCTGGGCCTTAGGGATTGGAAGCCAATACTCTAGCCTCTACACCAATCCCATGCTCTCGCTATTCACCTACCTCTCATATCCCTTTAGTGTTTTCTATCACTTCCTTTTGCTTTAACCATGCACCCAAACCCACGGCCTGTCGCGGTGCTCTACGAACCTCCATTCCCTGCCATACCCCTCTCTAACGCTTCCCCTCCCGCCCTACTCCTCCCCCACCCTCCTGCCTTCCCTTACACCCCGCCGCACCACCCCTCCCTACCCGAACACCGCCCCAGAAAGGGTCGCTGCAGAAGGATGCGCAGAAATATTGACTGCCCTGCGGCAACGGCCGCTCCCTTCCACGCCGGCTTTGCTCCGTCCACACCGACCCACTCCTCTGCACCCGCTTGCCGCACCCCCCGCTCCCCGCACCACCCTGCCTCCACCCTCCCATTCATTCCTTCTCCCTCTTTCTTTCCATTTTCTCTCTTCATCTGTCCCTCTTTCCACTCTTCCGTCGCCTTACCCCCACCTTCCTCCCCCGACAACCCTCCTTCAACCAGTATTTCTGTCATTGCCACTGATGTATTTCCTTCCGCGGAGATTTGTAGCAATTTGCCAGTGCCCCCGCATTTATCGTGATGGGCGCAGTAGCGCGGCCCGACATGGTGCGAAGGAAAAAAAATTCGGTTTTTGCGGAGGATAAAACTGTGAAAATTTTCCTTTTTATTCCTTTTAGAGAGCCTGCTCTTCCGTTGGTTTCCATTCTCGTCTTGTGTCACGAAATAAATAGGCCAGTTCCTTGTTATCACTGCGATTTTATAGGAAAATATAACGGTAGAGTTGAGCAATATTTTTAAATATCCGTCTCTGGCAGTAAATGACCGCGATATTCTTAAAACATTGCAGCAGTTGTTACATGTATTTCATAATTAATATCTTTAATCAATATACGCCTTGTTTGCTGCAGATATTTTTATCAAAGTACAACTGCCCTTCATCTATCGTGATGTGATCTCACTGGTGATTAGGATAGGGAACAAAGCTTAGAGTTTGAGGAAAAAGCTGAAGAAATTGTTAATTTTCCCTAATAGTAATATATTTATATTTCTCCAATATCTGCTCTCACGTTTTTAGTATCCACATCAGCGAACATCCCCTGATAGTTCTAATTTTATCTGTACCTGACGCATGTACTTAGGTAGCTGAAGAATTTTAGGCAAGTAAGTTACATACTATATTTAAACGTGGATTCCTAAACCTATTGTCTGATATAGCTTCTTTTGTATTTATTTTGGAGAAAACTAGTTTCACTATGCCAGTGACCTGCATTTCTCGTAATAAGCGTAAAACAGCTCCACTTGGTGTGAAGATTAAAGGTCGATTTTGCAGAAAACAAATGCCTATATTTGTCATCAACGAAAGCTGTCTCTACAGCTCCGATGCGCGCTTTACATTAGGAAGAACATTGTACAGATCCCTGATATTGTGGTGATTTTTTGTGGTTATATGTGGAGTATGACAGTAGACGGCTTTCTTTAGCGTAACCGGGGAACTATGATAAATGAGCGTGCGTTAAAAAAGTGATTAACCCTATCATCACTTTTTCCGGCAATATAGTCTTCACAATAAGATCCTCAAGAAATAACACAGTGATGAGTAATCGTTTGAGATTCTTGTTGTGAAGGGTGTCAGAATGTTTTAAAATGATATAATACGTAAGAAAATGAGTTATAGGCATTGATCGCGCTGTAACGCAGGTATTGAATGGACCTTTCACTACTGTTTTTTTTTAAGAATTTAGCATATACAATATGTAACTGAGCGGCTACTTATCAATCCGTATACATTTTATACGGATAATACTGAGCGACATATTTTAAAAGAATATAGCGTATTCTTTTCGCAAGCTAACTGCTATTTGCCAATCTATTTACAAGTCATATGTATGTAATTAGTGATTTTCGTGCATTTTTATTGGAAATGTAATTAAGTGTTTCAAGCTTGGCAGTATGAGTTGGTGAGAAAAGGAAAATCCTTCACTTCTCACATGTGGAAAACTTCATAGTTAATGCAATGAAGCCTGCTTCGGTTGAAAATATAACAGGATTACCCAAGGACATCCAGAAAAATGACTTGATTTATTTATTGGGTTGGGTTTTTTAATGGTTATTTGTGGAGGCGATGACTAAGGTCGTTTGCACCATTGAGGATTGATGAGGTGAGGACTATCAAAAATTGAGGAAGGCTGGAATCCGTCAACATGAGCTTACTCTTAAAGAAAGGGGCCGAGAGATCCATAGTTTATCGCCCTATCCAGCAGACGGAGTACTGAACTTGTAGGCCGTCCGCATAACACCCAAGTAGGATAAGGTTTTTGTTGAAAATTTTCCTCCCCATACAGATATTAATTCCAGGCCCTTGGAGTGGGAAGCCAGCACTCCAGCCCGATCCCCATGGTAGTTACATTCCATACGTCATTTGCGAAGAGTCTGTCTGTCTCCCTCTTTATTTCAGAAACTGTTTGACCTAGAGGCATGCGGTAATAGGCCTGAGTCAATTAATCGAATCGGTCGATTTCGGTAATTGACTCGGTTGTCAATTTTTTTCAAGTTTCAATTGCTATTCAATTCACAATTATTGTCCGGTAATCGATTAATTGACGATTATTGACGGTGGTTATGGCCACCGCCTACACCTCCCTCCAGATGTTAGCAACAAGATATCTAGCTATCCCGGCAACTAGCACTGCGTCCGAGAGGTTGTTCAGTCTCGGCGGGAATATTTTCTTCGACGCACGCCAGTATCTCTCGAATGAACACGCTGAGGATCTCATATCCATGTCTTAAAATAGCGATCTATTCCTTTAATTAATTAATAAAAGCTAACTTATTTAATTATTATGTTGCTTTTCAAATTATTTCTTTCATTCTTCTCATTGCCAAAGGAAATCCTTTAAAAATCAAGATTCAATTGACTCCTGTCAATTAATTGGTTTATGTAAATTAATTGAGCAATGACAATAAATTGACACCCATTTCGATGTCAATTTTATTGGCATTTGTCAATTAATTGAGTGAATTCAATTAATTGTCATTTCTACAATTCCCGACAGTTGAATCGATCACATCTCCAATTTCCTTATAATTGATCGATATCGATTTTTTCGATAATCGTACAGACCTATGCGGTACTATGCGGTAAATACTGCGTTGGGTTTCTACTTGATAGAAAGTCCCATGCAAATTGTTTCCATTTCCTTAAATATCCGGGTTCTAACCTGGATGGCTATGATATTTGTAATTAACGCAGTACCTTATCTACAAATTAAATGTAAATTCTAATTGAAGGTTAAAAAAATCCCTAGGATAGTATAAGGTAGACGGAAATTTCTGTTATACTATACATGATTTTTGATATAATGAAATAAGAGAAGTATAGTTCTGGGTTGAAAATTTTCAGAATGATAAACGCTTTACTTAATAGATTTCGTCGTAGAGTTAAGAACTAAAAATGTATTTCGTTATTAACAATCTAGGTACCTAATTATTGATTTTTATATTGCTTATAACGTAGCATACGCGCTAAACTTTGTGGTTAAATCTATTAATGTTGAATATACTCTGTTACTCAGGAATATATTTTTAAAAATAATGCTTAATATTGAATTCATTTAATCCATAGTGAATTATTTGCTGTACTGAATTATCCAGCAATCCCCTCCGATATTATATCTAATGCATTCTCACTCTCAGTTATCCGTTGATATGTATATTTCGAGTAGAGAAGACTTACGCCAGCAGCTTCGTTTTCTCAGCTGCTCTTTCCCCCTGCCGCTGAAAGAATTGACCCACCTGCCTTTATTGGCTCAAATTACCTCCACTGTCTTTCTTACTCCGCAAGCTTGACTACAGCCTCGTAGTGTTTCGTAAGTATATTCGTTCCAGAAAACTGTGGCAGGCAAAAATGCGGGAAGAAGGAATTCTTTTCTTCGAGAACAACTGGATTCTCTGCAGCCTTCATTGTACTTTTTAATTTAATCTTCTCTCCGTCTGTCACCTTTCCTGATTGCCCTGCCCTTGCACCCAAATATTTCATTTCCATCTTCGCCCTTCATTCCTCACCGCGGTGGCCCTGTAACCCTTCAAACCCTGGGATTATCCCTCTTAACTCCCTCAATTTCACAGTGACAAGTTCCAACTCCGTTTATTTTTATTCGGTCTGAATCGCAAGATTATTCCCTCCAATTTCAGGCGCCCCGAAATTTGCCATCCTCTCCATATTGGTTAATCATAATAGATTGTGGGACGTATTATACTTATGATTTATTTTCTAAATATATAGTTTGTTTTATATATATTTTTCACTGTGAAATTGTAGCATGTATGTGCAATCGTGGGTTTCTCCGTGGGCTTGCTCGTGGTATCCTAAAAAAGTTACTTGAAAGATTTAGGTCACGCAAGTTTCAGGATGACTAGGGAAATATATAGTGATACCTCGACTAGCGAAGATAATTCTTCCAAAAATCACAATGGTTTTCCAAATTTCTTGCTAGTTGAAACGGAAAATCCCGTAGTATTCAGTTGAACATCGTTTAATTATATCTGGATACTGTATTATATTTTTTTAATTAATATATTTTTTATTTAAGTGCCTTTAAGACATATACCTACTAGGTCCTACTAAGCCACATGGCTTATCAGAAGGTTTCTTATTTACTTACAGAGCGTCAAGTCATATATATTTGAATTCAGAAATTTATTACAAAGAATCGTACTTTTTGTAGTATTAGAATACTAATATTTAAATATCATATTTTATAAGTTTATTTACAAGAATTATTCTACCTTTAAATTTACACATTTGTATTATTATAATAGTATCAGATAATTTAACATAATTTATAAAACATCAATTGACAGATCTCTCCAATAGGTGTTTTTTAAATTTAGCCTTTAATTCTCTAATCGATTCCATATATTTTACGTTATTGGGTAAACCATTGAGAATCATTAGTACCTTAAAGCTCATTTTATTTTTTCCGTACATATTAAAATATCTAGATACGTAGCAATTTGTAAATTTTCTCTTTTCCATAGAGTTTAAAGATAAGTTTTGTAAGACTGTATAAAAGGGCAACTCTGGCTAACATTAACAACTCTAAAATTATATGACGGAGAATAAATTGGAGGCTAAAGAACTGAATATGTTTATATTTTACAGGATGACAAATAAGAACCTTCTGTCAAGAAAATTTTATTCACTTTTAAAACTTTTTTCTGAAAGTCATTAACGATATGACACTGATGCCATATTATTTATTTAAATGGACTTATGTATAATTTACAAATAATAAATTAATACTCATTGTAGAATTCAGCCAAGTATGCTATACGCACACTTTCCATCATTTAACTCACAGCCACTTGGCGCGTGCACCGTAATGACTATAGGATTATATCTCAAGAAGCTTTTCCGCAGAAATTCAAAGGGATAGGCCTCTCTCGCCTCCTAATACACATCCGCCATTGAATTCGTAACTGATCTAATGTGATCACGCGTCTCACTCCATGCTCTCTCGTAAGTAAAAGACCCAAATTGGTCTTTGAGTCTCCCCTTAAATGATGTGGTCAGCTCATTTCTCTATCAAGTGATGGGAAAAGTAAGCTACTGGAATTCCCCTACCGTTCAGTTTGATACCGCATGGTGCATTTTAACACTCATTTCCGTGCGGTAAAAAAATGAGCTTAGTCTTTGAACATTTATTTATTTACATGAAAAGTCAAAAGCTTGCTGAAAGAGAATAAGGTGTACGGGCGGTTGCTGGAAAGTAGCTAGGAGGTTTAAAGATGATATGTTCGGAAAATCAGCTCACCGCACGGCTGCTCTATGATAGCACGCGACCAATAAAACATTTTATATCCTAAATCGCTTTAGTTAGCCGGGTATAAAAGGCGGTGAAAATATTCGTTATCTAAAAAAGTCTTTATCCGGGTTTCTACTTAGTCTAGGTATTACTGTAGTGTGTACTCCCCTCTTCACATCTATAAATGACTACGGAGGCAAAATAAGATAAATAAACTGTAGACTCATTAATATGAAACTCTTCTCACTTGCTACTAATATCAGCAATAGTGACTGTGTAGCAATATAGTCCGTCTAATCGCATATTACTTTTCGTCCTTTCCCTTCTTTATTGTCATTTTCTCATGTTACCTCTCATCTTCACAGCTAGTGCTCAACATCACACGCGCTTGCGACGGCTCGAGGGATGTAGAATATAGTATCGTGCTCACGTTGTTCCCCATGGCGCTCCGTCCTAGTTTATGGCGCGGATTATTTTTCGTAGCTAGAGTCTTGATCCTAGCTTTAACCCACTTCCTAGCGATAGCTTTACTATACAGTCTTTTTTAGACTCCTAGGCATTCTGAATAGTTTTATTCTTAGCCTGGCGTATATTCAGCGCTAGGCACATTGTGCCTGCACATGTGTCTGGGAATAAAGAATATCCGATTGCTAAATCGTCTATATTCAATTGCTTTGTCGAAACGTAAAGCTTTATTCAAGATCAAATTTTTTTCATTGACATTTGTGATTCAGCCTTGGATTCATTAAATAATAGTACCTGGTTACCGAGCGTTTCTCGATGTTTATTTGGTGCACTAAGAACTAGTATGCACCTATTCTGCTACTTATTGTCTATTTGAATTATATTGGGCATTCACATAGTGCGATTAAAGGTTTTCATAAAACAAATTTTATAAAGCAAAACGGATATTTATTTTTATATATATGTTAGTGATGATGCAATTAGGCAGTATAAAGTAAACTCAAAAACACCACTAACACAAAAATGTTCTTCTATCGAAATTCTAAAATCATCAATAAATTCAATATTTACATTTGTTTTATTATTTCCAATGTTCATTGACAATTATTGTTATTATTAGATTAAACATTATCATTATTATTTATTTCCATGCAAAAATTCTCGTGTGTCGAAGTTTTTGAGTCAGGACGCTCTTGGGCAAATTGTTGCAAGGTTGATCCATCTTCAAAAGTTGTACGAGCTTCTTCCACAAATTCAGGTCATTCAGGATTGCACGGCATTGTGATAAAGTAGTCTGATGATCCAAGTCGACGGACAAATACCATAGCTTCTTCAAAATGTTCTGTGAAAAAACGTGTAGATCCAGAAAACGAAGAAGGCAAAATAATCCTTTCACCAACAACAGCATTCTTTTTTTCAGCTAATTCACTCAAATATTTTACCGCTCTTGTACAGTTTTCTGCAAGTATGTTTTTTAATTTGTTTTCATCCATTGAATACGGTCATGTTACACTCCTGTTCCTTTCACATACTGTTTATAAGTATCAACCAGATATTGCTGAAAAAGCAGACCACCGAAATGCAAAAAATTGAACTTCAAAAGGCGGAGAATAGGATTTCTTAGGTTGAAGTCTGAAGGAAAATATTTGGCAAGTTGAGGTCTAAATGCTAATTGCTACTGAGGTAGTTCAAACCTAGTCAAATTTTGTTGACTGGAATAAGGTGTTCTTAAAGGAATATTAATACAGAGAATCCACAATTGCAAAATTTGTGTAAAATAGTGGATAAGTAAAGGGCCCAACACAATTGACAGTATAGTTCATGGTAACTAAAGATTTCCCACGTTTACGAATAATTAACTTTTTATCTGGAAAGTTTTGGCCATCGTTGAGGGTAACAATGGCACAAACTTCATTCTGAAGGGGGATGTTAGATCAATCAATGGCATCAGATAATGCAAAAAGCAGCTTAACATAAGGCAGCTCTACAACCTTCTGCAGCAGCGCGTCTATTATCTTCTTCTTCTACTTCCCGCATTATCATGAATCCAAGAGCAAACGGATGTTTTATCTCAAAATATGTTCCAAGAGACTAATAAGATTGTCGCTGATGATGATCATCATCAAACTCTTCGGTACGCCACTGAGCCGCTCGTTCACGCATGTCTTGAAGCCGCTAATTTTTTTGTGAGTCTGATTCTTCTGTTATTTCGTTATTTGGTCGTTGCCTTATCTTTTAGAAACGTAGTTTCACTTGTTCGTTTGATTCTCCGCTTCTCTGGATTCGTGCAAGATAACGTATAATTTCAAAATGCTCTAGACGATCATCGGAAGACTCATATTCTTGCCTCATTCTTTTCTCACCGTTCCTCTCTTGAGAGTAAGAATCTTTCAGTAAGAATTTAGTTCAGTCATCATTTCAAATAACCTATTTTTACATGTGGTTTTTGCTACCCGGCTTGGTCTTGCTGATTTCAGAAAATATTCTTCATTTTTAGGAATTAAACTACTTGAGGTACCAGATATTGAGTCATCAACTTGTTCTATTTGCTCCGGGATATCATTCTTTGAGGTATTGGGCATTGGGTCATCACCTTGTACCATTTGCTCCTGAAGTTCTCTTTCAGGTTGTTCTGTAGATCGGATCAATATTATACAGCCCCTGGAGGACTCACGTAAACACTTTCAAAATTACGTGATCAATAACATTTACTCTGTAGCAGCCAATTAACCACAAATGGAGAGGTTGGGTTGAAATATATTCCAGCTAAAATTTCAAAGTACATCTGTAAAACAGATTTTTTAAATAGACGTAAATGTCCCAGGCATGAATATCCATTCCTTGCCTATTCTGCGGATTCCAAGTAAATAAAATATTCAATTGTTGAATTAGTGCAAACATTTTAGATTTTCGAGCAGGAAACTAAAATTCCAGGAAAATGCGATGGGTTTGCGGAAATTGAAAGCAATAATTAAAACATTTGTTCTTTCATTTATCTAAAAGTAACATTTTAAATTTTTATCAGAAGTGTAAGCAATTAAACAAAGCAAACAAAGAAACCTCTGTGTAACAAAAATGGTGTAGCCAGGCCTTTTTACATGTTAAAAATGCAATTTTCTTTTTCCCAATATCTTGTAAAATAGATTTTTCCCAGATTCAAGACCTACGTAATTCGCTTTTTTGTTATTATTTTCATAATGTCAATTTATGGACTTTTGACGTACTTGCCAAAAATAAAAAAGTTAAAACACTTGTAAAAATAGATAGTGGCTATTACCTTTTATAAATTGATAGTTTTTTTTTATATTTTATAGATTGATATTTTTAGAAAGTGATAGAATAGCAATGTTTTTATTTTTTTGTAACTTATCGGGAAAGCCGAAAAATATATTCAGCGATATTTTAAAGCGCTATTTTTTATTAAATACTGCATATTATAGAGTAGGTGTATAATATTTGATTATGTAAATGTTTTTTTTTTCAGAATTTTTAAAAAATACTTTGTCTGCATATTTTCTTAGCATGGTTTCCGACTTTAATATTCACCACCAGGGATAAGTTGAATAAAGTAGGACTAACTTGACATATTTCATATTATTTCTCCTTGGTAATATAATAACTATGAGGCACTTAATTTGAGGTATCAATTAGTTAGTTTATATTACTGCGCTAGCTAATACTAATGGTGGAAATAGTTTTACTAGTTGTTTGGTCATTTATTCCTTGTTTAGTGGTCCATTAATGAATAGCTATTTGGGGATATAGCATTTATTTTATACTCAAATTCTGATCCGTAATTACTGCCTTTTGAAAAACCAATTCCAATAATTATATCAACTTTTATGAAATGTATGTACATCTCGTAAGTAATACTGCCGAAAGTTTCACTGGTGAGTTTATTACCCCACAAACAAGGTCACTTTGGCAATGGCAGCTGACATAAATTAAATTAGATGGAAGCCTGAATAAGAAGAGTACACTAACATTAATGTCCAATGAATATTACATTCAACTGTTATTCTTGATGAAGGTTAAGTAAACATTTCCACGAGAAAAAATTATTTGCGGCAGTTATGAATAAATTCATACTTGATGAAGGTTTATTTAAGCTACAAGAAAATAAAATTTAAGTAGCTTGACAAAGTCTACGAGAATAATTCATGTATACTTTCAATACATACTTTGTATATATTCAAGTATGTAACATATCTCCGACGTGTTGAATCACTGTAGTCTCTAAATCCTTGCCATCATCAAAGGTCAAATTAATGAGTAATTGCTATACGTGTAAGTTCGTTGCTGTTAGCAACGCCATACAACTGAACTGAACGCTTAACTGTATTTCGAGTTAGCTGTTTCGTTAAGATTGGTTACTTTTTATACATCTTTTTACCTTTAGCGGTAATTTAAGTACTACAGTATACAAGGTTACCAGCTTTTGCAGTACCCGTGGTAGCTTTCCTTGCGAATGGTTACGTCGCTGTACAGGTCAGTTTTGCTACATATTCGCCAGTATGCCCCAAGAGAAAACGGTGATGGTAGGGATTTATCGAATCGTCAGCTTTTGTCGGATGTTCACCAAATTTAGGATTTATGACATATTTAACATTCTAAAGAATACTTGAGGTGGGCGAAAGCGCTTCAACAAAAATAACAATGTGACGTATACGGTACTTATCTTGATTAGGGAAGGGTACCTCGTTGGCCTCGACAGCCATAACAGACAACAATAGACGATAGAATCAACAAGCGGCGAAGCGACATTTATGTTGCACTACTTTGTATAAACCAGCGGGAAGTATCTTTGGCTTTATTTTCCGTTAAACACTAGGTATTAAATTAACCAAGTGTTTCCCTTCTAAACGAAGTAACATAATGCAAAATAGAAGGGGAAATTCTTATATGAATTCATCTTTTTACAGCGAAATATATTTTCTTGCACTGGCCTTGCTTTCCCATTTAGATTAGCAAAACATCGCAGATAAGTATTTGGTATCTATACAAGCACTAACAAATCATCAAAGATAAGTGTTGACTAAAACCTTTGACAGGATTATTCCACCACAAGAACAATTGCTGTAGTTTCTTGATGTGAATCTCACTCCTGCCGATAATTCTAAAGAATTTGAAAGTTCTGTGTCATTACCGTTTTGGTAGCAAAAGCTGGCAAGTAGCCTCGCCGCTTGTTGATTCGATCGTCTATTGTTGTATGTTATGGCTGTCGAGGCAAACGAGTTACCCTTCCCTAATCAAGATAAGTACCGTATTTGTGACATTTTATATATTTTTGAATCGCTTTCGCCCACCTCTAGTATTGTTTAGAATGTGATATAATTGCTAAATCCTAAATTTGGTGAACATCCGACAAAAACTGACGATTTGATAAAACCCGACTGTAACCGAGAAAACAAAGTCTTGTTATAACCGAGGCTAGCGGACGTCAACCGATATGAGTACGCCAGCTACCTTTAAGACAAAATGTAATCACCAGCTGGGAGCGTGAGACATTAAGTAGTGACCTAAAATATCGGAAAGTTTGATTTAATCGTCGCTTTCTTTGCGAGCCACCAACAAATCATTCTTGTGCCCCCTGGTGGGACTTGTGCCATAGGTTGCCGATCTCTGTCCTTGGCCCGCATTCACTATTCTACTCAAGCCATAACTCCTCCTGAAAGGACTACCTCGAGAGCTAGTGTAGCTTTGTCCCCCACCCATCTAGGAGTTACGTTTGGTCATGAAAACTGAGTTAGTTTTATCGGCCTAACACCCAAAATTAAGCTCTTTCGACTGTGCCTACCCCGAAAGAGAATGGTGTTGTTGGTATGTAGCATAAACTTCTTACATATCCAGTTATTTTCGTTTTCCACGAAGAATATTACGTTTTCCCTGTGCGAAAATTCAATGAATTGTTATAAAAAGCAGAGGAAGAGCATTTTGAGTGGCATATAGAATTTTTGCTTTCTCGTTGCTGTTCATTGAGGAAGCAAATAGAGCCCTCTAGGTCTTTCGTATGGATCGCTTTTTATATACCTACCAAGATTAAATCTTATTTGGTTCATATGTAAAGCATTAATATCCTAGGGCATATTAAAGAAGAACACATTGATTTATTTTGTACTGACACCACTACAATTCTCTAATCACAATGAAAGGATTCACTCATCAGCCCGGACCTTCTCAGTCGACTCGAAGAACTGCTGAGATGATCGCTCGACAGTAATTGGTTGCAGACCGGAAGCATCCAGAGCAATTTTAATCTTGAGTCAACGATGATTGTGGTCCTTGCTGACCTCTGGGACAGCTCAATCACTCAGCTCGTGCCAGGAAATAAGTTCCTACAAATTGGACCACAAAGGAAAGGAGTCGATGGTATCTCCTCCGTTTAGCACTTATTTTGAACTGGTAATAGCCGTGGAAACAACTTGATGTTTTGAAAAACTCATAAAAACTCAGTAAAGATGCCATATTGGAATTTGAATTGAATTTAAAATCAGTTGTAGCAACCACGATGTAAATGCGGAAATACTACTGACCTAAAAACTTCGTTTTTATTTCTGAACTTCTTGGTAATCAACTATATCCACAAATTTGTGGGTTTAATTTGCCGTATTTGTTCCACGTCGTACGCTGTAAGCGCCTACAGAACCGAAGATTCTTTTACGTTTTTATGAAAAATACTATGGTGCGTAATAAATTTATTTTTAGACCTTATACCAATAACCAGGTATCTCAGTAACCGGGTGCTCAACTCAGATTATTTTTTTGTTTCGCTAAAAAAGCCTCACAGATCGTCACGATTAAATATCTTTACGATATAAATATGCTCTCATTTTTACCTTCTTCCCTTTATAGCAAAAAAATCTTTCAATAATATTTACGCTGTTATTCTCAAGAACTCCGGTAACCATGGATACTCTAGCAGCAATTTAGACATTAGATTTTAAAAATATGTAATAAATAATTTACCATTTCTATTTACTGGCACCATATCGAGGTGCCAGCTGACATGTAAATAAATAAGGAAATAAGTATTTCGGTATAAAAATTGTTTATTATAGAACTCTGCAGATGGGCACCAACGCACCCTGATATCGAATATGCCGTGAGCTTTCGGCAACCAACACAGAAATATTTAATTCACGAAGTAAATTAAATAAAACAGAAAGTCACACGATTCGTTGGAAACCGCTACGAGAGAATACAAAGTGTCATAGTGTCACGTGCACTGATGCAAGCTTAGGGGCCTTAAGAGATTCGTGGGCTACACGCTAGGCTTAGATTACTAGAAAAACTCTAATCATGAGAGCTTTATATAGCATGTGAGTTATTTTAACCCCGCGCTATTTATTTTTCCTAGTACTTCCTTACTTACTATTGGCACATCTTCTTGAGTCCGTTAAATATAAAATCATTGAGTGCATGAGAATTTTGCTGTGTATGATGGAACTTGAGGTTATTCCACCCGCAAGGCTAGAACTGATTGGAGTTACAATACAAGAGAGATTCACTGTCAAACTGACAGGTACAAAAATTTCCTTTTTCTACGCACCATTAGTGAATACAACCAAAACAGTGTGACACTAACCTACGGCACATCGTTTGCATACATTTAACCTCTGTCCTCTCCCCTCTCATTTTCCCTATCCGTGTCTGGTGTCCTAACACCCCCAGCCACATGCCTCTGCGTCGGGTCATAGGATATTATGTTGATGTAGATATTAGACAACGTTGTGAATTCCGGTTATGGACAAAACCGCTAAATATACTTGAAAATCATATGAAATACACATCGTTACATTTCTGACGCAATCCCTGCGTTCGATTTCTCAGTGCCTTCATAAGGTTTCTCTGGAGCGCTGAGGCATACGACATCCCATAGAAAACATGTTCTGCTATTTGGAAAACATCTCGAAAATTGGCTGATCTTTTGTCGTTGTTTATGTGATCATTGGGAGCTACCCCCGGAGTGGCGTTCATAAGACGCTTTGTGAATGGTCTCTGACAAGCTTGGAATAGTATTTCACGGGAACTTTCTCTGTTTAATGCAAAATTACACATACGAAACAAATTACGTTTACAATGCATAAAATCCAAAAACCAAAACATATAGTTTAACAAGCTCAAAAAAATATATATTCAAGAAATGAACAAAACTTTCGTGTGCAGGCTTTCGTAGCTGTTATCTGGTGCTCATACGGCTTTCAAATCTTCACAATTTTTTATGTGAATGTGAACCTTATGGTTTTCTCTCGGTGTCATGTAAGGTTTACCTGCGACCAATATTTGTGTACTTTCGAGGGCATCGTGTTTAAAAACTATAAGGATTACAGTATATCTAAAATTATGACTGGATAGCCCATTATATCGACTACCGGAAATGGTTTGTCACGAGCGGAGGGGGGGTTGCAAGGTGACGTCACAGCGCTGCGCGTGGGGGTCTAAATTTGGGCTTGTGTGGGCACGGGCGGCGCGCGCTCAGTTCAGTTGTTATTTCCGGAACGAGTAGGTTGATTTAAGTGATCGAGGTGTCTACGGAGAGCTGAGAACGTGAGGTAGATGTTAATGACACAATAAATATAAAATTAACATTGGAAAGCGTAAAATATTAGTTACCATCGACCAATCACCAATTAGTTTAGGTTATAGGTTAGCCATTTGTACTAATGATTTCGATGAATAAATGTTATGTATAGAGTAATTTTCTTTCTTTCATTTTCAACTTTCTTTCTGAAAAATAAAACAAAATAATCTCCCAATAGCGAGTGTAACATATGTAATTTCCCATTCACGAAATAAAGATCCGACGGGAGTATCAAGAATACTCCCTGCATTTTTAAAGCTTAATTTTAGTTTATTTTTTTTGTTCCGATTTACGCTCCTGTAGACACTTACTTCAACGCGAGTGGAACGATGAGATAAAAATGCTCATACCGTAGAAGAAAACGAAAACCCAATCAGGATTATGTAACATTTGTCAATAAACTTTGCGTAGGGTACTAAAATATATTTATTTTAAACACAGGCATTGAGTAGTGATATCAATCAATGTTTTCTCATAATCTATTATGCTTATGCATCACGCGAGCAACATTTTCCATGGTATGTATTCAAAATTTAATACATTTAGTGTGATGTTCCTTGTTGAGGCGAACACAATTTTAACTGAATTTCGGAATTGCGAAACATGTGAATGAACAACTTCAGTAACATTCTTTAGTTATGTTTTTATACTCAATTTAAGCGAAATTTAATCTACACATCTAGCTGACGATCCCTCGCAGCATGTACTGATTCTCGAAAGAGTGACATTTATGTGTTTAATTAATTGATATGATAACATCTCTATCTTTGAATAACTATATTCCTCGACCATTTAAAGAACTTCTTCGGTGTATGCGTGTCTTTTTGCGAAAGTATTATTCTTTATCGCCAGGATACTAAAAGGGCTGGGAGCTACATATAATCTTTGTACTTTTTTTATAATTAGAGATGGCATACTCTTTCTTTTTTTAAACCTTGTTTGAAAAATTTCTTGGAGATAAGTATAATATTCTGCAACATCCTAAAAATTAAATTTTGCTTTCAGGTTCTTATCTTTTTTTAATTTATTCCTTTGACTATATGTAACATTTAAGGATACTGATTATGGCAAGTTACGTTGAAAACGGTTCACTGTAATGTTAGGCTTAAATGTCAGCATAGGTTACCGATGATTTAACTTGATAATATATAAATCAGTAACCGTTTAAGCAATGAACATGTTTATTTCTAGCGATGTAGACTAATTTTTTAAATATATTATTTCTTAGGTTTTTGCGGCGCTGAAATTATGATCTATGCACTTTTCGCGATTTTCGTGGTGAGGAAACATTTTATATGACAGGATAGCCAGTAGATATGTCTTCCAACCAACTCGCGTGAAATATATCACGAAAAATGAACAGATGGAAAACATGGAAATAAATAAATAGGTTGATAAATATGGAAAACATTTCTCGTTCTTTTAAATTCTTATTTCCTACGTCTGGAGCACTTATGATAAGGCAAAAACGGTTTCAGGTCAGGTGAAATTAAAATATGTAAGCATGATCAAATACTAAGGACAAGGCTATGAACAAATTCCTGTGTTTAAGCTCGTAATTGAGAATATATATAATTTATAAAGTTTATATCTGTTTTTGACAGAGGTGCCACATAAGTGGCATAGTCATATGAGCTCGGTCTACCTCCTACATATTTGAAGGAATTGAAAGAGTAAAATAGTTTAAGTAACGGTGTAATAAATTATTGTGTTTAATATTCCGTGGCAAAAATAAATGAAAATATAGCAAAGAAAGTATGGCATTTGGTAATTATCATATCCGTAAACGCAAATTACGTCACCTTGTAGAAAACTTCCGCACGCTCTCAGAATATTTGCTTTCGTTCCCTCGCTCTTAGTCCATGCACTTTGAAGGGCGGTGCAAAGTTGAGCAATTTCCTTCTTTGGAGGAATGCGCCCGCAGCTGAAGCACCCTGCGGCTTAAATTTCTATCCTGAAAAGATGGCAACTTCTGCCTGCTTGAGCTTCTCTCTTGGCCAAAGGTCTTGGCCGTACTTATGAAGTGCGCCTCACAAGTGACTGAGGTCTCGTCATGTCTAACTAAAACTATATCTTGCATTTTTTTGGACAATGAGTCTCATGTATTCCACTGCATTGTGTCATATTATTTTAATCGTTCATTTGATTTCAACCCTTTCATCCATTCTCTCATTTATATTGTGTAGTTTTTATCCGTGCTGTGTCGTGTTTATGACACTAACATTTTGTTTTGAAGTGGGATACTTTGTTGTAATCAACATTTTATAGAAAAATTATAATAATATAATGCACTAAAAATGGAATTTCGTTAAATGGCTAAGTTCTTAAGTAAAATAAATTATAATTTTCGTGCCTGTCACTATAAGTTTCATTGTTTTTTATTCTTTAAATAACATGGATTCAGTGATTGATTTGTAATAATCGATGGTAATTTTAAAAAATATATATTTAATTAACATAAAACGGAGATTTAGGTGCCTATCGGAGCAAAAACTAAAGTAATCGGTTCAAAATTATTTATTTTAATCAATGGGAGAACATTCCAAAAAATGGAGAACCCCATGCTAACGTACATAGAAAATTTTATTTATTCTAGGGTTCTAAACCAAATTGTTATAAAAATTAAAACAATATTCCTAGGACTTTTAACGCTGTATGAAACCAACGCAGTTTACAATATACCTCAAGATATAACCGTTTGAAAATGGAAAACAAGTCGCTTTCCGAAACGTCGGCCAATATGAAGCCAATTACCTGGTGAAGAGCCCGAGAAGAATTCATAAATATTACTCACCGGGAAAAACTTAAATCGTATAAATATAATTCTGCTGAAACAGGCTAAAATATTAGTGAAATAGCCAAAACGTAATGAATAGTAAACTATTAAAAACAAATGAATATGTGGTGTACAACATTTATACCTAATGTCAAAGATTTCTTTGAAAATAACATTTTGGTGAAGCAGGAAGAGCTGTCACTAAAAAAATTAATTATATTGATGGAATGTAATATTGATGAATGGAATACAAATGGAATGAAAAATTTATTAATTTTAAACTTCCGTATTTTGAAAAAAGCGTACTACTGCGCCATGTGTCTGTTAATAGGGAACGTGTATGGGAACTCGCTTGTCATCTATCGTACGTACGCCTTTTATATGGTAGAGATAGATAGATTTCACTAATATAAAGGCGTATGCAAAATTTCACCTATAATCTGCACACTGACAAAAAATCACTCCAACGACCTTTAGATGAATCACCACTGATGTAAATAGCACTTGGACTGTGTGCTACTTAGCGAATGTTATGTTACATTTACAATACTTTTCCTCTTGTGCTACCATTTAAATCGTACGGGAAAAATAGTTTTTATAATCTCATAAGAGGAAAACCTCGTGATTGATGCATCCAGAGGAATTTTGTTGGAATTCAAAATGAGCCTCTCCCAATTTTTCCTTTTTCTGAACACGTATTACATTTGCGCTTCCTCTTTGATGTTTTTTTCGCTATTCTTCTAAAAGGCACCCTTAATAACTAAGCCAGCCATAACTTTAACCTGACTGCGACCTTTTAGCTGAAAAACGTTCCCTTTGTGTGAATGGCTCGCCACCAAATGCCAAGCCAACCAGGATTTTGTGATCATAATGAATTCCTTTCTCTCTCTTCTTTTTTTAATTATATCGAATGTGAGCATAGTGGGAGTCCTGAGCCAGGCCAGGAAATGAAAAGGTTTGAACTGGATTCCTCGCAATCCACCTTGGTCTCCACATTAGAATGAACACATTTCATGTGCTAAGTATACTATAATGCGTGAGAAAAGTGCTCTAAACTTAACTAGTCGCGATATTTTTGCCGAGTACAACTTCCAGGCTTTAATTTCATGCATATGTATGCTATTCAAGTAGCCCTATTGTTAATAAATCCCATTCTGGTAAGCCAGACACCATAAAGATGGCTATACTTGTGAATCATTTTAATTATGTCACTCACAAACGATCTACCATTGCACTCACCGCCTCGTTAAGACGTACTAAAATCCATTCACGTTGTTGAAAGAGGTAGTGCCCGTTAGCAATTTTATTTAGCACCATGAATATACCCATATACTGAATTAACTAATAAAATTTTAACCTCTTAAATAGTATAAATATTTTTAATTTACTAGTTGAATACACCTATTTTCTATGAGAATAAAATCTTTCTTTTCGTCTATGTTTAGCCTGTTAACATGTATTGCGTATTATAAGTTTCTAGTTTCAACTGGATTATCTTTTTCTAGTCATTAGGGGGACCATCTACCCACCACTTGCAGAAATTAAGTATGCTACAGCTATTTGGTGTCCGAAATGTAATGTAAGTTTAACAGATTTTTTTCTAACTCTTTTACCTGTATAATTATTTTTTTATCCTCTGTATCATTTCATTCATTACATTCCTTACATTAATTTCAATCGCATCTCCCGTTGTGATGCCTCTGATTACTCTCTATCTCCTAATGGTAGTTCTCTACTTAAACGTGCTTCAACAGTGTAGTTCATTTCGCTGGAATTTCCAACCACTTGCGTATGAAGGCAACAGTACCAGGAAGGAATTGGAAAATCACCGAAAATCGAACCAAGCAGCACTATGCTTTTAACTTCGGCGATTCCAGCGAGACCCGGCGCTTACACCGTGGCTAGCTGCTACCCCCGATCTCCTCTTTTCTTTTCAGTGCATAATTCTTGGTAGCGAAATGTGTGATGAAAATGTATGCTGTGCAAACATTTCCCCTAAAATTGAACCTCTTTCACTGAAATGAGGAGTTTAGCAGCTACTACCGTTAAATTTTCAGGCGCCGAAAGGGTGGTTATAAGGTGGTGTTCGGCCACCAGTAATTAAAAATATCATGCAATTAGAAACAGATAATAATTTCTTAACTTTTTACGTCAATTTAAAACTTACTGCGACGAACATTCCTTGGTCAGCACTTGAAATTGCTTCCACTCTAGTTGAACTGAGACCCTTTTTGTAAAAAAATATAAAAAATGTAACAAATCGGGTTTTTATGAAGGGTTATGTGCCCACTGCAAGATCGTTCACGTAAATTTCATAGGCGACATAACTTTTGTTCTAATGATTAGGCGTCATATCTATTAAGACTGGCGAATAGGAGCGATTATGTAAATGTCTTAGGCGTCATAACTACGTCACCACCGTCATAGCGTATGGCGCAAGAAAATACCCGTCATTAGGTCGAGGAATAGGAATGTTTTCCATGATCAATAAGATTATTAAATCAATAACTGTCAATTTTGAAATTATAAATAATAAACTACCATAATATTTACTCTGACAAATGCGGAAGAGTTTGAAATATAATGATAATACGTTACTAATTTTAAGTGCACGTGTTACATTTTGCTTGGGTAAATAAAATTTTTCATGTTTAACACGATAAGTGAGATGTTTAATAACACATTCAAACTTAATTATGCCATATTTGTGTCCATAACCGAGTCACCGTCGGGCGAATTCTATCACTTTACGTCTTTGAATTGTTTAACCGTTGCAACGCGTTGGAGTAAAGGCGGAACATTCTCAGGGAAATAGTGATGTAGCTACGTGTATTAGTACTTAATTCACACTAAATTCTGACTCTATAGTAGTAGTCTATGTATGTATCCTCTTGTGACATTTCCCTTTATTACTCCTTCATTTATATTCCTTACATACTTTTTTTTCTCAACCATCTGGTTCTTTTTTTCTGCAAAGTGTACCATTTTCTCCTTTCCTCTTCTTATTTTAGTAATAATAATAATTTATTGCTTCCTTTTTTGTACAGTGTTTTACAACACATTTTAAACAATAAATGGAAGGTTTAGGTTACCCCAAAGATAAATGCCTGTGTGGGAGTAGCAAAAATTAACCATGCAAAAATAGAAAAGGAACAAAAAAGAATATGTGTACCAAATTGACATCAGTGCTACACTACACAATAACAATACGAAGCTGTTTCTGGTCAAAGAAACAATTTAATGAGAAGTATTGAAAATTAATTGAATATCATCAGATTTGAAGAACAATATTTTGACTTGTCTTAAAAAAAACAACATTTTTTCCATTTTTACATGCTGTGGAAGTAGGTTAAAGATCTTAAGTGATAAATAAACAAAACTTCTCTGGAATGTGGTAATATATAAAATATACAAACTGGAAATAAACAAAAGTGGAAATAAGGAAAACTTCTCAAGACAATCCTTGAAAGTAAAGCATTAGATTGAATACGGAGGTTTCATTTGTATTGTCTTGCCAGTATACCGATGTTTTCTCCTGCATTTCCATTGGCCCATGTTTCCAATGCATTGAGTGCCACGCTTCACATGAATATTTTCACATACTATTTTTTCGTTTTTAGTTCCATCTTCTTTGAACGAAGTGGTTTCCTTTTCACCATGAATGCTTTCTTTGCTTCAGCTATTCTGGGCTTAGTGGGTTTCTTATAATTCAAATAAATATTATTAAGCCGTATATTTGTATTACCAAAGTTTTTAGAACCAACTTTAATTATTACCAGATTTTTTATAATAAAAGGTGAACTTATAGCAGCGCTGTTTTCACATTTTTTCATTTCTGACGGCCATGATCTCGTAGCAAAACACCATAATCAGGAAAATACCTGATTTCACCATTATGTTCCTTTTCAACGCAACCATTGTTTTCAGCTGTAGAAAGTTTTTTAGCAATCAAGGTACTGTTTTAAGTTCATATTTCATTCAGAAGATGAAATATTTCCACAAGGTTACGTCTGAGACTACCAAATCTACCAGATCTTACTTTGGTCCCCCCCCTCACCCCTATGAATAGTAACCTTGTTTGCCTTCACCTTAGGCCACCCCTATCGGTGAGGGTAGAATACTAAGCCCAGCGGTCGGTGAAACGTACGCATTCAGTCGTACGATGGTCAGTTCTTTCCTCCGTGCCTACGGTACCTGAGGAAAATCTTGAACCCAGGAAATTACGTTGATTTAGTTTTCTGGATGTGCCCTTTCATATTGGACCCCAGGACCTGTGATCAGTGACCCAACGCCCTCCCCACTCATATTCCTTGACCTCTGAGATACTATATATTGCTGTAAATTTTGAGTATGAATGCAGTGTAATAAAGCACATAACAGATGCTATAACCTTAGATAACGCTTCTTCTTAAATCAGCTTCAAGCCTCGGACTATTTCGATAGTTGAAAATCATTTCCCACTACTAGTCATGTATTTTTCCAGCTATAGTCCAACGCAGAAATCAGCAGTGAGTCTTTAAAACCTATTTCACACGCAATGCGGAAAGTATTCCTCCTGATAGACTTTGGCAATGGAAATGGAAAATATCACCTCCCTCACAAAATACCGAAATCTCCTCTAAGATTCGTTTGACTTAGCTTGACTACACCATCAACATGATTCAAGTCTGTTACGTACGAATAAATGCTTATAGTATTAGCCTAATCTTAACGAAAAACAGTTAGGGGGCCACGGATTAACGTCCCTTCCGAAGGACGGATAATTCTATTTGAAGTGCTGTCCTCTAGGCGTACAAGTATGGATCAGTTCTCTACTGAAAATTTTCCCCTCAACGACGGGATATGGGATGCTTATAACTGAGGAGACTAATCGATGATTTGCGAAAAGTTAAATATAGTTTTCCGTCATCGAAGGTTCAATCACTATCGGTGATAAATTATTTAGTACCGATTATTCCATATTTTTCTCTGTTCGTCGTCTTTTTTGTAATTCAGAAAACGATTTTATGATTAACATGGCAATCATGAGCACTAGGAATGACTTTAAAAATAAAAATCTCCGACAATAATTCTTACAATGCTATTTCGCTGTGGTTGGGCCACATCTTGTGCACGCCACAGAAATTCGGGACTCAGCACAGAATGACTGGGTTAAGTGGGTGCTGGACCTGGTTAAGATTTTTGAGCAGCGGAGACGACTAAACTTTATTATCTATTATCATGAAACTTGGTAGGCGTATAGATAATACACTCTTTTAGTCACTGACAATATTTATTATACAAAATTGCTTAAAACATTTATTTTGAAATTATATTTTTTTAATGAACTCAAAATTATGAAAACCTGAATTGTCAGTACCTTGGGAATGTTTCCAAAGGTTTATTTAAGAAAAAATGAACTTCATACTCTTTATGGTTACGGTGCCAACGATGATCAAAAAGTTAGTCAAAAACGCGAAGGAAACAAAATACTAAGCACAGTCGCATACTTCGTTAAAAATGCTACGATTAAACAGAGTGTGTAACACAGCTAAAAGGAGGATGACCAGATGGAACTAGGTTGGGAGCCACTGGAGACTCGGAGACTGCACACTAAGCATGGATAACGTGAAAAATTATGACCTGATGAGTTTCAGTATGACACAGACGATGTTATTTTGACCACGTTGTTATTTTTTGTTATTTATATCTCTAGCACTGATAGGAGCGGCAAATTAATAGAGGTACACCGTCGACTTATTAGATACAATAATTCCTTCTTTCCACGCACAACAGTGACTATAAAATAAAGAGTGAGGGACTAAGACTCCATTGATATGCATATCTTTGCCCTCTCCATATTCCTCCTCTCTATTCTCTCATCAGCTTATATCCTAAGGTACCCCGACAGAAGATCACGACGACAACAGATCACGCGACAACAGATCACGAAGAACAGATCACGAAGACAATGGATCACGACGACAACAGATCACGACGACAATAGATCACGATATACAAAATACGCTGTATTTAAATAAGTAAAAGATAGAATTAACCTAATAACACGGGTTTCACTTCATCAGATATATTTCACTGTTATAATTCCTAATAGCATGATACAAATCACACCTGCACACTTTATTATCATTTAGGGTTATTCGGTTGGGCAACTCGCCGTAGTTTTACGCAAAACAATCACCATTGGGGTGGGTTGGGCAATGACCAACCCACCCCAATTACCAACTGGTATTCGTGAAAAAAGAAACGTAACTATCCGCCAAATAACCTCCTCCCCAGGTAGCCTTGAAGGTTACCCGTGCCTCCAGCTTCAGTTCGTGCGTTTCCCCGCTTGGTGGCGCTGTCATCAGGTATGCCAGTAATGTTATCTCTCTCTACATTCGGAACGACTCCGCAGCGCTCCCCTCGCAATTACACACCTGCGGCAAAATATCCGCAAAATATTGAAGGAAAATATATTACAAAGCAATTTTCCCATTTTAATCGTGATTTAGTGTCGCGTGATCTGTTGTCGTCGTGATCTGTTGTCGCGTGATCTAATGTCATGGATCCATATCCTAACACACACACATTGGTGGTGGCTCGTACTGTCCAGTTATATATGTAGTAATAATAATAATAATGTATATTACACCCAAACAATATAAATATAATATAATGTCAAAAATATATGGAGCTTTAGGCAACCTAGAAAGAGAACCTGAATTTAGTTTGTATACATTTTACCATCAAAATAAATAAATAAATGGCCATACATTGTTATTTAACATGAAAAAGTATACCAAAATTTTAAAATAATTCCTTAAAAGTTTTTCTTCAATATTTTCATAATCAAATAGGCAATATCTATCATTTTTTAAATGAAGTTAGATGTGATGCATTTTTTCTGACAGAAGGTAATATGTTGTACACTTTTGGCCCAATATATAAAAAAATTCGCTTGAACAAAGACAATTTGGGTCTGGGCAAAGGTTGCAAAACACTACGTAAGTTCCACAAGCATGGCCTATTTGATACAGGTTTTTGCACCAATCCTTAAGAAAAAGAGTCCAAGTATTTTATACACATACAAATATGCCTAAGGGAGGTCAAATTTAAATTTTTAAATAGAAAAAAGTTCGTAACGTTTCTTTTTCACTATCACCCTGATTTAATTCAGTAGGTACTATCAGGCAGCATGAGCGATCGCGGTCCTAATTGTTGGAGGATAATGAAATGTAAATTATGAATATAAAGAAGCGATTGAAGATAAAAATGCGTTTTGTTGTGATGAACAGAACATTTATAGACGGGATTAGCCCTATACAAAATGCTGCAAAAGACGATTATTTTTACTACAATTTTATGTTCCACGTTTCAGATTGGGTGAGATTGACGCGATGGATATAAAACACAATGTTCTTCAGTGTAGTGGAAGGAAAATGAAGATGAATTTTAAAATCGAATTAAGTGTAGAAAACCGTTTGGTCCGGTACGGTCTATTTTAAGATTAATCAAAGGTGTGTCGTCAAAAAATATTTTCTAACAATTGATCATATCCCTCTAAACAAAAAGGCACAATTTATCTACTATTTTAATGGTAGCTATTATTCTTAGCAAGCAATTTCCAGAAATTAACAACATTAGGATGAATCGCTTTATGTTACAACTCGGTGAAATCAAGAATATCATTTGTCGTGGCTTTTCATATGTCTCTGAAAAAGCATACGCGTGCCTTCATCACGTCCACAAATGAAACTTATTGACTCGATTTGCACTCACTATAAGCGGAGTACCGATCAAATGAATCTCACTTGCAAGATTGGAACTGGCTGGAAAATTATTTTGTCTCGATTAATGGAATAAATACTGCATATCTTAACTGTTATGGTCAACATTGTGCACTACTGGACAGATTCAAATTTGACCCTAGACAAGGGATCTCAGGAGTTCTAGATAGAGATGGAGTGACTAGATGGAAGACATTCCTTGCAAATCGAGTGACTTTGACTCAAGATAATACAGCGTCAGGGGAATGGAGACAC
This sequence comes from Pyrrhosoma nymphula, assembly GCA_963573305.1. Lineage (NCBI taxonomy): Eukaryota > Metazoa > Arthropoda > Insecta > Odonata > Coenagrionidae > Pyrrhosoma > Pyrrhosoma nymphula. The sequence continues at coordinate 93,774,585 of OY754337.1, forward strand.
GTAGGTACCTTCACAAGAATGACCTGTAGATTTAGTATCACGTGGAGTATCCATTGAGAAGTTTCTTAATATTTTGTAATACATTTCTGATTATGGAAGGAAAATGGTATCATACATGTACTCCACGCATTTTCACCCTGTACGTTAAAAAATGCTGGCGGTCTAAGTAGTGTTAAAACCAATAGAGCGTTCATTTTCTTTAAAATGTTCTCTATATTCACTCAGTGATTCAACCCGAAGGTTGGTTTGGATAGTTGAGGGTAGAGCTCACCCCGGACCAAGCCACAGGCGTGTGAGTTTCACACATTCAGGGTTGGGGGGCCAGTTCCTTTCCCTTGACCACCTCGCACTCCGAGGATTTCTTGTTCGGGGGCGTCCAAAGGCTTCACCGAGTTTGAACCCGAGACCCTTCGATCAGTTGCCAAGCGCTCTACCCACTAGGTCACCACGCTCCCTTAGATTCTCTAGATGCGAAGAGGAAAATTGCACTGAATATGTTAGGGGAGAAATATAATCATAGAGCTCTGTAGCCTATAGTATGTATTCCAGTTTTTAAGATTCACGGACTATCGACGTTGACGTGTGATTTTACTCCATGGTATTTTCACGCGAATCAGTGAAAGAAAATCATACGATACTAATTGATTAAGGTATTCATGAGACTGAGAAATTGTGTAGTACTTTCCATTTTTCATCACATTGATTGCTTACTATTTACCCCCGAAAGCTGTTTCAATTCTTATTGACCTTAGGTTTTTCATTTGGTTTCAGCTAAATTATTTTAGAGATAAGGTTTTTCAGCGGTATTTTACGGGTGGTGGAGTTCAAGTATGCGAATCTATTACGTTACCTCGATAATAGTTCTGAGAACCCTTCAACAAGAGTGCTTCGTACTTATTCATGTAAGAAACATTGTTTTATAAACCCAAATAATCACCCAATAAACCATGAAAATAGTATGAATCGTATTTGGGCTCAGTTTTACCGTTCTAATTGATTAAAAACCTTTCGATTACAACCGATTATTGAGGAAAATGTTCACTGAACATGACTCCGTGCTTCTAGTGTGAGAAACCAGTAGCCACCGCCCTAATCTGCGTGAAGTCGCATGTAAAAGTACGTTTAAGCGTAGGGATCGTTGATTAGCCCTGCGCGTTGTGGATAGGGCGGATAGATATCAGCGGCTAGGGATAGGAGCCGTATCATGGTCTCCTCTTTGTTTCGAAATATTTATTTATTTCAGAGTATTGCGTTGTTACAGAGAGGGGTGGTGAAGGAGGAGGGAAACCTTACGCTCTGGAGTTTTTGGAAATGGATTTGGCCCCCTTGCGGCGATATATCCAACAATTCCTTTCACTCTCAATCAATCCCGCAGCTGTCTGGCGACAACGGCGCGAGATGTCTCTGTCTGTCACAGATGCGCGGGCGTAATAAAATGACAGCGAAAGGTTTGAAAGGAGAAAAATAAAAATTTCCGAAAGGCCAAAATGATAATTTTTTTTTTATCAAGAGAAAAAGTATATCGGATGGAATTTCACTCCTCCTTACAACTTCAGAATTTTAGAATAATTACCCATTATTTCCCAGAATTCTTGTGGTAAAAGTGTTAATAAAAAAGTTTTCACGTTATAGATATCATAAATTAGAACAATTTATTAGGTCCCCATTTGTTGGACTGTAAGTTACTTGAGTTATTGCGGACATACGGTTACAGACTAGAAATGGGCAAGTTAAAAAAAAATATCAATAGATATCGTATCAATAATTAAATCATGTATCGATAATTATCGACACCTTGATATATCGATAATTTTGCCAAAACAATTCCTTATAGTTTCACCAAAATATATAAAAAATGTTGAAGTAAAATTTGGAAAATTATGGACAAAAAGAATTAATAAAAATTCTTTAATTTTTTTATTTTTACAATCAATTTTAATCAATCAAACCAGTATTTGTCTGATATTGACATCAGAAGAACTCTGTTTTACATGTTCCCCCGTTAATCTACTCCTGTTGTCCGGTACCACCAAGTTAACTGCAGAAGCCACTCTTTCGGATGGAACAGATGAGGCTTGGCATATTAAGTACTTCAGCGCGATTTCCGAAAGAACCGGTGTGAAGTGTCGGGAGTTCACCCAAAACTTTATTGGATCTTATTTCCTCTCCAGTAGTGGTTGGTCCAGATACTGCTTCAGCTCCTTAGGGACAGAGCTAGGAACCTCTTGCGTAGTAGTGCTAAGAGATAATAGGTGTTCATGTCTGGACCAAATTGAACTTCTATCAGCATTTTCTCGTTCTCTTTGTGCAGATCGTATTTCTGGAGAACGTTTTCCCATTCGCCTATGTTCTAAGCGAATATCATCACTTATTTTCGTTATAGTACTAGACACCGCAGCTGGAGAAACAACTTTACAACGGTGACGTGCTAAACAAATGTTTCGAATTTGATATTTGGAAAAAAAAATCAGTTTTTGATATATCGATATGAAAAATATCGACGATAATTTCGATAGATTTTAAAAAATATATCGAGTTTTTGATATATCGATATTTTTTTCCCAAGCCTATTAAGGCGGCTTTACACATGGAAGTTGACTTCTATGGAAGTAGCGAGTGCAGCGAAGTATCGATTTATATCGCTACTTGCATGACATAGCTCTGCTTACACATTACTTCCGGTTTACCCGCAAATAAATGAATAGTGGAACTAAGGAGGCGAGAGGAGGTAAATTCAAAACAACGAATATGGCGTACCAACTCCAAATGCAAAGAAGAAGACGAGCAATTTTAGCCGTAGCTCTTTTGGATACTACGAATATACTATACTATACTCAAAATATGCCCAGCTTATTTTTTCGAAATATATCCATCATACACTCAAAACATGCTTATCGAAAAAGTGTGACCATTTACCCACCACATTAAATGTATTCCATTACAATGAATTTGCAATATAACTAACTATGATGTACAAATACTCTGATATTACACTTTCTTGCCACGACATTGCAGTGAATGCATTCACTACAGACTTACTTGCTGCCGAATGAGTTAGCACTCCCTTCGTCCATCGATAGAAATTAACTTACCATCTATGAAATATAACTCCCACAATATACATACAAGATTCGATGAACATTCTATGCCAGAAAAAAATATTATCCATATAACGTCCCCGCATTCATATTTGTAGAGCCAGCCAAACTTGGAGGGCAGGAAGCAAAGACAGGGTTAACCCATTTACATTCAATTCACATTAAGAATGCCTTCCGTCATAATGAAAAAAATCAGGTTCATTGATACACTTTTAATGGATCATTTATTATGTACAATGAAACATAGGTATGCACACACATTGGAAAACTAATAATAAAATCCACCGACAGGGTCATAGCTCTATACTTTCACAAAACACTATCACAGTCTTTTTATCACAGCCAAATTATGAATTCCATAAGAGTGATGACACACGTATCTCTCGGCGAAACCACTTAGTTGGTAATTAATCTGGCTATCTTAATTAGTGGAATACCTCCAAGAAAACTTTGCGTATGTTAAATGGACGACGAGATTAAACACAAAGGACTGCGCATAAATTGCACATGGAAAATAACGCCACTAGAGCAAAAACAAACCAATTTGTCACTCACATCACCCGCATTACTTAAAACAACTGTTTTAAATTGATATTTCAGTAAATACTTCTGGTTACTAACTTGATTTATCGGGAAACAAAGTCAAACAATTTTCACATCAGAAAGTAAACAACGGCGAATCACAAGTCTGTGGACGTTCAAAGTGAGCCTACGCGCTTGCGAAATAGTTCCGTCGTATTGTGTAATGAATCCTGTTTCAAACTGAGTTAAGAAGAGTATCAAGCTAATTTTTAATTAAAACCAGTTGAAAGACATTTTTGGAAGGTAATATCAACACAGCTTTTAATAAATTACTAATTTAATATATTAACCAGGCATAAAATTTCTCTGGAAGTTTTGCAATACTATCGCTGAATCGAAATGCTACTTGCAGGCAAAATAGAAGCCAGTCTATTTTCCTTGCAAGTGCGAACCGCGGTCGATTAGTTCCGCTATCGACCCCTACTGCCACGGAAGTACGTGCTTACACATCGAAGTACCACTTACAAGCGACTTGCAAGGCTACTGTCATGGAAGTAACTTCCATGTGTAAAGGCGGCTTTAAGGTGGGTTTACACGTAGCAGTCGACTGCCATAACAGTCGACTGTTAAGCCCGACTCGTACGTGTGAACGCGAACTGCGATGCGAGTAAGAGTCGATAGAGGACTAGGTCGAACGTGATCGACCCTGGATTCGAGCTATTACCAAAGTAGACGGACTTCTACTTTCCATCACATTGAAGTGCAATCTATCGCAACACTCGCTAGCGGTTGAGGACGCGCTATGGAAAGCGACCGGGAATTTGAAGAAGTTGGCGAGGATTTCTCTGCCAGGAGGTCATCTCTTCAGATTAATCGAAGGATATAGGGAGCATGAATGCTTATGGAATGCAAGGAAGGGGGATTATAAAAATAATGACGACAAAAATGCGACTTAAAGACCGATAGGAATCCCCAGTGGCCAAAAAAACTTAGACATATGGCCAGTCGCACCTTTGAAGATATTTTCTCGTTCCATTGCTGATTCTTTCCAGTTTTGGACCAGTCTGTTAAGTAGGGTTTCGTTATTTCAATTAAAGAACTCATAATTACTCTATACTTTCTCACAACTTATATTCAGTCAACTCAACACTTCCATTTATTACATTCATCTCACTTGACTACGTATAAACAACATAACACAACAAACTACTATTCAACCATAAAATTGTTTGTTACAATAAATAAAACTTTCAATATAGGGTACCTATACATATTTATATTAATACATGACATTTTTAACCGATTCTCATTATTGTTAAAGTACCTAATATCCATTAGAAAACTTTGAAAACCAACCATAGTATGTAATAGAAGGAATATGTCGTGATCAATAAGTAAGAATTTCAACATTCCTCGCCGTCTCAAAAGAGTACTAGATCTTTGAGGAGAGTTTATTATAAACTTAGATCAATCCTCTTCTATTATCTTCCTCCTGCTTCCGCCGCTCTCTAACAAGCACGATTTTGAGAAGAGTTCGTCGTCTTTCTTGCAAAATAGAAGCCATTTTGAAGTGCCTACTGCTGGCGATACGCTGCGATCGTTGTAGAAGTTGGTGTGGACACTTCGCGTCGGTAGCAGTAGCGATGTATCGTGTATCGAACGACTGCTATAGCAGTCGACTGCTACGTGTAAACCCAGCTTTACAGACCAGACTCCCGGAAAAGTATCGGGCTTATTCGCAAGCACGTTGCGTTACTATCGCTCTTATTCGCAGAAATTTTCATATAAAACTTAGGTCAAATGTATAGTGAGGATTTTTGTACATATTGCAATCATATCAAAACATTTGTAAGAAACATTAGGGCTATTTATTGTAGGACATAACATCACCTGACTGCATATCTCCTTTTCCCCCTCCATTCACCCAACAACCTTATTTTGCGTGTATACCCGCCAATATTGTATTTATTAATGTTGATGGCATAAAGTGTCCTAAATTAGGTCGTTTTGAATTACCTTTATCGCTTATAATATTTGCTTTTAGATTTAAAAAAAACTAATAAAACCTCTCTAACATCTGTTTAACTTCCATCTGGCCAAATTTACCTGTCATATTTATCAAAACATTTAAGTAAGCACATCGGCTGTAATGCACGGTGATAAGAATGCATTCTACAAAAAAACTAGGGGTTTTTATATCTAGATTTCATAATTTGAAATGGCCTGCGTATACGGGTCAATCCAATTACATGCTTTTTTTATTTTTCCACTGGGTTTCCTGGCAAGTATGAACCACCGCCTGAATTTTAACTATTATAATTCCATTGCTTAATTAATATTTGCCACGAACATATAATGTACACGGTCCACTTTCTTGGCTTGGTTACGCCAATATAGATGAGATATTTCTTTAAAACAATAATCAGCGCATGAGCACACTGGGGTCGTGAGATGTATTGCGTGGCAAATTTTCGCACGCATCCAAAATGGCCGCCAGTCTTCGCCCTAACTGCGCTTCACACAAGCACGGCGCCAACTAAATGTCTTTCTCGTATCGTAGTCATATGCCCGATTGAACGAGGCCACATTTATTCCTTTACTAGATGATGGCGCCCGTTTAATTTCAGCGGGACGAAAAATAAATAAATAAAACTAGCAGACCTGCTGCCTGCTTTGCAGGCAGTCTCTGTCTGGTGTGTTCGTGAGATGAACTTGGTGTTTTTTTTGCACTACTCAAGTGGAAGCAGTGGAAAATGTGGCTAAATGAGTCTATATGTTTCCTAGGAATGAAAAAAAACATTGAGAATAGTTTTTTAAACGTAACTAAACATTTTTCAATAATTAATGTCATAATATTCATTTTTCTGTGCAATTCTCACTGTAGTTCCATAGGAGAGTACCATTTTTGAGATACAGTCACTCCAGCGATTGGTTAGTCATAGATAAAAAGATGAGGGCAAAGATTCCGCCTTCTATCACACAGGGAGGCATCGTTTACTTTTTTGCATACATTTACTGTAGTAAAGTTTCCTTATCTTTATATTTTTCTAACAGCACGCTCTAGTAGTCTAAGGAGAGTACCATTTTTGAGATACAGCTACACCGATGATCGGTTAGTCATAGCTAAAATGATGAGGGCAAAAATTCTGTCTTCTATCACACAGAGAGCCAATGTTTACTATTTTGCATTCATTTAGTACATGCATTTCATGTGCTAACCTATTTAAGTGAACCCGGGAGTCCCGAAAAACTAAGTCCCCGGAATCTAGCAAAATTTAAACTCCCAAAAACCACGGTTTTTTTGCATTTTTCTTTGCACCACCGACTGCTAAAAATCCAAAACTACTACCAAATCATACAGACAGATAATCCAAATTTAATTCACCAAACCTCCTTTCTCCAGCTCAAAACTTAAAGAGATAAATAAACAAATTGGATACAGAATGACTGACTGACACGCTACCAAATTAATATGTATAGTAGATTGGTGCAAAGGATTTAAAAAATTCTCCTGATTTGACATTCAAAATGGATAGAGAAGTCATTAACATGCTAAATGAAATTAGTAGTCATTAACCACACACGGAGAGGTTGGGGTAAAAAACACCTCGGCTAAAATATCACTGTAATTCTGTTGAATTGATCATTTAACCTTAGCCATAAGCTCTTCGGGCATCTGTTCCCACTTCGGGCACAGTATATGCTGTGGTTGCCAAGTAAATAAACATTTATATTTTTTATTTAGTGAATAAATAGACAAATTTTAGCCATAAACTCAATTTTTTACAGAAGGTAAGCAAATACGGAAATCAAATATAAGAATTGAAAACCTAATTCTTTCAGTCATTTGATGCTAAAACTTCTAAACCTACATCACGACTGCAAAATATTTAAAAGGCCCAAAAAATAGACCTCTGCACAGAATCCAATGCTTTTCTAATTGAAGGAAAAGTTGATTAAAAATTTTCCCACATAGCCTTGGACCTTTCTTATACCTATGTGTGTAGAATATTTAGTTGCTCTGCATATACTGCCTTTATTTAAGATAAACTTAGTGTATCTGTAGTATTTTCTCACCCTCCCATTGCGTTTAATTTTCTCTTTCAAAGCTTAGTCTTCCCCCAGACCTCAAAAAAAATTTCCTTCCCCACCTCCCAGGCATAAGCAGTTTCACTATTCATTTTATTCCACTAAAAAAATATATCCTCCGTCCCATTTTTCCTTTCCACAAATGCATACATTTTTGTTTTGCCATGTTGCCATATTACATTTTGGAACGTACAAGGGGCCGTGTTAAGGTACCACCAATGGAGAAGCGTTTTGACTAAAACTGAAATTATGATGGCTCTAACTTCTGTGGTGGTCCCTCACTTTCATTTAGTCGGGTTTAAAAAAAGCTAATTGTTTGATAACGTATATGTATTACATGAATACTCTTTCGCTTGTAATCAGGAAAAAGTGGGGACAGATGATCCTTATTTTTCATTGACTGTTTCCGTCATTTTGCGAGGTTCTTATACTTTGTCTGGTGTGGTTGATTGCGAGATACATTACTGGAATGGTTGGGTCAATAAAGAACCAGGTAATAAAAATATATGCAAAAATTACATGTTTTTTATATCAACTTTTATTTTTACGTATTATGATTTATTATACATTTTTTCACAAAAATAATTATAACTAGGTATTTTTATGACCAATAGCATTAATTTAAAAATAATTTTCAAAAACAACGTTTGGTGGAAACGAACTGAAATACTGAGTTCTTTCAAATTAAGGTTTTCTTTTTCAACACGCTTTTAAACGAATGTTGATGTGTCTCCATGAAGTTAGTGCTTAAAGGCTTCTGGAAAACTGCAACACAAAACTATTAGCTGTAAAAAAACTGACAATGACTAAAATTTGCTCACATTTTTACACCATTTTGCCCACTTTTTACATTAAAATGTTTAGGTTTGGGTACTGTGGATATATTTTATATAAAAAATGAATACTCTTCCGCTTGCAATCAGAAAAAAGTGAGGACAAATGATGCTTATTTTTCATACACTGTTTCCGTCATTTTTCGAGAATTTTTTTTCCTTGAGCTGTTGGTAAACAAAGTTCTTATTCATATACTAAAGTTAAACGCGAACGGGAAATGTGTTAAGATGGGGGTCGGATGGAGCAGCTTCCGTCCCAACAATGAAGTCGTTAATCAACCTGTTTATTCATCCGTTCGGAGTTGAATGCTCCCTTCCATCTCCTGGCGCGTCCTTTCATTTCTCATCCCTCTTGTCTGCTTCACTTGTCACTCCCTTTGCCTTTGTCTCTTAAACCCTCGCATGGACTGCATCTCGGTCGGTTGAAGAATGGCTGATTTGTATGTCCTGGGGCATGTGCTGTGCCCGTGACGCAGTGTGAACTCTGACCCACAATCCGTCCTCGAGAAAGTGAGCAAGTATTGCAATGCAGTTCCACCTTCGGCATATTACTATTGTTTTTTCATGACCGCCAGTCTTGAATTGGTTGGTTGTTTGGTTATTTTAAGAGGCGACCGAAAACTGAAATTGATTTTTTCCCGTTATATTTGCATAATTGTGGGAAGGTGGGTAGGGAATGAAGCAAGGGTGGAGAGAAACCCGGCGCACAGAGTTCAGAATTCCAAATAAAAAAAGCTGGCCAAAGTTTCTGGAATTGCGTTTTTAGGCATATTCTTGAAACTTCCCATAGAATCACCACAATAATTGGTACATCTGGAATGGCATATCATTTTTCATGGTTCCCGCCCGTTATATAGATGCAGTGTCTCAAATATTAGTTAATTTCACCAGGCACGCCTGTTTTTTTGTGGTATATTTGAAGAGAACATTTAAAACTGAGTGACGCTGAAAATAAATGTTTTTTGATCGTGCGTCGGGGTCTGACTCCGCAAGCCGAGATCTGGAAATGCGATGACTCGGTTAGATTATTGCAGTGGTATATAGCCTAACACTTCGTATTCCCAGTTTTCAAGCTTTGCGTATACTTATATTGCGAGAATATTTAAACCAGTAAATTGATAAATGTAAAGGAGTCGTGTTGATATTAGTTTTCCTTGGACACCATCCGTAAACACTTTACACCGAATCTTTCAACCCTTAAAGAAAGCGTATTTTTCCTGGGGCCCAAACATGACCTTCCAGAAAGATACGAGCTGAGAATCTTTGACCAATCTTCCTCTTCCCATCCACCAACTCTGCTCATACCCCAACATTCCAAAATGGGACTTTTTATTTTACCGCGGAGATCTTGATTTAGAAAATATATTATTTCGAAAAAGATATGCTCTCAATAATTTGAACATACTCTATAAGGCCCCTTACAGTTTTCAATAACGACTATCAAGTAATAAGGCATCAACAAAAGAAAATATTTATAGAACTTACAGGATTGTTTTAAAATATTTACCTCTTTCCGTCCCAAAATGCATTATCATGAATATGGCTTCAAAAGAGCGTCTGCCGTTTTGTGACGTAATAGCATATCGATATCCAAATAACCACTGGAACTCTAAAGCATCATGTTTATAGAAGATATTGATTTTATTCCTACCTTCAACTTAACTACTAGTTTTCTCTGAAAATGTTCCTAGTTAAAAATTAATAAAAATAGAGTACATTTGCAGCGTTTTTATGAACTGACCTCATACTTTATCTTCTGTATCTTTCTAACGGGTGGGAATTGTGACAAATGACATGCCACTCCAGCTGTACCAATCATTTTAATCTAGTCTACGAGGTATTTTATGTTTATGTATAAAAAATGCAATTTCGGACTTTTGGCGAGCTTTTTTCCAATTTATGACCACTGTTCGGTATCACAATTACCCTACCCTTTGCGGAAGGCGCGAAGGGGACCTCAGTTTAAGGTGGCTGGTCTAAAAAACCAAAGTGAACAGATTTTCTTAAAAATTTCCAAATATGTTCCTTTTTGGATATTCTTTGGAATATCGAAGAAAAAACGGAGGATCATCGACTTACTTTTTGCGATATTTTAGATTCTTTTAACATGGAGCCTTATAGCGCTCTCCACTCCAATAGGATAAATTACGCACTTTCTCCATTCCTACTGAACAGATTTTAACCAAAAACTGATATAATGTAGCTCTAATAACTTAAAATCTATTCTGAAAAAATAATTTAATACTATCGACTGAAATGTTTCGTAAATACGATTAAAACATATGTATGCGAGAATGTCGCGCGCGGCTATGTGATGTAAAGTTGGCAACGTGGCACACGAAAGTACGGGACATGCTAACGGTCACTCAGACATGACGAACAGATCTAACTTGGGCAGAATGGACGCTGTCGCCGGACTAAAAACGAAAGATTAAGTAATTTATAGAAACATATTCTCATAATAGTTCGCATTCGAGTGACAATACATCTTCATTAAAATACTTATTTTTAATTATATGGCCATGGGTGTGAACTGTTTACGGAAAATTAATTTCGCAAGAATGACTTACGAAAGTTTTTTATAATTCGCAAATTTTCATGGCAATGTGTAAATTTAAAGGACAATATTTCAGAATGTACCTAAGACATAAGCCATTCCTACTGAATATAATATAACTACGACCTATTATTTAAACTTTAAACGATCATTAAAATTTAAGTAACTAAATTTGTCAATGACTAACGATTAACCGACCAGCGTCTCACGTAACGGACGGAGGATGTACCCATTACACTTCAACTTCTCTCCACTCAGTGCTTATGTAAGGATCGGTATTTCCTTAAATAAAAAATCTCCACAGTCTGGTTGCAAAACCGTTACATTTGAATGGGAAGCCAATATTCTAGTCACCACTAATCCGATCCTCCACCATTGTTAAACCCTCTTTTTATGTACTGGTTGTGCATAAGTGTTATATGCCTCTATGCCTAAGTTTATTCGCACTTAATGTCTGTAATTCGCAGACAAAGGCAATAGCACTCGGGACTAGCTTTGGACAGTAGGTATGTTAAAAGGTATCGATATCAAATCGATGAATATTTTAAATAAATACTTGTACTGTTTAGGTAATTCCAATGATATAATACCGGTATTAAGGTGCACTTGACTGCTTATTTGCATAAATTATATGCAAATTAACGTAAACCTGGCATAATTATTCTGGTACAATCTTCCTAAATTTGCCTAAACAGTTGAACGATTGAGTACCAGATTGCAGTGCTGCTAAGTTACCGAGCTTTCAAGACTGGCCCCTCCGGTAAAACCTAACTCAAATACTACACGGTAGTACCGAAACAGAAAATATTCCAAGGTAGTACCTAATAAATAACGGTATTATTTGTCCATCCCTTCTCAGGACGAATAGGAAAATGATGACGATTATGACGAGACCAACCTTGAAATTCCGTACGAGTGCCAGAATTGTGTACGTAATCGTACGAGTGCCAGAATTTCCATCAATTCACGCCGTTTTCCAGTTGTTTTTGAAGATATTTTTGTGAAAAAATTAGTTCATTTTCCACTGTTCGTGTCGTTAAACTCATTTAAGGTAGTTTGAGCGAAAAATCACTTCACCTGGAATTTGATGAATTTGGCCTAATTTTAAAGAAACAACTCTCATCATTCCAATGATATAAAAATATCAACCCCTTGCCGATCTACTTTTCGAGCAATTTTCCCGTAAATATAAGCTGTTTTACATGGGATAGATTATGGCTGAGCGCTCCAGAGGGAGAATAATGAAGGAAACAGGAATTTATAACACCTAGATGTCGTAAAAAAACTAACGGTGTATAGATTGCATATTTTCTCAACTATTTATAAAAAATAATCTATTACTCACCACAGTAACTTCTACAGAATCGCAAAAAAATTCCTGCTGTTTTGAAGGGTTTTCAGCCGTACGGCAGGAAAAAATGAGTCAAGTTAGAGACTTATGTAGCTTTATTTATTTAATTACTGAGATTTTTGGGCATATATAACTATCTCTTAGCGACATCAATATAACAATATTTATTTCGTACTTCATACGGACGCTGAAATCAAAGAATAAAATTTAAATATGGTCTCCACTATGACTAGGGAACTATCTCGCTCAAACTACCTTAAAGTGCTGTGAAACCAGCTCTGGAGGGTGTTTCTGGCTCTCATCGGATTGACGGCATCGGAAACGGATTCAATCCGAGTCGATCGGATACCTTTTCTACGGTCGTCTTCCGTGCGCTTCACACTTACTATCGGAAAGCGTTCCGCTGTTGGTATGACGTCACTCGTCATCCACATCGAGCAGCGATGAAACGTCACGGTTTTTAAGAGAAAAGTGAGCAGCGAAAAGTAACCTCCCACCAGGTTTAACACTTCATAAAGTAGGGAAATGGGCATTTATTTGTGCTAATTGATACATTGTCTTATAATTGACGTTATTGTGGGTTAAAATTATTTTAGAATTGTCCTATTTTTTCAATGTAATCTACTGTCTATTTGTGTAAATGACGGCAATGAAGGCAAATTTAAACAATTTTGTTCGTTCATTCTCGTGAGTACACAGTTGAATATTAAGGTCACATTCATATGACTTATAATAGATACAGTCGCGAAACGTACCCTTTCTTGAAACAACAGATACCTACTCAGCATCATTTACTCAATGATTTATCCAAAATCCGACGTGTTATTTTCATTGTTTATCTCATTTGAATGCGAATGTGGTCCTTCTTCGTTAATGTATTGACCTTCATGATATTTATTTATTTATTCACCACCGAAAACAGCTCTCATTGGCCTTTACATCGGGGTATTAACATTCAACAACGGACGAGCACATACAACCATATGCCGTTTATATATAACATTTTGCTCGTAAAAATGGAGGTTCATTGGAAGGAAATACAGTGACTAGTCAATGGCTTGACGTATGGCTTGACACGTTGGATAAAATAACGGAAAACAATGGGGTTTGATTGTTATCTGTGGTACACGTAACCGGTTATTTTTATAACATCATTTTATTGCTAAAATGGCACACTTGCTAATGTCCCTGGGTGTCAAACCTGGGAATATGAGTAACTTTTCTTTAATCCATCATTAATAGTACATTACTCCCAGTATCTACAATTTTTTCAATAGAATCTGTGGACGGTTAAGTCCGTATGAAGTCGATATATGGGCGCTTGCGTGGTTAGCCGGCCCAGGGTGTCAAACCTGGGAATATCACTATCTTTTATTTATTTCATCAAATACAGTTCTCTCCTGTTACTATCTCTCATTATTTTCTCTACCGTTTCAGGACGTTTACAGTTGGTATGTGTGCGCTTTCCTTGCGCCGTACGTTGCTTTCAAATCATACTGGGGTAGATGTTGGCAGCACTGCCGATTTTATCCTTGTGGTGCCGAGCGCCTGGGCTAAAATCACGTCGCCAATATAACTACGGAAATCGCAGCAGATATATCACTTCAAACGAATATTTCACGTAGAAATATAATATTTAGGTTGTACAAAATGGAATCAACCTAACTAAGTTCATAACCATATCTAATTTTGATGTCAAAGGCCTACGATGCTATTGCTAGGTCACGTACACGTATCGTATCAAAACTAAATAAATGGATATATTTCCAAACTGAAGGACCAGTTTCCACTACATTAAGCTACCTGAGATATTTATACGTTATTATGCTATGCATTCCAACTCGTCTCATCTTCCTTTTACTAAATTACTTGCCCAAATAATATGTAATCAAACTTGCGCCAACAGTGATACAACTTGCGCATATATTGTCCCATTTACACGCTAATTAAATTCTCCCACACCTATATTATTCTGGCAGAACATCCACATAAATGTGCACTCATGAAATAAAGCGGTATTATCTATTATAGCCAAATAATTAACGCCAACAACATCATAAGGGTATTCACCTGAGACCAACCAACGCAATCGGAATGACTTTCCGACACCTCCATCCCGATCGACCCGGTTCCGATCGGAAAGCCTTCCTTGAGTCGATCGGAAGCAGTCTGAAACGCACGGATTGTCCTGTCGATAGTAAGTGACGTAGAATCCTATCCAAGCCTTCCGATCCGATCGGAACGGATGACTCTGAAACACCCCCCTGACAGTGACAGTATCTACATCTCCCGCTTATGAAAACACGAATTTAAGACATTGACAGGAAATAAATCGTTCCTATCACCTGGGTTTCGAAGTATGGGTCCTCTCTGAGTGCTTCTACCCAACTTATTCCATGACCAATCTCATAATCAATTAATCTCAGCCCTAGAAGTGGATCCTCCCCTTGTGAGTTCCTTGCATTCCAACGTGTTTGATTGAAAAACTTTTCGACCTTTTCGCCTGCACCAGTCTCAGTGGTAGTTCTAACTGCGAAGTTCCTCTCTCTTTTGAGTTTCATTCTTCTAGCGGAAGTTAAAATAGTTTTAATGAACATTTGGTCAAGTCGATCGGTACGTACTTAGGGCTTACGGATTTTTTACCCATAGGTTAGAGAATAATTTGGACAATTGCTGAATAACCTGCTGAAATTGAGTTGTCGAGAAAGGATTTATAAATCGGACGTAAAGGGAAAGTGATGACGAAACAAATTTTGTATCTGGCTCGTTGACATGCAGGAAATGAAGTTAGATAGTCTAAAATTTTGAAGAAATGCCAAAATAAGGATGAGTTAGATTTTAACTTTTTGGCTAGCTGTGTAATGCGTAGGAAATATATATATATTTAGACAGAGGAAAAAAAGGGGGAAGGCTTTTGGAGGCGTTTGAGGCGTGGTGAACGGTGTGGAGACTATGATGGGATGGAAATAAATACAAGCAAGGAGTGAACTGTTCTTTTTGCGCTGGGCAAATGAGTAGGGAAAGCAATTGCCGGAGAAAATGTTATGGAGGGAGGATAAGAGAATGGATGAAGTGATCAAGGGAGATGTAATGCTGAAGATAACGGGAAGTTCTTATTTTAAGACAAAGCTCGCGTTGGAGGATCAGTCAAGTTCATAACTAAGATAAGAATTATAAAAAGGTAAAATAATTATCTCACAGCTATAATTAATAAATGGACTACTACAGTTAATGATACAGTAATCATGTCAATCTCATTAAGGATTTGACACATATTATCATGGAATGTAATATTTGGATGTGTATCACATCATTCTCTTCACTGACTTAAACTTTTCAGTGTTATCCAACCCAAAATTTTGCACGATCTGGAGTTTTTGTAATCGAGATTAAAATTACTCGGCAAAATATCGTATTTTCTAGTTCCTTATCTCTCCTTCAGACCAAATTACTCTCCCTAATATTTCATTTTTCGAGAATATTTCATTTTATGCTCTTCATTTTTCGTTCAACATACGATTTAGAAATCATCAAAGTTTTTTCCGTCCTATATATATAATTTGCTGTTGGTACCAATGAGGAAATATATATACGCTCCTGTTCTCGAACTTTTACACCGTGTTTTTCAGGTTCCACAGCCTTTCCAATCCCAATAACGTTGCACCAACGTCTCAAATGAAGGATATTTATGCACTTAACTTAAACATAGTAGATTCCGGTGAAAAGGACCACCGGTAATTTGAGATAGCCGCTTAATTGGGCCAAATCTTGAAGAACAGAAACCAATTGAACAGTGTCCCAGAGTTTTCTCCGCTTAATCGAGACAGCATGCCGCTTAATTGGGTCATGCGTCAGTGACATTGGCTCTACACTCGCGAGGAAATGCCAATGTTATCATATCAGAAAACAATTTTTAATCATTTGACTTCTTTCAATTAAACTTATTTTCCATATGTGGACCTATTCCTGCAGCCTGTAGGGGATCCGGATTTCGTTTCCGGGCCACGGGAAGTGGTTAATGGGTCAACAGATTAGTCTTTTGAGGAGAGAAGGGTGTGGGCAACGACCGTCCGTTTTAGCTTATTGTCAGTTTAAGGGATAATGAGAGAGGAGTGGTGACACCCGTGGTGAGGGTTTACGAGCGGGAAAGGGGCGGATTTCCAGGGATAACTGGCCGATGTCGAGCAGGGGAGACTGGTCGTGATAAACAATGTTGCTTACTAAGAGCTTTATAAAAAGTACGGCCCTGGGGGAATATATGTTCTTTCAAGAGCTTTTTGTTTGCGTCGTCCTGCACAAAATTCAACAGACCCATAATGACTGACCCTTGTGTAATACATGTTGGTGACTACTTACCCCCTGCCGGACACCCTTGAGGTGGGTTGCAGGGTATTTTGTAGATGTAGATACGGTCTATCCCCTTTCCACTTTACAACTGAACCATCGACATTGGTAGATTTCAATGCTTTTTCTTACCTTTCTGTTTTTCCCACCCCCATCTCGGGTAGGTAACGCATGCAAAGGACTCATTTTTATCTTCACTCGCAATTAGTCTTTTGAGAACTAACCGGTGTCAGTCGTGCGTAAGTGTGCTGGGATGTATCTCGTGTTTAGCAATCTGAGTGAACCTTGAATCAGTGAAATTGGTTTAGTGCCGGGAGTACCAAAACACCTCTTTTCCCTAGTGTAATATGCCACGTAAGGACCTTTCACTGGCTGAAAAAATTGCCATCCTGGACAAAATTAAAGATTATCCACCTCATTTCAGTCATCGCCGTTTGGCAGAGATAACTGGAGTGCCAAAATCGACGATAGCTCGGTTCATACAGCATCAGGATAACTGAGAGAAGAATGGAGTCGAAATGGAAAGCGAGCACCTCCCCTGAAACGCAAGCGTCTAGGTAAGGATCCTGATCTCGAGGACGCTTTAAATCAATGGTTTTCCATTGTTAGTGAACTATGGGTTTGAGTCAGTGGTCCAATGTTAAAAAAAGAAGTCGGAGGAACTAGCTTTCAACATGGTCGTGATGATTTGAGGCAACAGATGGTTGGCTGTCTAGATGGAAGATCAGAAACGAAATAAAATTCAAGAGAGCTCATGGAGAAAAAAGTAGTACTGATATTGTGAGTGCAGAGGAGTGGAAATCGAACAAACTGCCCTCATTACTCCAGAAGATTTGTGCGGATGATATTTACAACGCCGATGAAACAGTACTGTATGCTACTCCAAATGGCTCTCTTTGCTACAGTTATATAGAACTAACGGGCTCCAAAAAAGCGATGGATCACATCACTGTTTTGTGATGTTGAAATGTTTCGAGAACTGACGAAAAAAAACTTCTGGTTATTGGGAAAAGTGCTAATCCTCGATGCTTTAAAGAATTAAGAATAAACAGTTTACCGGTGGAGTACCACGCCAATAACGATGAATGGATGACTGTGGGCCTCTTTACGCAATGATTGACCGATTGAGATAAGAAATTAGCGAGAAAATCAAGAAAGGTCCTTCTTATTCTTCATAATTGTACGGCACATCCTAATTGTTCAAGTGATTTTGAAAAACATTTATTTGGAATTTCTGCCCCCAACACAACATCTATGGTGCAACCAACGGATATGGGGATCACCAATAATTTAAAAACGCTTTACCGTGGGAAATTAGTAGATTATATTCTATGATCTATAGAAGATAACCTTCTGACATCGTCATCCACTGCCAATGAAGTAAGCTCAAAGGTGAATATTCAACAGGCGATAATATTTCTGGCTGAAAGCTGGCGAGAAGTCACCAGTAAAACGATTCAAAATTGGTTTTTTCATTGTGGTTTTAAACATTCCAATACAGAAATTCCAGAAGCACCTGAAAGTGAATTCATCTCGGAACTGCATCAAGTAAGGAACCATGAAGAATTCGATAATATCGACTGCAATATGGACTGCTATGGCACAAAGGAAAACAGTGAAGATGATATTGTCGAAACAATACTATCTAGGCAGCAAGGTGAGGCTGAAGTTGAGGATAGTGATGGCGATGGAGACGTACCAGAGAGTAGCCGAGTGACTTCTCAGGATGCCAGGAAGTTCATTGATTGGTTACGATGCTACTTCACGCAAGAGGGCAACGAAGGAAGCCCATTATCATCATTGGATGTCTGTGCCGACTTTTTTCGTGCGACGAGGATGAAGAGAATGCTGCAAGATACATTAGACAAATTCCTCAGACGAGGAGCTACGAGTTAAACAGTGGGTACTTGCATGTTTCTAAGTAAATGAAATATTTAGAGATTATCTAATTTACCATTGATTGTTATTTAGTATAACTTCATTTAATAGATCCAGCGTCGCCTGAGGCTGAGAAAAACATGTATTTTCAATAAGACTTACAGAATCCCTGCAAAATGTTCAAAAATAAATTATTCTTGCTGATTTATGAAGCCAAATAATTGTTTAATAAACTTATTTGCATTATAAACCTTATTTAGTCTTTTTTGTTTTATTTCAACATTAGTTTATCCATATTTACGGGATACTTCGCTTAATTGGGGCAGCCGCTTAATCGGGACAATGTGCGCTGGTCCCGATGTGTCCTAATTAATAGCGAAAAACATATCTATTGAGACCAAATCGTGTTTAATCTTTTTTTCGTTTGCGCGTTTACATGTCGTGTAGAAGAGCTCTTAACATTTCACTTCACCCTAGTCATTTTTCCTGGTAACCAGTATAACTACCAGTTACGTCAGCGCTGAAATATTTAAGTTAATCGTAATATCTTTATTATAAGAAGATGCCCATAAAACACTTCCATTGAAAATTTCTACGGTTAGAGTCGTTTTCCGTCATAATGCCCTCAGTTGAGCTGACTACCTGCAAGAAACGTCTAATGCAGCGTTGCCATGTGGGTCTAATGTCCTTCTTGCGTTCATCGCTATATAACATTAGGTTTTCACTAAAAATTATTTATGGTTCATTTTTCACAATTTTTTTCACATTGGTATATAAATATTTTGGGGACCTTCGTGTAGTAATTTGTACCATAGACGAGAGTCGTTTTTGTAAAATATATTAATTTTCGCTGACCACTTTTCCCAGCGCTCATAAGACCATTGTAAAAGTACGTGGACTTTGAATACCTATATTTTGTATATGCAATGAAGGATTTACTAACATGTTTGCCATAGAATAGATGCCCCTCTCTCCCTTTTTGTGTAAATTATCTGCTTCGACGGAATTTAAATTTTTGTACGAAACGAAACGATAATACTGTGCAAGGAAAAGGGATACAACCGAAGAGAATAGTCCTATTAGTGGATGGCGTGGAAAGAGATGGTAACCATGAAGAGAAAATGTGAGAATTTGAGTGCTGACTGAAAATCTCTTCAGGGACTAATATATCTTCATATTTTGGGGTCTGTTGATGCATGCCGATGCTCATATAAGCCTACCGGTCATTACAAATAGAATAGATCTTCAATTTTTCGAAATATATATTTTACATTTATTAATATTAACCCGGGAGTGGTCGCTAAGCTACCTATCACGCAAGCGGTCGCTTGTGAGACGTTTTCTCACACTCATATGTATCATTGATTATCTATCATAGAGCGTTTATTGGCAATATATTACACTATATTTAGATTTAATTTATTTCTCTAAATGTTCATTTTAAACAATGATTTCCACATATACAAAATTACTGATACACTTACGTAATCATTGCTAATTTTACTGGCGATGATATCATTGGGTATAATTGAAAGAAAATTACCATTCTAATGAAGAAATCTTTATTTATGAGGACATACATTCTTATGGCTTATAAATTTGCATAAAAATATCTGCTCTCCACGCAATGAATCAACTTTGCCCGCTAGCTGCGACTGGTGTAATGCAACTTAGTGATACAAAAACATTAACGCCAGTGGTCGCGCGATGAGAAAAAGTCTCACACTCTGTAGCCGACGGTATCAGACATATCATAACACAGCTGCGGACGCTTTATTTATACTTTTTGAAACGGTCGGTCAATAGGAAGAGATAAACAGTCAGCTAGAAGGAAAGGGAACTTATTCTAACTCATGATTACAAAGTGAGCACTAGTTTAAATTTGGTGTGAGAGAAAATCTCATTGTGTGACCAATGACGGGTTAAGGACTAATATTTTGCGAAACATATTTTCGTGTCCTTCTCTTCGCCGAAAAATCGTTTAAATCTCGGATGGTGGAGGAACGGCCATGGTTCCGTTTTGTCGTTCAATCGCCCGGAAGGATTTAATTGGGAGCAGTCGGTCAGTTTAAATGGGGGCTGAATCGTACTCATCATCCGGGAGACGTGCGAATTATAAATAATCATCACCCTTCGCGCGACGCCCCATCTTTTAAAATGTGCGACCTCGCCCATTCATGACGCTCCGGACGAATCGTTCCTCCGTATTATACATCCCCACGTGACCTTTTTTTCTCCTTCGTGCCCGCCGCTTATTGTTCCCCAGGGACCGTTTACCATGCGAACCAGGGCCTCGATGGCATTGGAGCAATGGAAATCCTCCCTCTCCTTCTCCACCACCCGCTGTTCACTTCGCGAAAGGAACGATCGTTTTCTACGCCACCGAATCCATTTCGCGGTGGACAATGGCGGAAGGGAGAGGGAGAGAGGCGTCTTCATCTCTTTCAATCCCATCGTCTTTTTTTGTTCCGCTATTTTCAATTTTATTCTGGAGAAAATGACTGAGGATCTTGGTGATGCAGCGACCTAAGGGCTGGAGCTCGTTCCCCCCCGTTTAAGGGAATTTTCCCGGGTTCCCAGAAATTCGGGAGAGATATTTTATTCCCGAGAAAACCGAGGTAAGTAGGAATCATTTGTCCTGCAACCCATTGTCATAATTTTATTTTAAAAATTCAAACGTTTTTAGCGTAGATATCTAATATCACTGAATCTAAGCAAAAATAATGCAGAAGTTATTAACTTCCGCCGCGCAATACGGTTTTGAAATAAGAATAAATGTCACGAGGAAATATTCGCCTGAACCGGGAGTCGAATCATTACCGAACCAATGCGCAGATCCCCATGCACACCAGAGTTCTTAGATCTATTGAAAATTTCAGCAGGATAGATGTGCGCAGCCTATCCAGGCATTAGGGATGGTAAAGGATTTAGCGTCATGAATGCTGGCTTCTTTGAAACCCTTATTCCATTTTAATAACTAAAGACTGATATTGTACTACTAATGTACCTGATGATGACAGCGTGAAAGCTAAAACACGTGTTGTACGATGTTAATAAAGTGGAAAGTACAATATCATACAATATTATGTTCCACCACATCTCTCCTGACACTTTTGAACTTATTCCCCTTCATTGACATCCTTGATGGATTAATTTGATGGAGTAGGTGAAACTTTGTAGAATTTATCAACGTTAAGCAAAATGAAAAGAAACTAATTT
Source organism: Pyrrhosoma nymphula (assembly GCA_963573305.1). Classification (NCBI taxonomy): domain Eukaryota; kingdom Metazoa; phylum Arthropoda; class Insecta; order Odonata; family Coenagrionidae; genus Pyrrhosoma; species Pyrrhosoma nymphula. The sequence goes on from OY754337.1 coordinate 93,796,476, forward strand.
GTATCATTTCTCAAAGGTTATTTGTTTCATGGAACGATTTTTTCGTCTATTTTGTCATTTAAAAAAGTAAAATTGACAAAAAAATAGTTTTTCAAGAGCCTTTTGTGAGATTGATAAAGCTTGAGGGGGGAGGGTTTTAAGAGATTTTGTTGGGGAGGTAGTTTTGTTACAAATTAGGTGATGATCAGAGAGAAGGGAAGGAAAAGTATAAACAGTTTCAGAGTCAAGTGGTGAAATACGTGTAAGTAACGAATGTTAAGGGCTTTGTGGGCTAGGGAGCGAAAATATGTCAGAACGTTAAAGAGATAAAAACAATGCGAATATTTAAATTCTGCAAAATAATTTAAACTTAGCACAATGGTGAAATTGGTTGCGTAAAATTTCTAGCATTCCTCAAAAATTCGCTTTACAACTTTTGTCTTGAAGATGTAGAAAATTCTGAACCGTATCTCTCAAAATTGAATTTAACAGATTTTCACGGAAATTCTCGGGAAATACGGTTTGCCAATCTCTATTCCCGAAGGTTTCAACAATTCGAGTGCTCGGTTGCCCTATTGGCGGCAATGCGACGTATTTCGGGAGGTTTGGCGCATGTTCGAAGGGGTTTTGAGCGATTATAACGAGCTCCATTCACGGTCGCCGGAAACCATTCAGCCCAGGATTTTTTTCGTGAGCTGCGAGAGATTTCACGTTGTAGGACTCATCATGAGTTTCTTCATTCATTTTTTCATGAAATAAAGATGTGGAGACAGCGAGCTGCGTGAAACTCGAAATGCGATACGATGCTTCACGGTGACGTTTTATCACCGCTTGCCAACTTGATTCCGAGTGCGCGAAATTTCTCGTTGAGTGATGCGGATAGAATTTTGCACCAGCCAAATTCCGAAATAGAAATGCTGGTGAATAGGGGATATTCAATCTCCATTCAAATTCACTGTCTTTCTATAGAGTATGTGAATCGTCTAGGACCGAGGAACTTGGGTATAATATTGTTTTAAATTGTTATAAACTTAATGAAATTGTTTAAATTTTGAAATATAATCCGTAACTAAACTTTCCTGTTTCATGACCTTTAAAAGAAGTTCTTTAGTACATTTGTAGCTTCAATGTTCTCGGAGATATGCCGTAAAATGTGTAGACAATTTTGGAATTCAAATATTTCGACGTTGCAATATCTCGTTAACGGTTGCATGTATTACAAAATGGGTTCGGAGTTTTCAATATACTATCAAATGAGGACGATATATATATATATATATATATATATATATATATATATATATATATAAACTTCCAGGAAAATCACTCGGGTGATAAATATACAGTATGCCAAGAGGGTGGCCGATAAAAAATATACACACGGAAAAAAGAACACTTACACATAAAAATTTTCGATATTTCGGTGAAGTCTAGCTCCACCTTTCTCAAGGTTTAAGGTAGAATTCCTACCTTAAACCTTGAGAAAGGTGGAGCTAGACTTCACCGAAATATCGAAAATTTTTATGTGTAAGTGTTCTTTTTTCCGTGTGTATATTTTTTATCGGCCACCCTCTTGGCATACTGTATATATATATATATATATATATATATATATATATATATATATATATATATATAACTTCTTGAAGGATCACTCGAGTGATAAATATAAAATATGCCAAGTGGTGGTCGATAAAAATGTATAAACAAGCGAAAGACACAAATTAAAACTTCCAATATTTCGGTGGTATTGGCATCCACCTTTCTCAGGGTAGAGAGTAGGAATGAGGAAAGGGACAGAGATTGAGGTATGGGAGAGCAAAGAGGGGGAGACGAAGGTGTAAGAGGGGAAGGAGGGAAAAGAGGAAGAGCGGGAAGAGGGCGAGCGGAGGGGTGAGAGGAATAAAGGGGAGAAAAAGGAAGTGGAGAGTGGAGGAAGCAGGGAGAGAGGAGATGAAGGGGAGGGAGAAACTAGTGCGATTTATTGAGTCCAGGGGGCGAGAATTAAAGTACAAGAAGATTCAAGATCTTTGAGCTGATGGGGAGAGGAAGAACTTTTGAGCTGAAGGGGAGAGGAGAGGAGGCACGTCTCCTCCCACAACTCCACATTTAATAATACTTTTAAAAATGGCTTCCTCCTTCTCAGCTCCAAACTCCAGTCACCCCTTACAACCGGCCTAGATGCAAAACATGCTTAATATTTACCACGAACTGACTCCCGAATAAATTCCTAAATTCTCACCTTCCTTCCGTTTCCTCACCCTCCTGTACCATCTCTAACATTGTTTATATACTTCTTTGTAAGCTATGCCCGGCCTTCTACATTGGACTTTGTAGTACACATCTCAATATCAGAATAAATAATCATCGTGCCTCATGCAATCCATCCTCCCAAAACTTCTCTCACTCTGTCCCTACTCACGCCGCCTCCCATACTACTAAATTTGACAATTGCTACAATGTAGCTGTTCTGGCCTCTCTACCCCCCACAGCCACTCCAATTACTTTGAAAACTTTAGAGCAAGCCTGCATATTTTATTTCAACGCTCTTCACCCACGTTGCCTCAACCGGTCCCATTAATTTGTAAACATCCTCCCTCCCCCAACCTTCAACATTGTACCTATAATTTTGTAACATCTTCTCCCCTCCCAACCTTCAACTTAGTATCTTTCTGTCTCTTAACTTGGTCCTGGGAACTTTCCCATTTCGTCTATTCCATTTCCCTTACCTCCATTCCACCCCTCCTTTACTTTTCACCTTCTCTCTCCTCACTGCTCTATTCCCCTCACCATCCCAAACATTTCCTCATCATTCTTCCTTTACCTCTCGCTGAAAAAGGTGGCGGCGATCCACCGAAAAATTCAAAACCCGTGTGTCATACAATGTGTTTCTTCTTTTTAGTCACATTAGTGACTAAAGGTATATATATATATATATATATAAAGAAAACGAAAAAAATATAAAAGTATAAGCTAGCAACAAGGCGTTGAGGTTGGGGAAGGATAGGAGATGACGGAAACACGAGAAGGACATGAAACGTCCAAGAGATATATATGTCGATCGTTATGCAATGAAGATTTTTGCATTCGTTAAACATCCGTGGAACAGAGTGACATTTTTATGCAAATAGACTGATTTATCACCGACGTGTTTCAACGGTTGTTGTAAATGCTGGCAAGTAGTTCGCAGAAATGTATGCATGGAGCACAATAATCCATCACAGGAAATCTCGGAGGCTACCAGAGCGAGTTATTTATATCAACCCTCGAGAATATATATTTGCGTTGTCACTGGGCAATATTTTTATCCAAAACTTTCAAGAAATGTTGGCAAATGTTTGCTTTAAATGTAGGATAAAGGTCCTTATATCCTAATTACAAAGGAAAGCTTAACAGGCAAAACTTTTACAGTACAGTTACACTTTCAATAATAAGATATCAGTTGCCGTCATAAATCCGTCGGACATCATAATCCCCAAAAAAGTTTGCAACAGAAGCAATAATAAATGCTTTGTGAATAAATCATGCAAACATTTTACTATGTATAGCTGAAAATACGTAAAAATATTGATGGTTAAATGTTGTTATCTTTCTATTGAGACAAATCGAAACTTGGTGATGCAAAAGCTATTCGTGGGTATTTAGGTTATTAAAATATTTGAAATGTTTTAATAATAACATATTTAACGGATATTTGACTTCATGAGTGTTTATTGAAATTTCGATTTTACTTTGCGATTTATGATGTTGTTTTACTAGGTGAAGAATTTTCAGTTACTATTTGTAATTTTTAAATCGCCCTTTATAAGAAACATGTCCTTGTTTTGGCATTCATAGTGCCAGTGACCGTCATTCACTTAGTCCTTTAAATATACTTGACTGATGAAGGCTTTACTTCGTAGAAGTTACTACTACTCATAATTGACGTAGCTTAGTACTTTTCTACATTTTATTATAACACGACGCGTTTCGCCGCTATACGGCATCGTCAGATTTACAAAATATAATATACATAAGTTTGTTGTTTCAGTTTGTTATTGTTGTTGTAGTTACGGAGGAGGAGGGGGGGAAACAGATATTGTGGCAGGGTTGAGGGGAGGAAAAATGAAAGACACAATGATTAAGGGCTGGTGAGGCGGGAAAGATTAATTTTATCTGAAAGGAGGGGGGAGGGATGCGGAAAAAATAATTCGTTGCAAAGGTGTTTTGACTGTCTGATAATTGCTAATTGTTCCAGTGCGTCCATTTTCAGGCCTTTGGGAATAACTTAGTCCTTTAAAGTTTGAAATTCTACCTATTTTCATATACCTTGCATTCTTACCATCCAAATTGGATCTTACAATGAATAAATCCTGTAAATTATATCCCCCATAAAGTCACCACAGGGGTAATCATTTAATTTCCAATTAAAAACAAATTATTTGGCATGACGATGAATGTTTGTCAAACTCCTAAATTGGCATTTTTTCTATTTTCGTTTTTGAAAATGTGTTAGCTAAAAATGAGCCAGTTGTATTTGATTGAAGTTTTGAGGCCATTGGAAATTATTTGCTATTACCTATATGTTTCTACGTAAATATATATCCATCGCTCAATTGTATTCCATTGTAAGCTGAGTCAAAGTAACTCAAATTTTTTAGCGGTGTTTCCAGGAAATTTTCTATCTTTACCAATTTATTCCATTGGTCCCATTCTTTCATTCCTAAAATATGGGCTTCTTTTTTAGTTACACCTTGCTCCTGAAATAATGTATTAGATTTCGAATATTCCTATAAATAAGTTATTCCTTATCTTGAGAGAAAGTCTAAAAATTTAGGAAGGTTTAGAAGGAGATAAAATCTCTTCATCCTACGTAATAATCACCGCTGTCACCTATTTCACCATAAAATCCCTATAAAAAAATGAAAAGGCAGAAAAAATGAAATGGATGGAAAATATGCATGCATTATTAGACAAAATGTAGCCTATCCGTCATACTTTTAGTGAAATTGCACGGAATGAATTATATTTTCGATTTACCGTCGGTTTCAAGGCTTCATACGTGTTTTTGCATGTTTCTGCGAGCACATTATCCACAGAGGGTGCTCCACGTAGATAGCCTGCATCGCGAACGCTTGTGTGCAAGTAATCCTATGATGGAATTTGGGACTATCGGTCTGTGCACTTAATCAACGTACCGTCATGCTCTGCTCTGTAAATCACCTCTCGTTTGCCGTTACCCACGACCTATTTCGTTGCAAATCTCGATTTCAAAGTCAACCAGACCGTAGTATTAAAAATCCAGTAATTTGGCTTCGGTTCCTCGATTCAAAATTGTTTGAATGCAGTCGCGTTGAATGGGTAGCCTGTATTTTGATGTGAATAAATGAAATAAGTAATAAAAATAATTTAAAAAATCTTTAATTTTACCGGTAGCCCACTTGAAGAAATGAATTCAAGTCAACAATGAAATGAAGCACATGTTACTTGTATTAAAATAGGTACTACAAATATTTGAAAATGAGGAAAAATTAATATTTATATCAGCCTCAGTCTGCGATTGGTGTTCACAACGTGAAACCCAGTCAGTATATATTGCATATTTGTTGAATCACAAGAAAACAATATTTATTATATTATTAGCTAACGCCAAATTGTATTCTTAAGCGCGTCATTCTTATGCTATTCTGTTATAAACGATGAAAAAATTAACATTTAATCTTAAAACCCTGGAAATTCAGCAGAAATAAGTTAAATACCTGGTGTTTTACGGAGAAAATTATCTGGAGCTACCATTAAATTTACATTGAAACTTTTCTAAATATACACTAATTCATATGTGTTGTGCAATATTTTATGCGTCTATTGTTTATTCTTTGAAGGCTGGTCGTTACTTCCAAATCGTTCCAGTTGAAACTTCACCATACTTTTGGTTATCCCTCTAAATATCCAAATAAACGTTTGTTTTTTAATTAAAGTGAATGCTAGTCAATGATTTGCGGCGTGTGTCGGCAAACAGTTTGTGTTTCCTTGGTTTTGACTAGAATGATTATTAAATGGTCCTTTGATCGCTATTTAATTGAATTCGTGTAATTAAGGAATTCGTTTATGTCATATTTCATTGAGGTAAATAATATCGCCCAAATTGAGAATCACTATTTCCCCATTTACTTCGTATAATTAAGAAACTGGAGTCTAATTCGAATAGGCGTAAAAGGTTCAATGTACCTGTAATCTCTGCATTGAGGAATGTACGCGTCACTTATTTTAGATTTTCTACCGAAAACGTGCACTAGTCGTAATGCATTCCTGAAAAATCTTGTAAAAACCATAACGCTTTGCAGCTGTTTAATAATAGGCCTAACTTGAATTGTAATTTTAGACCTGAGTGGAACAGTTGCCCCTATGCTATTTCATCAATTGTTAAATTTGACTCTCTCCTTTATTACTTTTTCAACTTCCCTATTCATTTACTTCAAGTTTACATCGATTTCGGAATTTAGTAATCTGAGATACCTACTTAGTAGGCTTGGGACTTGCAACCATTTTTTCCTGCTATTTTTGCGAGAATGCTTTAGCGATTATCAGCATACCGGCTCATGACGCGGCAGTGAAATCCTCTCTTTTCCAGCAAGGCATGTTGAAGGGAAGGGAGAAATTCAATTACCGGGAATAGCTCTGGGATCAATGTATGGGTGTGTTCTAGAAGTTGAGCTGCAGGTATGCTGGAGTCAGACGCATCTGAATAATTTTCACTTCAGATTTTAAGGACACGCTCATACACAAGGATAGGAATAAAAGAGATTCAACTCAAATCACTAGGAAATAATTTTGCACCATTTCATGCTTCGCGTATCTCAGAAAATCATCATGTGGCGAGACATTAATGCTTCGACGAAAACTATAGACTATATTTTGCGAACGGTAAGAACAAATTTTCCTCGTCACTTGCGGTCTTCAGTAATTCATCATGTGGTGGAGCTGATGTAAGTATGAACCTCATTTTAGTACACTAATGTTACAAATATGTTCCGTTGATAGTTTCAGAAGTTGTTATTTCCAGTATCTTGAAAACATTGCTATCAACATACTAATGTAATTATTTTCTTACATTTTAGTCATGGATTGATAAAAAAGATATATATGAAAGAAATTACAGGGAAAGCGAAAAACCACTAGGCCGTCATATATAATTATTTATCATCACCCTTTTGAAAATAATTTTACCACAAAAATGAGAGTAAAAAATTATTACTTTTATTCCAAAAGCTTCATGCCAAACTTCAATAGCCAAACTAATAAATTACTTTGGTATACAGAATAAACAATCATTCCAAAATATGCTGGCACTATTATTAATATACCGTATTCTCCACAATTTAGATATAATATTATAGATTTTATTACTTTGAGTTGTAGTAAAACTGATAATTTTAAATGTCTTTTCAACAAATCTTATTTCTTTGCTTTGTACTAGCGGACTTAACGTAAGACTTCATTGTATTACATCTTATTGACACATTCTTTATATATATATTATTGACTAAAATATTGTCAAAATAGCTTTCACTCCTAAGTAAACATTTTTACTGCTTTTAGTGATAAAATATATTTATTAATTATTTAAAAGAGAAGAAAATTTTAAAATCTAAATGTAGTTGTGGTTAATTATTTTAAACATTTTATGCTTGATTTCTATCTGTATCTGAAGTAATATATTACTAACAGTGGTCTTCTCATTCGTTTTGTTTGCTGTCTTTCTTTATTCCTAGAAAATCATTTCACCTTTTTGTGGACGTCTAATGCACTTCTCTGCTTTGTAAATACCTTTTGGTGTGAGTATTAAAAAGTGATGTATTGTATTCAATATCCCGATGTAGTTTCAGAAATTATTCATGCTGTGTCATGCGTCATTCTTTCCCCTTTTCATCTGGCTCTTCTATTTTTTATCGATCTTATAGGCGTCCTTGAAAACATTCCATATCAGTTTCCAATATCATCTTTATTTGCTCTCTAATTTCTGAACATTTCTCGCAGACTCTTCCTTTCTTCCTCTTCCCTACCTACGTCTTCTTCATTTTCGTCTTCCCTTTTAAAGAGGTTCCATCACGATGCTTTTAAACAAAGCAAGAACTCCATTCAACCCTTTTTGTTTACTTTGTTCAATAAATACTGCTCTCACTGATGTAGTGCCTTAGCTATGGAAAAACAAAGTAAAGCTACAAAATATTCAGGTTATTTGACGATCATGTTTTTAATTTACACTTTTTCCCACCCGTACGAGCCGACTACAGCGCCATTTCTATTTGACTATAGTATTTTGACTCAATTTATTTAAGTTATTTGCTCAGTCACTCAATGATTCAACCAGAAGGTTGGTTTGGATAGTTATGGGTAGAAATGCCCCCGGACTAAACCACAGGCGTGTGAATTTCACACGTACAAGGTAAGGGGGCCAGTTCCTTTCCCTGGGCCACCTCGAACTCTGAGGATTTTTGTTCGGGGGCGTTCAAAGGATTTGAACCCTTCGATCAGTAGCCTAGCGCTGTACCCACTAGGCCACCACGCTCAAGTCATTTTCCTAATAACTCAAATAAGTGGATGAGGTACTGAAACTTTATTTTTAGTCAATCCCTAGGTGTTTTTGCTTCTAAATGGTACATGTACAGTTTTCTGCGAAAATGGCATTTATAGTAGATGGAAATATACCGTTTTTCTCCATGTTTTACCCATTATCACATTTATCACTATGTAATTTCAAGTTCAATTTGGAAGCATATAGCAAGGAAAGGTACAGTTGATTTCGTTTTTATGTATTAGAGGCTTATCATGATTATATTACCTTAAAATAAAACAAAAAGTATGCCAGCTCGCTCATTTTTAAATTAGAATTAGATAGTCATGTCACCGAACAAATAATATCCTTCAAATACTAAGGAATAGATCTGTTCCATTGTGGATATAAAGAGGAAGAAGTTAGAGAAAGTGATTAAGGAAAATAAAAAAGCGGGCTGCCTCAATGATAGCATCTGGAATAATAAGCCTATAGGAGACGAAACTAAGGCTAGAGTATACAAAGCAACAGTCTGGCCAATACTGGCCTACATGGCACGGACATGACCGGTGCAAATAAAACAAAAAGGTTTCTAAAAACGACAGAAGCTAAAAATCCTAAGAAAAATTGTAACAAAAATTGTAATTGGATATAATTAGAGATGAAACTATTACTAAGGACTGCCATTTAGAAAATATCAACGCATGGATAAACGGGTGAAAGCAGGAATGAAATGGTCGCATAGGTAGAATATAAGGCGGAAGAGTAGTTAAGATTGCGAGAGATAAACTTCCAGGTGAAAAAGAGATGTGGGAAAACCAAGGGAAAGATGGCGGGCGGGATGCGGAGATGGAATAATCTAAACTGAACTGAAACGTTATGGACTGAAGTAAACAGGCGCAAGCCTAGTAAGAAAGTGGGTAGAAGAGGAATAGTTAAGAGGACCAATTTTTCCAAAGATAGTCAAAGCATGAATAAAATATAATTTCAGTAATTTTATGGTGCAACCACCCCTTAGCGTTTATCATCTTTATTTTCTCTATCATGTTCTCAAATAACCACGCTCATCGAATTTCCTTATAAGCTCTGTTTGTTTTTTTCACTAACAGCAACTCTTGGGGTTTCTACGTTCATTACACAGGCATGTCAGATTCGTGGATCAAATTACACAGTCATCCTGCTCTCTAATTGATTCCGGACTTGCTCTTCAGAAAAACCCTTAAAACGAAATATGAGCTTCCATGGAGACTATCGTATGATGATCATATCACAAATAATCATCATTATTATGATCACGTTTTCTTATTTTACGAAAATTATACAATTTTACGAGAGAGAAGATCACCTGGTCACCGAGCACAAGAGTTTAATATGGGTTCTCAACGTTATTATGCTTTCCATACTTCAATCCACGTCATCCGACTTCGATTCGTAACATTCCTTTATCCATAGATTAAACAAAATTGCGTATTTAACTGTTTTTCCATTCTTTCCCTCGACTTCGAGTGACTATTATTTCAATTTTTACTGCATACAGAAATAAAGCCTTATAAGCGATAAATGCGAACTTCACATACATTTCTAATGGAAGTTGATGTGAGTAATCGAGAAATGAACCTGAGACTAATTCTTTGCAAACCATGGCGTATGATCTGCTTTTGAGCAACATTTAATAATTTGCAATGTTTGCAAGTCGTTCAATTACTGACTATTGAAAAATACTGAGCTTTCCTTAAAAACGTTGCCATTTTTGCTTATTGAACGATATATTTTTGTAGTATTGGTCCAATTTGTAAGAAATCAACTCAATCAGACCTAGCCAACGTTCCCTAAAACTTATTGACTTCCTCAGGGCTACTTAGAACCATTGAGAGCAGTTTAATTTGCAGCAGCCAAATTTGACCATGAAGGTGAAAAAACATTTGTTTTCTTATATTGTTTTTTTTTCTCTTTTTTTCATTTCCGCAAAATTATTTTATACTTCTTTTTTATTTCATAATTTTTTTCTTTTACAAAACATTGTATCGCTTAATTATTTTTTCATTGTTACAATTATTTAGAAATAAGTGGTTCTGCTACTATGCTAAATTATTTGCTTTTGTATGCTGCTTTGAAAATTTAAATTTATTTCACTAACCCTCAGAATAAGTCAATGGTATTTAATTATATTAGCTGTTATTTGCATATCTTATTAATAAAATCCACATTTGTCGTCTATACTATCCAGGTTTTTTGTTTATTGTTATATTTTTTAGCCCTGAGGAAGTCGTTAAATTTGACAAACATTTGTATGTATATATATGTTTACCAACGCATTACGTGATTAGAGAAACATGCTTACGCTTCATTTGAATCAAAATTTTGTCACAGAACGAAAATCTGGTAACTTTATGATTGGTTAGAGTTGTCTTTCGCGATTTTTCAGGTTCCAAGTTGTGAAATGAAGCTCTTTTAGCACTTTGGAGAATTGTTGACTCTCCTCTTATTAAAGTGATCTAGTGAAGAGTATTTTTACAATGAAAGAATATCCTATCCTTCCCTCTCCATTCTTTGAATCCACAAATAGGTGGTGTTAGTTCTAGAAACCTGTGTAAGTATCCAAAGTCACGTTTTGTATCATTAATCATCTTTTTCTTTCTACGAAAAACCTGAAAAAGACCGCTCCTCATTCCGCAAAATAGGTTTTCATGAAGGAAAGCATGTAGCAATTCAGAATGAACGCTTTTATAGCTATTCTCTGTTTCCATGTCACTTCAGAGTTATAGCAGCAGTGCGAATTTTGCAGTTGTAAATTATAAATCGAGCTCACCACGTGATTACTCAGTCAAAATAACACATGGTAGTTGTAGTAATCCACTGCAATCTTTGAGAAATACTGTAAATTGCAAATGGTTTTAAAGAAAATTGTACATAAAAATAGTGCGTTCACGAGAACTTACTCTAGTTTTTTTAAAACTGAAATTACACTTGAATAGGTAAAATGTGAAAATTATATACCCAATCACACTAATTCTTACTTATTTCGTTGATCAGAAATTAGTATTTTAATCGCCAAAAATTGTTGCTAATGGAAAGAGAATGCCTAATTTCAAATTCCTGCACCATAATTTCATTTGAATGGAAACTAAGTGGAAATTAACGGCAATATATTGAATATTAACCGTAATATATCCCAGCCAGCAGTAAAGGAGCAGTACAAAGACGCAGATTAGTCAAGTTATGTATTCGTTGATGATACTACGTATCCTATGACAAAAGAAATAACAGTTGTGAAAATAAATTGTACCCTTTCAATGCCACGCCCAAATGTTTTCGTTAAGCCCATGTAGTTCAGGTTAAATTTGTGTAATTATCAGTGCTTGATGTCGGAATTCCATTAGTGAATAGGCTAATGACATGTTTTATTTAGGCAATGAAATAAAAAAATTACTTGAATTTTATTGAAAATAATCCTCCACATTATTACACTATCTTGATATAGATGGTCATGGAAATTGCAGAACATGTCGCACGCTTCTAACTAACTAAGGCAAATACCATCTTTACATTGTTCGAAAAGCTTACCCGGGGTCGATCCGGGCTAGGCCTCCCATAGGTCGCTGAGTGAAGGGCGACGTGCATCCGGGATTTAATTGCGTCCGGAGGCGGCTGACGGAGTTTGATATCGCCAACGTCGATTGTGCCCCCGGATAATAATCGATAAAGGGCACGAGTGTGCGAACTTTTAACGCTCCGACGACGGCGATCGGCATTTATCGGATGGGAGGAAGACGTCGGGGTCATTCATTGTGGGATGGGGGGTCCGAGAACTGGATAAGTTGAAAAGCCGGGGGAAAAAAACTGAACGAGAGAAAAGCGGAATTGAGGTATGACGTCGTGCCGTGCACTCTCTCATGAGGTTTACGGAAGCCGATAACAGATGTCGGGTCGTAAAATACGGATCGCTTGCTTTAGTCCCAAAACCCTGGGCATTTTTCGTAGTTTTTCCGATCTTTTATATATCAATCGCCACGTACAACATTTTTATTGTTGTTTTATGTGGCTGTCACAAATAAGGAGTTCCCCATAGTTTTAGATGTCACGTCAGCTTTTTGCGGGACGCCCTTCGTCAAATTTTATGCGTTGAAAGCACCGAAGCACCAGAGGAAGGAGTAATAAATTTCTGACCTGCCAGTAAGCTTATCTGCATCAATTAAATCACGGGTTGGCCGTTTTGAGACCAAATTGTTTGTTCACCTGTAATTTTCTATTTTATTTGTGATGACGCGTCAGTCTATCACACAAAGACTTGACGGTAAAATAACGACTGAATATAAAACTTTGTGGTCGTATTCAAAATGTTTCAGTCGGTTATAATAACTAGGAACAATCATTTCAGCGAAAATTATGGGTTTATTTTAAAATAAAAGTAATGCTTAACTCACAAATTGGATAGCAGTCCGCGTCATTGGTTGGCACTAACTTCAACAGAGTAAGGAAATCAAATCCGCAACTTATGCATTAAGTATTATCACTCTCCATGCGATTGTTGAGGTATTTTCCAAGGGGAGCGGATTTAGTTTTATGACGACTATTGTTCAACCCTGTATTCAGAGCGAGGGCGAAAAATTATTTCTTTCGTGTATTGTGCTTTAACTGGTAGAAATTCAAACTGAAGGCACCCGGGCATACATTTTTATCAAGCATATTCATTTTTAATTCAAAGAGAATAGATATCGCCTTCAGAGACATTGCAGGTATCCCCGCACTGCTCCTGCATTTGGTTAAACGCGATGTACATTCCATTTAAAGGAGATATTTACCGACCCGGCGTATTCAACGTCCACCTTTCGGAGTCTCATTAATTTAGAATTATCAGGCCATCTCAGCTCTGAGATGCTATGCGACATTCGGTCTAGTTACTCTTTCGTGCACCAACGAGTTCAAGCAGTGAATAAATGGAATGGAGGTGAGGTATTTTAGCAGGCTGTGAAGTGCACGAAAGGAGTATTCTCATGCCGACATTGAACTTGTTTAAAGGAGGGTGAATAGCCTTTCTTATCGGAGGAATAAAAGGTGATTTTATAACGCTGCATTATTCACTATGTACGAAGTCCGTTCATAAAGTTCTAGAACTGATACTTATTAAATTCATTAAAAAGCATGGCAATTTATTAATCATTATCCCTCAATTTTGAAAACTCTTCGCCCCTTATTGGTGGAATTGATCCTTTGGAAGTTAAAAATTTTGGTAGGGGTCAAGTAAGGTAAGAAAGGGTCTGAAGAAGGATTTCCATCCCCATTTTTATGCACAAATCGCGAAGAAGAAGGGTTGAATGAACAGGGCCATTATCGTGGTGCAAAACCCATTCACCGCTTCGCCAAGGTTCTGGCATCTTTCTTCGTACACTTATACGCAACCTACTCTAAACTACCTGACCTCATGATGTCATCTTAGGGTGACTACTCCTTGGAGAGATAGAAAAAAGTTAACATAACCTTAAAATTTGATCGCGACTGCGTTATTTGTTAGTTCTATGAGAACTTAAACGTTTCACGGTGATGATTGGGCTTTGGTTTCTAAGCCGTTCTCGCTAGACTATTTTCCGTAACCTGTAATGATATTCTTCTTGAAATTGAAGTTATCTCTGCTCCTCCGTCATTAGCGGGGACCAATCACAAAATTCCCGAACGTGATAAAATACTTTTGCAGAACCTGTTGCAGCCCTTCAATGAGTTGATATAACAGCAGTGTACAACAAAAAGGAGGTTACTTGTAAGGTTTCTTTAAAATATTTACACCAATTGGAAGACGCCACTACGACTGATAGTCACGTAATAAAATCAATCCTGGAAGTTTTTGAACATATCTCTTATATTATTGCTCACGACAATGGTTAATCAGGTCAACCTAATAATGTTGCTTTCCAACGAAATCATGATCATGAAAAATTAAGTACATTGTGTAAATTGCAGTGCTATAAATTCACCTCTCATTCCTACGATGAAAATATCCTGAAATATGCGCCTGAGACTGTCATCTGTCTTATCAAGCTACCAAAATAAACTAGTGCACGAATATGCCGAATTCTCTTTTTTAATCAATTATCCATTTTACAGGATTTCCTTGATCTCTGACTTCAGAGAAAAACATTTTCACATACTTTTATAGTTTGCACTAGTCTTACAATTAAAGTCGGTTTGGTTAAGTCTCTTCCACCTGTAGTAACCTAAAATCCCTACTTCTACATTATGCTTCATCTACTTGGTACATTTCTCCCTCTCTTCATTTAGTCCAAAAACGACTCCTATCCTCCTTCCCCGGTATCATTTCATCCGCTTCAACTTCCAGCGGCTCAGTGATCTATTACGTGATCCATTCACGTAACCTGCTTCCTCCTAATCTCCTCCAGCAGCCTTCTCTCCTAAACTACTATGCCAACAACTTTCTCCTTCGTATTCCTCTCCATTCCATCGTACGTTGTTCATCCTAATCCATATTTACATCTTGCTCGCCGAGAATCTAATCTTATCCTATTTACTCATTATCCAATTTATCCCGTCCAACGCCTCGATCCATGCAATGCTCTTAAAACAACAAATCTTAATCATCGTAGCAGAAGATCTAGATAAGTACCTATTTCTTTGGTAAACGACCTTTAAATGCTACTTCTACTTTCTTTAGCTCCTAATTTAACAAAAACATCAATTTTTACGTAGTCCATTGTTTTACCTCATACTTACATTGTTTACATCGCCATTCTCCTTCTGAAAGCTATTATAAATTTAGTTTTATCACGAGAATGCTTAACCATTAACCAAACAATTAATCATAATTGTATATGCTAAAAATATTATGCTTTATATTATACCTCGCCTGGATTGAGGGATATAACCCCGGGGCTCGCTTCGTCAGGAGGCCTCATCGTGGGCCTTCCGAGTCTTTTTGATTTAATTATTCAAGAATAATTTTTCCAAATACGCATCTATGAAAGTATAACATAATGAAAGAAATATGAAGGAACTAATATGAACCTAAGTTCTTATATTGCTTATATTTATAAAATTATATTTGCATGAATATCTTCGCAAAAGCTTGCATTAATTTAAAATTGCATACGCTGGCTATGCTTTGTAACCTGGAGCCTCCAAATCATCGGTATGTCTCTACAACCTTTGATCCGGCCCTGATAACTCCACACTGGTCTACATCTACATCTACATACTACCCTGCAAGCCACCTCAATAGGCGTGTTGCGGGGGGTGTTAGGACACCAGCCGTTTACATATAAAAAGGAAACGCTTTAATGAAATTACGCCTTGCTTTTATTAAAGTCCCTTATTGTTCGGGGGAAAAACGAATTCCCATACCTATCCGTTCGGCAAAATATCTCTCTCAATTTATCGTTTCTGTCGGACCTGGAAATATAGTGGGGTTCTAATATGATGTTCTCCGTGTCGCTCTGAAAGATATCTATTCTCAATTGCTCAAGTAATCTAAGCCTAGCGCGCAGCCTCCGAGTCTCTAGCGGCTCCCAGCCTAATTCGTTTAACATCTGCGTAACGCTGTCTGTACGCCCGTAGCAGTTTTTTACGAATCGCGCAGCTTTCCTTTGTATTTTATTAAGTTCCCGAATTAAGTCTTTCTAGTGTGCATAGCCTCCTTTAGTAAAGTTGTCAACGGCCTGCCATGATGGAAACACCGGCTTCAATAGAGATACCGAAGTTAAATAGAGTTGGATCGGCTCGAATTCTTAGTGATGATTCTCATATTGGTCCGAGTGCTGATGACCCTGTCTGAAAGTTGTAGATAGTAAGTACAAAAGGACTCTAGCCGTCGGGATATGTTGAACCCTACACTTTAGTACTAGCACAACAAAGAACTACTACATTTTTAATAGTCCTTCCCATCATTAGAATTGTCGTCAAACCATAATTTCTCCTTTCCCTCCCTCTCTTTACTTCAATCATTGTGTGTATTTCATGAAATTTGTCCTATTTTGCTATATTTTCTCTTATTTATATCATTATTTTTCTTATATCATTTATTCTTCCGCAATGCTGCTTTTTTTACTTTTTCAGTCCATGTTATCCTTTCCCTTCTTTTAAATCGCCGCACTATCTCTTAATATTTTTCATGTTTTTCCCCGATCGTCCATATTCCTGCTCCACGCAATACAGAATTCCAAGTAAATATTTTCACAGCGTTAATAGTATTTTGCCCGTCAGCAGGAGCTTTGTTCGAAGCTGTTTTCTCTACGCGATTCTACTTGCTATCTCCTCTGTTTTTTTATCTAATTCATGCGTTCATACTTCCTGAGAATGGAAAAAGGTCCTTAAGAGCGAACGCAGGCATTCCTTTTTCTGTGTATTTACGACCGCAATGAGGGCCATTTTTCGTTTTCTATTCACCTGATAAACGACGCGATGGTGGTTCATAGAGATTGCTTGGGTAATTATGAATTAGACGGACTCATTTTTTAAATTTTTTTTTCTAATGGCTTCCAATACGTTCTACAACTATAAAAAATATATTTTTTGGCGCGCTGATGCCAAATAACCCAGATATTTACGATTTTCGAAAGGTGTAGAAAATGAGAGAAAATGACATTTTTTCAAGTTTTTTACTGTGACCAATTACGTACCATATTCACAAATTAATACGAAGTGGATCTAGGTGACTCACACTACTTTCTCCAGTGACTCAGACCATTGTCTCGACGTAATCTACAACTCGCGTGGCTCTCAGAGATCACAAAACTTGTTCTTGAATGCAAAAGCAGTACTTTCGAAAATCGTAAATATCTGGGTTATTTGGCATCAGCGCACAAAAAAAAATATTTTACATAGTCATAGAACGTATTGGAAGCCATTAGAAAAAAACAAATTTGAAAAAAATACGATGAGTCCGTCTAATTCATAATCACCCTTGCTTGCAGCTTCTATTCGCCTTGATTTGTTGGTATCTTCATTCATCCGACGATGGATCGGTGGCATTTTACGTGGAGGGTTCCCGAGCAGTAACCCATAAATGGATGCTGTGTTCATCCTGCGTGATGCACTGCCCGGGAGAGTGCATGTCCAGGGTTCACCCAAGTGGCGATCTAGCAACAGGAAGAGGGACAATTTGATGCGGAGTGATGCGATTCGAAGCGTCACGGGAATAGTGTGCGAGAGACTGGGAGCGTTATCGGATTAACAGTGTGCCACCCCGCTCGGAGTTAATCAGGTTTCGAGGCGTAGGAAGGGAAGGGAATCCATTCCGTTTGATGTTATCGTCTCCCTTAAGGGTTCATCGAATGTGAAATAAACTTCGCCCATGGTTACGTCACCATAGGTTTACCGTCCTATTGCTTTCATCCATCAATTGATATTCTACCAAATGAATGATGACCCATGTACACTGCCCTCCATTGCAGCGACTTTATTAAGGCTAATCGTGGGTAGCTCTGTCATTAAAAATGCGCAGAACTAGCCTAGAGCTGCAAAATAATCAAAAGACTGCTAAGTAGGGTTTGAGACTTTACCGGCGAATAGCTGAGGTAAATTCTTCGCGAGTTTCCGTCCGGGTTAGTGACTCCATCTTCTCCTCTGCCGACGTTTCGAAGGAAAACTTATCCTTCATAATCCGGGCCGTTGAGCCAACGTTCAATTCATCAACGGCCCTGATGATGAAGGATAAGTCTTCTTTCGAAACATCGGCAGAGGAGAAGATGGATCCACTAACCCGGACGGAAGCCCGCGAAGAGTTTACCTCAAAAGACTGCTTATTTTGATGAAGACGTTAACGCTTTTTGGATAAATAGAACGCATTTAAAATTTAAAGACACTCTGATAACCATAGCGGAGGAATATTAAAAGAAACGGTGTATTTTAAGTTGTGCAACAACTGAATCGTTACAAGGTATAAAATTCTCCAATGGCCGTAATAAATTGACACCACTCGTCAAAAATACGCCACAATTGTTGTGTTGGTTTGCGGGAAAAAATCCACGCCAGTGACCAACCACAACCTCTCGACCAGAAAAACCCCTGTGGTGGTTTACGGGAATTTTACTTCCTCGCCAGTGACAAGCACAGACACACACAACCAACCCGAATAGGGATACTTCGCTGGGCTTATGAGACCCTGCTAAGGATGCCTGGGTTACACACACACACTCAAACCAAAGAGGGATTCTTTGCTGGGCTAATGAGACCCAACTAAGAATGCCTGGGTTGTGAACACAAACACACTCACAAGCACTCAAGAACTCACTCACTCACACACTCAACGGGCCCAACTTCTGGGAGAATCTAGCTCAAAAGAGCGTTGTCAAGAAACGGCACAAAAACAAGAAAAGACGAGGGTGTGCGTCGGATACGCGTATTTCGGCCACAAGGTGGCCCTCTTCAGCGAACTGAAGGGAGAAATCACTTGCAACGCAAGGTTGTAAGTGGATCGGAAGGAGGACAGCCTAGAATAAATACGAAAATGAAGAAAAGGGAGAGAGGGATGGGGAACCAATGACGTTGGGTTGTGGGAGAGGGAAGAAAGGTATTGGTGGGGAAGGAGTGGGGGAGGTGAAGTCTGCGACCGTTGAAGCGAGTACGGGGGAGGGGGAGAGATAGGGGAGGTGGGAAGGGAAAGGAAACGAAGTCCGTGACAGTTGAGTTAAGTAAGGGGGGGGGGAAGTGAAGTCCGTGACCGTTGGTGAAAGACAGTTGGTGTTTTAACTGAATCGTAATAAACATAAACTTGTATGCTGTCCAGATTTTACGCTGCCGTACGGGTAGCACATGAACCGACTTCGTTAAATATTTTGATTCTTCGTGGTGATAGGCATTTTTTTCCATTAAATTTATATTTTCATATACGTAAGGAAGTTTAGACTTACATTTCTTACCGAAAGAGGTATTTCAACTTGACCAATCATTAGTTTTGTCGGTATTTGATTCCGCAATCTACCTGATTTTCGGCAAATTTTCAATATTCAATGATTTTGGTTTTTCTGAAATGAATGAATGAACTAACATGAATAACTAGCACCCTAAAATGCAAACTTTTCACCCTCGGATGTTTGGAAATTGGGATAAAAGTGAAATATCCACCTTAATGCACAGTTAAGACCATAGACCCCGATTGATAGGGCCTTCTCCGACGTTTTCTTCACAAATATTTCCCAAAATTAAAACTTTCCTAAACAAGCATTCGTTATTTATCATATTTCCAATTATTTACTATCAAAAATCCGTTTATAACGCTCAATGGCGTGTTCCAATTCCCAGTCTCTATTGTTGTCAGTCGTACCACTACTCTTATTTTGTATGTACCTCTCTCTTTTCAAACCCCTTGAATTTAGCTCTTCCTGGGTCTTCCTCTTTTACTTTCATTGATAGGAGTCCACATCAGGAATTGTTTTGCTAACCTCTCATTTACCAATTCATTGGACGTAGCCATACCGTTCAAATTGCTTTCCTCTTACATCTTCGATAGTGTCATGCTGGACGCCCAGTAATTTATCCAATTCCATTGTTCTGGACCATTTCCATTTGAGATGTTCCTACGGTTTTTCTCCAAAAATCCATCTCTATAACTCTAAGAATTCTTTCTGATTTTTCTTCAAGAGACCAAAATTCAAAAAGAAATGTCGTTGTTGGTTTTATAAGGCTTGGTAGATCCTATGATTGTTTTTCTTTGACATAGTTCGATCCCATAAAAAATTGCTGAGCACCGAAATGGCTGTTCTACTCTGTATGCTTCAAACCATTCAAACCATCCAGAATTCACATCTTCCCCATTCTCTCCCAATCTTTCTCTATATTTACCCTTTTAAATAACCCTGCCCAATATCTCATTTCCTCTAATTTCTTCTTCTGTCCACTTTTTCTGGCTCCATATTAAAATAAGTAACTCCATATGAGGAGCCTACAAGCCAAGGGGTACAAGTGACTTTTTAGTTTTTTCGAGCTAAGTGCTGAAATGTAAGTAAAGTACTCATATGAAATTTTTGTGGCCAAGAGGTATAAGTGAATGGCGGATGGTGCTGAGATCCATGAGAGAAAAATTTCATCTACGTCAAGAAACACATTGAACAACCACTAGTTGAACTTTAAACATGAATAACTAAAAACTTTGTCACTTGTACCTCTTGGCTTCTAGGCTCCTCATATGATCCCACACTTTATTGTACTAACCGATCCAAGTTTCAGCATAGAATGCAAATTACAAGCTTTGTGCAAATAAAACTGACGATTCAGGCGATATTGTGTGGAAACGAAACGTCGCACAGTGGTCGGAAATTGGAAAAAGCTGGCCAAAATTCCAAAATGGCGTTTTTTGACATATGAACTTGAAACTTCGCATAAAAACTAAAAAATGATTCATGTATCTGAAATAGCACTTCATTTGGCTTAGTTATCACCCGTGTCTGAGATGCAGAGGCTCATACATGAGTAAATTTCCAGAAAAATGCCCGTCTTCAGTTTTCTTGGAAAATCTTCCGACTTAAGTTGATGGTGAAGTTTAAGGAGGATTTTTATGGAATAAAAAAGGATATTATCTGTTAGCATGGTATTTTGCTTTACAATTCCGTAGTTTGAGAGAATAGCTTAGATACAATCTTGCTGTGCCATTACAAAATGGCGGACGCTGTTTTGACGCAACAATTTACATTATGTAGGAGATTCAAATGGGTTTCTGGAAAATTCACGTGAAGTGACTTACATCAGAGCATTATTTGAAGACTTCTTAAGATTTATATGCAGTTAACTTTGAAAAAAGTTTGCGACGCCGGAAATAAATTTGATTTTTCGATCGCGCATCGGGGCTCGGCTCCGCGCGATGGGAGCTGGATTTGCCGCCGTAAACGTAAAATTCCGAGCTGTATTTACATCATTGGTATAACCCGAGCCAGGTAGGGGAATATCAACAATTAAGCCCATCTTTTCTCTTAATAATTTCTGCACCCATACCTTTTTCTTATAAAGTAGTGATTTTAAACTTCCACGTGCCTGTAAGGATGTTTTTGAATAATTTACTTTATATATTTTTCAAAATAATAAATGTTTTAAATTAAATTCTGATTATTTCCTACCTGCCACTGTTTAAAACCCATCCATGTAATACCATAAATTAATAAGGACGTATCTTTACTTTATGGTAATATACATTTTTTAAATCTTATGTGGCAGTGCAGCGTAGACAAAGCAAAAGAATGTGTATGTACATCAGCTGTGTGACCTTTCATATCCCTTAAATGTAGACGACGACCGAGGATTTTCCCAGATAATGTCACCTAAAATTAAAGAGCCTAGATATGAAAAGTGGCAATGAGACAAGTTAAATTCTTTATCAATAGCTTCGAGATAAATCTAGCTAACTAAGAGAAAACTAGAAAAACTTGAGGGTTAACCTGCAGCGACATTAATAAAAAAAAAGGTACCAGGGAGCTCTTGAATTAGAATTCGTCCGAATCCACTTTTTGCCACAGTTATTTATATTGAGAGTGGCCCGAACTTCCGTCAAAGCCGATCTTACATATAAATGTGCATTTTAATACATCTTTGAATACTTGAGTGGTGGATACGCAGGCCAGGATTCGTGATGCAGTGTGATCCAAAAGTGCTTGAAAGTTGACTTCGCACACAGTCTCAGTTCTCGTTACTCCTTCAGGGTAAGCCGCCATCTTTGCTTGCACTATTCTGTCATATCTGGGATATAATTCGTGGTCATGGCTCAGAGCTGTGCTACGGAGAGATCTATGTTTACTCTTGGTCAACTCAGAGAAAATTATCAATGGCAGTGCCTCCTCAAATGTAATCTCAGTTTGGAAATTTTCACTTTTCCTCCACTTGAAAAGAACTCTCTTCGCCCGAATAGGTGTCCGCGTTACTTCCGCTCAGCTGCTGCAGTATCTCCCTCCTTTCTCAAACTCATAGATACTTCGATAGCAAGCTCAGCAGTAGTGGAAGAAGTTTTTATGGTTTGAATTTTTCTTCTTTGTGATCTATCACTTGAAGTGTGAAATTCTTTTTCTGGCCGCCCGGGAGTGCCTGGTAAATTAATTTTGAAATTTTGAGGATTCGGAGCTCAGGAACGGGTGGGGGAGGAGGAAAAGTGTCGGTTGGCGCTGGCGCGGTTTTTGAGCAGTGTGAAGGGTTTACGCCGCCAGAGCCGGACGTAACAACCGGTAAAAAACCGGTTATTTTTTAGCGCCGGTTAACCTGAGTACTCGGTTATTTTTTGGCGTAACAGAAAAATAACCTGAAAGAAATAACCAAAATAACCTTGCTGCTGCCTGCACTCTCTCGGAAAACGCTGGTACTACTTGCCGCTGATGATTGCGGCGGCTTTTCAGGTTTTCCTGCGCCTCTGCGCCAGTTATAACCGGAGTGATGAGTACTTTTTGATATAACCGAAAAATTAAGGGTGACCAGCCAGAGCGAAATAACCGGAGGCAGGAGTACTCATAGGGAACAATCGCACTACTCGCCGCTGATTTCTAGGTTTTTTTTGCGCAGGCCAACTTGAGTTGAACGAGTACTCGGTTATTTTGCGGTTATACCAATAAATAACCGGAACAATAATGCTCTGTGGGGAATATTTGAAATGCTACAGTCGGAATTGCTAAGTTATCCGGAATGAATGTTCTTGAAATATTAGGTAGATAGCTAAAAGGAAGTAGGAAGAACTGAAGCTCAAAATATGTATTCGTAATAATATTACTTAATATCAATTTGAAGAATCAAGGGAAGGCAATGAAAGTGTGTAAAGAGTCACAAAGAGAACATTCATGCATGTCCCTATCTACAATTCCTATCGTGTCCTGAAAACATGTCCACAGGTCGATTTATGTATCAGCCATACATATATAATGCCTCGAAATATTTCCATAAAAATAGCTTTTTTTTACTTTTCCTTCTTTGAAAATATTTCCTTCATTATCGCAATAGTATACCATAGTTATGGAAAAAAATCAGCTTATATAAATTGTGAAAGATTAGAATTGAAGTAATAAATATGCCCGTGTAGGTGAAATAGTATGTTAAATAATAACGAGGTTAGCTTAAACCTAGATTAATTAATCAACTTAAGTCACCACCAGCAGTACACTGACAACATAATATTAGTACAAAACATCTGATAGAATACTTATATACAACCAACACTACCTTCAAGTAAAATCACCTGAGAAACCCCCCCCCTCTGTATAAGGTATAAATAAGCTCGCAAACTGTGTATCTTCACCTTTGAAAATGACATAGTGTGCATGTCGAAACCTGGGTCGGTCAAGTAAACTTTTGTGGAACATACAACAGTGTATCTTTTATTATTTTTCTTCTCGAATTTAAGCCGTACCTCGAATATAAGCCGCACCCCGATTTTGAGGATCCAAAATCGGGAAAAAAGTGCGGCTTATATTCGGAGAAATACGGTCTATTCTATGATAGGTAGTGGGATATTTATATTTAACCAGTTGATGTTTTCGCGGATCGGTACACATCTGTGCACTTCAGCCTACACCGACGACCTTGAATAACACGATGCATGCTTGCTAAGCGTTTTGTAAACTGCAAGAGTACGTCCAAGGGTGCGGTCCAGTTGATGCTCCAAACGCTCCAGATTGTTTGTAGCGAGCTTCCGAAGGTCCACTTGGGGTTCTGGACGTTGCTCTGAAACTCTAGGTGCAGCTTGAATGAGCAGTGTTTATGGTGGAATTTCAAAACGGGCAGTTCGGAACGTTGTTTGTGGGTGTAGTTATACAAGTTGAAGCAGGTATATAAGGTGAAGGGTTAGGTCCTAGCAATATAATTAATGTTTTGACTGTATTAAATTCTTATCTGCCTACCAGAATGTTAGAAATTTCTGAATTCATAGGGTAATCCTGTTTATTATGCTAAATTTCACAATGAGGTTGACGTGACCTAGGTCCTCAAATCTAAGAACATGGGCAACGCTGTTCTCCTTTGCCCGTTAACTGTATACGGCTATTGGAGTTCAAAATTTCTAGTGTTATTATTTCGTAAATTATTATTTCCTAATTTTAATATTTCTACATTTGCGATATTTATGTGTTGATATTTAATTAACGTAAGTTAACTGATAATAATAGTTTATTTTCTTTACACGTAGCCTGGGGTAAAATGTTTTTCTTGTTCTCAAATTTCACTTGCATAATGAAACGAATGAGTGATCAATGGTGAATCGGAATTGAAATAGTTGCTAAATTTCTGTTTTTTTAAAGACGTTGCACGAACACAAAATATTAAATTATTGATCAAAGTTTAATTTATTTACGTTATTTATACCAAAAAACAAGTAAAGAAAACTAAAGCTTGTTTCTTTTCAAAGTTTTAACGAACAAAAAAATTACAAAAATATCGTGATTTTTGCAATTTATCATAAACTTTATGTACGGTGCGTGAACGGAAGATGTTAACCAATTTTAATTTTTAAGCCGTTTTTTTCTTATTACAATAGGGAACTTTTCCGCACTAAAGCATTCCGAAAAAAATAGTTTTTTTGACCCACTGACAAAAAAAGTATTCCGTTGAACTCAACCCCGATATCTAACAATTAAGTGTATTACGCTTTGTGTGCTTTCAAAGATTTGTTTTCCTTTGTCTATTTTATACCTACTGCTATAAATTGACCGACTGTGAGTTAAATCCTAAATCTTTGAGTAAAGAAAGTATATTACACCAATTCGATGTCAAAAATTTATGTCATTTCTGCTAATCCAAAACACAGTGAAAGAAACCCTTACCATTTGTTGAGGCCACATGAAGCGACACTTCTTGTGGTTACGATATAATTTCATCATTAACAGCCTTTTTTGCATCAATGGTGTTTCATTTTACGTGAACACTAAGCCTGTGTATATAATTCTAAAATTTGAAATTCTTATCAAAACTATTATGAGAAATAATATATGAAAGTGAAAGTTTGGAAATGACATTTTATTAAGTTCTACACCTGGAAAGAGAACATAGAGACTAATTTTGGGAGAATGCGTGAGATTGGGGAGGCGTTGATGGGGAATTCTGCCAGTTATGATGGAAATACGAAAGTCAGATAAGCTGGGAAAAGTCGGGGAGATGTTAGAGATGCAGGGTGTCATGTCGGAGGAGAGAAGCTACGAGGTGCTGATGTTGACAAAAGTCTGTTCGTGTTTCTGGAAAGGGTTCCAAAGTAATAATGGCTGTGATAGTTACATTATCCATTGGCTTTTGACTCTCATTCCTTAACAGTAGTAACTAATTCTAAGATTTTTTAAGGTAGCCCTTCAGTCCATTATTTTTTCTGCTAACTTTCGGATTTATTCCTTCGGCATTACTTATTTTAACATTCATCACAATATGTTACATGCAATCCATCCTTACTCTCCCACACTAAGGGCGCGTTCACGCGGAGCCACACAGCAGCGCTTCTCAGCAGCGCTTCCGTTGGCTAATAATGAGGTAGAATGGAAGTGTTTACACAGGACCACAGCTACCGGATGGAAGCGCCGCAGACGGTTTCAGTGGTTCCCTCCGCCGCAGACGCCGGCGTAGAAAAGTGGCGCGTCTAGTGACTATAGCCGTAGCTAAATGGCGGTGTTCTCACGGAGCGGCTGCCACGCCACTGTTCAAGCAGCGCGTTCGTGGCCCTGCAGAAGCACTGTTAACGAGCGTTCGAATTTCACACGTTAGTTAGAAGCGCTTCTCACGCCCGTTAGCAGCGCCACGCACGCGCGTGCGCCTTTGAGCCTCGACGCTCGTTAGTCGCGCTGTCGAAGCGCCACTAACCGACCACTTAAAAGCGCTGATGAGTGGCCTCGTGTGAACTCGGCCTAATTCTTCGCTTTCAATTCTTCTTAACTATTTTTTTTGCTCTTATTCTAAGAATGTTTTCATTGTTTTGTAACTTCTTCTCAGAGTTTTCAATTAGTATATTTTCCCCTACTCTTAGAAGGACTTCATTTTTTAGTGTCTCCGTCCATTTGGCTTCATTATTCTCCATAAGCACGACATTTCCATTGCTTGATGTCTACTATTTTCTTCTGTTGCTATCGTTTAAGTGTGCTTATAGCTAGTGTAGAATATTTTCCTGCGAATAAAATTTTGCTCGTGTTTTTACGACTGGCGACGGAAGAATAATTGGAAGAAATAGAAAAATGCTCGGAATACACACAAAGAAGCCGGAATTTTATTACTTAGACCAAACTGTGTATCCACTTTATATATCGCCGGCTTCGGTGACGGCGGGGTAACGTCCTCGCCTGCTAACCCGAAGGTCGCGGGTTCGAGTCCCGCCTGGGGAGAATTTTGTCAACTCTCAAGGCATGGTAGCCCATTGTTGTTTAGTGACAATCTCTGATGTAAAGTGCTCATGAGGCTGTTTTCATGATGATATAAAATAAATAAATATTTTCAGTTTAAGCTGAGTGTCTTTAAAGTGCAACCATTGCATGATAAAATGTACGAACTCTGGTATTAGCACATTCATTGCTGCATCGCCTACTCGCTACCTACTCGCTTATCATGGCGTTCATAAATGCTGTGTGACGCCACTAAAATGCAATTGAGAAGAGCTTCAATTACTTATTAAAATCATGTACCTAAAGTAGCTATGCGTGTACCATGCGTTTTTCCCTTATATTAGAATGAAAAATATCAGCATCATTCACAAGGATGTAAGTGAGAGACATGGCCTATTTTGCCGGGCCCGGCTCCCTAACACACGCTGTAGTCATTCACGTCCATGTCTTATTCCTATTTCCCCCGCTTTATATGAATTCACAATGTGTGGGAAAATGTTTGCACTATTTTTTCATAAAATTCAAGGTACGCGTCTTACCCCAGGGCGTGTAGTTTATGCGTTAAAACGGTATCAACGTTCTGTACATCGGTGAAGTATGAACGCTTCACCTGTAGAGAAGCCTTCGACTTGCAGTCATAGCTAACTTAGTGACATATAACGCCTATTCCAAGTTCTTCTTCCCACCTCTTTAATATTGGATAGAGTTACTAAATTTGTGCAATTCTTTTACGATTCTTGACTAGTTCTCCGTCTTATAGGTTTTTCTTTTAATTATCTTCTTAGGTTCGCAAAAAAATATCTCCTGGATCACTCAAAGCCTTACTTTACCTACCTTTACTACTATGTATCTAACTTTCTACTTTATTTTGCTGGTAGATTAGTTTACGATATCATTCTGGGTTAGTACATTCATTTAACGATAATAGATAAAGATGAACGTAAAATTCAATATCTTTATCAGTGATGGGCAAACTTTAAAACGTTTATCTCTGGGAATCTTGAGCCCACTAGCACTTTAAAACTTAAATATTAATAAAACTGAAATCTTAATATGCAAAAACCACGGGACTTAATAATCAAAGGGCGCATAATAAATGTTAATTTTGGATTTGCATTAAATGTCGTCAAATGAGTTGTAGCAATGATGTTTCATGAAATTTTAATGTGTAATAATGCTTACCTAATAAAGTTCGGCTAAAAATCAGGTTTTAATTTTGTAGACCTTTTTCAACTCAACGAAGCGGCTATTTGTGTATTGTTTCTAAAACATATATGCATATCTTCATGGAAACATCATAACCGTGCACTTTATACTTCATTTCTGAGCTATCGGGACTGCGTGATTCATTATGAGTTATTAAAAGTGCTTGACGTGAATAGAAAACTTTACAGAAATTCAATCCTTTACTGAAGTATTTTTTGTGCGCTTTGGTTACAGATTATCAAACATACTATTGAATTTCTATTTAATATCACATTTGTGTTCCAAATAACCCGTATGAAATATCTTATAGCCGGAGGGTGATGTCAACATTTAGCCTCCTATAAATCAATCCACCTACGTGAAGTGGAATGATTATTCAAATCTTCGCTCTCGTCATTCTGGGATTCATCCGATGGAGAATACATCAGATAGATGACTTAATAACGGCAGTAGCATTAGGTATCGATAAGTCTCAGCGACTAATCGACTCCAGCATCCTTGACGATGACGCTTGTCCTAATAAATCAGCCTTGTGTCGTTTATTGCCACCGCGAACCACTCCCCCTTCCCTCCCCCCATCGCTATTAGCCCGAAATGGTTGTTTACACACCGTTCCCGTAGACTTCCATTTTTGATCCGACCTTATCCGTCAGCCGCGGATATCCCAAGGGGCAATTTCTCCTCTCGCCCGTATCATGGGGAATCCCTGCTTGGCGTCTCTCTCTCTCTGTAGTTTTTTTTATTCCTTCGATCGATGGCGACTCCCGGCGCAATATTTTACGCAAAATTTGCATAATCTCTTCATCCTCCATCCTCTCCTCCCACCCTCCCTCTCGACTTGGAGGATCTTTCCACGTCCCATCACACGCACCTCGCATTTTTCAAAACATCCTCCTCTGCTCCAGCCACCTCCCAGCTTCTTTCATCGTCTCTAATCCACTCAAATCTTTTCCTTAGAGCAGTGGTTCTCAACCGGTGTGCCGCGGCTCTTTAGGGTGCCGAGAAAACAGCTACGGGGGCCGCGAGATTATTGCAGGAAAACGAAAAATGCTTAGTATGACCAACGCATGAATTGGTGACTCTCACCTCAGATGGGGATAGTGATCACAGAACCTCTTTCAAACTGACTCCAGTAGTATACCATTTTATATTATGTTGGTTGGTGATTTTACTATTACTTTACTTTAATAAATAAAAATAAATTGAGGAAGTAATAATATAAATGTGAAGTTAAAACTTTCCTGATTCCACTTTAATTATTTCATATTTTTTAAATAAAACAATAATCTAAGAAGGGTGCCTCAACATTGCAACCTCAGTCTGAAGAGTGCCGCAAACGTAAAAGGGTTGGGAATCACTGCCTTAGAATAACGATTAGTCCCAAAAACGTCTCCCACCGTCCAGTCTTGTTCAAGGAGGTACCACCGCGACTCTGTGAGTCAAAACATTGGCTTAACTCCTCGAATGTAACAAATGGTTTCAGGATTAACTTTGTAGAATGTTTTCATTTTTACAAGCAAAGATGGGATATTATGAATAAAAGTTATATTCATTACGGACTAATTGCCCTTTTCCTCACCAAAATGAACAGTTCCGTCTCGTATACAGTAATATTGAATTTTAAAGAACTTCAGATTGTTCTTCAGAAAATAACAATCATTATTAAATTAATATATAACATTATTATAGAGATGCATATAATGAATACGATTTTGAGGAATATATACTATTAGAAAATAAATCGGTTTAACTTGGAATACTGTTGCCTAGTTTCATAATTATATTCAAGGGTGGATGAAAAAAATAGTACGAGTATAATTTATGAAAATGACTTATTTTTTCTAGTTACTAAATATGTTACGTTGAAATTTATATCACTTAGTATATAATCACAGTAAACTTTATTGTTCATTAGACGATGAAATACAGAGGCGATGACTATCAAGTGTCATCAAATTAGTCATCTTCAAGATGAGATTGTAGTCCAGGTTTATACTGCATACATTCATCTTAAAATCTATGATTTTTGGTAATTTATGCTGTGTTTTCTCAATCATAGATTAATAAATGTCATAGCAGTGGAACACACAATAGATCAATATTCTAGAGAGTATCTCACCAATGAACAACATAAAAGTCTGATACAATCTGTATTATTTACGTCTCCAGTACATACATATGTTTATCAATCCAGGAATCTCAATGCTTTATTTGTTACATCCTAAAGTTTAAATCCTAAAGGAAGCTGCATTTGAGTCCTAAACTTCATATTATTATCAAAGGTAACACCTTAATCAGCCACACAATCCTCCCAAGGCAAATTAGCTTCCACTCGGAGGTATCAATTAGTTTTGTAGGGTTCTTACCCCTAATTTGTAAATCAGAAGACCGATTTTAATCTACCACACTTACGTGTTGAGCAAGTACAATTCGATGAAAGTCTGCAGAGGGACGGTGGAGTGATGGAAACAACTTTTTATTTCCGGAGAGGTTCCAGAGCTGAAAACTGCTATAAACATAGGCATTCTGCTATTTGTCCTTAGTTGGAAGCCTAGCTATTTTACTTAGTATCACTCTGTTGAAAATCTTATTACTTTGTTAAATCTGCGAGGGTTTCGTAGCTTCAACAATTGTGATTCTGATGGGGAGCTCTTTAGGTACAGTCAGCTGATTCAGCAGGTAAAATCAACTGATATTTCGAGCTTGCCTGTACCTATGTCTATGGATTCGACATCGTTACTGACAATTCTTGAAAACTTCATAGCTCTTGTGGATTTTTAAAATCTACAATCAATTACTTACTGTTCTTATTCTGATTTTTTTTGTATTTCGGTTTCGTTATTCTAACAGAACATTTCATGAAAGATATGTATTTAGAAAAATGCCAAGCATTTATTACCATAGTATTTTTTCAAAATAGTCAGATTAAAAAAACGTTGAAAAAGCACTGAATATTATTCAATTCGCGCTGAACAACGAGAGCCAGGATATTGATTGTTTCTCGGTAAATATTCAAATATTTTTTCAGAGCAGCCAGGGGCGCGTGGGAAATGCAAATATATACTGAGGTATTGGATTATGCAACGGAAAAATATTTTAAGTTCTGAGCATCAATGGATTGAGCTATCCATAGGTCATTGTTTTCTTTTCATCGATTGAGTGACATATATTTAAAGTTAAAGTTAAATTAAACCATATAAAAAATATGGTTTAATTTAACATGAGTTTCTGTCTGTTTGGGTGGAATTTTCCAAACGAATTTTCACCCACTTACACTCATCAGAGATCATTCAAATTTGGCACACAAGTATATCTTCGATGACAAAAGAATATTAAATACAATATAAGTGTCACGGATTTCTCTCCTAATAGGCCCGGGTTTGCTACTATAGAATCTCGTTCCGTCTAAATGCTTTGCATTACTTCGTGATATTCAATGACTGCTGTGGCCATGTGGGTTAAAGCGATTGTAGAAATGTGTTAGTCAGTTTCATGGTTCGAGGCTCTCCTGCTGGATTTTATTTCCGGTCGAATATGTTTCGGAAGCAACGTTAAATTCCCCATCCCGTACATGGACAGCGGTAACAACATCATTTTTACATGGTTTTATTTAACTTCACATATCTTTTTGTTTGAGTTATGTAATCAATTTTTTACCCACTTTCACCAACTAGATTTTCTTGAAACATTTACGTATATGTATTTTGGATGACTGTACCATCTTTTCTCGATTTAAACAAATTATCACAAAATTCAACCCAAATGTAATTTAACACAAAAAATTCGTTTCAATCCTTTTCATTAAAAATTTCAATGTAACTTTTTCACAATTTATCCATAGAATAACGACAATAAGTGAATTAAAAATGGATACCAAATTATTACAATACTAGCTGATAGTACCCGTTGAAATTCAACGGGTGTGAAAAAAATTGAACTTATTTTTAAGAAAACCACAAAGCCTGAAGAATACTGTCAGCGTGATCATTTGAGGTGTTCGTATCCTATCTTGTATGTAGTGTTCGTTGTAGTAGACACGCTGACCGTTTTCCAGGTGCACGGAGAGTTGAGTGACTGTTTGTCATCTTTCGTGCACGGGAAACCCAAAAATGGGCCTCGCAGGTTTATCACTACTTAAATAGCACCCAGGTTGATAAATAGTCACCTCGTCTCTCCGTTTCTCTTTAGCCGTCTTCTGAGTGATTAAAAGCTTGATCACTTCCCTTGTGTACATATATATATATATATATTGCATTCAATGACTTAATTGAGTTGCGAGATTCAACGTTGATATGAGCGTTGATTATCTTAATCAGGATTGGATAGTGGGGCACAATTCAGCGGTTTGCAACGTCAAGAGGAGCATTTTCAGCAGCAGCCATGTTTATTTGTCATATGAATCCTTCATTACCCGGACTGCGCCTTCGGAAAAAAGGGTAGACGTAATCATTGGTTTCTAAATCATAATCATCGGTTACTAAATGAAAAGTCGATGGTGATCAGTCTTAGTGCACTTGCAAATTTTTATGCCCGATGTCGTTCATTGCGCAGAATATCCGTTCCATCTCACCTGTCGTTAGGAACGTGAAATGGAACCACCATCGGTCCTTGGTCGATCGTGAGCCGATCATTGAGAGAGCGAAACGGGTCTCACGCCTTCCCGCAAAGAGTCATTAAAAAGGTGACATGACATTACAAAATAACCCCCTGCACAACTTGTATTACTAAAGACCTTTAACGACGTTTCCTATACCCATGGTTTTATGTTTAGTCACAAATAATCACGTTCTGCCTATTGTAGGCCAGTTCTGACTGCTCAAAAATTATTTTCTGCTTTTTTGTGCATTTTAATGAAACCATGTCTTTTAAACAGTTTTTATTTATTTATATTTTTCCAATGTAAGCTTTTAAAACTGTTTTTCCGCATTCTGTCCCACCAATTGCCCTTATGTGATGTATTTATCTTTAACCTGCCTCAGCGCGTATGAAAGACTGTCTGTGTAAGGGGATTAATTAAGTCTTGTCGCTCTTAGCGACAGACTTTTTATGGTCCTTTCTATCCGAATCACACTTTCAATTATTTCTCCTTGCTTGATAGTACCGATTTGCTGCATTAGATCCTTAAAAAGAATGTCCGCTAATCTGGTAAAGCTGAAAAATCGGGAACATTCATGAGGTGTCGTCGAGCATGGAAAATTCTTGAAAAAAATCATGTAATTTTGTGAAACAACCTAGATTTTTTTAAACTGACCTTAATATTCTTTGCCTTTCCCAAAGAACAAGAGAGCGACCCGTTCCAATAATTATGGGAAGAAACCGAATGAACCAAATATCGAAGATAAATCGATCTTATTATGCATTTCACGGAAAAGAGTGTGGCTATGCGATGTGTCCACTATGTGATTTGGTCCACAAACTTTGTGTATGGTTCCATTCAAGCATTCGAGATGCTGGAGATCACGAGGTTTATTTGAGGACAGGAGTCAACTCGTGTAATGTAAACTCAGCGGATATCCATTTTCAGCGCTGACATGAAGCAAAGCGTTTAAATAAACCTGCAAATATTTTCTTTGCTTCTATTAGTATTTTGAACCCGTGGAAGATCTTTTCGAGCAGTGTTAGAAGCAGAGCATGAAGCAGAGGATGATTGAATTGTTGTTTTTTTTGCAATCCTGCAGACGTTCCCACCACTACTCCTACTTACTGTAATGTCTTTTCAACAAACATTTTATTCACAAGTTCTTTATCGTAACTCAAGAAAACGGTCCAAAACGGAAGGTGTGATTCAGGTAATTTATATTTCCCTGAGGATATCGTAGTCCTAAATTGATTCTATTAGTGCTTTCCCGCAGGTTTTGAAGTCCGGGTAAAAATCCGATTCAACTTAGCCCTATCGTAGAAATTTAGGTCGCTTTGTATATTTTTATTTTACTTCGGTATATCTTCCTTACTCATGAAATAGCATTGACATTTTACTTTTAAAGTTCATTGTATTTAAATATTCACGAGCATACAAGGAAATCACAGCAAGATCTGACCTTGTCTCTAGCATTTATTTTATTCGTCTGAAGATAGCTTGAGGTATCTAGTTTTACCTAGATTTCATGGTGCAACACTATCTTTTATCTTCGACAGCAAATTTCAATGTGGTGTTCTTGATGTGTGTAATTCGAGTTAGGCTATACAGATTAGTCGTGAAAAAAAGCCAGTTCATTAAGTTCAAAGAGTTCATTTACTCTCAACAAACTTTAACCTCAATGAAAATTTGAATAATGCGCATCAAAACAATTCACTAAAGTTTTGCTCACAATTTGGGGGCATTTAGCTCAAATCAGGCAAATAATCAGATAAAAAGTTTAGAGTTACTCAGATTCCTTGAACAAGCATTTTCTTGGAATAGCATTTATAAGACCTTGCTTTGTCGTAAGTTGGGCTTGTTAGTTAATTGGTGAGCTGATAACTTTTGAAGTACTCTGATACCTCTTCAAATAATGCAGCAGAGAATTTCTAACCGCGATATCTTCCTTTTAGTTTAGTGGCGCTGTTGCCTATTTCAGTGTGATTTTGTCCAATTTGCCGAAGTTATTATTAAAATTACCGTTTTCCTACAAATGATGTCGTATTCAAGTCAAGAGAGTTCGTTGTATTTCATGTGAAGTAATTTTAATTAAAATAGAAAGTGAGTAAGAAATCCTCATTTTGTGGTTTTTTCTGTTCTTTTTCTTCACTATTTCATTTGAATAATTAAGTGGATAATAAATCTTTGTTCTGCCTCATTAAATTTCCTGAGTGTTTGCTCCTAGATGTACTAATCTAAAGGTGTAAACTAACATAGCTGACTAAAGTATATGAGTCGCCTTAATTTAATAACCTTTTAATCCGAAAAATATGATAAAATAGAAAGTTGCGTATTTCTGAACATACGTAGTTATTTGAATTATTTCAAAAGTATATTCTTAATAATTTGAAATATCACAGTTTCAGAACGCAAATAGAGAGTTTCTAGCTAATTTATACACTGTTTTGGCCAAACTTCGATATAAAAATCATAAAGGTTTTCTGCGCACTCATAGCAATTTTAATTCCATCTTGCTTTAGATATCTAACCTTTCATCTTTGAAAAGAGGATAATTGAGCAATCTCAGTAATTCACTCAGAACTTGAGCCTGCTTTTTATAGTGGTGCAGCTCTACGGAAGAAAGCATTTCCTGCTCTTTACCTATTTCATGTGAAATAAACCGTACCCCGTGTAAAATTTTATTCACAATTTGGACTTGAGCAGATTATATCGGAGGGATGACTTGTCTATCATAGAGTTGAATTGACATTGAAAGGCTCGAAAATTATGTAATTCCTCTGACATACTATCAATAACTCGTCAGGGAAATTCTTTCAAGGTTCTGGATAAAAAGTTCCTATTTGATCATCCTCCTAATTGTTATGGTTGCAATACCCATTATTCCTATAAATATCCAGTTTTTCATGTAACTATACCGTAATCAAGGTCAAAAGCTTTAATCAATTTTTATCAGTTAACGTTATTTGACCTCATAGACTTTAATAAAACAAGTGCGTCTTTTTGCAACTAGTATGAATTTTAAAATAGGTGCGGCACTGCTGCTGTTTTAAAGAAAGTTGAATTGCTAAAATTTTCGTTTGATATAAAGTGAACTCCACAGCATATTATTTATTTAAACATTTATATATGATATTTGCGAAATTATAGTATGACAAGAGAATGGCTACATATTTTTTAGTAGAATACGTGAGTCTTAATCCACTGCTGCTGCTGCTTAGTCACTGTTCTAGTTTAGGAAAGAGTTAAATGCATTTAATATTCAATTGAATATCAAAGGAACTCAACCTATGTTGTTATTATAACATGTGTTTTATTTATAAATCAGAACGACAATAATTTGTTTTCTTAATATGTTAATAGTAAAATTATAGTGTCTTAAGAGATTTAATGCATAGTTTAAGAGTTGCGTTCATGAGTCTTGATGGTTATTTGCGAAGCTTAATGGTATTCATTCTTTTGTCCGATAATATTCCCTTGCTCCTAATCGTCATTTTCGTTTTTCGCCTTGTAGTGAGTCCCAGTACGCTAGATTAGAAACGCACTTGTCCCCTGCATATAGCATTTTCGTGGGAAGAAACTTCTCCGCCGCGGCTTTACAGCCTTCTCCCCGGAGTAAAAGCAATCATTTCGATGGACCTAATGGAAAAAGCGGGTGAATGGGGGAATAGCAGGAAATAGCATCGCAGGGTTAGGAAAACTCCGAAATGCTAAAAAGTTAAAATAGAACTATAACATCACAAAAATGTGGAGCACAGCTCTGCGACCTCTTGGTCTTATTCTCACCGCTCCGGGCCTCCGACCGCTTCATAGAGCTGTGCGCGTTCTCTTCGAGAAAAACGCGGTTTTTTTTCGGATCGCGGACGACGCTTCCTCTTTCCTTCTAACCGAAAGTGACTTGGTGCTTTTGTTTTTATTCCTTCTCCAGCGGCCCGTGTGTCGGGGGAGAATAGGACGACGACATTCCGGCTTATCCCCCTCTCCTCCCTCGCTGGAAGTTCTTCTCTCTTCCCCGCAATGACTTTGATAAGTCTTCGCTCTCACGGTCGGGAGTATGGGCAGGTTTTTCGGGGAAGGAAGACTTCTGCCGGAGCAATTCCTTCGTCGCCCGGGGAATAAAACACGATTGTGCTTCCTTATCCCTTTTCCTCCACTTTTATTGTCCCTTTCTCCCGCCAGAGGGTGTGGGAAACGGCGGTTGGAGTGGTTTGAATTGCGAAGATGATGGATCTTCAACGTATCCGGCGCCTCGCTTGAGGAGTATAAACATTCGTTCCTTCCTTGGTTGGCCGCGTTTTTCTTTTCCGCACGCGTGTTGCGTGTAATCGCGTGCCAGTTTCTTTCAAGGGAAGTAACAAAAGAAACGGATTCGCCCGCTACTGTGCGGAAGATTCTTTCCCCGGCAGCTTGAAATATGTTTTCTGGGGTTCGGTTCAGTAATCGTTCGAATAATGAGTCTATTTCCTATTGGGCGTGGCCGGTGCTGCTATTTTTCCATACTCCCGCTGATAAATTTGAATTTCTCCTGACTCTCAATGGCCAATTCCTGTTCCAATATGTCATTATTTTTTCGCAAAAGTGTTCCAGACGCGAAAATATTTTGGCTTTCTTCCGGTTATCGTAGGTTTTGATTGATCATTGGTCGATGCTTTTAGCATGCCATCTCCTCGTTCATGAATTAGGATTTATTTCGCTCTTTCAGTAGCCAGTTTCTGTTTTAACGTGCCATGCTTTTTTCGCAATAATGTTTCCAGATGTAATGGTTATTGATATTCCTTTCGGACACAGCAGCTTTTATGGCTCATTGCATCCATCGCATTTCCTCTGCAAGAGTAGCGTTGCTTACTTCCTCACAAAATTCGTCCTCTCGGCTTGTTTTTGCTTTCTAATTGTCGGACTAGATGCTTAACGATGGCGTACGTACGTACTGAGTATAATAAAAACATTTCGGCCATTTCTAAGATGGGGTATTTGATAAACGTCATTTCATATTTTCTGTAATTAAATTTTAACAAAAAATAGGAAACTGAAGAATATCGATTTAAATATAGAAATATTCCTCTGAGAATCACTAATATTTGATGTGAGCTATAAATCATTCCTCTACAGCAATGATAAGCTGAGATATAAGGCAAAGTACGATTAAAAGAGCGGATTCTTGGGCAAAAAATGTTGCAGTAATTTTTAAATAAACGTAAATTACATGAAATGTTGTTTCTCAAACCTGTTCCCGGGTATTTTATTTGAGGTAATCTGCTACTCATACACAAGTTTTCAGCAAAATCGGAGGACCTAAGGGATCATCATTTATTGAATTGAGGTGGAATGGCCCATGTATGTTTTGCTGGATTATGGTTACTCTCCCATTGCCCATTCTAGAATTGCTCAATTTTTCTCTCTTGCATTACAATAAATTCTTCTTGTATCTTCATACTGTTCATTGTGCCTATTTTTCTCCACCTCCTTTCCCTCCTTAACATTCTACCATCCAAAACGGCCTTCAGTATCCCATTCCTGTTTATCTCTTTCTCCAACCGCCTATTCTAATTCTAACTCTGGCAACAGTATTTCCTGCCATCCCACGTTAAACATTGCTTGTTTTCTCCATCGCAAAAGCCAATAATTTTCTTCATAGTGCATCCGGCTTTGTTAACATATGAGCAAATGTAAAAAGTAGACAAACTAAACCTAGATAAGTAAATGGATGTTGTAGGTCCGAACAAATGAGAAATTGTTTAGCGAGTCCAAAAATATAATGGAACCACATTTCCTAAGAGTCAAGGAATTTTGGCATATTGCATTGTTTTAGGTGCCCCACTGGCAATTTTACTTCCTCAAAACAGCAAGCATGGGAGCAATATTTAACATACATTAACAAATACTGGTAATAAATTATCTCCGAGGTCAGTTTCTCGCACATTCATATTTGTTTAACATATGTAACATTTTTTTATCATAATATATCATTCGTAATGGTATAAGTTATACTTCTATACTCCCAACGTGAAGTTTGTAACAATATTGAGACAGCGGCACACGCAAATGTATTGAAACGTTTACGACATAGGTATTTATCCAGACTCTTGAGGTTCATTTTACTTACGCTAGCTAATCGTATATATTATGCAATAAAACAAAATCAAGGGAAAGGCAATATCAAAACACTTAATTGATTATATTATTATTACTTCACCGTTGCTAACCTAAATAAATTCATTGTTGTTTAGCAGTTTTTACGGATTTTGAGCTTAATAGCCACGGTTTTTTGCATTTCTCTTTGCACCAACAACTGCTAAGAATCCAACACCACTACTAAATCATACAGACAGTGAATCCACATTTAATGCACCAAACCTCATTTCTCTAGCTCAAAACTTTAGAGAGAAATAGACAAAATGGATACAGAATGACTTACTGACTGACTGACTGACACACTACAAAATTAATATATATAAATAGATGTTGCGTTCTGCTGCAAAATAAGAGAAATACGACCTTTTCGGAGTTTTTAAAAGACGCTGTCAGCGTGGCAACGTGCATGATTTGATGATCGGATATCTCAATGGAATTTTTTAAAATAATTTTGTTCGAAAGAAAGGAGGACCATTTCAGTAGGAGGAATGCTAAAACACCAGGTTGGTGGACTTAGAACAAAAAAATCGCTATAATCTACTAAGTTGCGCTTCTAGTTTACGAATGGCATCTACAACATGGTGGATGCTGGATGGCATTAAAGTAAGAAACGGTTTCGGGCGTAACTTTGTGGAAGTCTTTCATAGAAGCAAAGTTAGATAAATTGTCAACACAGCTTTTTCCACATGTAGTCTTATTTTTCACCACCATGATTCCGTTACCTGAAGATCTGTATGGAAGGCATGGTCGTGAACAATGAAACTGCACGTGGAAAAAGGACGGTATTAAAATGGCAGTCCAGAGCACTCGGGCGCCAACCTCCTTGCGGTGAACGTATTAACGCGCCATCTTTCTCTTATATCTCGGTACATCTCTTGGTACCTTTTTTTTCTTCCCAGAAGGTTACGGATGGTCCACTCTTCGGAGTAAAGAGAGATGGAGTGGATCGTGGACTAGATTGTAAGAGTGCATGGAAAAACGGAGGAGTAATATTAGAGATAGGAAAGAAGGCACGAGCGAAGTGCTCAGGGAACTAAGAAAATGAAGTGCAAAGTTGAAGTAGACTTGGGGTGCTTTTTTTCAGTTTTTCTCTCTTTTGGACAGAGAGGAATGGGAGGGGATAAAGCGAGTTTTCCGGCTTAAAGTTAGAGCCACGAGTTTGGAGGTTGGGGGAAGGAGGTGTTTTCGGAGTACGTACCTTTTTTTCATAGTTTTAAGGACTACCACTCGGTGTGGGCTTAATGCGTGTGCCGGGAAACGAAAAGTTTTGATCACCACAAAACGCGAAAGGATACTGAAAGAGTTGGGGGATATCGCATCGCGGGAAACTGTTGTGAGTTTCACCGGGTATTGATTATTAATTACGTATTCGAGTGGCCTTGGTATCTATAGTTCGCTCGCGATAAACCGGCCTTGCCCACTTCGCTGGTGGGATTAACTGCATTAGTGCAGTAGGCTTTATCCGAGGAGGTAAACCCCGAAATTGCTCGTCGCGCTTGTCGGAGGACGTAAACTTTCCCCTCAACCTTCCCCAACTCTTTTCTATGCTACATGAAGGTCAAGTTAAAGCAAACGGACCATTGGCTCCGTGTATGACGTCGACTAGAGGCGCGAGTGACCACTTTAGTATGCACATATATGGTAAATAACTGATAATGCTGTAGAAGAGTGGTTTTTTGAACTCTTTTTGTACGAAATAGTTTCGGGCGTCATTAGGTGTAATTTTCTCATCTACGGATGAGTTAAAGAAAGAACATTGAAGATGCTCCTCTGCGTCGAAACCGGTCGTGCAAATAAAAACTCCATATGGAGTAGTGTTCTTTCTCCGACCCATCTTCTGATTGTATATTTTCACTACAGGAGAGTTGACGTTTACTGCGTCTGTTATCGGAAAACTAGAATACAGTAGTTTTTATGCTTTATTTGGCGATACCAAAGAGTAATCGTTGTGATCATAGCCGTGGAATCGTAGTACAGCATCCAAAAGAGGTAGAGGCGCTGTGGATCAGGATATTCCTCGATTAAATAGTTTTATCCCATAGGTATTTCTGATGGATCTCACAATAAGAATTATTTTTACTCATTCCACCTGACTCGAATGTAAACAATGTGATTTTTCATTGAATATGTCGGAATTTCACCGAATATAACCACTCAGTCATTTTACCTAGCTGTCAGAATTTTTAATTGCAGCAATAATAAGGCTCTATCAGACTTCTCTTGACGTAAATAGTTCGATTGTATCTATGATTATGAATTAGTATCGATTGATTTAAGCCATTGATTCACGTATTTTGGTCAAATGTCCATGCCTGTTTCACTCTCTTTGATAATCACTTTGTAACAACAAAATCCCTTATTATTTATTTAATTAGCTCTGGTAAAATCTCTTGCGCGCGTATGTGAATTTCTCACTATTTTACGTATGTATATGCAAACTTAAGTCTTCAAAATTAGTTTTTTGCATGCATTAGGTGGTGTAAATATTTGATTTTACGTCCTGCTGACTCTGCTGCTTTCAGGAAGGCATACTTTTGATAAAGCTTGTTTGCCGTTCTTAAAAACGATCAAGCATTACATGAATTATCATGTTTATTTATAAGTATTTATTTCTTCTGC
This sequence comes from Pyrrhosoma nymphula, assembly GCA_963573305.1. NCBI lineage: Eukaryota > Metazoa > Arthropoda > Insecta > Odonata > Coenagrionidae > Pyrrhosoma > Pyrrhosoma nymphula. The sequence goes on from OY754337.1 coordinate 93,837,781, forward strand.
TATAGTAATTAGTATCCTATCGAATAAGTCCCATAGGATGTGGTTCTTGATCGAACTTTCCTTTCAGCATGCAAGACAGTAATGAAACCCTTGTTTTGTTGATGCCTTGGGCTTCCTTAGATATTTACCGTTCAGTTCCTTTATGTTCCAAAACTACGTTCATTCAATGTACTCCACCCTCTTCTCTTACAATATTAGCTTTACAGAGGCGTTCTTTTTGCCATAAAATGTTCGAACCATAAACAAAGTGTGAACCAGAGCATGTAAAACAATATTGTCATCCGTACATGTTAACGTGAGGGCAATTTTGTCCACGGAAAAATAATGGCGTGACATTAAAATGTTAACAATAATGATAACTACGTCGCGGACAGTATTTTAAATAAATCAGCCATAGAAATTTATTTTCATAACAACTTACACATTAAAAAAGGCAATACCAAACGAAATTTTATTCAAACTGGTCCATCTTCACAGAAAAAAATTAAGTGAGAACAAAACAAGTATTGAAACACTCTGAAAACATGAATATTTCCAACATTTCCCAAGTTAAATATTCACAGAAAAAATACAATACACGGTCTTAGCACTACCTACCTAAATTACTTGATTAGGGGAATTGACGAATTGGATTGCTTTAGGTCGAACTCTACTACGTTAAATACATAATATATCGACCAAGCTTTTATTGCTCGATCCTGCTTATGTGACCGGCGCGGCGCACTCAAAATAAGTAATAAGTACCGTAATTTTCCATCCATACTTTATGTTGATTTCACTTCCATGTTTGCCGAATCTGATACCTTTCCATTAGAGTAATCAGTTTATTGACTGTTAATATTTCATATGTAGTTTAATTAATTAAATTGCGGCTAATTTCGGGCCCCATCATGGTATCCTATTTCGGCATCGGTTTTATGCTTAGCTTAAAGTTTTTACATAATCCTTTCACCAATGTGCACAACCGTTAAATAGGTTTTTTTGTTTCTTTACGTGCCTTTACGAATCAATTTTAATAGCACTGAAGTATTTGCTTTGATTCAAAAGAGTTTCGAGTTTTGGGAAAAATACATATAGAAAATGGTTTACTTTACTCAGGTATCTCACTAGAAGAAATATATTCACCTTTATATGTGAAAATCCTGTCTCTTATGATTTAAATAAGCTTCGGTTTGTTTAAAAAGTTATTGTCACCATATTTTAAAAATTACTATAAGAGTTGGGAGCCCTGGATAAATTATTGTTCTGCGTTTTTCCCGGGAATGCGAAGGTCCATGATTCGATTCTTGCTCCAGCAAACCTATTCCCTTGAGAAGTTTTTTAAATGCTTGAATAGAATTACTTTCTTAACTTTTCCCTAGCGTAATTTTAAATGGGTTGAAGCGTGTCAGAAGTAAATAAGAAAACTTACAAAAAATTCCGTCCAAAGCAAATAAACTTCCATGCTTGGTGACGTCACACATATGTGTGTCCGTTAACATTTATAACAGCGAAGCTGTTGAAGTTTGCAGGATCGCGCAAAATTCGGTAATTAAAAACAAGAATTGATGGTAATTTCTTTAATGAAAGTGAACTTTGGTTGAATTCCAATAATAATCCGCGATTGCCTGCATGATAACGGGATTCCTAGTGCAAGGCTAAAGATAGAAAGTTGCTGAGGAGTGAAGACAAACTCATAAGTAGTGAAATATTAATATAGTGTATACTTATGTGCAATATGTAGAAGTTTAATATATGTATTTAAGGTGATGCGGTACGGTGTGTACTGCTTGGTGACGTCAGTTTCAAATCCAACGTGACATTGTGCCGTTTTCAGCGCAGCGCAAATTTGTGTTACATTAAAACCTTTTATAGCTTACTGGAAATTTTAGTATTATACTAGTGTGTACCATTATTATTTATATTTCGTCAAGAAAATGTGGATGTAAGTAATAAAACCCTGTGACGCAACTATTTTTCCTTAGCGCTTGAAATAAACTTTCTAATTTAAGCATTATAATTTGGTGTTTTCATACTCATCTGGTAAACTACTCTACATTAATCTTATGCATCAAGCCTTCTTTCTGTTCTAAGCCTCTGTCCTTAGTTTTAAGGGTCGGTTTTGATAGTCTCCTCCATTCGCTCCTATCTAGGGTATCCTTTGGGGTCACACCACATTCTTTCATGTCACTTCTCACACAAAATACAAATCTATCACAAATTCGTCAAATGACAAAATATAATTAATATAAGCACGCCATATGATGATACACTGTATCGAAACCGGTCGCGAGTGAATAAATTAATGTGGAACTAGTAAAGTTTTATTCTTTCCTGACAGTCATGAAGGAGTTCCATCAAGTTACGCCTGAAACCATTGAATTAATTAATATTAGCAATGTAACAGACGATTTGGGGTCACTTTCCAATTCCGTGAAACAATTGATCAGTCTCCGAGACCCTACATCATCACGGTCACTTTCAATCGACTTTCCGAGATGAACATCTCGTAAAAACCTTAGTGGATCGCACCTTCCGAAATCCTGACGTCGTTCCAAGAACCAACCACTATAATTCTCCGTGAAAGAGCCTTTCGTGGGTAGGTGCCTTAATCCCTACACCTTTTTCTTGGTTTCTCTCTGCCTCTATTTTTAATCTTCCCAAAATCTTTACTTATATATTCCTCTAAACGCCTTTCAACATTTCCAAGCCGTGAAATCCAACTCTGTCCAAATATTTATTTTTTGGTGCAATTTTTTAACTCCCCCTTTTAATAGTTATACCGAATTTTATCTAATTTCGTTGCTCCCATACACATCTCATCATGATCTTTGCGTATCATTTTGAGTGCATCGTGACATGAAATGTCATGATATTTACAACATGGCATGTATGCCCCATGTATTATTTCATTGGCACAACATCATAACTGTCTCCCTTTTCCCCGTTTAGTGCCACATTCCTTTGTCCCTCGTCTCAAATTCCGACTCTATAATTATGATAGCCTCGTTCCCTTATTCTGGAGGCGTATTCTATTCCCCGGTGGTTCATCATCTGTCGCGATGAGTTATAGTGCCGAGGCTTAATGGCTGTTTCCCTCACTGGTCCCTTCGCTCCCTAGGACAAGACCCTTAGGGCTAAGTATAATTTTGGAGAGCAGAAAGTGTAAACCCTGAATATTTTTCGTGAAAAGGGTCGTGAAGGGCGTCTTTTCCGATCCCTTAATTCACAACCCTCCCCCGAAATAGGAATAACATGAGGGACCTGGAACATGGACTGAGGGAAACTCGGTTAAGTCCTCAAATGCTCGAAGAGGTTTTAACGCGTTTACCCTTTTAATTTCTCGCTATTTGCATTTTACCTTGCGTTAGCTTTACATTTCGTGCTCCACGATTTGGAGTGTGTAAACTCCACGGAGCATTTTGCCCTCGGCGTAATTATTTGCTAGCGTTCCGTAGTTGCCGAAACTGTTGATCCAGAGACTAATTGAGTTAGCATTCGCGCACGGCACGTTGCTTCAAATCTCAAATACAAACATTGCGCACGAAGGCAGCTGACGATCGCTACCGCATTTTAATCCATTATTCGCAATATTGTACCTGTTGCTATTTTAACTTGAATGTCTTTTAAATTATAAATGTAACGAGATCATTAATTATTTTCATGATTAATTAGGTAGTCAGTCGAAGGTTAAACTCGATTTTTTAAACTATAGATTGTGATGTTTTTATCAAATTCAGAGCTGTTCCTTTCTCGACAATTATGTATTCGAATTGAATTTCGTTAATTTTCTGTTTTTATTAATATGTATTGCGTGCTTTTTCTCCTCTAACGATACGTTGACAGAGCCTATTATTTGCTTTTAACGTCGGAGGCAACAGATGATTTTTGATTCATCTTAAATGCGAATGAAAAATCATGGAGTTAACAATGGAAAAAGGGAAAATCCTTAAGCTATCATGGAGGAGATACGCATAAGCCATTGGAAACGTAGATGTAAATATCTTAGTGATATCATGGAAGCAGTAAAGCAGATGAATTAGTAACAAATAAAATAGATGAATCAGGAGATGCTGAAAAAGGAAAACTTCCTTTAAGATTGTGGATAGAAGAGTTGTCGACAGACATAATGTAAATATAAAATATCAGATTTGGTAGAGGAATTACTTAGAGATGCTTTGTGGCAGAGGCATTAAGCTAGTTGGTACGGAATGTAGACGTGGACTACGAAGGGATGGCTTGAACAAAGTCATATTACAAAACGAGGTAAAACAGGTCAGAGATATATAAGGAAACAAAGCAATAATTGAAATAGGCAATATCTTCCCGGTGTAACATTAAAGCTTTTTGGGAAAAGAGGAAAACAAAGTTATATTTTTTGTAATGTCCGTTTGAGAGAAGAGACAGAAGATTTCATAAAGCCAGTGCTAATCCCCATTCCTTTGGAGGACAAAGCTATTGCGTTTGAAGAATAAGTGTAAAGGTTAACTTGAATCGCAGCATTTTCGTCATTTTGACACTTTACTCGCAGCTTGATTTCCAAATTTCCTATAAACGGATAGTGAACAAAACGTTTAACCCTAAACGTTCTAGTGGTTGCTCTCGTAATGATGTTTCAAAGATTATGGGATTAGTGAAACGGACATTTTTTCCCAACGCCCACCCGCGGAGAACACTGCAACTTAAATTTTCATCAAGACATCCATCTAAATGCCACATCAAAAGCAGATGTTTATTTCATATAGTGCTGGAAAGAGTGTGCGAAGTCTTTCTTAAAATTCCTTAAATTAGGAACCAAAGTTGAACTCCTTTCCTCAGACTTCAAACAAGTGGCACTTTTCTGCATCAACGGCGCAAAAATGCAACTAATACACAGTTAAAAAATTATTTTTACACTAAATGACGCGGGAAGAAAGCAACAGTATGAGAAATATGTATATTAAATCTATTTATCAATAATGAAAATATCAAATGTCTAAATCGGGTGATAAAGTTTTGAAACGAATAGAAGACTAGGGCTTGTGGCAAGAGGAATATTAATTAATATCAGCTTATCGTACACGAATAATGGATAAAGAGGAACAAGGTGTTAGTTTGGAAAAGGGGACTGAAGATAAATCTGTTCTTGCATCTTAATTTAATACTCCCATAATGTTTTGGACCTAAATGGCAGTTGAGAAAAACTTGTTCCATTATTAATTTTCCCTCCGTGTTTTACTGATGTCAGAACTACTTGAATTTTTGCGATCAACTTTAGCCTTGCTTTTAACCTTCTCGTGTTTAGCGTCCGCCATCCCAACTGCCTCACAATGATTTCCTCTCCTTTGCTGGAGTTTTTTTTGTTTCACCCGAGACTTTCCCTTTTTATTGAATTCACAAATTAAATCTTTCTCCCGTGGATCCAGAATGCTCACGGCGCACTAGAGATGATGCTTAAGTGGAGCAGGATAACAACCCTCTTTCACATTTTCGTCGGAAAACCTCAATAACGCTTGCTTGATGAATTCCACTTTCTCTAATATCTGTAATGCTTTCAAGGTCCGTTGCCCACGTTAGTCTCGAAGATACTCGCAATTATTTCTAGACGTATAATTCCGTGCCCTTCGTTTATATCTTGGAGTATTATTAACGAAAAAAACGGTAGGAATCTGTGAGAACGTAGTGGAGAACTCCAGTGAACCAATGTTCGGAATTATGACTGCCAATATGACCCCGGCTACATCTAACCTAGGTTATAAATTCTTGGAATATTAATTTAACATGGCTAGTTGTGGAGTAGGTGCAATTTATTTTCGAATTTAAAAAAAGACATTCTGTATCTCTTTTCTCATAACTGCAGAATCATTACAATGTGGAATAGAGACGAGAACAATCTAGTTCGCATAAACCACCGCTGAAATTCGTTATGAACTGAGATTCTTTCGTGGTGTAACTGGCCAACCCACCTGACTGGTAATTTGGAGATCCTGGTTTGATGATAAATGTAAAACAATGATTATTTAATGGTGAATTTTCTTCTTTGGTGTATACATGCGGGTGTTCATGTATCAATTAGAGAGTTATTATTATTTGGTCCAAGATGAAGGGAATTGAATGAAAGTCAACCATGGATAAAATATTAATGAGGTTCTTCGTTAAATCTTTTGCGTTTCACGGTGACAAATAATCTGTGTGATCTGTCTGCAGTTTCGCGACCGTCGCTGGTCACTTTTTTCGGAAAGTACATCAGGTCTAGCCGAGCCTTGCGCGCTAATAATCTTATTTGGTATTCATGTAGGCAATGTGAGTTTCAAGAGTTAGGAAAGCTAGGTTCATTAAGGTTCGGTTCAAATCACAGAGCTGATTATTTTCGTCAGTGGGAAGTAACGTTTACGAGCTTGGATTTCACTGTAAGAACATTGAAATAAGTAGGATTCCAAAAATCTTTTTACGTCTCAAAATTTACTTTTTTCCCAGTAATATACAGAATAATAAAAAAGATGTAATAAAAATATGTATAAAAAGATTCAATCAATGTTTTATTTACCTATTAAACGTGCGTAGTACAAGCCCGAAAGGCTCTTTTTTCATTTCAAATAACCCATGTTTCTCTCGATGAGCAAGTCCCCAGGTACTTTAATACTCTATTGATGTTAATTTCTTTAAGTTCTTATTGTGCTTATTAAACGAGAGAGCTAATTGGAATACCCTCGGTTGCAAGCGTACAAAATATCTTTCCAAGAAATGCGACCTCAGACTAAATATTTATTTTAGTTTTGAGTTAATTAAGATAGAGATTCGTTTGTTTGCTCCCACGAAGTCTATCGTAGTATTTCAAAACTCAGTTTCTGCTCTAGAAATATTCTTGAAGCTAATTTAAGACGTAGTTATCATAATGAGAAATGCCTCCGGCCTAATACGATATAATTTCTCGGAACGATCATAGCTTATGGACGTTTAATTCCAATTAAACCACTATTTTCATAAAAAATAAATTTCTTTGTATGAGTGAACTTTGAAAAATATGCAGCCCTATGATCGTTTTTTTTAACTTTACAGGTATGAATGGCTTGGTAGGTACTCAATTAAACTTTTAAAATATTTTCTCTGACCACTAATTATCTTTTTCTAATAAATGCTAATTTTGAATTGCAACAGCTATGTCTGTAACGCAATGGCCTTTTAATCCAAACCCACTTCGGATATAGATGTTTTTGTCTTAGCAATCGGTTATTAAGGTAGACATTGGGATATATCAGCAGTGGTTTGATCAATATAGGTATTTATGACGTTCGGACCTTGTTAGCGCACCGCGTCTTGCTGCGGAATTCATTCTTGCTATCCTCATAATGCTTTCGTTGAGCCACAAGCAATCTCATGATAGTCAATTAGGAGATACTCATAGTTAGCTATATCTGCCCGCCTCTTCCTGGAATTACACTTTTTTAAAGTATAGAGGTGATAGTCAGAATATGAATTCCTGTATAAAATTGCTTTAATTTACCATGTATAATACATTGGATATTTGTGTGCTAAACAGTTGTGCGTTTTTTAAAAGTGCGAAATAGTTTTAAAATTACTTTTACATATGTTTTCATTAGGTAGGTAGGATACACTTATGCTTTATATCTTTAGTAAAATGCTCATAGAAAGGCGCTAAGCTTGTGAATTTTCTCCGCAAGCTTTCATCATTTAAAGCTGCCGGCGAAAAATGAGTCGTGTTCGTAAGAAAACAAATTTTGATACCAGCTCCAGATTTTATCAGTTCCCCAGCCTGATTTTTCTAGTGCATTATGGGTGTGTGCTCTAATTAATTCTCAAATTAGCCAATGATAATCGGACAACTGTATTTGGTCGAGGCAATATGATACTCTAACATATTATCCTAAAAACATTATTGAACGTCTTTACAGGGTGCATTTTGCAGGGAAGAGCATAGGGTGATTCCAATGGAATTAAAAATACCATGTTATTCGCCCATAGAATTAAGTATAGACATTCTATGTGAACCTATCAGACGCAAAAGCGGTGACCTGAGGGAACATCACGAGACCCAACTAATTTTTTATTATATGTCATGTTTTTATATTAATTTTTTTCCTCTTCATTCGTCGAATTCTTCTGATTTTTATTCTGCGGGCTGCATTTTATTCACATACGAAACTCGCTGAATCCGTTGAATAGTTTCTCAAGTGTCACTTCAAGCGTCATTTCCTAAAAGAATCCTGAGTCGTCTGGTGAATTTCATAGGGAGAGAAAAAAATCGCTCCGCGTTGGCGAATCCGTGCATTATGTCGCCATTTCTATTACAAGGAGCCTTCTTTATGTTAATCGTTGCGTGGGTAGTTCAATTGAAAATCGGGAACTTCTTTTAAGGGGAATAAAAATAAAAATTACTCCGCTCCCAGATTTTTATCTTAAACACTGCGGAGGCAAAACTCATTAATAATTTTCCCCTCTCCTCGACCGGCGCGCTTGGAGCTTCCTCTCCAGCACCCAGCCGCTCCGTCCCGGCGGCCGTACCCAATTCCATGAATGCCTAAATTAATCAGACGCTCCCCCATAACCCGGCAAGCTGCCGAAAAATTTCCCCACGTCATGTGACGTGTATCGTGGAGGGCTTTGGAGTGCTCTTCCTTCCCTTCCGTAGCAAAAGCCGAACCACTGGCGATACTCTCTGTGTTTGCATGTGAGTGGATAAGATTGTGTTTGTGTTCCCGACGATGGATAAATCCGACCCATGAGGGAGTCTGGTGAAAAAGAAATAAAAAACGAATGGGAGAAGTAGTAGAAAGACCGTCTGCCCCTTCTGATTACATTAGCCAGCAAATCTCGAAAACTGGTGCTCCAGACATAGATTTTGTCACATCGGCCACCACAGGGTAGGCCTGTGCGATTATCGAAAAAAATCGACATTGATCAATCATAAGAATAATTGGAAATGTGGTCGATTTAATTGTCGGGAATTGAAGACATGACAAACAATTGAAGTCATTCAATTAATTGACAAAGGCCAATTAATTGACATCGAAATGGGTGTTAATTAATTTTCATTGCTCAATTAATTGACATCAGCCAAATAATTGACAGGAATCAATTTGATCGTGCTTTTCAAAGGCTTTCCTTTGGCAATGAGAAGAATGAAAGAACTAATTTGAAAAACAACAAAATAATTCAATCAGTTAGCTTTTATTAATTACTCGTAATTAAAGGAATAGATCGCTATTTGAAGACAGGCAGATGAGATCCTCAGCGAGTTCATCCGACAGATACTGGCGTGTGTCGATCGCAATGTTCACACCGAGACTGAACAACCTCTCGGATGCAGTGCTAGTTGCTGGGATAGCTAGATATCTTCTTGCTAACTTCTGGAGGGAGTGGTAGGTGGTGACCATCTCCCGCCACCACGGCAGTACGGCGACCTCCTTCCTCGCGTTTGGAATGTCACTGAACCTAGCCATTTCCTCCCTGAAGATCTCCAGTGCGTTAACAGGAGGGCGAGCCCGAACCTGGCCGAGACCTGCTCCATCCTGATCACCGACAACGCCGACGTCAGCCATGCGGCGGCCGTGGCGCCCGGCAACGAACAAGTACAAACGTGTAATTTGTAATCCATAGCGCATCAACAATCGTCAATAAATCGATTACCGTAAAATAATTTTCAATTGAATAACAATTGACAACTGAGCAGCAATTGACACTTTAAAAAATTGTCCATAGAGCCAATTACCGCAATCGACATCGATGCGCTGAAATAATCGTTCAATTGTCAAAATAATTGAATCGACGATTCAATTAATCGAATAATCGCACAGGCCTACCACAGGGAGTATCCCTGCAGAAAAAAGGATATTCAAGCTGTTGATAAAAGCTACAGAGGAAAAGAGAAAGGAAGCAATGGAGATGTGGTGCTATCGAAGAATAAAAAAAGATGAATGAGATGGAGAGAACTACCAAATAAGAAGTCCTACGAAGAGTTGGAGAGAAAAGAAGTATAATGTAAACTCTGAGAAGAAGAGAAAAACTTATTGGGTATATTTTACGACATAATATCATAAGACTTTTATGCTCCCTCATATCCATTACTTGTATGTCTCGGAATGTTACCACTTAGACATTTATCTTTATGTTTTTAGGGTTCTGCGAATATTTTTGACAGAAGTGGAAATATGCCTAGTGTCTAAGGTAAATGTCAGTATAGCTTGAGAAATGCATGTATCATCAAAAATATGAGATGTATTTATTTAGATTCAGGCCACATTCATTCAATTTTATTTAGAAATATATATCGCTCTAACCATCTTAAATTGAATGAAAGCATTCTTGTGCTACGGGGGTGGCACGTGGAGGAGGGTGGCACTCTATGGATCGAGAACATAGACCATTGGAAAAGTAGACCAGAAAAGATTGGAAGCATTTGAAACCTGGTTTTGGAGGAAAACGCTGAAGATCAAATGAACGGATAACACAGGAAATGAAGAAGTATACAGTAGAATTGAATAGGGAAAAGGCCATATATGGAATACTATCCATAAAAGAATAACCAGATAGATTGGGCACATACTGAGGCACAGTGGGTTTGTGAGAAATATAAAGGAAGTAAAAAAAGAGGTAAAAGTTCCAAGAGGAGTCCAAGGGATAAATACATAGACCAAAAAATATGAAATTACATAAGAAGATCTACCAGGGATTCAGGGAAGTAGCATTAGATAGAGAAGGATGGAGGGCTGCAGTCAACCAATCTTAGGATTGAACCTAGAATTATGATGATGATGACCTTAAAATGAAACATTTCCCACTTCCTCTTCGCATTCTTCTTCGGTCGTATCCAACCTACTTCTGGGTCTTCTCAATCCCTTATTTTTCAATTTCTTCGTCTCTTTCTCCTCTCTACTAACCTTTTCCCTCGACGTTCTCATCTCTCTGCCGGAATGCCTACGCGAAAAATCTTCCGGTTCTCCTGAATTTCATAAGGTTTAATGAGCCGTCACCGTGCCTAGTGTACCGCGAGAGCTTGCATCAACGGAAAGTATTCCGAAAAACATCCCGCGAGGGAGGAGTGCTTTTCGGAAACGCCCTCGCTCCACCTTCCTATCTCAATACGTTACTAATCTGAAGTTAGGATATTTAACGTGTGAGAGATTAAAGAGGGGTGCGCGAAGGCAATGACCTTTTCCGTGCCCGTGACGCTAGTAGTGTATCCTGCTAAATATATACCCTTCGCCATAACATTGGCTTTGGTACATGGTCGTGAGCGTTCTGCTAGAGACAATCGAATCCTTGTGGCCTTAGAAGTTTTACTATTTTAGGCAAGTGAAGATCAACTGTCGGCGCAAAAATAATGCAGACTCAAGTTGGTATTCCGATAAAAAAGTAGTCATTGCACTTTCCTCGAAAAGATTTGCATCAAGCCTTATTTTATTTTGCATTAAATTATTCTTACCGATTTATTTTACAACGTAAATTCAAAGTTTTATTGTGATGGGAGCCTAAAAGTGCCCGTTTTTACTTTCTAATGGACTGTTTTCTATTGAACCTTTTCTCTTGGTGTAGATGAAGTATATTTAATCGAGAATTTTAACTGTGAGATATAAATTTTGTGCCAAGGCATCCGGCCCTTCCTTGGAATACATCCTTGACACGGTGCTTGCGCGTGCGAATGACCCCATAGTGCTGGACTGCCGGGAGCAATTACCGTTGCTCCCAGTGGGGCCACCCATGAGAGACAGTTTGATTGTTTACTTTTCAATAAAAGCTGCTTTTAACTAAAGGAAAGATTTATTATATTTCCTGGCACACAAATCCCATAATCTCTCCTCACTTGATCTGTTTCCCTCTTTACGCCACGAAAAATGCAGGCTACATATTACGTCTCTCTCGTCCCGTCTCTCCTCTCTTCACCTTGAATAGCTAGAAAAGCTTTTTATTCTTATTTCCGTTGCTCTTTTTGTGGTTTAGTGCTTAAGATTTTTTTACAAGCACCTTGAAGAGATTCCTTTCATTTGTATCGATCATCGTGATTATTCGAAAATAGAAAAACGTGAGGATATTAAATAAGGTAATTATTAGTGAGGCTGACTCCAGATTTTTTTGTTGAACCAATGAGAAAATTTATCATTTTATTTTTAAAAATGTGTAATCCTCCTGAAAGTTTTTAAATTTTAAATGAAAGAGTTTAATGAACAAAGTAAAACTTCCTATTGATTTCTCGAATGAGTCTGCGTTGCGAACTTGAGTGCTTTTCAATTTTTATTGCATTTTCACTGCAATGATTTGCTAATATCGGGATAACAAGAGCGGTTTTAGTGCTTTAAATTAATATATTTGGATACGGAGGCTCAAAGAATATCAATTTTCCGCAAGATGGCATATTGGTGTGATATAAATTAGCAGACCTATTTTACTTCTAAATAAAATTCTTATTTTTCATTTTATCGCTTAGCTTCCGTAGCTGCTGCATTCATTGTTTTATTTCACTCCTTTTTGTGACGTTTGGGTTTCATTATTTGTATTGCGACTATATGTACAATTAAATAATGCTCCAAGGCGCGAATCACTTTAATATCCTCATAGCGAGTTTGCTGCTCAGGGTTTCTTTCACCAGTTGGACTTAAATAGTAAAATATCGGTGGTACGAAGGTTATGTGCTTAATAAAACTTGCTACGAATTGATCATTGATAATTAGTGGTATGGGACGAGATTCCTGCTGGTTTGCAGGATAGGATTGAGTTATTAGTGAGGTAAACAGAGCCATTAGAACTGTATATTTTATGTATGTTATATTATCAAGACACAGACGTTTCTATTGCACAGAAGACCAATACAATGAGATCCGTGATTACAAAAATATTTTTATGCAACTTTTATGTCATGTCCTAATTTCATTACAGAGGATAAGGTTGTTATTGCTGCTTATTTTATTGTCAGATCCATTCCTAAACATTTTCCTTTAAGATCATCCGAATTGAACATCGGAAGCTGAATGTATCTCTATTTTCAGAAGGCACGTTGTGATAATGGTCACTCCATCACCAATGGTGTTAAACGCTCTTATTCGATGTAGAAAAGGTATACGGGAGAAAAAGTTCTTCATTGAAAAACTTTTAATTAGCTCGATCTGGGTTTCGATGAGTGGAAAGGACTTGACTTTCTAAGAGCCGAATCCGTAAAAATATGTGTAAAGTGGAATTCAAAACCCTTTATCTTTCTTTTTCTCACTAGTTGAGCTTGAATTATTTTTTGAGCCATATAAATGTACCAGTCCCTGAATTAGCTGGAAAATATTTTCTGTTTAACTTTTAGTCTGTATAACCTAATCTCAATTTACTTGGCATGTCGTTGTTTTCCCACGGGATTTGACTCTAACTGGAGCTCCTATAGAAACCCAAAAAGTTTTAATGTACCTTAATACACGTCTCTCAATATCCATGTAATCAACGCTGTCGCACTGAATAGTAATTTTTAAAACCCTTCGAGGATTCAAATATATCCTTTGAGAGTGAGCTTTCCCATACTATGAGCATACATGAACAATTAAAAATGAAAAATAATACGAATTGTATTGCAAAATGTAATTATTAGATAAAATAAACGTAAAATATCAAGTTAGTTAAGGTTAAATACTAAATCAATAAGCATTTTAATCGTGTGATATGGCTGTATTCGTGTTTAATTCTCACATCCAATGAAAGTATTGATACTTCACATGAAAATGTCATTACTCTACGCTACGACAAATTCTTAATGCAAATTAACTGCGTTAGTGAATAGAAAATCATTGGGTGGCAGAAAATTAATGTGTATCTCCTATGAGAAACGTTTCTGCAAGCTTCATTTATATCGATATTGTTTTGTAAATGTTGACCCACTTCTCCTGTACTCACATGAAAATTTATTTTCCCAGCTTGACCAAATTGAGGCCTATATTTTCTTTAAATTGCATTAAAACGATTGTCCGTGTACGAAAGAGATTATGATGTTACTTTTGTACTGATCTTTTCTAGGCTAAAAATAGTAATCTACCTTCGATCGTACATCTCTGCATTTCTTTAGAGATTCCCTTTCTTGTGCCTCCGTCTGTGTGATACACTGGTAGCGGCAACGTAACCAGGAGTTCATTTCGCGGGGGTCCATGATAAGTACATACAAAAGTAGGTGAAATGTTTTAAAAATTTGGATTAATTATGACTAATTATTGTTTTAGGAAATTAAATGTGCAATTCCGACTGGAAAGTAACAGCCGATATTTAAAGACCCGTTGTAGGAGCGTCCCCGTTGAAATTCAATGGGAAGGATAAAAAAGTTAAAGGAAAAAAAAAGATGGTAAAAAGGATCCCCAGTATGTGTCATGCAAATTGCAAATGCCATTAAGGATATCATATACCATTAATTAACCACCCAAGGATACGATGAGGTGAAACATGCCCCTATTAAAATCTCACTGCAGTTCTCATATTGATCACATAAACTACGTCATAAAGGACCCAATAAAATCCCATGCTGCGGTTGCTAAGGAAATTAGAAAATCGATTTTGTCAAAAACATGAAAAAAATTAATTATTTTCGAGCGAAAAGCACCCATTTCAGTCAAAAAAAGGGTAATGGAAAACCGAATGCAATAATTAAAATCTGTTTTTTAGCCATCCAACAGTGAAAGTTTACACCATATTTCTTAGGTGCAAGTTATTTAACAAACCCAAATAAAGAAACCCACGCAGCAAGTTTTATGTTTTTCGAATCGTTTTTCTATGTTTTCATTATTTTTCGAGTTGGATTTAGGTCACGACCAGTGTTCCTGGTAAATTTCATCTTCCTAGGTCTCCTGGAATTCCTCCGAACAGGCGTGACTGACAGCGCGATCGCAAGGCCCCTAGCAGCGTTACAGACAGACATATCTAGGTAATTATACAGATTGATTTAATCTTTGCACAAATCTGAACGAATGCAAAACCAACGTAGTGTATGCTTAAAAAAACGGAAAACATATTTATTTAAAAAGTAGTTCAAACGTTCAAACTAAAAGTCAACATATCAACATACAATCAAATAAATTAATTCAACATTCAAGCTAAATAAATAACTTCCCCCCATGGATATCACTTAATCAAAATACGGAGGGGATAATATTAAATTTCGGAGCTGGATCTGGACCCCATGGACGGACGTTAAAAACACGAATCGTAAATTCTAAATTACGGGGGGAGGATCTAGACCCCATAGACCTCTGGCTACGGACTATTATGCAACAAATATGTTTGGTTTCCATGAATGATTCGTTGGAATCTTGGTTGGCGTGTTCAATTCATTATCTAAGTAGCCATTGACTCAAATCTGCACAAATCACTGTCGTAAAGTAGCGGGGTAAGGAAGAATGTTTTTCAAATTTTTGGATCAATATTTGCTATACCTATTTACTAATCATCTAGCTAGAACCTCTCAGAAAAGGTTGACAAAACAGATCAGCGATGTGAGTCGTTGATTCAATTTTTTTGGGATTGTCTAAATTCAAAGTAAGTGGAATTTATCGATTTTCTACGAATTTATCGTTTACTACTGCAAAGTGAAAGAAAAAGACTGGCAATTTTCCACAAGATTAAGGTTTTTACCCGACTGGTTTCGGTGTACAACTCCATCATCAGGTGAAAATTATAGCTCAGACATCTGTATATATACCAAATTGCAATGAGGGGAGGAAAAGGCTTAGAGGGGGAGGGGTTGGAGAGAATAAGGATTGGGAATTGAGAGGAGGGTGAAAGGTGGAGGGGTGTTAAAGGGTAAAACCCGCATGGTAGCAATCTGGGGATGGCCCAGGTCGTTAAGAGACCACGGAAAGTCCACACGGAGAGTCCAAGGAAACCGGTCGAGTAAAAACCTTATTCTTGTGGAAAATTGCCAGTCTTTTTCTTTCATTATGATATTCCACCAAATCAAGCCTGAAACAACTACGTTTACTACTGCATTGTAACATTCGAGGACTTTACTTTTGATCATGATGTAGGAGGAATTTACTTTTGATCATGATTTAACAGAGAAAAATAATTTTATAGTAATTCGTCTACAGATTCTTATTCCTGATATAGGAACCGTTCAATGGAAAACAGCCATATTTGCAATGCTTCGTAAGTTGCTAGAAAATCATTATAATCAACTCGTTAAATGGCATTTATTCTCTTCGGTAGTTATGCATGTAATTGTGTCCAAGCAAGAACACAACAAAGTCTTTCATGCACTCGGACACATGTTGAGCATACATACACGCTATCCACTCACTCGTGATTAACCATTCGATAATTATCGCGCACCTGCAGGATGTGACTACTAGAGAAAACTGCATGGGCGATACTCTTTTATTTCCGCATGCGAATATTTTCATGGCCTTAAGAGATAGGATCTGCAAGTACTTAAATGCAAATCTTCCGTCCGATAATGTCAACGCATTGGTCCAAACTCGTAAGAGTAAGGGATATCTATCGTAATTATGAAATCATATGACTAACATTAGCGGTAGAAAGCATAGATAATTTTCCAGCCCTTCATACATAAACAAGGTTTTTATCACTGAACCTAATAGGCCTAAATATTATTAAATTGTTTGTGGTTTGGAGTAACCGATTTGAAAGACATCCGGACTAAATAAAATTATAAATTAATTCATTTATATTAATTTGAAAATTGTCCTAGTCGTTTTTATATATTAGTGGAGTTTTTACGTCTGAAATTGCTTCAATTATCGTCTACAGTTTTCTCTGATAGCTTTCTGTTACTTAACCCTGGAATCCCTGAATTTTCTTCATATTTTCAACGCTTGAATCAGAGTCATGGGCTGATTGTTTTAATCATAATGTTACAGCGCAACAAAAGTTTAATTATTAAATTATTTTGCATTTTTATGGGTTTTGACGACTGCTTATTGATTTTTACATTTTGTGACGTAGTAACGTACCTTTCCCTTTTGCCTAAGCATTGTGGAAATGCAGAAATTCAAGTAAAAGTCTAATATTTCTTCTTATTTTTTGTTGAATTATATAAATTAATTTAAAGCGGCTCGTTTACTACAAATGAATGGCCAGAAACCAGCAGAAAACCTTTATAATACTATGTTTACAATTATAGGAATACATTTGTGAAATAAATACGCATGAATTCACGTAACTGTCAATCTGAAAACAGAAATGTAAGTATTTATTTTTTTTATTTCACACGTGCATATTTTATACAACCAGAGTAGTACACACTCCAAATCATAGTTCAAGGAATTATGGTTCTATAAAATCGAAAAGCGGTCAAAATGACTGCCTTCGGGCTACTAGTGTTGAGCGGTTAATCACCTCTAATAAATCGCATACGGTGAAACATGGAGTTTACTGAAAGCAACACAATTACATTGAAAACTAGATGAGTTAATCTTGTGATTTTGATTGCTCCTACTTTAATGTCTGCTCCACTTTTTCTGCTTCTCTTACTTGTCTTACTTTCCATATTCGATCTTTGGTAGCACATTATTTAACCCTCTCCCCTTATCTACTTTGCATTACATTGATGCATCACGTCAGTGTGCTTTACGCATCGAAGTGCATTTTTCCTTTCGATGTTTGCCCGGCTCGTCTCTTTGGTGGAGCTACCTTCCTAAATGTAGCTTTAGATTTCCTCATGTCTGAGCAGATGAGCCAAGCGTCTCGTCTGCGCCAGTGACTCTTTTTGGCTCAACACGGAATAAGTGTGCACTCGAGCGCATTTCGAAGGATGCATGTATTCCAACTTTCCACTTCGATGATCGAACGTCTCGCGTGAGTTCCGCAGTGTCATCTCTGACACCAATTCTGACCCAATTTCGAGGAAATGCATCTCGTCGCCGTCAAAGAAATCGTCATGCGACAACGAATTGGGTATCACTGTCGAGTAGGTACTATATTCCAACAAATGTCTTTGAAAACTTACTTACAATCCCGGTTCCTGCGGGATTTTAGGCCAAATATCCGGCATACTACGGCAGATCAGATCATGATAATAAAATTAAGGAACTAGACTGCAGAACGGACAGATTTAAAATGTCATTTTTCCCACGAACTATAAGGCACCATAACAGCGGCCAATGAGACTTTTATCTAGGTTTGTCCATAGGTAGAGTAGCTCTTAGTAGTAATAGTACTCCCTAATACTTGAATCCTTATCTGTTACCTAGTACTAGCAGCACGCTGTGCATGTTTTCTACATAAGTCTTGAGTCTCTGTTCATTTTTGGATTTGCAAAATACATATATGCTAACGGTCCCTCTCCATTGTGGTAATATCTGTAGTGTAGTGCATGCTTGTGAGGCTTCGTCTCGTGACAATTATTAGCGATTTATTTTAATGCATAATTAGTCGTAGTTACACTAACTTTAGGGTATAGTGTAATGCATGTTGGTGAATATTCACCCCCTGCCACACACGCCTGAGGTGGCTTGCAGGGTATTTTGTAGATGTAGATGAAATACTTCATCAGCGGCAGCCGAACCCGAAAGCAGTGAAATTCGCCATGAAAAAAACATTTGTCTTAACCGGGATTCTACTCGGAATCCCTAGTGTGTTAGCCAGTAACACCAGACAGTTGGCTAATACACCTGACCGACTATTGAGAGATCCGGGTTGGAATCCCGGTCAGGTCAAATTATTTTTTCATGGTGAATTTCACTGTCTTTGGTGTATAAGTATCTTCGCACCCGTGCGCGTGATTGCGTACCATATCATTTGTGCAATCGCAATGGTTGGAAAAAATTATTTATTAAATTTGGTCGACATGTTTCTATCGTGCGCTGTGTCCATCCCGCGGGTCCTTTGACGAATGATTGGCGACTGTGAATTCATGAGTGTGTGTCAGGTGTCATCACTTTTTTGGTGCAAGCCAGTTTTGATTTTTTAATTGGTATTCTTTGTCTTCTGCATTCCATTCGGCCTGCATCCACCAGATAAGAAGTTCATAAAATGACGGTAAAATTACTTATGAAACTCAAGAAAAAATAAGATTGTTGTAATATGTTGAGATATGCATTGTAATATCCGTTGTACTCACATCCTGTTTTGTTTTTTTCTCTAAATTTGGCAAATAAGCTCGAAAGTTTAAAATCTCCTTACATTAACCTTACTTACTAACCCCTAACTAACCCAGTCCCAACCCCTGCGTCCGTGTCTCCTATGTCTTTCCGCCCTCTGTCCACTCCAACCCTTAGTTCTCCCTCACCCCCGCCGCTTCCCTCTCCTTCTTCCCACCCCCACCTACCCCCCCTTCTCCGCTCCTCCCTTAGCCTTCCCCCTCCGCCCCCCCACTCCCTAACGCCTTGGTGGAAAGCTATATATGCTTGACCTAAAGCGAAGAACCCTGCACATGATTATGCCACAGTGTGGTGAAACGCGTCGTGTCAAATAAATAAATCTGTGGAAGATTACCAAGTGTCTTTATTCATTATGAGTATCGAGAGCTTCCACCATATCCAGCCTGAAACAGTAGAACTTACTTACTAATTTATAGCATATAAAACTGAAACAACTATTTTTTATTTCTGTGTTTTGTATGTTATGTATTATATAGGTATATATTTTTTTTCCTTGCAAGAAAATTGTTATGATGTAAACTACTGCCCCAAAGGAGCATTAGCTCTTAGGTCAATAAATGTTTTTTTTATATTTCTATTTCAAGAATGGAATACGTTAAAGGTATAATGGGAATTAATGACAAGAATTTAAATAACTAGGCCAGTTGACAATTTCAATCCTACAGCAACATCAACGATTCGAAGTTTATGCATTAGGAAAGAATGAGAGGTCAACATAGATTTTGATGATTGACGGATATGTGTGGGTAATATTTTTCACTTTTTGCCTACACTTATGGTATTGACTCTTCGTAATCCGGAAATATTAGCAGACGTTGAAGGCGACCGACAGCCGTGGAAACCTGACAGATAATCATGGAAGCCTTTCAATCTTAAATCCGGACACCTGAAAATTTGTCGTGACTCGGTCTTTTATTTAGAATATGCGTAGATTTTTAGGTGAAAAATTATATTAATTTATTCAAACGGATCGTATCAAATTTTATAGTAAAATTTCCAGTATCTTTGGGCTGGCTTATAGACAGTTGGACGGAAAATACGAAAATGTGCAATTTGGTAACACCATTGAAGTACGAATGGCTTTGTGAATAGCTCGCCAAAGCCAAGCAATTCTTTTTATTATACCAAATAAATTTGTTTTCTTGCTGGTTGAACTTTCTTTGAGTCTCAGTGCTTTCAATGTCTCGTGAATGTATGACTTTCATTGCGAAACCTTTTGGACAAGCGCCAATCAAATTTTGGGTAATATATCCATTCGATTTTTATTTTTTATGCTAAAATCTGGCTATGATTTATCAAGAATACCTCAGCTTTCAGAGCTTCAGTAGAAATTTATGGGAACAATCTTGTCAAAATCTGATTCTGAAAGCACTGGTGTCACGAGGTTGTAAGAATCCAATGATGTATTCCCTATACGGACATTCCATTTGTCAGGATACGTATCGGCATGACAAGCCTGAGGTATTTTTATTAGGTTTTGTATTCCTTCGAGAAATATCTTCGATCCAACTGCATCGGTGTGAAGAGAATGGAGTGTTCACAAGGTTCTGCTTCTTATTTATGGTTTCAAGACTTTCCCTATCTTTGTTCATGAGTCAGAGTGGTTATGTTTCGTTCGAAATAAAACATCTTTCCATTGATTTTTCGCCAGAAGGAAGCGGGAAGTCGGACTAAAAATATTAACACCCTAGGTCACGGAACAACGTTCTCGCTCCTCTATCTTTAGATAGGGAGAATGAAAAACAGTGGTCTGCAAGAACTCAAAAACTAATGGAAGAAATACTGCATATATTCTTTCATTCTTATTATGCTGGCACCCGTTATACGTTTCAGGAAACCCAATAATTTCCAGGACCTCTTTTAGCTACTAAAATAGACTTAAAATAAAGGGCTGGACTCATCACTCACTCTAGATTTGTCGAAACTTCAATAACATCTAAACCAAATCATACGAACTGCAATAGTGCCTATTTTTATAGCTAATAAACTTGACGGCTTCACTTTGAGAATATCCATTCTAATGAATTCAAAAAAGATTTGGTACTTTTTATAGTTTTTTTTCCAAGTCGACCGGTTTCGTCGCATAGGTGACATCATCAGGATCCTGATGATGTCACCTATGCGACGAAACCGGTCGACTTGGAATAAAAAACTGTGAAAAAAGTACCACATCTTTTTTGAATTCATTACTCTTATAGCTATGGCTCATCTTAAATATCATCTCCACATCAGCGGCGTGGGATAATATTCAAGAGGGGTGAACAGCCGCAGCCGTATGACGACCCTCCATTGCATTTTTTGCCAAATTTGAACAGAAAACAATCCTAAAATATTCACGTCTCTTCGGTGTGTCGCAACAAATGGAGGCGCCTAATGCGACCTCTTTTGATACGTTTTGGCGGCCTCCGCAATACTTTAGGGGGGAAAATATACCCTTGCACCCCGTTGATAACATTTTAGGGGTTGGGGGAATGTACCCCCATTGTAACGCCACTAATATGCCAATACGAAATATCATGCAAGCCACCTTCAGGGTGTGTGGCACGGGGTGATTCCACAACCAGGCGTAAAGCGCTCGTCCCAGTTCAAGATCGAGATTTGCACGCTCCCCCGGCTCCTTGACGGTGACCAAAAGCAGAAAGGGGGACACTTCAATGCCCAAACCAGATATCAAAGGGGTGCTACGTTGACAATTATATGCTTATGTGTAGTACAAGGGATAACATACTACTTCTGATTATTATTATTACTAATCCTGTTACATCATGGATTCTAAGATATACTAATTCATGGAGAAAAAACACATGTGGGGCATTTCAACCTAGATGAAGTATTTTTAATAATGGTCAGTTAATAAACACAAATACGAAATCTAGTCATCTTATCGTTATAATAACATTGAAATGATCTATTAAACTCTGATTGAAACTTTATGACGTCAATGCATGTCCATTTGAGTCCCTAATAGGTACTCCAAGTTGAGGCACTATATGTCACATGGCCTCGTTCCCATACCAATGTGTGGCTAAATAATATTGATGTAAGTAAGAAAGTAAGATCGACTGAGGTTTTCCTGGCGTGTGATGTTAAGAAGCTCTATTCAGGAAGTCCAGCGGGTGAGAGACTCCCTAGGTGCTGACGTTTCGAAGGCCGAGTCGTCCATCGTCTTCACTGTACCTTTCCGTGCCGAGGTCCGTCAACCGGGTAGAACCAAATAAAAGCATTCTCCCGCAGCAGCCGAGGCGAATGGAATCGAGTCACACATTGGAGTGAGATCAAAATAAAGACAATTATGATACATTATTAGTTTTATTTTGTGGTGAATATATTAATTTCAATTATATTGGAACACATGTACCTTATTGTTTGTAGAAACCGCATTGCATGCAATGTAAATGAAAGATTAGCTCTATGGATCATTCTCTTCAAGGACCCAGCGCACCGAATTGATTTTCATAACGTCCGTTGTTAGATTCTTCATTCCTCGAATAAGAGAAAAAAGTTATTCTTCTGGACTTCTACACTGAGACGGGCAATGGCGTGCTACGATGAGAACACCGGTTCCCGATCAGTCACTGAAACATCGTTGGACTAGGCTCGAATTTGTAGGGGTCCTCCTATTTATGCGAGTGCTTCTGCCCCTGTCTACAAGTGGCAGATAGTACGTGCGACATAACCTTAGCCATCGAAGCACATTATATTAAAATACTACTCCTACTACATTTACTCTGTCTAGATGGAAGAACGAATTAAATAAGCTAGTTTTAGTGGAAGGTTTACGATAAAAGTTTTCTACTCCTACTCCTACTACATTTACTATGTCTAGACGGAAGAACTAATAAAATAAGCTACTTTTAGTGGAAGGTATACGATAAAAGTTTCGAATATACTAGGCAAATAGGCCATTCTGAAAGCTAAAGGGGTGCACGTTGAAGATCAAAGGAAGTATGAAAACCTCAAAACTGAATTAATATAATTATTAACAAGAGCAGTAAGTTTTGAAATTTACATGATCCCCTGATGCATTGCACTTACGAAGGCTTCACCTTATGAAAACGCTCCTCAAAGAAATTACTCTCCCCGCCATTTTATTCTAAATTTATCCGAACAAACTTTTCACGGACAGCATTGAGATAATAGATTAATAAAATTGGAAATATCAATTACCTTCTACGTTTGGAAAGTTCATTCTGGAAGGTTCTAAGTTCACTCTTCACCATCCTCCTATGTAGCGTTAGCATTTTCCTGCACAAACCTTTCCCTATCCCAAAATTGCATAGGTTGATGGGAGCATAAATAAAATTAGCTGGATACAGTGGCAGGTTTATGATAAGAGTTTTAAATATACTAAGCTAATAGGAAATGCTGAAAATTATAAGTGCTGGGCATGAAAGAATAAAGAAAATTTTGTAGTCTGGTATGAGTTAAGTTAATGCTGCACTTGAATTTTGCTGGCCAAACCTTGTTCAAGTTCTACGCATTTTTAGGGGAACACCTGTGATTATGAAATTTGACTTGGGTCAACAGTTACCATCTTCTGTGGGTAAAAATGTGGTTGTGTCATGTGTGTTCGAGGTCAATGAACTTTGAGTGAAAGCCTTGTTAGCGGGAAAGTCTCAAAAGTTTACTTCTTACGTTAAGACCTCTCCTGCAAGTTAATTAATCTTTAACCCACATCCTCACCACTCCCGGTTCTCTCACTAAACACAGTCACCTGTTGCCCGGTATGCTAAAAAATAGAATATTTTTTTCAACTTGGGATTGTAATTTCTTTAATTAATTGAAAAGCTGTACCGGGTTGTGGTAATGGGGAATGCACCGAATTCGGTTAGCTAGCTCACTTTCATTATCATGGTACCACCCAAATACACACTGCGAAAAGTTGACACCTTCGGGGCAGGAAGGAAAAGAGGGAGATTATTGGTAGAGGAAATGGTGTAAGGCAGTAATTCCCAACCTTTTTTTGGCCCACAATTTTAAAAAATGTTAGTATGTGTTCACACCTCTTAAAGTAATAATTTATTTAAGAATAAAAGTAAAGGCGACCTAATAAAATTCGTATATTCAATTTTCAATAATAGATATACAAAAATGAATCATATGGAAAAGAAAAAGTATTATAACAAATTAAAATTTGCATGAACCTGTCAAAAAAGGTACCTTTAATGTGAACAAAAAACTGAAATGTTACCTCGCACCCCCTGGAACGCTATCTCGCATCCCCAAGAGAAGAGAGAACCCCTGGTTGGGAAGCCCTGGTGTAAGGGGAGTGTTGCCGTGAGTTCCTGCAGCAACGATCGATGGGCTAGGCAGATCCAGAGGCAGCGGCGTCGAGCGGTGTTTCGGAGATCAGACTGCTGTGGAAACCGAGTCAAAGAAATAAGAGTCTATTCGTCTCCGATCAGGAATAAAATCGTCGTATCCTGAATCTTCGATAGGTAAATACATCTACATACTACCCCGCAAGCCACCTCAATAGGCGTGTGGCGGGGGGTGTTAGGACACCAGCCGTTTACATATAAAAAGGAAACGCTCTAATGAAATTACGCCTAGCATTTCTTATAGTCCCTTATTGTTCGGGGGAAAAACGAATTCCCATACCTATCCGTTCGGCAAAATATCTCTCTTAATTTATCGTCTCTGTCGGACCTGGAAATATAGTGGGGTTCTAATATGATGTTCTCCGTGTCGCTCTGAAAGATATCTATTCTCAATTGTTCAAGCAATCTAAGCCTAGCGCGCAGCCTCCGAGTCTCTAGCGGCTCCCAGCCTAATTCGTTTAACATCTGTGTAATATGAGCCACTTCCTTCGGCGTTCGTCGGAGTTATGTTGACGAATACCTCGATTTCAGTCTCAATGATGCCGCGTCCTCGGAGCATCGAAAGTGTTCAATTGAAACTAATCGCACTGAAGAGTAAAAACCTTTTCATCAGGCCATTTGTTGCCTATGCTTTCTGACGCTGCGCAAATCTGCCACTTTTTGCGAGATCAAGCGAGACGCACTAAACCCCACTCCACTCCACAAGCAGTGTGGCACCGGTGGTGAAATTAAAACAATTGGTATCCCCTCCACCCCCTCGCGTTGCATTCGCGCTGTGCACTACCAAAGCGTGACAGGCCAAGCTAGCAATGGCTCGTACGTATGGTGTAATTCCTTCAACGTTGGAGTGCGAGTCACTCCTATTTCACAGATACTGGGACGCAATTCAGAACAGGTATGAACTTCCTAAAGCCTAACCTAATGTGAAAAGCAGTGGGACAAAAGAAAATATTTAAACTTTATAATGTTAGAGAACTAAATTAATGTTGGTTCGCGTGATTTCAGCGAAAAAAACCTGCAAGCGAAAACAAAACCCAAGTAAATGCCACCAAAGGCTCTGTGGTTCAAAATGACCCACGCGGGGCTTCTAGGGTAAAAGTCTAAAATTTCAAAAACTATTTAAGATACACAAATGAGAATTAGGATACATGTTTACATCCCTAGTCACGTCACAAATAAAAGTCACGGATGCGTTTCTTTCTCTGATGATTACAGCATGAATAAGAGCAATGGAGAGACTTAGAAATGGGTCAGAATAACCCACCCGGGGCTTCTAGTGTTAAGGTAGTTTGAGCGAGATAGTTCCCTAGTCATAATAGAGACCATATTTGAATTTTATTTTTTAATTTAAGCGCCTCTAAGAAGTATGAAGTATATTTGGATATAATTTGGTTCAAAAATATAGTTATATATGACGAAAATTCACAACAATTAAATAAATATAACCACATTCCTAAGTCTCTAGCTTGACTCATTTTTTTAACGCCCTACGGTGAAATCACCTTCCCAATTGAAGGTTTTTTTGTGATTCAGTAAAAGTTACTGCGGTGAATAATTGATTATTTTTATAAATAGTTGATAAAACATGCAATCTACACACCGTTAGTTTTTTGACGAAATCTTGGTGTTATAAATTCCTAATTTGTTTAGTATTCTCCATCTTCACAGCCATAATCTATCCCATGTGATACAGCTTGTATTTTTAGGAAAATTGCTCGAAAAGTAGTTTGGCATGGGGTAAATATTTTCATATCATTAAAAAGGCGATAGTTTTTTCTTTAAAACTACGTCAAATTCATCAAATTACAGGTGAATTGATTTATCGCTCGAACTACCTTAAGCTGGTTTGAGCGAGATAGTTCCCTAGTCATAATGGAGACCATATTCAAGTTTTATTTTTTTATTTCAGCGTATGTAAGAAGTATGAAATAAATATTGTAATATTAATGGCGCAAATTTATAATTATATATGACCAAAAAGTCTCAGTAATTAATAAATAAAGCTACATAAGTCTCTAACTTGACTCATTTTTTCCCGCCGTACTGCTGAAAACCCTTCAAAACAGCAGGTTTTTTTTGCGATTCTATGAAAATCACTGTGTTGAGTAATAGATAATTTTTATAAATAGTTGAGAAAACATACAAACTACTCACCGTTAGTTTTTGACGAAATCTAGGCGTTAGAAGTTCCTAATTTGTTTAATACTCTCCCTCTGGAGCGCACAGCCGTAATCTAGCCCATATAAAACAGCTTATATTTTTAGGCAAATTGCTCGAAATGTAATTCGGCAAGGGGTTAATATTTTAATATAATTGGATACATTAGGGGTTTTTCTTTAAAATGAGGCCAAATTCATCAAATTCTAGGTGAAATGATTTTTCGCTCAAACTACCTTAACTGCCCAGTTTAGTAGGCCCCGACCACGGGTGCGCTAACTTCTCGGATGGGCCACTCTCTTCCATCTGCTTAGCCGTAAGGCAGGAGGAGTTATTGCATATGATTTGGAGAGGAGAAGAACTTGGTGGCGGAGGTTCTAAGAAGGCAGAAGGGATGGATGGAGGAAATTTGAGAGGGGAGGGCATGTTGAAGAGGGTGATAGAGGGGAGAACACCGGGGAAGCGTGGAAGAGGAAAAAATAGGATAGGAATTCTTGAACAAGAGGAGGTAGAAGATATGAGGAATTTAAGAGAAATCTTTGACGGGACATCTATGGGTAAACAAGACAAGGTTTCAGAATTTTGGATGTAAGATAAGGATTTCCCAAAAACCAATCAGCTGGTATGATACTCACGAAATGTCACTACGATGATGGCTATTAGACGAGGCGACCGACAACAGGTTATTTGCGGTATTTTGGACAGGTAAGGGAATGGTTATTGCGGAATGGAGGAAGGGTGGAGAGAAAACCGGCGTCGGTGGAGCCAAGGGGATCACGGTTTTACATCCCACCCGACGGACGGAGTACTGAACATGAACCTCTGCATGACACCTAAAAGGGATCGGGTTTCCGCTGTAAAATCTTCACAGGGAATCCAATAAGTATTAAATTTTTAGATAATTATTCGAAACTTTTCACTTTTGCTCTTGCCACTTTGGAATAACGTTTAGTATTAGAAGTAATAAATGCCTTTCGCATAATGAATCAGGTCTTCCACCTAAATCATTACCTCGTGGTTTTCGCCGCGCCGAAGGCGCGAGTTCCTTAACCGTCCCGGAGAGCGTTGCTCTCCACAACCGGTGTAATAACTGGGGAATGTGGGGATGACTGTGGAGTAGTAGTGTTGTTTGTGAGAAAGTAGGAAGATTATATACAATATGCGTTTACCTTGGTACATAACGCTTAAATCTAAAAATTAAAATTAAAACAAAACGAGATGGTTTACAATAAAAGGTGATTTAGTGGATTTATGAGGTTATTGTTATTTTTTTAATATTTTTTTGTAATTTATTATTTGATTTTTAAAGAGTTTTAATTGATTTATCATTTTTATTTTCTTTTTTAATACCTCTTGGATTATTTGATTTTTTTTTTCTTTTTTGAACGTATTTATATTTTTTTTTGTTTTATTTTTAATATATTTATCTTTTTTTTTGGATTAATTACGTTCACCACTTTGCACCATGAACAGATATAGGGTAACACAATAACATGACTGAATAATGCTTAAGTCATGATTATAATTTAAAAAAAAAGGAGAAAAAAAGACAGAAATAAACACAATAGCATGACTGAATAATGCTTGAGTCATTATTAAAATTTAAAAAAAAGAGAAAAAAAGACAGAAATATTTGATTTTTGAACACTCTTAATCGTAGGAAGAAAGACATAGGACAGACTCATAGTCGAGTTTTTTCTTTAGGCAGTTTATATGTCTTGGGAATATTTACATTGTAATCCCATATCGATGTGAGGAGCGGGTTTTGAGTTTCCGGTAGCCTTTTTTGGAAATTTTTAATGATTTTACGGATGTATTCAATAACTGATGGGACATTGTGTGCTTTTCTAACGTGATCGATTTTAATTAATTTACTTAAACGCAGCAACAAGCGAAGAGATTTATTCTGGAATGTTTCCAGAGATTTAATTATTTGTTTATTATTAGCGAATATTTCGCACCCGTATAACAGAATTGGTCTGATTACTGAGGTGTATAGTCTGATTCGGGAGGAGTGGGAGAGGGTTGAGTTTACTTGACATAATGCGGATAACTTTTGACGAGCGATAAGCGCTTTATGGCTGGCGGTAGAGAGGTGAGTTTGAAAAGTTAATTTGGAGTCTAAAATAATGCCGAGGAATCGATGGTGGTTAACAATTGGTATCGCCTGTTTGTTGAAAAGTGCGTGAAGTAAGGGAAATTGTTTGCGTTTTCGTGAGTAGTGAACGTGAGTGCTTTTAGTGGCGTTTATTGATATTTTCCAGTTTTTTGTCCATCGGTGTATCTTTTGTAGGTGTTTGTTGAGTTTACGGACATTAGTGTCTCCAGAGTACGATGTGGCTGAAATTGCTGTGTCGTCTGCGTATAAGTGTAATTGTGTTTTGGGTGTAGAAGGCATGTCGTTTACAAAAATGTTGAATAGCAGAGGACTGAGGAGCGAACCTTGAGGAACGCCAGCATCAGCGGGACGGACGGAAGAAAGAATTCCTTCCGTGGATACTCTGAAGGATCTGCGGTGAAGGTAACTTCGGATGAAAAGGATGAGAGGAGTAGGGACGTTCATTTGAATTAGTTTGAAAAGAAGACCGTCATGCCAGACTCGGTCAAATGCTCTGGCAACGTCGAGATAGATTACGTCGGTGCATTTTTTCCTGTTAAATCCGTGTGATATGGTTTCTACAAGGAGGAGGGATTGGTGAATAGCTGACATACGAGAACGAAAACCAAGCTGATCGGGACGGATAAGAGGGAGGGTGTGGAGTTCTAGGCGGGAAAGAATCAAACGTTCGAGTATTTTTGAAATGTTAGAAAGGAGAGAGATTGGTCTGCTATTACCAGGGATCGTGGGATCTTTACCGGGTTTCGGAATAAGGATGATTTTACTGGATTTCCAAGGAGTTGGAAAGTGCAAAAGGGAGAAGGATTGGTTAAAAAGGTTTGAAAGTAGATCTAAGAAAATTGGGACATGAGAGGCATGAATGAGGAGAGTATTTGAGACGCCGTCAAGACCTGGGGCCTTTTTTGCGGGAAGGGAGGATAGAATTGAACGTAGTTGGAAAGGGGAAGAGATTTTATCAAGGTTATTGGGGGGAATAGGGAGTTGCGAAAGCGCATTATTGACTATTTTATTGGTGCTGGTAATGGAGAGATCACGTGACATGGTGGATTGGAGAAAATCAGCTTGGATTTCAGATTTTAATTTTGGATCGTAAATATATTTTTTATTTTCGGAAAGGAGGGGGGAGTTTGTGACTTTAAAAGGAGAGCGTAGAGATTTCATGATTTTCCAGAGTGAACCATCTTCGAAGTTAAGGGATGAAATATGCTCAGCCCAAGCGGCTGATGAGATAAGGGCGATTTCTTTTTTGACTGAGTTTGAGAGACGGTTATAATCTGATTTATCAACGGGGTTTCTGAAGAGTTGCCATTGACGGCGAGCAAGGTTACGTTTTTTTATTAGATTGACTATGAGTAAAGGGAGATGTTTAATAAAGTTATTGTTTCTTTCTTTTCTGATTTTAATGTGGGACACGGATTTCTGGGAAGACAAAAGCACTTCAGTGAGTAATCTCGCACGCGAGTCGACGTCGTTTTCAGAACAAAGATTTAATGGGGGAATTTTTGAAAGTTTTTCAGCAAGAACTTCTGGAAAGCGGTTCCAGTAGGTAATTGAGATAGTGGCAGGTGGAGAGATAACGGGAGAAAGAGGGATATGGAAGAGGAGAGGGAAGTGGTCAGAGGTAAAGGAATAGATAAGAGAAGGTTGAGGTTGAAATGGGAGGTTGTGAAGAATTGCAAAATCTATTACGTTACCTAGTGAATACTTTTGTGGAGGACAGTTAGTGGGTTCGGAAGTTGCAGAAATGGAGACCGGAAAACGGGAAAGAAACGAGTGGAGGGTACGGCCATTTTTATTTTTTGTTCTCCACCTAAATCATGCCATCATGCCATTGAGGTGTTTTTATCGTAATATGGCCTAATTTTTGGAAAGGCTCAAAGGGGTTAATTTTCAGTGGTAAGTAAATGCAATTTGCAACAAACCCATGCTTATTGCAGTCTACATGCCGCCACAATAATTAAAATACCTTGAAAAATCTTTTGGCGTCGAATTTTTAAGACGTTATAATTTTTGTGACTGTATGTTGATGACCCTGATGCATGCTGTATTGTAACGCCATCTACATTTGAAATAATTCAACTTATCAATTTAAATATCCTCTTGCGTACACTTGTCGTTAGACCTTGCAGCCGTGTAATTGGCGTTGGCACATAAAAACTGTCGCGAGACAGTAAGGCAAGTGAACGTGAAATGACATGTCCTTATATATTTCGAGTATATAATCCTTTCATCAGCCAACATGCATACTCTGGTTTATCTTTTCGAGGAGTCTGTCGTATACCCGTGTAATTTGCAGCCGGAACTCTCATTCCATTATATCACACGTAGCTAGCCTAAAAAGACGTTTCTGAGTATACTTCAGAATGGTCTTTTGGGTTTCTTGCAAACAAAGATATTTGATTTTGGGCTTCTTATTCTGAACAACCTCCTCCAGAAATCTGCATACCCTCGCTTCAACCGCAGTGTCGCCAAAGCGTTATGGCATACTTTCCGTAAAATAATCCTTTTCCCCCTACCTTTTCCTATTTCTCTGCTCTATCCCCTCCCCTATACATAAAATGGTGTCCTGGGACCCCCTGCCACACGTCACGGGAGTCCGCTCCATTATAGCTGTCATGGACAATTTATGATTTGGTTTGTCGGTTTTTTGTAAATA
Source organism: Pyrrhosoma nymphula (assembly GCA_963573305.1). Taxonomy (NCBI): domain Eukaryota; kingdom Metazoa; phylum Arthropoda; class Insecta; order Odonata; family Coenagrionidae; genus Pyrrhosoma; species Pyrrhosoma nymphula. The sequence goes on from OY754337.1 coordinate 93,869,083, forward strand.
GGTAGTTCTCTATAATAATTATTTGTTAACCAGAACGTCTCGCATGCTCTAAGTACGACTCATATCTTTCAGTTCATTAATGTAGTTGCCAACTCACTCAGTATTTCAAGCCGAAGGGTGGTTTTGATAGGTGAGAGTACATCCTCACCCCATATTAAGCCAGTGGCGTGTGAAATTCACACATTCAGGGTTGGAGGCTAGTTCCTTCCAATGGGCCACCTGATATTTTCCTCGACGTTCTGACAATCAGATAGTTGCACCGCGAGGAATTTCGGAGGTGATGTGCAGAGAGGCATCACCCGGATTTGAACCCGGAACCCTCCGGTCGATAGCCCAGCGCTCTACCCACTAGGTCACCACAATCCCCCGTAATTTCCAAATACTCCAATATTCATACTTACTATGACATTGGCAGTATATCCAAAGTGTAGTGCATATTGGCGACATTCCGCATCCTGGCCGGTACTTGCAGGTTATTGCTGATGCACAACTGTCACTTCGTTAACTTAGTCGTGTCCTTAACTTAAACTGAGCATAGTATAGTGCTTGTTAGTGAAAACTTACCCACTGCCACAAATCATTGAAGTAGATTGCAGGGTATTATGTAGATGTGGATGAGAATGTATATAGATGTGCCGTAGTTCTGGATTTTCGAGAAACCGGGCAACTATGGCAACTGGGCGGATGTCTGAGTACCCTACCTGTGAAAGTGAAAACCAGCTATTTTTTTAATAGGTGGCTACACTGTCCTCTTTTTTTGACAGAAAGTGGTTTTCTCCCTACCAGAAAATTTAAATTGGCAATTTAGAAAATCTTAGCTGCAGACAAACAAAATCTAAAACAGTTATTCTTATGTAGTAAGCCTAGTCAATATAATCCATTCCATCGAAATGATTGTTTCCATAATTGAAATTTTCGAACTAAATACATTTACTAGCGTATAAATTTTCGCATCTAGATTAATCTTCGCATAAATAATTTAACTCTAAATTTATATTTAAGTAGAGATAAATTTCTACGAACTGGTAATATTCAATCCTCCCTCATTAACTGAATTATTAATCGGCATTTCTTCGTCCGGGAATGGAAAGGAGCAAACGTTTCATTCAAATGGAATATGAAGAAACTATCAAAGTTTTCTAAATGGAAAATCGGTTCGTAAAGTATTTTTGTGTTTAATTTAAAACTTTAAATATATGCTGCTCTAAAACTATTGCAAGTTAGGTGGAAATTATGAATGCTGGTTGGATCACGTATCTAACTTGTTTTATTCTTATATAGATCTGACTTATTTTCATAACTTTTGTCGAGACGAAAGTTGAGGAAATCTATTGAGGAGACTCGAAATGGGAACTCTTCCTTCCAGGAAAGATCTTTATAAAGGGATAAGAGATTTGGGATAGTTAATCGCATCAGATCTTTTGTCTTACCTCGAAGAAAAGGCGCCTTCGTAACTCTGAGAATTGAAATAATGGGGTTGTAGGCTATCGGCGTTCGTCATCAAATAATGAGGCTTACTGACTGTATGAAAGCTCTGATTTGCAAAAAACAATTAGGTCTGGAAATGCACTTACTGGAGCGTAGCTGGAAATTTAGAAATCATATTTTGCCATAACGACATCTTATAATTCGTTAGTGACTCATTTATTTTCTTCTTTCTTCTTGCTTCAATGCTCTAGGTGCATAAATAATCAGCAAAAAGTATGATTTGAGTAAACTGACACGTTTGGTGACAAAGGAGAGCTTCCTTTGTTTAATACGAGGAGAAGGGGATCCAATTTTGCTGGTGGGAATAATTAGTGTTCTATAAAAAAAGAAACCCATTTAACTATACGGAAATTTTACGTTAGCCGTCTTCCTCGATGGCCACCTGCAATTTTTGAAGGACAGTTCAGTTCACTGCTTGAAAACTCCTAAATGTCTTCGCTTGAATCTCAACGTTGATTAAACTTGACAGTTATACCTTCGTCGTTATCCAAAAATATTTTTATTGGAGGACTATATTTTTGAACATTTGTCTGTAAACTCATCGTCAATCATACCGAAAATCTGAAGACATTTTGTGGTTTATATGACCATGTGAAATTTAAAAATAATACAAAGACGTTGTCTGACAGTGGTAGCGTTTTCGACTCCCAATCTGAGGGTCTCTGGTTCGAGAGCAAGGGACGCAGTCTCAGCGGAAGCCATTGATAGCGCAGGTCAAAAAGATCGGTCCGGTATCAGCTGTGAATCCGGAAGTTTACGTAATCGGCCGTTGTACTGCGATGTGAAAGCCAATGGGAAACCACCACCATGGTTATTGTCCCTCGAAGATGATACTATGCGTTCATGTGACGTGATGGCATTCCTCCCGGTAAAATATTTCGGGGGTAAAATTGTCCCCCAATCGGATCTCCGGGAGAGGACCACTGGGAGGGGAATGTTAGTCGAGCACGGAAAACCAGCATTGTCGTCGTCCAGAAAGGATTAGAAGCATTTGAAATTTGGTGTTAGAGGGGGATGTTGAAGGCCTACTGAACGGATAAAATAAGAAATGAAGAAGTTAACAGAAGAAGAGAATAGGAAAAGACCATATGGATCACTGTACCAAAAAGAAAAACTAGATGGATTGGGAACATCATGAGGCATAATGGGTAAGTGAAGATTATTATTGAAGGAAAAATAGAGAAATAATTACTCAGAGGAAGGCACAGGGATAAATACTTAGATTAATTAAAGAGGAAAGAATTTAAGAAAAACTACCAGGGAGTAAGGGAACTAGCATTAGATAGGGAAAGATGGAGGGCTGCTGTCGATATTCACAGATATGATTGAAAAACTAATGAATGAATAATATGATGTTTTGTTCTAAGATATGATGTATGCCATATGATCATGTATACCCCTGGTATGTTCGAAATAGTCGGCTGTTTTGATACGATTTTTTAAATTTAAATGATCATAGTAATCATCATATAAGTTGCTATAAAACTAAATCAATGGGATTATCTATAAATAGGAATACGGAGCTTCCTGCCCTGAAGAGGCGAAAGCCTACACCAGGGTCCACATTTGCGTTGTTATCTCTTACCTTGTTACAGGGTCTGTCCGGTAAGTAAGGCAAATATATTGATTTAGAAAGATTTATACAAGATAAAGTTACAATCTTTGAAAATTCTTCAAAGTAGTTTCCTTGCGCATCTACACACTTTTTCCAGCGACTCTGCCATGCACGGTATGCATTCTGGAAGGCGTCTTCGGGCCTTCGTTACGGCAGTTTGGATCGCTTCTATCGTCCCAAAATGGGTTCCTTTTAGGGCGCTTTTGATCCTAAAGAACAAGAAAAAGTCAGCCGGGGCAAGGTCCGGACTGTACGGGGGCTGCGGTAGTGTTGCCAAATCGTTCTTGGCCAGTCCCGAACGCACAGAGCGGTGTGGCTGGGAGAGTTGTCTTGGTGGCGGGGATCTCTCCTCTCGTGCAAAAGTTTGGCGCACACTTTCCGCATTTGCAAATTTTCCAAAACGATTTCCTGCACAATTGTTTTTGGAAGGTATAAAGTATCCGCTATCATCCGGAGACCCAATCTACGATCCGTATTAAACAAATTTCGCACACGGGCAACATTATACTCTCTTTTGGCTGACAAAGGACGTCCAGAGCTGAGTTCATCGGCTACCTCTTCCCGGCCATCCTTAAGCATCTTCAACCATCTTGATACTTGATAATACTAAAGAATTGAGTCCCCGTAAGCTTCAGTAGTCATTGCGTAGATGTCCGCAAGACTTTTGTCGAGTTTTGCACAAAATTTTATGGCGTACCGTTGTTCGAGCGAGTCCTCCATCGCACGTCGTGACACATGCAATAGAATGGGGTACACTTAAACAACGATGTTGACACTTTCAGAGCTCAAATCACACTGATAATGTCAGCATTGGATATTTGAAGCCTATTCCCATGTAACCCAACCAATTTGCACGTGATACGTCCAGTAGAAGCACGGGAAAAAAATATTTGTCTTACTTTTTTCGTAGATTTTCGCAGTTCATTTTAATTTTGGTAAGTTTCTTTTGGATTTAAGAAAGATTGGTATCACTCTGCCGTGGCTTAGCACACACTTTTAGAAGGTCACAGCATTGACATCAAACGAGCGAAAGTTTTATGTAAAGAAATTAGCTACTATCCATGGATCATCAGGGAAGCCATTGAAATAGAAAAAAGACCTAACAACCTAAACAGAGAAGATGGCTACAAACTTCCGTATACGTGGAAAAGACTTTTGAAAAACTAAAGTATTAATTAATCATGCTGTGCATAGTAACCGCTGAAGTTTGTTTATTTATTGTTCATTGTTGATTTAGAATGCCTGACGAAGCCGGCAGAATAGCACGGCGAAACTGTTGCTAAAAAAGTTTAGTTTAATCGCAGAAATCCAAAAAGAAACCAAAATTTGTCTTACTTACCGGACAGACCCTGTAAATCACGCATTTTTGTTAGGGAAATGATGCGTTGTTATTTTTATGAACATTATCGTGAACCAACATGTTTGTTCATGCAATTCATTTATATCACTTCTTTTATCCTCAGAGCCCCCCTCATCAATTCTCATACCTTCGGAAATGCTTCCTTGACCACAGTTAGAGCTATTCAACCACTGATTTCTCTGCGGCTTAAACCATTCTCCTCCAAAAACTACCTAGGTGCGTACGAAATCTGTTCCTTTATTTATCTGGCTCTATTTTATGCGTTCTTACTCTTATATTCAAATCAATCAAATCAAAATCAAAGAGGAGTTTATTCTAACATTTAATAGGCACAGGAAACAAAAGAGGTACGACGTAGCATAACAAATATGTGTATCTAGCAAGGGTATGGTCAAAGCGCATGCGCGCGGAAAAACCAATCATTGATCGTGTTTCGTCAAGAATTTACGGAGTTACCAAGTTTACAGAAATTCACAGAATATTGGCGCGCACATGCGCATTCCTATAATATAAAATGAAAGTTTTATTGATTTAATTAATGAATACATTTTCCGTGGCACACCGACTTGTAACATTGGTGAAAACTCTTGTGTGGAGTGTGGGGCTGAATTGGTTAAAAACTTGGTCATTGGTCATAAGTAGACTGGAGGCATTTAAGATCTCGGTTTGAAGATGAATGGAGAGGGTAAGTTTGGTGACGAGGAAGACGAGGAAGGAAGAAGAAGAAGATGAGGTATCGGATATGATGGGAGATGAAAGAATGTTGGTGGTGGAGGTTCGGAGAAGGCAGATAAGATTGATGGATTGAGAGGTGAGGCTAGGTTGAAAAGGGTGATAGAGGGGAGAGTGATGGGGGGCCCAGGCAGAGGAAGAAATAGGGTAGGAATTTTGAATGACATAAGGAGAGGTAGAGAGTATGAGGAACTCAAAAGACTCGTGATGGCGTGCAAGTAAATTGAGAGAAAGTGAAAATATATCCCGTATATGGGGAAGTTGAGATTGGAAATTTCTAATGACCTACCTGGTAGAATACCAAATCTATTTATGTAGTAATTATCATCAGTACATTTGTTTTTTTTGCAGATATCTAATATTTGCAAATCTCCCCTTTCTCTAGTTAACTAAATGTTTCATTCCTGCACAATTCCTCATTTAACATCTATGACATATTTCATATATTCCATACTAGGTCTTCTTTCGTAATTTTCATTCATTTCTCTTCACTTTTTGTTATTTCCTATTCATTTATCCTTTTAGTATTGCTATCAGACGGCTTTTGTCTTAAGATACGTCGAACGAGTTTGTTTCTTCCTCTTCTCAGAGTCTTCATTAAACTTCTTTTCTTTCCAACTATTCGTTGGACGTCATCATTGGCGATTCAATTCCGATTCATTGGCGATTCGACTCCGTCCATTTAATCTTCATCATCCTTCATTTGCACCACATTTCTATAGCCTCAAATAGTCCTTGCACTGCTGTTTTTACTGTAAAATCCTCACTGTCATACCAGAGTAGGCTTTATACATACTTTAACAAAGAATTTTGTATCGCTAGATACTTAGAAGGAGCTTGGCATAGGACGTTTTAGGGTAATTAAATTGTCCCCTTTCTGATTTGAAGTTTTTTTGTAAACAAATGCTGTGCATGAGAATCTTAGATAAACTTCAAAATTTTTGTTTCAAATTACATTTTCAGAGTAAATGGCGGGATTATATACGGATAAATCGGGGCGTTATACAAAATATGGGAAGTAATTCCCTGATCATCTCTTGAAAAAAATAATTCACCTATCTCATTGGTAGTGCTGAGGCCGGTTATCTCTTTCAATGATCATTGCGCCTGGCATTGGTTGAAAAATAGTCGTGATTTTTCATCACAAATGCTGAACAGCTAATGTTCACCAGATGGAACAATTTTCTAGGAAGTTAATGTTCACCAGATTGAATAATAGTCTCCACTTTTGCCCGCATTATCGCACGAACCTCGAACATGCTTCATGCTTGAAGAATCACTCTCCAACTCCTCGGAGAAGTCGACTCGTTTGGAGGTGCGGTGAGTGTGGGGGAGAGGTTTGGACGTTTTGATGAGCCCCAAGAGAGAAAATAGACGACAAGAAGTGAGGCATCGCCAAGGATTAGACTCCTAATCCCTCAGTCAAGAATGCGGGAGAGGAAATTAATTTATTACTCGGGACAAGGAGGCCGTCAGCGTCGCCACATGCCGGCCTAGCTCGTTTTGTGGATGGTGACTCCCTCAGTCGCAATCCGTTGGAATTAGAAGACGGGACTACCGTCGCCCGGCGAAAGCGTCACGGTTTAGCGGTCTTCCCAAATTGTGCTTGCTTTCCTTTTACTAGCAGATCAAGTTAAATGACATGGCCGTTCAAGTATTTTGTCAGACGATTTTTGCCATTTTCGACCCCCCTCCTCCCCCTATGTAAGACAATGTAAAATTTGCCCATCCCCCCTCCCTTTCAGTCTTACGTAAGGCGTTAGATATTTCTTTTTACTCTTCGTTAAATGCTCGATTTCTGCAGTTTCCTCATTCCATGGAAGCCATCGTACAACTTTGAGCACTCGATATGGTATAATTATGAAGTGTTGGAGTACCACATTCATTGAGCATGGAGTTAATGTAGCTAGCCAGTCAGGTAACAGATTAGGAGCATTGGTACAGCGGTGAGATAATGGAAAATACGCCATTAACGAGCGGATGCTCCATGTCACTGCCAAATTTCATTCGGAAGCGATACGTTTCAAGACGGACAAAATTCGTACGTAAATTGGTTCCAAACCCCGTTCCCCCCTTACACATGACAATGTAAGATGATCCCAAACCCATCCCCAAAAACGTCTTACGTAATAGTTGAATGGCTCCTAAGGCCGCTTTCAGACGGGACGACTTTTTGCCGGCCGCCGACCACGGCGCGCCGCGGCGCTGTGCTTTCAAATAACCATGGGTCCCCATCAAAATGCCGGGCAAAATAGCCAGCGATGCAAATCTTATTAGTGAAGATTATATTCTAGATGAGAGAAACTGCGACATTCCAGTCACTACCTTCCTTGTGGCTGTTCTCGTCAGTATCTGTGATTCATAATTGTGATTGCAATCACAGGTAAGAACCACAGATGAAAATCAGCTGTTTGTGATAGTGGCGTTACGCATCTCGATTACACGCTCGAAATGTCAATTTGCGTACAAATGCTTTTGTACCTCGCTATTTTCGACAAGTAAGTATTGGAGATCAAAATACCCAAAATTAACGAAAGAACTATGTACATACATAAATTATTGGTCTGATTATATCTTCTATTATGTACCTATCCCCAGAAACGTTACGCTAACTTTTTATTTCAAAGCGAGCAATTCTGATGCGGTTAATTATACTTCTAGGTTAGGTTAGGTTTTAAATTAAGTTAATGTTTTATGTAGCAATGTAATTGAACAGAAAATCATTTGTATCCCATAGATATACATATTTTGAAATATTTCTTCAAAGTATTAATTGTTTGCACTAAATATCATAAGGAATTACTCTTATGGGTCATAAAAATTATATTTTCCCTTTGATAAAATCAATCAATACGACTAGGACTGATATACTTACGAGTCCTATGAATAATGATGAAATGATAAACTAAGCAACAAACAAAATACTCTTTTTGGCGCGTTCATGTTTTCTTCTCAGGTTTTACTCTTTTCTCATTCTTTAATTTTTTTCCAGCCCCGGTGGCAGCGGGTTTAAGTCCTTGCCTGTCAACCCTAGGGTTGCAGGTTCGAACCCCGCCTGGGTAGGACTTTCAACTCCCAGGCCTTGGCTGTGTGTGTTCGTCAAATGAGTTACATGGAAGAAAGGATTATAAAGTCCTAATATCGATCCAAGCAACACAGTATTATAATTATTATTATTATTATAAAATTTGAATTTAAGAAAATAATTTCGTTTCCAAAGCGCGTGCGCCGATCGTTGAGCCCGGGGCTTTAGAAACCATTCTTTCACACGGCACGCTGAATCGAAAGGTTTTTCCTGTGCTTCTGTAGCTTTAATTCGATCACATTCCATCACAGTTAATCCTCACCAGCAGGGGTAGCTTTGTATCAGCTGGTAGCATTTTTGCAGTTGGTAGCAGTGTGATCACAATCACGGTGATTAGAAATATTAAGTCACAGGTTGTGACTGCTACTTTTCGATAACTGTGATTCAATATATGAATAGCGACATATCGCTCATCACTAAATTTTATTTATGTATTATTTATTAGTATAAATTCTGTGTTGATTATTTCATTGTTAATACCCCAATCAATATCGGGAGGCAATTACTAAAGTTTACAAAATATAAACATATGTGATAAAGTGAAACGTCTTTGACGGTGACTCCGTTATTGCTATGCATATTTAACATGGGGCTTACGAGTTTGAATTCAGGTGTGTTTATTTTTCCAATTTACAATCAATGTGGGTCGAAAATGGAAATTCGGGGATTTTGCTAGATTCCTATATGTGATTCTATACGAAAAATAACGGCAAAAACCAACTAAATTTGTTCAGCCGTTTTCTCCATCATTATTTACATTGGTTTTTATGAGTACAGTTTTTTGTTCTGGTATTTATTTAAAATTCCCTAATCAGATTGTGAAATTATATTGCGTACCTTTATTGTTTGTTTCATAAAATTAAAGTAAAATACCCCCTGCCACCAGTGGCGGATACATATGGGGGGCGCGGGGGGCGCGCGCCCCCCCTTGGGGGACCGCCCGCATTGCCGCCCGCGTCGCCCCCACCAGTCAGCCCGCCCGCTATTCGTTCGTGTCTTTCGTCAGTCGACTCTGAGTCGAGTTATCTAGTAGTTGTACTTTCTTATGTAGCACGCGCGTGCGTCCGCGTCATCGTATTTAATACGTTTCTGTCTGGCACATAGACAGCTAACCTACGATAAAAGTCGCGGCCATTCTAGTTATCTCTCTATATGTTATTCTGTCTGGCATTTGTTCGAGAAAAGTCGCGAATATTCTACTGTTTGTATTTGTTCACACTCCTTAAAAGTCTGGAAGAGAGCATTCTGGCACCAAATGTTCTCGAAACAACCGAGCTACATATATAAGGGAAGCAGAGTCGCTGCCAGGCAGTCAGTTTGAAAGATACAATTGTCGCGATAACTTGCGCCCCTTGAGTTTTTTCTGTATCCGCCACTGCCTGCCACACTATCTATAGATGGCTTTCAGGATATCACGAAGTTGTAGATAAATGAACTGTAATGATAATTTTGCAGTAGCTTTAAAAAGCAGACAGGCATATTTCTATGATTTCCTGGGCCTAATTAACCTTAGTAGGCCCAATAATTGAAAGCTCTTTTCATTGCGCTAACCCGAAAGGTAACGGTGTGATAGGTACATATGTGTGCATGTATCATGTAGTAGTAATGAATATATCCCTTAAATATTCTGTGCTATTTGATTACTTGGTATAGAACTTGAATTTAAACAAAACTCTAGTACATACCCTTGTGTGGCAATGAATCTTTGATTTCATCAGAGTAGAAGCTATAGAAATGTGATGTAATCGAAAAATTATGTATATAAAATGGATGGAGATAATAACCAATGATTAAGTCCCATATCATATGATTTATATCTAGTAATATTGTTTAATTTTGTGGTATTCGCGATCACGTCGAAGATGAATGATAAAAGACATGGGGTTGGCATTTTGACTGGAGACCTGGCTTCTTATCTTGGGATCCCAGACCCTAAACCAGCCAGTTTCGGAGATGTTTGGAGCATTCCCGCGGCCGTATTCATAGTTACGTTAGACTATGCCTACCGCAGGTTTAAGGAAGTTAGACCGGCGATGTCGTTGAACTCATATTCATAGCTTCGTTTTAGCGCTGATCGACCTTAGTCCCGGCAGCTTTAGTCCGGAGGAAGTTAAACCTATGGAATAATGGTTTAACGTTGAGTATAAGCTCCGCGCGTCGCCACTTTTTCTTCAGTTTTTGAGATGTTATGATTTTCGAAGGTGTTAAGTGATTAATCGCGAGTTCTCCAAGTTAGAGCTAATTTAAGTGGTAATATTTTTTGTTAGTCTATCGTTAGGAATATTGTTGGCTTAGTGATTTAGGTTTATACTGACGTAAATATTTGTAAAGGCAGTAATGAAGTACTTTCATTCTCAGGATACATGGTTAATTATTTTTTTATTTAGTTTAATTTTATCGGTAATCGGGTTAGTTAATCAACTTTATAATTTAGTAAGTTCATTTTTTATTAGGTATTATCGCTCGCACTGATTAAATTTGTTTTCACATCGCGTAGGTGTGTTCATTTGTTTACATTTCGTTTGGTGAGTTTTATTCAATCACGATAATATCAACAATATTTCATACCTTTCATACTTTGTAACATCCTTTTGTTTACATTTTACATAGTTAGTTTTTGACGTTAATTTCAATTAGCTGTGCGTTTTGATGAATAATTTGTTTTAGTGAATTTATTATTTGTGTAGCTAAATTAAATTACGTGTATTGCACGAAACAAAACCGGGTGATTATGTTTTTAAGGATAATAAACTTAAATAAAAATAGAAAAATGAATTGCAACGCGTCGAAGTCATAAATAATTACAAAAATGAAATCGAAGATATCCAAAATGCAGGGAGCAGGATTTCGGGCCGATTTCAGTGAGTAAGAAAGTCCCAGAAGCAAGTAATGAGTGGTAAAGGCATGGGTAAAGGGTTCGAAGGCAACGCACAACTCCTCAGAAGACCCCAAAAACCAGTTCAGAAATTCCAGGAAATAGCCTGCTACTTGACGAATAGCGGTGTTGCCAAGCGTTCCATCCTCGCGCGGTAGGCAAGTCTGGGACTCCGTTAGTCCCCGAGGCTATCTCCTTCGACCCAATCTATGAATACCAACTTTTAGTACCGTTTTAAACCGCACTAGACCGGACTAAGATAAACCGCATAACCCCAGGTTTAACTCGAAATCTATGAATACGGCCGCCGGTGTCTTAATCTTATATAGTTCGTTGAACAAGTTTAAGTGCAGGGGACTATCTCCGTCGGATTAGCTACATAAATATAAGCCCCTTGTCTGCTTTCACTATTGTCGGGAAAGTACCATCACCAGATTTATCTTCGTACTCCTATCGATATCAAGAGACCCTCCTGTCTTTGTTGGTGATATCAGCTTCAATAATTGTTTTCAGTCGCCGCCTCAAAAAAACTGCACGTCATCGTAGAGCATTTCCGATTAAATTCGCCCTGCTATTTTATAATTATCATTGACGCTCATGTGTACATGTATACAATGAAGAATATATAACTTTTTATGAGGTGGAACTCGCCATTCACGCAGTAACGATAATGATACAAGAATTTTATTATTTTTTTTCCTTATGGCGTGTTATCACTAGAGTTGTTCGAAATTTAGACGAAATTACATTGAAATATGTTGTCTTCGAATATTGGGCTCGGCATGCCATGTTGATATTTTTCAGCAACGTTTGCATTAATGTAAATGTATTGTTTCATAAATGAATTATCACGTAACATATCTCATGTGCCATAAGGCTATGTGTTAAAATAGCATTGAATTACCAATGAAATCGGTATGATGCAATTTTTTCACTTTAATCTAAAATATTACTAATTAGAACAAGAATGCAATATTTCATGCCAATCTGTACATAAAAAAACAAACCCTCCAACCAACTTAACTAGAACGAAGTAGTATATCTCTTTCAATCCTTTATCCGAGAACATTCCCACTATTCTCTTGATATATCCTAATCTCTTTAATACGACGCCAAAAATCATATGTGTATTTCCAACGTTAGGTCTGAAGTTGTGATGGTTCCAAAAGATTTGACTTCATGAGTCAACTACAACCCAGTTGTAGAAAACTTCAAAAGCTTCAGGGTGTATTTTTCACTCCAATTAGGATCAAGAGATTGAAATAAATATGTTTACGTCAAACACTCGAAATTCTTTCTATTGATACCCACCGAAAATCAGAAAACGATTTAGGAAGGAGAAATATACGGGGAGAATTACAGAGAAAGACCAATAATGAAATTTTTCCAAAAATTAAAAAAAGAGGAAGTCCAATATTGGAATAAATCAGAGAGATTATGAAGAACTTCTTAGGGAAACATTATGTGAGAATGAAGCGGTTGGCTGATAGGAGCGTTGATTGGAGAGGTGCAACAAACCAATCTTCGGATTGATAGGTATTATTACTGATGATGATGGCCAAAAATGAAATGCGCGGTTTGAATCCGTCGTAAAAATCCTCAATGAATTACACTCGACGTGATTTAATCTGGATTACCTTTATTCTCCGCTGGTAATCAGTTACCCATGAAATGATTTATTGATTTGTAAATTCCACACTTTTTTCCCGTACCATGGTTTCGACATATTCACCGACATTATAAAGGTAATTACTCAGTTTGTGAGTGTCCATATATTCTCCAACAGGGGATGCTAGTTTTTCGAGATAAAAGAATGAATGGGAGGGAAAAAGGAGAAGCACGCAGAATGACATGGTTGGGTTGTAATATTCATTTATTGCGAATTATTTATTTTCCAGTCGGTAGAGCATGAGACTAAAATGTACATACTAATACGATTACACACATTTATAAGGTGGTGCATTTAATCAATACCTTGGCCTCAACTTATCTTATCTTCTGCCTTCTTGGCTATTTTTAAAAAGGCCATAAGGCAGGCCATGTGCACACTTGACACATCGCCTTTAACACATTTATAATGCACTCACTTATTTTCGCTGTTCACTTTTTATACAGAGAAACATAAAATATGTACATACATTAGGCCACTCCTATGACGCACAGGTAAGAAAGGCGATTCCCTGCCACGCTCCTCCTTGGTCACTCCTTTCTCCTCTCACAAAAAGAAACAACCAAGGATGTACATTTGAGATAGGATCTGAACTCTGATGCGCGATCCTCCTCCGTATTTCACTCTGCTCCCAACTTAATCAGCATAGGTGGTGATCTCCATTACTATATCTCACTCCCCATACTTTGGTTTTAACTTCCCCCCGGAATCCATCTTGACCGCGTGCGTTATTCTCAATCGCTCCTCCTTAACTTCTTGTTTAAAACTCTCCCCGTTACTAGGTGTTGGTGCTTCGCTATTAATGCTCTGCTTGCCCTATTGGCTGTTGTGTATTTCCACTCCTCATTATTGTAAATTCACCGCGAGTTCGTGCCCCACACGCCCAATATGGCGGACCTTTTCGTCTCCCTCGATTTTTGACAACAATGGCCCAAGATGTTATGTTACAGGGTGAAATGACATAAATACAAAAACAACTTGAACATTCTACTGAAAGGCTTTTGACATCAAAGGTGAACGTATGTCGAAAGTCAAATGGTTTGCCAGATTAAAATTATTTCCTTGGCTTACAATCTCACATTGCTCCAGAAATTCTAGTTTTCCCTTTACTCTGTACACGTAAAACACCAGGTTATAGTATGTATGGTCATCATGTTCCATTAGTCATTAGTATGCACACACCCCAGCAAATGTTTGACAAACTTAGAGGCGATATCGTGGACTGCAAAGCTGTTTCTTAGCTGTAGTGATAAATATTTGACCTGCATGGCAAATTTACCTTGGGTTACATGAGCTACAACTTAAAACATAAGACTCCGCTCTCATGTAGTTCTACAAATTTAAGCCTGAAACATTAATTTGTGCCAGTTACTCAGTTGGATTGAGTGTCGAAACAAAGGAGGAGCTCAGCACGAGTGCTTTTACCCAAGTTGTAGCCCACATCTCTGAATGCGAAGGTTATGCCGTCATCTCAGATATGTGGACTGCCATATCTGCCGAGCGAGTATTTGCTGTATTTTTTCATCAAAACCGAGGGAGTGAGGAGAGGGTAGTGGGATGGAGGGCTTGCCATGTCATTAAAATCCCATTCTGGTGAAAGGAACGTGGTGACTGTCCACATCGCACGGCTGGCTCGCAGTGAGAAAAAGGAATAAGCTTCATCATTATGACACCTCCCTCAGAAAACACCTCTCTCCTTCACAACCGTCTGCCGGAAAAATCATCGTTCACCACTCAGCCAGCATATCAAAACTTCAAATAGAATAAAAACAATGTGGAAAAAAACGTTTGTTTATCTTATAATCTAATGATGGGCACACGGATAGCCTTATGTCACTAAACTGATGGAAGCAGGCGACACTTGGTGGAATTATGCTCGAAACGTCAAGCATAGTGAAAAAAAATCACTTGGTAATACTCCTTTTAGGTCATATTTTTCTGATCGATTTCAACGTATATTCGTCATTTTCAAGGAAGTATTGACATAAAAACAATTTTTAAAGTACTTAATGGACTTTAAAATATTACGTTAGAAGGTTTTCTCTACATAGGACAACGTAAGATTTCATGAACTACTCCCCCTCCCCTTTCGATATTACGTAAGTAAACAGATATTTGGACGGATGTGCATATATTATATTTCCAATGAACGTTGTTTTTCGCAATGCCCTGTAATTTCGCACAATCAGGAGATACTCTGAATATTCCTGGTAATGTTATTGGATATTGCATATGCTTTCAAAGTAAAATATGAAATTGGATACTTTAGCCTTTTGCAGGAACTATCATTCCTCCGTCGGTACACCAGTTTTTATGCTGTAACTGAACCTTGAGCCTATAAAAACCGCCATTTGTCTTAATTTTCGGTTCTTTGAATGGATATTTACTTACTCCTTTACAAGCCTTTCCTTTAGAGAAACTGCGCGATGTTCTCAGTTCTAAAAATTGTTTTTTCATTAGACGATTATAAGAAAATCGATACAAATACGATCTCACGAATAAATAAAATGTTACGTAAGATGACCTTGGACCCTCATTACCCCTACATAAGGCAATGTAATAAGAGCCGAACCTCCCCCTAAAACGTCTTACGTAATACTTGAATGACCCCTTATTTATACAATGGATGAGGCTTGAGAGGGGGCAGGGTTAAAGGTTTGTGTTGGAGACGGTGTTTAGTTTTTTGTCCAGGCTCAAATGGTGACGTCTGTGGAAGACATGAGTTTCATGGGCTTTGAGGGACGGGGAAGTGCGAAAATGTCGGAGTGTAAATCAAATCAAAATAAACGCGAACATTTTAATTCCAAAAAATCATCAAAAATAACACGTGTGAATTTATTTTTTGGTTATTCCAAACATCTCTAAACAAATGTAGTGTAGAACTTATGTCATGTTCATGTACAATATAAGATATAAAGTCACACTTGTATCCAGTTTCTTAAATGTACTTGGCAAAAAAAATGGTCTTTTTTGTCAATTACTCTTTGATTATGACACAATAACGTTGGAATCGGAATAAAGAACCTTATTGGATTAGTAGCCCTAGGGAAGTACACATACAAGTGATTTCTTTCCATTGCCCTTAGCTTTTGTCATTAAGTTCTCTATTTTATTGTAAAATACCTACTCTTTATTTGAACCCTCACAAATATATATAGAGAAAAAAGAGTGAATCCGGCATGAAAAAAATCATTTGACTCGACGGGGATTCAAACCGTACTTTCAAATTGCCGGTCATGTGTGTTAGCCAGTTACGCACCTGACTGGCAAGTGGGAACTCTAGGATCAAATCTCGTTCAAGTCATAATGTTTTTTTCATTGTGAATTTCCTCCCCTTTGATGGTTATCTTTGCATTTGTGCGCATGACTGCTTACAATATCATTTGTACATTTCGCAGAGATTAGGAAACTCACATATATAACGTATGGTGTACATAACACAGAAATATCTGATCGAATATTCTCGAGGTGTCATGGTCTTTGCATTACTCTCAAGCGTACATTTAAAAAGAGAATAGGACCATATGGTACGATAGCGCATGGAAATATTGAAGCCATGCGCAATCAACCATATTGAATGGGTCAATTGTGTAATTTATTCGCCGAATACAAAGGTGTTAGTAGTGGAAATTGAGCGGAGGTACCAACAATTTCTATTTGCTCTAGGAAGTCTAACTTCCTTGTCTTTTTCATAAAATGTAAAACTGTTGGATTAAAATCACACCGATGGTTTTTGTGAAAAAGATGCTTGGTCATGCCAGACTTTTCGTCCCTATTTATCAAACAATCTCTGTTATTTCACCCTAGTATCTGCTAATTTCCTGCTGGTTTGGCCAATATATGCATTGTTACAGCCATCGCATTTCACTTTACTTTCATTGCTCTTTCGTAAATTACAAAACTGATAAATAATGTAAAATACTCTATAAAATTACGTTTTGAAATAAAATGTAATTCTCAATGTTATTATTTCAAAAAAACACATGGCAGTGAGTGACATCAGCCATGAATATTGTCATTAAGGGTTTTGCATAGTAGGTAAGTGAAAGAGAGTGATGAAATGTTTTGTATTTATCACACCTGCCGGTGAAAACTCCCATCTCCATTTCAACTGACCCCGGAAAAAATCCACCTTCGCGGTGAAAAAATAAAACACCCTCGACAACCTTATGTATATATCTCACATTCCATTACTCTTCTTAGCACGGAAGCAGAAGAGTTAGTGAGAACATGGGTTGGAGGAGGGTTAAGGGGGTGAGGGTATCAGGATTTGAGGATGAGGGTAAGGCGGCAAAGGATAGGGGGAGAACTTGGGAGGCAGCGCCACCGCGACCTTGCGGCAGAAGTCGGAACTTTTACGCAAGCCGCTCTTTCATTTTTTTCCTTGTTATATTATTTATTCTCTACACCCCTTTCCCTTATTTGGAACTGAGGGGGGGAGGAAAGGTTATGGTAG
Organism: Pyrrhosoma nymphula; assembly: GCA_963573305.1. NCBI lineage: Eukaryota > Metazoa > Arthropoda > Insecta > Odonata > Coenagrionidae > Pyrrhosoma > Pyrrhosoma nymphula. The sequence goes on from OY754337.1 coordinate 93,886,363, forward strand.
AGAAGAGGAAAGAGGGCGAAGGGAAGGTTTGCTCACACAATTTCCTCTCTCCGTTTCTCCGACATCACGTAGTTCACCCAGACTGCGGTGGCGTCGCTAATAGTTGCGGGCATGTCTTCTCGTTCTTCTGCACGAACGCCACTGCTGCGGAAGTCAATAACCTTTTGCCGTATTAGCGTAGTGAAGAGTTGCGGCTGGTAGGAGGGGGCGGGGAAACCAGGAGGCAAAGTCTCATTTATATCTGTTGGTTTGCGGAGCTGTTTATGGTGGGGTTGTAAACTGTATGGAAAGTCGTTACTTTCCTCCGGACTCATTTCCCCCTTCCCTTACCGCCCTGGTGATTTTAAGTTTATGGAGGATCAAGTTGTGCTGAGTTTTCGGCGCAAGATTCGCATTTCACCCAAAAGGGAATTAATTCGTTTCCTATACACCAGCAAACATACAGCCTGTGTGTCCGTTGATGCCAAGGAGTTTTACACACCGTCGTAAACAGTCCAGGCGGTATATCCTCTTGCCTATGTTTTAAATACGATAAATTTAGAGACTCATTTCAAGGGAGATAAAACGTTTTCAGATAAAGCTAGTGAAACTCTTTAAAAAAATTTTTCTTTCTTTTTTATTTTTTATAATGATGGGGAATAAAATGGCAGCAAAACACAATAGTGGCTATGTCTTTTTTTGTGGATATATAGCATAGTGGTTATATTTTTGAAGCATTAATTTATTAAGCTGCCGTCTGTGAAACTACTATGAGTATTTAACTACTATGAGTATGACATTATGAGGCAGTGTGTGACTTTAACACCATTTTGGCCGCACAACAGAGTACAATACAAATAGAGAAAGAATGTACCCTTTAACCTATGGACGTACTATGAACTACTTTCTCCGCATAAAGTATGGATTTCATTGCTGTGGAAGGACTGCCACGCCCCTTGGTTCGAACGAAGACTTTTCGGTGCGGAATGCTTTTTCTCCTTGCTTTCCGGACAGTTCTGATGCCACGTATGCCCCTGAGATTCCCAATAAGCCACTCTTTGGTTTTCATCAGATTTCCCAGAGGCCAAACCAACAGAATTCGACGGAAACACCCATGCCCTGGGTGGTGAAAAACCAACGTGGGTGGTATTCAAACCCGCGACCCCTGGATTATCAGGTGAGGACTTGACCCCTTTCACCATTGGGACCGGAATCAGTTAGTAAATCAAATACCTGTGCACTTAATTATTGTATTGTAATGTAAATTTGAATTTTGCTTTTATATTTTAATTCAATACAGTAGTTAATTAAATGGTTTTCACCTGGTTATCGAGGGATTTACTTATTTTTTTATGTACGCCAATGAATGGAGCATCTTAAAAGAGGTGAGCATTTATTACAGGGATCCTAATTTAATGCCGCCGGGGAATTAATTATGAATCTTGATGTTGCTGAATTAAAGAGTTTAGAGTTGTTTTTATGGGGAGTGACAATGCTCTAGTTTCTTGCCCCCTGGGGATAGACGATGAGAATAACGTATAAAATAGAATAAATAAAAAAATATAAACGATGCCTGACTTGAGAGGGTAGAGGGGAGTTAGGACGAAAATAGAAGAGGTAGGGAATTGAGTGAGAGGTAATAGATGTTAAAGGGTAATAAATAATTAGAAAATGTTGCTGCAGTGAAGGTAAAGGTGCAGGAAATGTTTTGTGCTATTGTATGCCACGCCTCAACGCCGTTATACAAGTAGAAAATCACCGCAACACCTTCGATTAAAAAATTATTTTTTTTTAATGATCCGTAGAACACGCTGATAATAATCAATCATCACGTTATCCTCCACACCCAAGTACCTCCAACAATACTCGCTGTATTACTTTGCCGCAGCTTTGACAGTTTATTGAAGGAAGTTCTGTCTTTATGTTAGAACTCATTCAAATTGAGGCGAAAACACACGCTTTCATCAACTCTTCACTCTGGTAACTACCCTTATTTACCAAAAGCTGTAAAGCCTGGAGTCTTTGACACACCGTGCCATAAGCCATTATAAGAACTTGAATGGTCTAGCGTAGACAAACTTGGAAACTCTGACAATGAGATGCATTGCTAGAGCATTGGATTGGAAGTGAGGGCATATGAGGTGACTGTTGCGAATAAAAATAAGCTGGCTAAAGCCGACCATAAAAGAGAAAGGGTTAAGCATGGTAGGGAAGGAAAATAAATTATCGACGAAGGACGTAAAAGGCAGTGAAAGTGGACTTAAGGAAAGTTTAGAGATAATGTTATTTTAAGGGATTGGTTGGAAGGGATAATGCATTTATAGAGAGGAATAGAAAGGAGACAAGAGGCATTTTGGCCATCGAGAATAAAGGCTGAAAATAGAAAGACTTTAGTGAGGGAAATTAAGTCCTACAAACGGATTTAGCGGTAAGAAAAATGTTTATAAGATATATGGAGGAGATATATATCACTATTCATAAAATTAATGAATTCGCCCTCATGATAAAGAAAAAGTTTGTTTTGATTTGATTTATTTTAAATATTCAAAAACAGCCGATGTCGGCCTTTACATTGAAAATTTTCAACTTAGAATCTGCAGCATTAACAAAATAAAATATGAAAAAACATAGGTTTGGAAATATAATCAAAAGTTCCCATCTTACTTGTAATACCAAAGTATCACACTTCATCGGTATACATTTCATTCACGTTCTGATTATTATCCCGCGGTAGCTGTACTTTTAAGGTGCTTAGTTTGAAAAATAAGTCACCGTTTTTTGCGGTTAAAAATCTGTGGCCCCTCAGTTACTTTTTGTTTTATTAATTTGCAATTCAAATATTTGTTAATAAAGAATGTTTCTAACATTTTACTGAAAAAAATACATCCCACTAACTTCGAAGCGAACGATTCGGTCAGAAATTATGTTGCAACGTTGTCTCCATAAGGAAGACATAAATACTAATTTGTACAGAAAAGTTAATAAAGCAAATCTGTGTCATCGGTCTCGATTGTTTTTTTCTTCATAACCAATTCTTACAGCATGGTAAGTACCCTATATTACTGAATGCCTCCTAGATCATTCTCATATATTCGTTGAGGAAAAATTATGCTTTCCGAAGTAATTAACAATGGGATAGGGTTGGCGCGTTGGCTAAAGCAATGGCATACCATCCCCATAGCCATGGTTTGAGTCTGGATGGAGACGGTTTCTAGTGGAAACCTAATCCTGACTTGAGTTTCATGTGAGGAACACGAATTGTGCAGAAATGCCTCCGTTGTTGAATGCGGGACCTTATGTAGCCCTTCGTTATTAGGTAACTAAACGCTGGCAACTACCTCCCCACTTGTTGTTAATGGCAGAAAAACGTTAGCTTTCCCAGCTCTCGCTCTAGAAGACCGAGTTTGATTCCCGGTATCTACCTGTAAATGATTTGAGACTGATATGGATGATATTATTTGATCCCCATTCTACCAGATCCAGATCAGGGAAAATAGGACAAACAAATGGGTGTGTCAGTTCGTGGTCGCATGACGTAAGTGGAACTTCTGTCTTCTTTTTAGTTTTTACCCAAATTATTTCTCATTCGGATCCACTCCCATATCGTTTCTTCAATTGGTTTCTTATTAATTTTTTGTAGCAAAATCTGAAATAAAAAGCAAAGAAATGTTTATTCATTTAGAAACACTATATTGGGCCAGAGTCTGCGGTGCAAAAGAAATACTATCGCTTAAAATAATCTATGAAACAACTAAACTAATGACCCGGAATGTAGGTCCTCCCGGAAAGGTAGGCATCATGCAAGCTTTCGCCTATCGATAACGGATACCCAGTATCCCGTCTGATACTGCAGTCTCAACCAGTCTCGAGGAGTATCAGAACGAGTCTCGGCTATAGGACTCGACGATACTCAAGGATACTGCCAGGATACTTCCGGCGAGACTACAGCGAGATCACGGCGATACTTAGTATCGGATACCGTTTGATACTGATCTGATACTCTTCATTTTGACTCGGGTGCCACTATCTCTCCCAAACTCCGTGCCACTAGCTCTTGCGATTGATCACAGGGGAGAAAGTAGATTCAGACGGTGATTAATGGAAGAGAGGGGATCGAAAATTAAATTGAAATATATTTTTTGCACGTTCCCCTGGAATCGCGGGGTCTGGAGGATTATGAAGAGACAGACAGGATGAGAAATAATGGTCAGGGAAAGTTGTAAAGGTTTGACCCTGACAAGAGGAACCCTCATCAACCGGATCCCAGTCTTCGTTGAAAACTCATGCTTCATGGGAGATACCTAATTCTCGAAAAGCTATAAACGAGTGTCTCAACGTTTTGGTTCATAAAACATATTTTGTGAGAAAAATTGTGAATGAGCTTACGTATCCCTGTGTAATCTGTAAGCACCACGTGATCTTTGGTTATTTTGGAAACGAAAAATGATGGCAGTTGCTACGGAAGGGCCTTTTTAGTGGAAGAGCCCATTCCCTGAGAACTGGCTCCGCACAGGGGTGTAAGGTAGTCTACTCGTTTTACTACTAGGGTTCTTAAGGGTGCATTCCTTCATTGGCAACTTTAAAATGCTCAATCTGTCGTGTAAATAAACTTTCTAGTTCTCACTGTTCATAGTTTCCTGCCCTGTCAAGTTAACAACCACTACGTTGTCAGTGTTTTCTGTCATGGTCTGTCCCCTGCCCTCTGATCTTTCCGCACAAGTATTCCTCTCCTTGACGTCACGCTTAACGCAAGGGGACTGCCACCATGCTTCACTACTACTATATTGTACCACGTGACTCCTTAGGTACAGGAACAAAATATTCGGTACCCACACTAAGAATAAATCTGGTACTTTTAGTATATGCTAGTATTTATTTTACCTACTTAACTAGAATAGATACTGAGCACTTACAAGAAGTGAAGAACTGAAACTGTAGTGTATGATTTTGGGTACTCGTCAGTTACGTACGGTGATAGCCAATCATCGACGGCAGCTGCCAGCGTGGACCATGCGGATAAACTAAATTCATCTCCGATACCACCTTTCACGCCTGTAAAGTCCGTCTCGCTGAGAACAGAAACATATACAGATGTACATCTACATACTACTCTACGTACAGTCGCTGGTGATGACGCTGGTATCAGCATTCTTATGATCAGGTGGCTGGAGCGGTAATATTGAGTCGTTGAAGGCACATTCTAATAACTTTTCATGTAAGTCGAAAAAAATATTCTTGGACCACATTTCACTCAAGTACACCTGTTTATACGTTGGAAAACAACCATCCCTACATGCAGTAATTTATATGAAGCAAGAGTAATATTTCAACTTTTCGCCGTAATTAAAGCATTTTTAAGAATAAACGATAAAATCATATCTAAATACGTTTTTCTTACTCGGCATGTTACCTTGATATTTGTTAGCAGCTATTATAATAATATGAAGCCAATTATTTCGCAATTAGGAGAAAATGTGAACATAAGTAATGAAATTGTTTCAAAATATATGCCATGTGCCATAAGAGTACTTGTCAAAATACCATTGAATTGCCAGGAAACCAAATCGGTAGCATGCAGTTATTTTCACTTTTATCGATAGATATTAATAATAAGGACACGTATGAAACGTTTCACGCAAACCTGTACATAAACAAAAATCGCTCTAGCCACCTTAAAAAACGGCGGTTTGTGGTGACTTACAATTAGTGGGGAGCCAATCGGAGCTGGGCTACCAATCGGAGGGTCCCGGGTTCAAATGTGGGTGAAGCCTCTCTGGACATTCCCTCCGAAAATTCTTGAGTTGCGACTGTCTGATTGTCAGAACTATGTAGAAAATCGCATGTGGCCCATGGAAAGGAACTGGCCCCCTTACCCTGAATGTGTGAATTTTACACGCCAATGACTTAGTACGGGGTGAGCTTTACTCTCACCCATCAACACCAACATTCGGGTTGAAACTCAGAATGAGTGAAAATAAATAGCACCATGTATTTGAAGGACCATGCATCATAAAAAGGTTAACGTCCGATTCTACAGATTTAATACTGTTCTTCGGGTTTTCTGAATGAGATTTTTCTCCAGTAATAGAAGAGGATTAGTTTCAAAATTAAAGCCGTTTTAATAAGCATGAGGAAAATGTATTTTAATTATTAAAGAACTAGCTTTGTTTTTATGATTGAACTTCTAGGTTATCTATGACGGCTTCTATAATTTGGAAAATATCTCGAAAATTATTGCAATGATTGACAAATATTTTGGTATTATTAGAAAGATGAGATTTTTTTCTTGATGATAAAGCCAAATTCATTTAATTATTTTGCGGTAACATTTTGCTTAAACTTCCTTATATTATTCTTCGCATTTCTCGAAAGCAGGGATCAGTGTTCCTGTAAAAAATACCCCGCTTCAGGAATCCGAATTTGGATTTCCAATTTCAATCAGTTCTCTAGTCACGACAACAACCCGATCCCCAAACGATATTTCTTAACGTCTTCTGGGGTGGGGGGGAGGTGTTTCGTGGGGAAATAAACACTCTTCGAAGATGTAGTCATGATTTGGATCATGTAGATAAAGCATTCCACTGTAAAAAAATTACTTTGTTACCTATACAGTATTTTTTTTAACGGAAAGTTGAAAATGGAGGAATTAAAGCAAGATATTGACTGAACTATGTGTAGTCATCACATGATGCAATAACTTTAATACATGAAATTGGCCCAAAATTATTTCAGTGGCAATTTTGAATGCTCTCATCATCTCAATTCAGTCTTCTCGGCGATTACTTTCTTTCTTCTCACACCGTTGCCCTAGTATTTCTCTCCTCCAGCCATTAACTTTGAAACTCGAGCTATAATATTTCTCCAGTTCTCCATATGCAATTGCTTTCTCCATGGTTCTTAATGTCCTCCTAACATCACTCCTCTTACGCTTTCTTTGCTTCGGAAAATCCGAAATCATATTTCTTCTTATTAGTGCGCTAAAAAATTTGGAAATTCTTACCTATATTCTGCAGAATATTCTTACCTGTTTGGTATTTGTACAGTAAAAACTAAATCGCTTAATTTTGTCAAACAAATATCTGAAAAATAGATGTGTTTAAATAGCGGTGAATATATTGTCTGCTTGGTCGGTGATGTGGAGATAGATGAATATTAATTTTGAGGAAACCGGGACTAGCCACGGTAGTAACCTTTACGGAGTCACCCGCAAGTGCACATAAGTGCGATATTCCACACAGGCGAATGATTTTTCCTCTGTGGAATATCGCACTTAGATGAATATTGTTAAGTAGATGGAAAGAGATTGCCGTAGCTCAAGTTGGAAGAATCAGAACAATGTGGGTTCCGCGCAGGACGATCATGCATAGAGAATATGTATAACATTAAAGCATATAATAGAGAAGAAATTAGCAAAAGCTAGGGAACTTCACGTCTCGTATATTGACCTACGAAAGGCGTTTTATTCCGTCCCTCTAAAACAATTATGGATGTAATTGGATGAAGCCGGTATAAATAAGACATATAAATGCAGTAAAAGCACTATACAGAGATAATCAAACCACTATCAAGGTAGGAAGTACAATATCCTCACCCTTCTCACAAACAAAAGGAGTGACACAGGGATGTTGCCTCTCGCCCACTCTATTCAAAATATATCTGTACGTAGCCTTAAAAAATTGGGAGAAGAAATGCAGCCTATGGAGATATGGGTAGAAAACACCCCTTATATACTATCTTCTTAGCTGATGACCAAATAGTTAAGGCAGAAGATCAACAAGATACGACGTATATGCTGAACAAATTAGTGGAAGAATATAGTAAATGGGTAAAGTAATATATGGTAATAGGAGGTAAAGGAGAAGATATAGAGCTGGAAAGTGGAAAAATAAAAAAACGTCAATTCCTATGATTATCTTGGAGTTACGATAGGTGAAGATGGAAAAGACAACAGCGAAATATTGAAGAAAGTAGGCAAAGAAAAAAGAATGATTAAAATGTTGCATCCAATTTTGTGGAACAAGAACATAACGCATGAAACTAAAAGAAATATTTTTAAAACAATGATAGAGCCAGTCATGACGTACGGATCAGAGGTCTGGGTTGTAGATAAAAATGTCTCCGAGATTAATGTCGGCTGAAATGTCATGTTGGAGGAGATGGTGTAACTTAACCTTGTAAGATCATGCAACAAATAATTATATTAGGGAAAAAATGTCAACAAAAAGAACAATTTTAGGAACATTATATGATAAACAACTGAAATGGTACGGACATCTAAGACGCATCAAAGAGGAAAGAATACCAATAAGGGTTTTTAAATGGACTCCAGTGGAAAGAAATAAATGAGGAAGACCTAGGAAAAAATGTAAAGTTGAAAATGAGAAGAAGAGGATTATAACTTGAAGACTGGAATGATAAAGAAAAACGGCGTTTGGGATGCGAGAAAGCGGCATTAAGCTGCAAAATTCGCTATAATAACAAATTACATTTTGAAAGTGTTTTTTACGGTTATTGCATGACTGGTGAGTAATCAACCCCTTCCACACATACTTGAGGTGGCTTGTAGGTTATCATGTATATGTACTTGCATAGTTCCGGGCCTTTAAGTCTAATTGGCTTCAAAACAAATGCATTAATGGGAAAGAGCGAGACATTCATACGCCGCTAACAGTGGTCAAAGATGTTCTCCATCGAAAGAATAACATGAATTTGAGGAGAATGATTGTCGCTGCGCGAAAAAACGAATAGTTATTGTAGAGCGTTTCACATTTAGTTGACAGTGTGGGCCTCAGGGAGAACGATGTTGCCAAACATACCTACGTCCCATGCGCTCACCTTTAGGCCACTTTAGGAACCATATCCAACAGTGCAAAAATTAAGCACGCAATCTTTGCCCTGCTCCCTTCCCTTTCATTGATGGTGTCCAATCCCCCCTGCTAAACGCAGCGGCTTGTAGGAAATAATGAGTATTGGGTGTCAGATAAAGTTTACAATGAAGTGCTGTAGATGTAGATCTTGAGGCAGGTAAGCGAATCGCAGCAACGAAAAGGGGAAGCATAGGAAAAAGGATTTGGAAGACTGAAGGAATCAATAGAGTGATGTGGTTTGGTGTCTCGCTCTGGTTTTTGCTGCAGTCTTTCTACATTTTCATATCAGTCCGTTCTCGAAATGCATCTCTTTCATTTCGTCGCAGTTGCCGTTTCTTGAAATGGAATATCTTGTAATTCGGACTAAGGTTCATTTTCATCAGCTTGTAAAGTGTTTGCCTCTTATGTGTATTTTAACCTGCAATCTTCCCTCGATTCCTATTCATGAGCAACCTGTTGTAGGAACTTGTGTGTGAGAGAGAGATTTATAGCCCTCCGTAGAAGTCGAGTGTGACTTGAAAGAAAGTCCGCAGCTGGCCGGGATAGGAAAAACCAGCCAGTTTGCCCACTCACCCAACTGGGGGAGGGGAAGGGAAAAAAAAGACGTAAGCCGACTGAGGAGGAGGCTTGTGGGGGGGCGGTGGAGTAGGGGGAACTTGTCTGCTTCTTGGGTTCTGCTTCCCCTTCCGCCACACCTGCCCCCTGCCTCCGCCCCTTTCCTGGCAGCCAAGAGTGCGTGTCTCCCGCCTGGGGGCGCTCGGGAGCGGCCGGGAATGTGAGTGGGCCGCAGTCCAAAGACGGTGGAAGAGGCGGGGGCGGTCACTGGGGGAGGCGGGGTGGTTGTAGGGGCCTTGGAGAGGAGACTTTAGGGTTGGGGGGGGGGGCTGGAGGTAAGGCATTCGAGGGAAAAAGCCTCGGGTGTATATCTGCGAGAGGGAAGACTGAGGCAAGGTATACCTCCTGAGACCTCATGGCTCCCCCGTAGAATATCTCTCTTTTCTCGTGGACAGGTGAAAGAGAAATGTTGGAGGACTGGAGAGAGGGAGAAGGAGAGAGAGAGAGAGAGAGAGAGAGAGAGAGAGAGAGAGGAACGGTAACCGAACTCGTGGAGAAGTAGCCACTATTCTCTCGTTTCCGGCTACTTCCCTTCCTTCCTCAGCTCATTCGCTCGGACGGTCTTCAGAACATCTCCTGCTATGTTTGTATCCTCCCAGCTCAGGTTATCTCTTCATTCTTGGTGTATTTAGGTACTTTTTAGAACCCAATTACTGTGCTCCCGTCGTAGTTTTCCGGCGTCGGTGATAGCGGGGTTACGTCCTCGCGTGGCAAGCCTAAGGTCTCGGGTTACAATCCCGACTGTGGTTTTTTCACCATACAGGATATGGTTGTGTGTGTTTGTTTAATTATATTGGAAGGTAATAATTGGTGAAATCTGTTAATGAAAAATAATTATCATTATTATTATCAAATATTTCCCTAAACTGACAATATAAAAAGTCTTGTATCAGTGGCGCCCCTAAGATGCCGGACGTATGCCGGAAGATCTGCATTATTGGAAGCCCCGCATAGGGATTTGTTGTTTTCGCTCTCGAGTATAATGCAAATGTTTTGCATGAAAACTATTTAGGCAAAAATAAAGTTGTAGTTGTTACTATATTGCATTAAAGTATTGATTTCATTTATTTATCAATTTTATTTATTTTTGCTTCACTACATAATCGCGCCTGGGACCTCAAAATTCAAAGGTTGACCCTTTTATTTGGTTTTCTGTTCTGTTGTTGATACTAGTTCATATTCATTTCAAGGCGAGTAACATGATGCATGTCTGTTGAAAGTTCACTACCTACTACGCACCATTCAGCTATCTTGCACAATACTCTTTACTTGAGTTTGTGGACTGATTCGGTAAACATTATAAGGACGATTAACTATATGAGCCATCCGTGTGACTCATGGTTGTAATTTCATGTAGTGGAGTGCATAATAATACTGTGGAGGAAGATAAGAAAACGGACTACCTACGGCTGCGAGGTGTCTGTCATAATGTCACACCTTATCCATTTTTATACTCAGTCAGAGCTTAAAAAAATACTATCTTAATTGTGATGGGAATAATGAGCAGGTGAAATAATTTGTAAGCTCCACAAATATTTTTATTGATACTACCAGGTTTCGCCAGTTACGGCATCTTGAGGTATACAGTCATAGCGGTAGGAACAAGTGGTATATGTACAGTAATATTTGTGGAGCTTACAAAGTTAGTCTACCTGTTCATTATGCAGTGGTTCCACCATGGAAAGCCGGAATGTGTGATTGAGTGATGGAAATACTTCCAAAAAGATGCATTACAAACTCCAGCTCCTTGTCAAATTTTTACGCGAGATTATACGGCTTCCTTCGTCGGACGAGGTGGAGAAAGTGAACGAAGGAGAGAGAAGAGGAAAAAGGGAATGAAAAGACGAAGGAGGTGCACGTGTGCGTCTCCTTCTCCCTTTCTTTCTTCTCGCTCTCCGTTTCCCTGGCGGTGCGTGAGTCGGTTGAGGGTTCATGGACCGCCTCGAGGACGTCGCTTTCGAGTTCTGAGGTGTTTGGCGGGGGAAGGAACGGGGGAGGTGAGAGGGGTACGGTTGGGGGGGGGAAGGCCATTTGAGCGCTCGTCTCATTGTCAGTGGAATGGGGGGCGGGAGGAGGTCTTCTTAAAAGCTTCCACGCACACGTGTTAGTTTGTGAAGGGGAGTGGATGCGTGTCGTTGGCTGGCTCACTCTTCGCTGGGTGTGGTCCCGTGGGATGTGGGAATTGCGAGTGTTCAGGAGGGACGGCGTCGCAGGGATTTGGGGGAGATAATAGACGAGGAGATATCGTTCACTCCCACCATGTTCTTTTAACTAGGGATGGGCGATTATCATAGAATAATCGATATTTTGCAAATCGATTAATTGCAGTCAGCCGATTAATCTCCCCTTATTAATTGATTTTATTAATCGATACATCGAATAATCGATTCGATTATGACAGCATACAAAACATAGCTTGTGAGGTTATGGCCCCTCCATAAATAAAGTAAAATATATTTTAAATTGTATAAGGTTAATGTTATCATGAGTACAAATTGTATAATCTATATAAACTTCTAGGAGGCGTGTCAGGGAACAGAGTTGGGAACAATTTCTTAACTTAATTTAAATTTTGGACAATTGCCAAATATTCATAGGAACTGAAGCAAAAAATTGCAATTTTTATTAGAGGGTACTGGCAAGGCGGCTTCTAAGATCAGATTGAATTAGTCTCATCTCGGAAAAGAGTCTCTCTGATGGAACTGATGTTGCTACTCTTGGCAGGTACTTCCTGGCTGCCTGATATAAGCGAGGGTAGTTTTCATTAACTCCCACACTGAAAAAGGATTCAAATGGTGGTCAACGACGGGTCGGTTGAGGAATTGCCGTAACTCAAATGGTGTCCGACCGGCGACATCTTCATTATACAGGGTTCTCTGTGATGCTCCTTCAGTGTCATGAAAGCTCCAGGGATCATCTGAGGGGCTTATTTTGTGTTCTCACCTTTTTAATGACTCTTTGCGTTAAGATTGGAGATCCGTTTCGCTCTCTTAATGATCGTCTGATGATCGGCCAAGGTCTGATGGTGGCTCCATTTCACGTTCCTAACGACAGCTGAGATGGAACTAATGAAATGCGGAGCCAAATGAAACGGATCAAGATTCGAAAAATACGGATAAAGAGTTGAAAGAGCGGATGAATCAAATAAATAGACCGGCAGTTCACCACTTGAGAGCCGAAGATGGTCACGCCGTCACGCCTGGGTGACGGAGTTGAACTACGAAAAATGACTTAATTTTCCACATTTTATGGCGCAATGTTTACAGAATCGCAAAAAAACCTGCTGTTATGAAGGTTTTTCAGCCGTACGGTGGAAAAAATGAGTCAAGTTAGAGACTTATGTAGCTTTATTTGTTTAATTACTGAGAATTTTGGTCATATATAACTATATATTTGCGTCATAAATACTATAATATTTATTTCATACTTCTTACAGACGCTGAAATCAAAAAATAAAATTTGAATAAGGTCTCCATTATGACTAGGGAACTACCTCGCTCAAACCACCTTAACTGAAGATAAACAAACTTGACAACAATCACGGATGCCATTATCGACTTTTTTATGTTGTTTAGCGCACATCAACTTTTCTCCCAATCTGTTTTGAAGTGTGCTACCTAGTGCGCAAGGTCTGTAAAGAATGGAAGGCAAGTGCGCTCATGTGTTACGAAGCGATTATCACGCTATAGCGAATGGAAGGCACCCGACATCATTCATCTTGTTCCTAAACTCGCCTTTCTCTGTTTTTAGTGGTCTTAGGATTTTTCAGAGAATCTTTCTTTCCCTCTTCTCTATCTCCTCTATTTCTCCTCATGTCATTGAGAACATCCATTCAGTGGCGATAAGAATTTCAAATTTCATATAGATCAAAATTATTAAAATGAAACAATAAGATGTTTCCGCCAAGGAGTTGTACACAGACCACTTTACAATACTTCAAACATCCACTCACGTGCAATTCTTACGGGAAATGATACGCTTGTGAAGCACAAAAATATTTCGAGTGATACTCTCACAACTGACGAGTCGTAACTAAAGCAGATACATGACGTACTGAGTACTAGACGCAATGCACTAGGGAGTAATGGGGGTTTAAATAGTTTGGTTGGAGAATGTGACCGTTGTTATTACCACCCATTGTGTGGCAATTACTAGATACTAAAGAGCATTGACACTAAACTTGTGGCAACGATAAATATACACATTCAACGCAGGGAAACACAAGTAAAACTTATGTACCTTTAATAAAAGCGTGTAAATTTTATCAGTGTGGCAGAAATGCATCTTTACACCTCTTTTGAAAATGGATGCTTAAAGATGTTACAAAATGGATAATGTTTTTCTAGAGTACCTTTATGCCGGACAAATTATTCAATGCTACTGAAACGGAAGCAAAGTTAACATCAGGATGGCTCATATGAAATTCTAGGTGGACGCCATCACACGTTTGTGGCTCGGAAAGAGCAATAAAGCGATAAAGGAATCACTAGGCGGACTAGCCCTTTTCGGGACCATCGCTTCATTTAAAACTTCGTAGTTAAATCTATCCTGGCAATACGGCAGTCCTTTCGCGGCACACAAGTGTGCCGCAGCACGTTGGTTGGAAAGCAGTGACATAGAGAACACTTTAAGTGCAATACATCGTCCGTCATATGGGACGTGTAACTGTAGACCCATTGGCTCCTTTCGCTAATAGTATCGTAGGATAGTTCAATCGCCGAGAAACCGGCGCGCCGGTTTCTCACCTCCCTTCCTCCGTACCCAAATAGAACCACGAAATACCACGACTCTTTCCTGTTCAAATCCACAAAATTATGGAATTCTCTCCTCATAGACCTAAAGAACAGTAAAAACAAGCAGTCATTCAAAATGAAACTTTAATCTTATCTTTCACATGTAAACTTAAATCTCTAATTCGCATTGTTATGTCTATATCCGCTTCATACTTTGTTCTTGTGCAATCTTCATTAAAATGTCATTTATTGTTAGTTATTGTTATTTTGTTTTATGAATATGCACAATAATTTAGTTATTTTCTTTGCATTGCTATGTTTTCAAGTATGTTATTACTCATTACTTATGTTTAATACTATTGGTATATTGGTTGGTTTTTTAAGCTCACCACAATTTTAATAGTAATATTAGTGCTGTTGGGGGCATTGTACCTAGAGCGAATAAGTAATTATTATTAATTATTTATACTCAACCGTACCTTACTCCATAAATCTACATCTACATGATAACCTGCAAGCCACCTCAAGGGAGTGTGGCAGGGGGTGGATCCTCACTAGGCATGTATTAGCTGTTAAACCCACTATCATACTATTATCCTGTACTTAACTGTGTATGAGGTTAAATGGCATAAGGATTTTCACATGTAATACGGTGTCTAGCTATCAGTGTACTCAAACGGGATGATCACTGCACTCATTCATCAGAGGGTCCATTTGTATAGCGATTAGGTTCTAAATTACATTGCTCTAACTTGCAGCCTTGCTAACAAGCAAAAATCATTATAGAATCAAAGGTAAATAAAAACTAGATTTTTTCTTCCTTCAGGAGATATAGCTCTATATATTTTTTCCCTTTATTTTCATATACATTACGTCACGTTTTAATGTCTCATATTCTCAGTGCATTTTATTATTATTTTTTCATTGTTTTATGGTATCTTTGCCATTAAATATTGTATAATCACATTGCTTATAAATTTAATTTTTGAAAGGAAATCATTCTATCTTCTCTGATATGTCAAATTATTCAGGCATTCTACAACCATTAGGAACATTAGTAATTCAACATGACATTTATATTCATTGTTGAACATTCAATAGTGATAATCACAGGTGTTGGCTCACCACAGTCCATATCCCACAACGTCCAAGGGCTAAGTACTATCTTTGATCGCCGTAATTACTGAATAATTAGTGAGTAAAATATTGCACAAAAGTTCACAGGGTAATGCGATGATGAAAACAAAATTTCTAAAAATGTAAGTGAAAACGGCTATGAAAAAGAGAAGAAAAATAATTTCCCCAGCAGGGTATCGAAGACCACATCTTCCGCTCCACAGTCCAATACCCCTTGGCTACCATTTGCTTGCAAATATAGGTAGATAACGGGCGTTAAATGCTCTTTCATTTTCATACAAATACATTTTAATATAATTAAGTCAGTGTGTATCTATGTGTGTGGGTTTGTTAAAATTAATCGTTGGTCACAAGGAGTCTATGGACCAAATTTCAGATCGATTGGATGAGGGGAAATGGGTTTTTATTTACACAGACAAGCAGACAGACAGTGGGAGCTAATTTAAAGGGAGTAAAAATGCGAAACGTTGGTAAAGAGAAAGAAATAATTTAAAAATTAAGAGACCCATATCTTCTGTAAGAAGAAAAATAATAATTACACAATAAGAGGTCATGAAGAGGAATCATATATATTTAAAAACTATAAGTAGCTAGAATCCCATGCAGAAACTGAAAATTTGAAAAATAAAAAGTTACCTCCCTGCCACACACCCTTTGAGGTGGCATGTATTGTATTTTGTAGATGTAGATGCACCGTTGATCCATTCCTTTTAACTTCCCTAACGAATAACCAAAAGGCTTATGGGTCTACCTGTAACTGTTTTACTAGAGTTTTTCTTTTTAAAATCCATGAGTGCATTCCAAAACGCTTCCTTCGTAGTGGCTTTAGACAATTTATATTTTTTAATTATTTAATTTTGATCCTCAGTGGACACATCTCTACGCAGTTTTTTCATCTTGGCGTGGTATACTCTCTGTCGTCTTAACGATTTTCTCACTTCCGCATTGTACCATCTTGGTTC
Organism: Pyrrhosoma nymphula; assembly: GCA_963573305.1. Classification (NCBI taxonomy): domain Eukaryota; kingdom Metazoa; phylum Arthropoda; class Insecta; order Odonata; family Coenagrionidae; genus Pyrrhosoma; species Pyrrhosoma nymphula. The sequence continues at coordinate 93,902,656 of OY754337.1, forward strand.
GCTGCCCTTTTTTTTACTTTACTTGGGATACATTTTCTGATCCCCGAATACACGATCAAAAGAAAAGATTTCCAACTACGCTCCGTGTCTAATTTTACACTTGATTCTTGGAAATCGGGAAAATAATTTTTTAGATAACTCTTGAACACATTGAAATCGGCTTTTAAATAATGTATGACTTTCTTCTAAATGTTTAAAGCTTTTAATGATATTTAAAGAGAACTTTATGGCAACTACTCTATGGTTACAAATACCCTCAACATTGTTAACCTTAATTATTTGTTGTGTTATATTTGTTTCCAATAATTCAAGTCCCCTCCGTTAGGCTGATCCCCGAATGCACGATCGAAAGATAAGATTTCCAACTACGTGTCTAATTTTACGCTTGATTCTTGGAAATGGGGAAAATAATTTTTTAGATGACTCTTGAACGCATTGAAATTAGCTTTTTAAAAATGTTTGAATTTCTTCTAAATGTTTAAAGCTTTTAATGATATTTAAAGAGAACTTTATGGTAACTACTCTATGATTACAAATACCCTCAACATTGTTAACCTTAATTATTTGTTGTGCTGTATTTGTTGCCAATAATTCAAGTTCCCTCTGTTAGGCTGATCCCCGAATGCACGATCGAAAGAAAAGATTTCCAACTACGTGTTTAATTTTACGCTTGATTCTTGGAAATGGGGAAAATAATTTTTTAGATGACTCTTGAACGCATTAAAATTGGCTTTTTAAAAATGTTTGAATTTCTTCTAAATGTTTAAAGCTTTTAATGATATTTAAAGAGAACTTTATGGTAACTACTCTATGGTTACAAATGCCCTCAACATTGTTAACCTTAATTACTTGTTGTGTTATATTTGTTGCCAATAATTCAAGTCCCCTCTGTTAGGCTGATCCCCGAATACACGATCGAAAGAAGAGATTTCCAACTACGCTCCTGGTCTAATTTTACGCTTGATTCTTGGAAATCGGGAAAATAATTTTTTAGATGACTCGTGAACGCATTGAAATTGGCTTTTTAAAAATGTATGAATTTCTTCTAAATGTTTAAAGCTTTTAATGATGTTTAAAAGAACTTTATGGTAACTACTCTATGGTTACAAATACCCTCAACATTGTTAACCTTAATTATTTGTTGTGTTATATTTGTTGCCGATAATTCAAATCCCCTCTGTTAGGCTCCGTGGATATCTGATTTTGGGCATTTGATGAGAACGTGAATAGCAGGGACGCGCAGATGTCTTTTTCTCTTCCCCCTAGTACTATGTAACTGCTGGCCCTCCAGTCTATAGAAGGGGTATCAAATATCTTCACCTATGATTAAATTTCTTTCGGCATTCCTCGATATTATGCATTTTTTTGTGTTTCGAGTTCTAAAGTTGAGGTGACGTCTGTGTTAGGTAGCCTGTAGTTCGCGCACACGAATTTTGTTTTTTTTTTGTTTAGGGCATCTTATTGAGTACCATACAGATTCTAGGATGGTATCTGTGACGATTTCTGCTTGGTTGACGATGGTATTCTTTACAGATAGAGATACACCGCCTCCATCTTCTCATCTTCTATAATGTACATCTTCATACATCATCATACATCTTTTCTGTAAATGTTGAATGAATTGGGAAAACTTTCACTCTCAGAAATATTTTCCGTCAGCCAACTTTCTGTGCCAATCATGACATTACACTCTGTGCTATGACTATAACATTAATGTTCATTTTGTCCTCATTGACCATTTTAATAATAATAATCGTTTCCCTCAGATTTCTATTTTCTGTTTTTTTATCCATGTATCTGAAAATAAATAATATTTTTCAATTAAAAATTAAAAAGAACACCTAAAATCGAGTTTGTTTCCATATACCTAAGATATTATTGGATACTTGCAGCAAACGCTATTTAACCAAATTATTGTTACTCTTGCGAGGAAAGAGTAGAATGATCACTCCTCACACACACCAATATAGAGATTGTAGAAGCCAAAAACATTTGAGTTTTAAAAAGGAGATCAGAATCTCGTGGAACAAAACTTCAGGCTTCAACCAGATACTGAGTTCCTTCCTCATATAATTCTCGGACTAATCTAACAATAAGACAGGGCCTCATTGGGGGCCCTCTCTCCCTTGAATGCTCTCCCTCCCTCCCCTACTCTTTCCACAAAGCTTCTCGCTCACCTCTGCTGACATCCTCTCAGCCCGATGCACGGTGTCAGATATCACGCAGGTGGCTTCGAATCGGTGTTGGAATTAAATTGTAGTTTGTCCATGGCATCAAGTATCATCCGGGTGGTTTTCAAAGAATCCCCCATTTCCAAAGCAACTGACTGAATTCTGACACCGTGTAAAACTATCCCTTTTCTACGGAAGGACTCAAATCACACTCGCTAATAATATTCCAGAAATGTAATAAATAAGGGACTTCGAATCATAAGTTGGAAATTTTCCTTCCGTCTTTCACAGATTCAAATTCTACTCGTTGCTACGCGAAATTCTAGGCATACCACTTTCCGTCCGCGTCTCGCAGCTTTCGCCTTAATGATGGACTTTATTGAGAAAAATGTGATCATTAAACAGTACAATTTCGATGTTTTCGCCATTGACAGGTTTCCGCCTTTGATAGATTCCGCCTCTCACATTTTTTACTGTAGTTATTCTTCAAACTTTGTCAGGTGCATAAAATAAGTAGCATCAATCGATAGAGTGCGTTAATACGCAGAAAATGTGCGCATTTCCCAAATAGAGCAGTTTGCGTTTTGGATAGCGATAACTCTAACGACAACGCGGAAGAATAAATCGTGATCATACCTCAGATGATTAATGATTTAGAGAAGATGAAGCGGGTAAAGGCGGAGCATTATAGTAAAGGTGAAAAGGTTAACAAACATATAATGAGTTGAAATTTAACTTTATGAATATTATAATATTGCAGCACGCTGTCTACTCCACTGCACTTTAGAGGTTGACGATTTTTTGCAAGTGATATTCAACCGAGCATATTTTGGAAGTCCGCGCATTTAGTATTTTCGTCCGCGGTCCCTATAGTGTAAGAACGCCTTCCCCCCGGGCTTAGTTTTCCTTGTCGTTCTAGCCTCTACCTTCGGGATCATAAAAATAATGTTGCTCTTCCCAGCCGGTGCGTCATTTGACCCAAAGATTACTAACCCATTAGACCTTTCAAGCTTGAATGTGCACAGTCCCGTCCGGAAAGTGACTCGAGGTATAATGGAACATTGGATTCATTTTGAAGAACCTCGGCGGAGGCTAAAGTTGTCGACAAAAGAGGAACGAATTTTAAGAATCCAGCGGGAGTCGTGAGCAGTCGTGTTAGTTGCGTCTACGTTAGTGTTGTGTGAGGTGCGTTCTCTCCGTTGTCGGCATGGCATATACGGATAACTCGGCGGTGTATTACGTTACGTTGTTTTAATTGTGTGTCAGTGTGCTCGGTATTAGGTGTTTAAGTGCTTCTTACTCGTGAATTGTTTAATTATGTGTCAGTGTGCTCGGTATTGTGTGTTAAAGTGCATCTTACTCGGGAATCAATCATTATTCAAGAGGAATTGGATTGCTCAACAAATGTTGTGAAGATTTTCAACAAATTAAAATGGCCACATCGATTTGATTTCGCCTGCATGGATACAGGTGCGTTTTAATAACATAAGAGATTTTCTCAATGATATAACGGGATTTTTTGTGCTGATTTCGCAAAGAAGCAACACCACCTGATGATGTTGCTTTGCAACGAAGCAATGGTAGTACACAATATCACTACAGTAACCTAATGGTTACTGCAGAGCTTTAAATTCTCCCTTTATTCCTACGATGAATATCATCATCTAGTCACTAGTTCTCTCTGAGACTTTCAACTACATTCCAACTACGTGTGAGATCCCCCGTCGAGAGGCCTTGGTCATAACTTAGGAATTATGTAGTATGTGGATGTGATTTATGATTAAATGAGACACATGCTATTCCGGCATATCTTGTGTTTGTGTTCTTTTGTGTGGAAGTTCCGTGCGTTTTACTGTATCACCTTCCAAGACACACAATGCTGTGTTATAGGGGATTTGAATTTCTGTGGTGATTCGAGTGGATACCAATGATGTTGTGGAGGCGGTATTCTGGGAAATATTTTTTTTCGTTTGAAGATAGTCCTCACCATAATTTCATTTTTGCCGGTCTGAAGGATTTTTAATGGATTTCACTACCCTAACCTGGAAGTTAACCTTCTTAGTCAACCACAGTATACGCAATCTATTATTCACACCAACTTTCTCGCTCACTATCGACAATTGTTTTAATGGGATTCTCCGATGCGTTGCGAACAATATCAGCGTATTTTTTCTTGGTGTGGATCGTTAACATTGTCGTGATACGCGCTGCCGACCCGGTTGAAAGCCATCCCGTAAATGACGAAGTCCCAAAGGAAAAAAAGTACTCAAATAATAGGAAAATATCTCTTTCACTGCCCCTATCCCGGAATAAAAGAGGCAGGAAAAATTGTCGTTTGATTCAGGCTTTGTATTATTTTTTACATCAAAAATGTTCATTTTGGCGTCGTGGGTAATATTATGGGCCGGGGAGGGTTAAGGGTAGTCGAGTCAGGTTTTTTGCTAACTACAGGATTCCATGTGTGACTGATTTTAACGTATAGTCCCCCCATTAAAATTTTCTGAACCTTATCCATAGAGTAAGTATATACTTACTCTATGCCTTATCCCAATCTCTTGGGACGAATCGGCTTGGTGTTTGAAGGTGAAAAGTCGATGATGACAACATTGTAGTCTCATTTGAACTTAATGGCTTACCCAGACTGCAATGCCTGTCTTGAGTCATGGTTGAGTGGAATTCCTGTTCTTTCCTTTTTGTTGTCGTTACCGTTATCCACAGCACAAACTGCTGTTGAAGGGAAATGATCACAGTTACTGCCTTAGAATGCTCCCTGCCGAATGAATCAAGCTCCCTGGCGCGAATCAAGCGGACCTCAAAAGTGGGGTCCCAATGGCACGGAGACTGGGGACTTAACGTCCGTCACCCATGAGGTGAATAGATATTTGATCCGAGAAAAGCCAACATTTCGGTTCTCCTGGAGCAAAAACAATTTCCCGTTCATGTGTTTTTAATCAAGCTAAGATGAATTACTTGTCACTCACGAGTGCTACTCGAACTACTTTTTAAAATCTCAATTGGTGCAAATTTCTTTAGAGCTTAGGATATTATGTTTTCAAAAATTAACTTTGTTATATTCAGCACATTCTAGTTTACATTCCACAAAGTTTATTTTTGAAAACATCATGTCTTCACTTCACCAAGTTTCCTCACCAACCATTGATTTAATACGAAACACTAGTTTGGCTTCGGATATTGTTGCAACGAACAGGAAGGAGTATGAATAAAGCATTTATTGAGTCAATAGAAAAATAAAATAATTCTAATATTTAGGGAAAAGAATATTTCATTTCAATTGAAGCAGTAAATTCTTTGTGTCACTTCTATATAGGGAGATTTACATTTAATGGAAAGAAAATGTTATAGCAGTTGCGGATTAGTATTTTTGTTTAGTCTTTCGGGACACCGGGAGAAACGCCTGAAAACCTTTACCTTCCGGTCCAAGCCGTTGGGTATGCTCTACTTAGTTAGTCGTGCATCAGCTGACAGTTTTAAAATGGACATTTTGGGCGGGCGCAACCCCACATGCCTGAGTTAACTCACTCGGACGAAGCGCTTCCTAGATTCGCCGCGGGAGGCGCCTGTCTCCGTGAACATCTTCCAGATTCGACCCACCCCCGCCTTTTCAGATCCTCCCACCCCACTAGCGGGGGCAGGGGGTCAAGAGAGGGCGGGAAACCGAAAGCGGAGAAGATTATTAACCATGGCGTATAATCATGAGTAGCCATCAATCCGAATATTGTTTTGCTGCACCTCTTCACTCCTGTCAGCCATCCGCTTTATTCCGACATGAATCTTCACTCTGACACACTACACATAGTTTCTCCGGATGTAATCCATTCCACCTTCCTCTGTATTTCTGCACATTCATTTCTCGTTTTTAATATTGTGTTGAAGGTAGTTTGAGTTAGATTATTCCCTAAACATAATGGAGCCATATTCAATTTTTTTTGCGTTTAGACATCTTTAAGAAGCGTGAAGTAAGCATTGTACCCATCATCACGCAAAAAAACTTTGTTTTAAATTCCCGTACCCGTACCAATACCCATGGAAAATGGTTGGTATGTTTAGGCTAATATCTAGAATAGTATGATGGTAAGTGTGTAACATTTTTTTATCATTAGAAATATGGCATCTATTTTTTATCGAGGTCTAATTCAATGAATTCTATTATATTTTATCTCGCTCAAACTACTTAAATACTACCTAATCTCCCTGGCAGAGTTTTCATTGTTTTTGTCTTAACAAAGGGAAATACGGAATACGATAATGTTTTGAACAAATTACCCTCATGACTAGTGCTGTTTGATAATTAAATTTCGATTTATAATACATTTCCTCATTATTTTCGTAGTTTCGGAATATTATGTGGTTAGTTCGTAACATTGAGATTTATTTTGTTAGATTCCGTGACTTACATCATACTCATAGTATTGCGCGTACTTATAGCTTTGGATCAATGTGTTTGTATTTTTCTAAGTTAGCGGTTTGTATCAATGTTTCATTTTGGTAGGTAGCGATTCGTGTTGGACTGAGCAGTTAGTTAAATTTGTGATTGTGTATTTATCCGTGTCTTTTAGCAGTATAAAGCACTTATTTTTTGTTTTTGTTCATCGTGTTTGTATTAACTTTCGCCGTTATGGCAGTTCACGATTCGTGTTAGACTTAGCAGTTAATTGCATTTGTGATCGTGTAGGAAATAGCTTCAATTCGAATTTTATATTATCCCTGTACTGTTCCTTTTGCGTGCATTATTAATACGTCTATTTAAGGTGATACCCAGCCACCGCATGATGTCCATTTAGTATTGGACATAAGTTGGATGTTCATAGGATGAGATCCTTCAGATGTTCATGGGACGAGATCCTATAAGGTTCATGCAGTGACATCCATATGGAGGCCACGATATGATGTCCAATGGACATGATCTAAAATAAATCTTAAATCATATTAATTACATCTATGTAAAATTTCCCGATGGTACAAGAGATTCGTCTAAAGCCATGTAACTATCTTTTACTTACTATAATTTAAATTTTAGGTGTTGGTTGTGGGTGAATGGGATTTGAAGACTAACTATTGTGGGGAAGAACTATTATAGCCTGCCGTTTTTTTAGTTTTCCTTTTGTATTGTAGTTACTTTTTAGTTTCGGAAAAGACTTACAACATTGTAGACTTATTTAGGCTCGTAGGGTAGTATTTTGGTAGTTTATATTTTTAGTTTAGATCCGCCCTATCCTTTCTAGCTTTATGTAACTGTTCGGTTGATTGATTCGTTACTTCCGAAAACGAAATTTTAATTTAAAAAATATCTACCATGCGTAAGTAAATATAAAAAAATCTGATTTGTACTCACTCCAAATACTTCCCCGCTATGACACTTGTATATTCGGTCTCACTCCTTGATACGAAGGTCTGTCTGCTCGTTGCTTCCGAAGATGACATTCAAAGCGTTAATCAATCAAAATTTATCATTCATTATATATATTAATAAGAACTCACGCCTTTCCATTAAAAAAAAATTACTTCCCCGCCATATTTACTGAGATTACACTCATTCCACTAGTTTTCACACTTTTACTACTCAGAATTATGGGATTTCAAAATAGTGGCAGATTTAGGAAGGACTTTTTGTACCCTAAATCTGGCAAGCGATTTGGCAGTCCAAATCCGCTCCCTTATGATGCCTAACGAGTTTGGACACAGTTAAAGTCCTGTGGACAATGGCGTCCTCACTAAATTTCCGGATTCGGATACCTAACTGGCGAGTTTGGACACGGCTTAAGAAAAGAGGGGAGGCGGAAAAAAGTGAGAGATGAGAGAGCGATTAGTCTGGGACTGGTAAATGGAATTGAGAGTGGGTGGGCGTAGGCCGGGAGGATACCTACTCGGAAATTTATAAAAGAAAGTAGTTCAGGGCAGTCTGTGATGGAGTTAAGGATGTTGTAAATAAATTTTTGGTCAGTTTTTAAGGCGGAGACATGAATGATTGTAAATTTAGAGAGAATACAGAATAGCATTGGTGGACATATCGCGCATATGGGGGACTCTGTACTTCACTATTCTTGTGAAGAAATGGGTTACGGTATTATGAGTTGCGAGATTAGATTTATAAGACATCGCCCAGAGCAATACGTGACCGCTGGAAGAACCGTTGAAAAATATGACTGAAGAACTTGGGGAACTTTAATTTCTGTGTATCGGTATAGAAGGCCTAGGAGAGACATAGATTTCGATTTAACTGTCTTGAATAACCTCAATGAAAATTAATCTTTTGGGATAGTTTGCTGTATAAACTTGTGCATAATAGTCCAGCCTCGTTTAGAGTCCTACTCCTTACATTTTTCCAAAACTTTCTTTTTACTTTCGGTACTATTTCACACACTAGTCAGTTTATAGTCAGACACTAGGTTTTTCTGTACCTACTTGGAAATGTGAAATGCTCGGGAGCCCTTGGCATCTGTCAAGATCATTGTTTTTCATTTCGATATCTCGAAGCTCATAGCGTACTTGAAATGAATGATCTTAGTTTTCAGCATGTACGTACCTATTCTCTGTCGTATTTGGCGCACGGGCTTGTAAGACGTACCCGAGTATTGGTCAAGGAATCCAAAAATATGAATATACCTTATATCAAACATCGATATTATTTAAGGCGAAAGAGAGAAGCGATCTTTTCCGAATATTAAAACAATTATGGCGACATTGCGTGATTCGAGACGTCGCACAGTGGTCTGAAATCGAAAATCGCCGGACAAAAGTCCAAAATAGCTTTTTTTGCGATAGAAACTTGAAACTTTGCACAAGTACTCACAAATGTTTGTGCATCATGAAATGGCAAGTCATTTTATATAGGTTGCACCCGTTTCTTAGATACTAAGGCTTAAACACGATCAAATTTCCAAAATAGCTCTCGCTTTAGTCTTTCTTCGAAAATCTTCAAAGTTAAACATATGCCGTTGAAGTAGATGGATTTCAATGAAATAAAAAACGTTACAATCTGTTAATGTTGTATTTTTCCTGTAACTTGCATGAATTTAAGGGATTTTTGTCTATATTTGTGTGCTATACGTCACAAAATGGCGGACGCTTTTTTCACTCAAAATTTGACATAAAGCAGTCAATAACTTTTTTTAAACAAAAATGTAACTCGAGATATTTGCACAGAGTGTTAGTCAAACTCATTTTTAAGAGTATTATGCAAACATCTTAGAAAAAAGTTTGCGATCTTTGAAGTAATAGCGATATTTCGATCGCGCGCTCAGACCTGTCTCTGCGCGGCGGGGCTCGGAAATACCGTGGCTCCGTTGAACTTCATCGGTTCTGTGGACCTCAAATGTTTGAATTGTACGTTTCTAAGCTAAACACGTTGTGGCTGATATCCAAATGTTGTACACTGAAGATATTTCGAGGGTGCGGTAACGAGCGAATGGATCAGTAAACGTGTAACTGTGGTAAATTTGTCGTTTCTTTTTCTTCTGTACACTTTTGTACACGGATCAAGTTGAAAATTATGAACGTCTTTCACCTATTTCCGTCATTGGTATTTCCAGAGCCAGGCCTGGGTACATCAACGATTAACCCCATTCTTTCCCTGAAGGCTCTCTGTATCATTGCCTTTTTCTTGGAAAGTTGGGTTTTTAGACAACCACGAGCCTACAAAAATATTCCAAAGTTGTGAATCTCTCTACGTCATTTCGCCGGTTGAAACCAATCAAATTTTTCAGTTTTGATGTTTACTCACCTGCCATTGCTTAAACTCCAATCGATAAGATATATGCAAAAGGCGCTCAAAGTCCCTTATATAACAATGCAACGTAGATATACCAAATGAATAGTTTTCCACATTTGCCGGTTTACCTTTCATGGCTTTTAAATCATTCATCTCCGATGTTTTTGCTCCGCAGATATAGCACCTCATACTGGCACCATCGGTCAATGCATTGGATACCTATAAGAAACGTTTGCCATAAGTTTGTAAAGTCACATTAATTCCTTTCCAAAGCCAAATTAAATTCAATTTTTCTTATCATAAGCATACTTGCAGACTTACTTTTCCATTTATCATTGTGAGAAGCAAACTGAAGGTGACAGAATAGCTCCCAAAATTGCATTTCTCTAATGCATCAATCTGCCTTTGAATGTGGTCTCTTTCCGCCTTAGCAACCTCCTTGGTTTCTTTGAGCCATTGAAGGCGGATGGGCCGACAAAATCTTGTAGGTGGCTGACGAGGATTTTCCCAGATAATCTCACCTGAATTGGTGTTATTATTATTATTTCCCATCCTTATTCTTATTTCAATAGCCAAAGACAAACTAGATGCACTTAAATCTCTCACCTGTAGCGTCATTTAACAAACGAAGTGGCACGAGGGAGCTCATGAATAAGAATTCATCAGATGATTCCGCTTGTTCCCACTTCTGCTTGTACTGGGTATGGCCCGAGCTCCCATCAAATCCGTACTTGCATATAAATGTGCATTGTACGTCATTGTTTGATGCTTGTGCAGTGGAAACGGATGCCAGTACCCGCGACACCGTATGATTTAGTAGAGTTTGAAGATTCCCTTCACACGTATTCTCCGTAATGATTATCCCTTCTGGATATGCCGCGCCTTTTGCTTTTAATACTCTGTCATAACTGGGATAGGGCTCATGTCCGTAACTAAGTGGGGAGGTTCGTAGAGTATTATACTGACTCTTAGTCAACCCCGTAGAGATGATTAAAGACAGACCGTCCTCAGGCGACATCTCTGTCTGGAAATTTTTCAGCTTTCCTCCATTTCGAGAGAACTCTCCTAGCCCTCCTAGGAGTGGTTGTTGTTACTTCTGTTATTAACTGATCAGCTGCAATATCACCTTCTTCCCTTAAAATAAGAGAGGTTGCCAATGCGAGCACAGAGGCTGAGGAAGAAGTCTTAATATTTTGGACTTTTCTTCTTTTTGACCTGTCAGATGCTGTACTAAACTCTTTTTCTGGCCTTCCCATTGTACCTGATATAGTAAAAGTTTACTCATTTATAGCTCAAAATTTAACAAATGTATGCACTTGCAACAAATCATGACCACAAAAGAACATTATCGGAGAACACATACCAATCGCTGTAGAAGTACTTGGTAAATACTGACGAATTGTTTCAGGAAAATCGATTGAATCAGCGAGCCATGCATAATTTTCCTTCAAAAATCTCTTGTCACTTCGGGAACACTTTGCCCACCTCTTGAGATAAGGCACTAATTTATCCTAATGAATTTGCGGAGGCTTTTTACAGCGTCTTCAATATGTATTATATTTCGAGAAAAAAATCCACTAAATAAGTTTTTTTGTCGGATAAAGATTTTCCCTTAATCTCCATCATTTTTTCATGGAGCTCAAGACGCGTGACACGATTGAAAGGCATTTCAACGAAGGACAAAGAAGAAACCTAATTATGAGACGATTTTTAAAGAAGATATGAGCATCCTTTCTCATCACAATTACCAAATAGTACTAGCGGTTTAAGTAACACAGAAAATATCTAACAAAATACAGTAAAAGACACATGAGGACCCTGCGACGAATAAACGCGGGGAAATAACTAGATAAAAAGAAAAATCGAAATGACATCGCTTACCTTGAAATAAAAGAGGACTATTGGGTAAATGGAAACCACCGTTGTACGGCAAGAGGAAATAATACCGGAAATTATTTCTATATTTCCAGAACAAAATCACACGATATCCAGGACTTTCAGAATCTCACCAGAGGAAAGCACTTCAATCCTTCACCAATTCCAGACTAGAACTGCATGAAAACATGCATTTCTGAAAGGGAAAGCAAAATCCTAGTGGAAATACCCGTTAAAAACCGTTATAGACAGAGCGCGTCATAAAACGGCCCTTTTTCGCGGGACCCTCGTGGAGTGAGGGTGGGCGAGTACCTCGGAAGGGACGGAAGGCAAAGAAAGAATTCTATAGACAGCCTTCTCTCTAAACCATATTGGGTACCTGCGGAATATGCATACGCACTCAAGAGGACAAAGACGTTCATAATTTTCAGCTTGATACGTGTACAAAAGTGTACAGAAGAAAAAGAAACGACAAATTTACCACAGTTACACGTTTACTGATCCATTCGCTCGTTACCGCACCCTCGAAATATCTTCAGTGTACAACATTTGGATATCAGCCACAACGTGTTTAGCTTAGAAACGTACAATTCAAACATTTGAGGTCCACAGAACCGATGAAGTTCAACGGAGCCACGGTATTTCCGAGCCCCGCCGCGCAGAGACAGGTCTGAGCGCGCGATCGAAATATCGCTATTACTTCAAAGATCGCAAACTTTTTTCTAAGATGTTTGCATAATACTCTTAAAAATGAGTTTGACTAACACTCTGTGCAAATATCTCGAGTTACATTTTTGTTTAAAAAAAGTTATTGACTGCTTTATGTCAAATTTTGAGTGAAAAAAGCGTCCGCCATTTTGTGACGTATAGCACACAAATATCGACAAAAATCCCTTAAATTCATGCAAGTTACAGGAAAAATACAACATTAACAGATTGTAACGTTTTTTATTTCATTGAAATCCATCTACTTCAACGGCATATGTTTAACTTTGAAGATTTTCGAAGAAAGACTAAAGCGAGAGCTATTTTGGAAATTTGATCGTGTTTAAGCCTTAGTATCTAAGAAACGGGTGCAACCTATATAAAATGACTTGCCATTTCATGATGCACAAACATTTGTGAGTACTTGTGCAAAGTTTCAAGTTTCTATCGCAAAAAAAGCTATTTTGGACATTTGTCCGGCGATTTTCGATTTCAGACCACTGTGCGTCGCGTCGCACAGAGGTCTGAAATCGGAAAAAGCCGGACAGAAGTCCAAAATTACTTCATTTGGGGTACACACTTGAAACTTGGAATATACGCTGAAAATTGATCGCTGATCATGAAACAATAAGTCATCTTTGAAATATCACATCCGTTTTGAGATAAAGAGTCCCAAACATGGCAAAGTTTCCAAAAACACGCCCGATCTCGTTTTTCTTAAAACAAATTTGAAGTTAAGCTGCTGGTGGAGTTTTGGAAGGATTTTCATGAAGTAAAAAACATTATATTCCGGTAATATTGTACTTTATCTATATTATCCAAAAGTTTCGAAGATTTTGGTTAATATTAGTGTGGTATTACGTCGCAAAATGGTGGATCCTTTTTCCGGGAAAAATTTGACATACAGTAGATAATATCTTTAGTTTAAGAAAATTGCCATCCCGAAAACTTTCATCAAAGTATTTACTGAAGATATTTTATGAAAACAAAGCAAAAGTCTTGGAAAAAAGTTTGCGGCTGCGAAAATGAACGCAATTCTTCGATCGCGCTTCACGGCCCGGCTCCGCGACGCGGGGCCTATATACTCAGTGATTCCGTTGGATATTTTATGTTGTTTGGAACTAATTATCTGATGAATGATTTAAGGGCAATGAAAGATCGACCAGCAGATGTTACTTAATATTCCTTTGGTCTGTCTACCCTACACTGCTACATTCCGTTTTTCGAGTGCGTATTACCATAGAGTAAGCATATACTTACTCTATGGTATTACACATATCTTATCGACTGGGGTTCAAACAGTAGCAGGTGAGAAATAAATCAAACTAGCTGGAAACCGTGTTTTAGGTAAAATAAATCTCTTTTATGATAAATAAATAAATAATGATAAATCTCTTTCTAGGCCCGCGGCAACCTTAAAACACAGCTAAAAAAGAAAAATATTAGCGTTCAGAAGAAATTTAGACAAAGGATGGGGCTGATAGTGGATGTGCCAAGGCCTTTGCCTTCGTATTAAATAAGGCATTTTCTTTCTATGATTTATGCTCTGATGGGATGTGCAAAGGTAAAACTTACAATAGCAAAATTAAATTTCAATGTCATAGTTGCCATTTTATTACATATAATAATAATAATAATATAGTTTTATTGTTCACAGATTTTCATCCGATCTGAACAATTTGCATTAATCACATTTGAGCTCAAAATACATATAAATTTAGTGCGCAAAGCACGAATTTAAGAAAAAGAATTACAATGAAGTGAACAACAAAAAACCAACATGCCCTATGAATAGAATGAATCTCAGAAACAAAACACAACAGAAAATATGGAATAAAAAGCAAGTTCACACAATGATTTTAATATAAACAGGATTAAATATTTTGATATAGTAATTTTGAAATAAATAACAACAATAAATGGACACTATGATAAGATATCTCTTAAAAAGATAAATTAAAATAAAAGCCATCTCTTTAATTGCACTTCCCTTCCTCAAGAAAATATTCTCTTCGGACCATAGCACGGTTAAGGTTAAAAAGGAAAAGGATAGGAAAAACCCCTTTGAAAATACCCGTTAAATACCGTCAAAGGCTGCGCGATGTCATAAAACGCCCCTTTTCGCACGTTCCTCCTCGGCGAGGGTGAAAAGTGTAAAAAGTAGAAAAAGAATCCCGGCTGTATCCTTCCCTGGTAAATGTGTAAGGTCTCTGGTAAATGTGTACAGACTCTGTACCCTTCGCGTGAAAACTTAAATTCTACCCAAAAGATGTTCCTAATATGCGGCATGAATCCGTAAAGTATCCCTACCCGGATAGGGAACGTTATCATGGGTAATATAACAATAATATAATATAATAATATAGTTTATTGTTCACTGATTTACATCCGATATGAACAATCAATGATATGAATCACATTAGAGATCAAAATACATTTAAATTTATTGTGCAAAGCATGGGTAATGGATAATGCAAAGCAAATGGGTTCGTATGTAGGTACTCAAATTTACCCGTTAAAAATATCGATTTTATCTTTGGTTGGTTACTGTGTAAACCACACCGGATGCTGCGTTCGTTGGCAAATCGATGACGAACACTGCAGAAGGATGTTTTCAAAGAGGTTTTGAGCGTGGTTTCAACAATGAGGGACATTTTTGGATTTCTCACTGGAATTCAACGAGGCAGGGGGAATAGTTTCGCGTTTTTGAACTGCGTTCGAAGAAAGGAAGGCTACTTCAACGTGACCGAAGTTGATAAAAAAGATGCGGATCTCACGAAAATTTCCTACGAGAGCGCCTCCCAGTTTATTTCGAACCTTCGTGAACGGAACGCGTAATGGTTCCCCAATCGTTCGCAGAGGTCTCTAGCGGGACGGAGACTCAGCGGGCGGGCGGGGCGAGAGCTCTTTTCACGGACGCATCTGTGTTTGCGCGCGAGAGATAGAGAGCGGCGCGCGCTTGGGGAAAAGGGGAGCACGTGTTCAGGCCGGGGGGAGGAGGAGGGCAGTGAAACGTGTGTGTGACGGTGCGAGGCAACAGCAGCTGCACACAGACCGTGCGAGTCTGTGCGCTCTCCGCGGCGCGAAGAGTTGAAGACCTCCTGCCACCCCGGTCGCCCCTGGTGGGCCCGGGAACCGTTTTGGTAACTTTGCGCATCCTCCCGGCGCGGGTGAGGCCGCGCGACTCTCTCGCGCGTCTCTGCATTCCCCGCCCCCTTTCGGAGCCGCCTGCCTCACGGACCTCCCCCTGGGGGTGAGTGGGGGAGAGCCCACCCCATCCCACCGCCTCTCCCACGGTCCGTCCGAGCCTCACACCCCCTCACGCCTGTTCTTCCTCCACGGGGAGTTGTTTGTGCCTCGCCATGTGACGCCGTAGCGGTCCCGCCGAAGTGCGCGCGCCCCTCGTCGACATGGCTACTTCACGCGCGATTATCGTGGGGGCGGGCGGGAAACGCGGGCCCCACGAAGCAACTCCGCCCCAAGTGGTCGTGATTGTTCGTTGCTGCTTTTCAATAAAGCATCTGGGTCTCAACTGATTTATTCCTTCAGCGCAGAGCGTGTTCCATTTGAAATTATGACGTAATATGTAATAATAATAATTATTATTATTCCTCTATGGGTAACAGCCGAAGCCAATTACTACCCATTTGATATATGGACGAACACACGCTACCAAACCCTGAGAGGGGAAATCCTACTTTGGCGGGATTCGAACTCGCAACCTTCGGATCGGCTGGCGAGGACTTAAGGTGGCTGGGTCGGTAATCGTGAGTCATTCAGAACTTGTGCTCATATAATTTCAATGGCATTAAAAAATTACTTGGACATGATTAAATTACACAATATTTTGACCAAATGCCTTAAATTCTCAAGTCATAATGAAACATAGCCCTGTTGAATTTAAATATTGACATGAAACATGGAATAAAACTTGACTTAACTCTGTTCCCAGGCAACCTGAACGTTGCCGTTGTCACTGTTTACACATCCTTAGACCTTGGAGATAGATGTTGGTTTTTATATTTTGATTTATAAAGTAAATAAATTTGTGCTACGTGTATTCGTATATTTTGTAGTGACGAAATAATTGTGATAGACGTTTCTACATATTTCACATTTGTTTCAACCGTTTATTTAATCTCTCTTTTTTACTCGGCAACAACGCACATCCTGAAATTCGGCATTGCTGTTGTGTAGGCAATTGTTTTGGTGCTATGTTCATGGTGGTGTGATTTGTTGTGGTTTCTCGTGCATTCATTTTTCCACGATATTGTTGGGTTGCTCTTGGTGATTCAGTGTGAAATTTAGTAAAGAGTTGCTTTGGTCCTTTCAAAGCTCTGTCTTGAAATAATTTCAAGATGTCTTCGGTTTTTAGGACCAAAGGGAAGTTTGTTTCGAAGAACGAGTTTGAAAGGAGGGCTAAGCAATCCCTTTTCGTGAAGAAGTTTGGCGCTGAAACTGAAGATACGGGCGACGACTCTAGTTTAATGTCGTTTAATGTAGAAGGTCTCCGAGTAGTTTATAACGCGATAATTGGCGAGGAAATGGATTGCAAAATTTGTAATGGAGCCTTGTCCTTTAAGGACGTTGTTGGTGAAAGAAAGTTTGGATTGGCGACTACTTTCTCTGTTCGGTTTCGATCCTGTCTCATGACAAAGGAGGTATCTACCAGCCGTAAATCGGAAATTAATGGACACAACGTGTTTTATGTAGATGCCAAAGCTGCTACTACTGCTATACTGGAGTATATAACTGTTAAAGAAACTTTTGGTAAAAGTATAATAGAAGCATATTTCATCGTTGACACATAGTTTATTATTTGATTTCATTTTTTTGTTTGAGTAAATGCAACATTTAAAGAATGCTCAAGATTATTCTGGAAGCTATTTTCTAAATAATTTGTTTGGTGCATGCATGATCAATGTTTGGACTAAGGGATGTTTTTGAATGCCAGTTTGTTTTGGCGTAAGTTAATATAATAACTTTATTTCTTCAATATGCGTATGAGTCAATTCTAATCCGTGATGATAAAGGGAGATGATCATACATGCTGCTTTTAAGCACCGTAGTTTTTTCCACAATAATTTCAAGGTTGGAAATTACATTATCAATTAGGGAGGTAGATGTCTGCGTTCTTCTCGAAATACATTCTGTTTAATTTGATTTAGAGGAATAAAAATTAATCACTTAAGGTCTGATTCATAGCCGACATTTTACGTTTAAGTATACTTTAGATGGCCTAAAGTGTCCTTTATGCGTTTCATATACGTCACTTTAGACGAAATAAAGCTTAAGTATCACTTTATCCTAAAGTGCACGCAGGTGCTCACTTTAGATGCTAAAGTGCTCTTTAGAGATAAACAAAAATGGATGCGCTGGTTGTAAACGAAGTTGAAATCCTTATCGACTGGGTTGATATCGCCGAGGAAATGGAAATGCTGGTGAGAAAACATCACCGGAGATGCATAAAGGCCGTTTTACACGGTAAATTTAATTTAATTGCACAATCTATAATTGCGTGAACGTATCAGGAAATTGTACCGTGTAAAACTGCAAATTGTGCGAACGCTTGTGCGATTGTATGAATGACAAAACGGAAAATAGAACCTGCTCTAATTCCATTCAGACAACACACACAATTTCGTTCAGTTTCATACCTTCGTTTGAACAAAAAATCGCACCGTGTAAAACGGGCTTTGAGACATGGAAAATCCGGTTGAATATTTCCGGGAAGATGAATTAATTCGTCGGTCAAAGAATTTCGTTGAACTTTGTCGTTCCCTTTGCGTTCAACTACCAACATCCACCCAAAATAAAGCTATGATAAAATGATAACTATGACAGGTGATTATTAAACTTACAAACCGAATGAAAGTAACGCGATTATTAAACTTACAATCCCAACATGTTTGCAAATTACTCTAAAAATTTATTGAAAACACGAACATTACCAATTGTGAATGAGAAGCAGTAACTTTGTAATTCCACAAATATTTATTAGAAACGACCTAGGTTTCGGCTTCGTACGTCATCATCAGGTTTCAAATTTCATTCTGGTTTCACGTCATTTCTAAAAAACATATGTGGGATCACAAAGCTACTGCTTCTCATTCACAATGCTAAGCAAATTCCATCAAGTCACGCCTGAGACTACGGAACATAACAAATGTTAACGATCCCTAATGCCAACTACGACAGAAACACGAATATTAAACTTACAAACACAATACATGACTCTTCAACAAAATTGAACACTAAACACAACCAAACCCTTCCCTAGATTTACCAAAAAAACTAACCAAAACATATATCGAAATCTATTGACGTATCTCGACTTATTAAATAATAAAAATTACGCTACGTATTTATTATATTAAGAAACAAGAAGAAAAACCCAAAACTTCAATTTAAAATAGGTACTTAAAATTCGCACCTTACTAAGTTAAAAGAAGGAAATTCAACCCAAAATAACATCGCGAATGCCACAATCTCTCGGAGGCCGAAATCATAGATATCTGGCGAAAATGCAACTTCTGTCAACTGTTTCCGAAACTTTTTATTTACTTCCATTGACAATGTTCCAGTTTTTCATTGGGATATCGACACTGTGGCAGCTAAAGTCACACTTTTTAAAGTTATACGCTTTAGGCAACTATGAAACGTACTTTACGTAAAGTCTCACTTTATCCTAAAGTGGCTCTTTATAAAGGTCGTCTTTAAAGTCTCAACTATGAATCGCACCCTTAGATGAATTAATTTCACTAGCAACGGAAAATTAAAGTTTTAATCCAAGAGTTTTGACTTCTTGCCCTTGATACATTTTAGCAATTGAAGTTGCTTCTAGATAATTTTACTGCCTTTTCGGTAACTGCTCCAAAATTGTTGGTCATAACGTAGTATTTTATACGAATGTACTCGCAAACATATATTCTAGATTTTATATTAGCATTAATACGTGACCTGTTTGAATGCCAATCTAAATGACCCGATGAAAATAATAAATTTTCTTTCATTTAAAATAATATTGACGCATGATTCGCTTATGATAGGCTGTCTGCTGCGGAATCCTGAATTCCCATAATTCCCTTCGTCCGATTCGACATTGCCAAATGCACCTCAAAACTTCGCGCGCAATATTTGTAAATGTAAGGAATGTATTATTTCTTTCGTATATATGTGGAAATAAGTCGAAAACACTGGTTTATTTTTTCAGAATGAAAATTGTAGACCAATATCCATATCATTTCAGTTTTTAGTGAAAATCTGTTTGGTATAAACGTAAATAATACGTAATTGACTCTTACGAAGCGGGGTACGCCATAAGGCCCCATGTTAAAAAATCCTTAAATATATCAAAAACTACATAGAAAACCCCGAATGTTTTTCCGAAAATTTTTCACCATCATTAAAGGAACAAATACTGTAATTATGAAGAAAATCTATACAATTCAAAATTTCGAAGCAGACCCCCGCCACCGGGGCCGGCCGGTATCTGGAACACACCTTCACCTTAGTTCGCCTGTGTTTGCGTGTAAAGTAGCAGACGAAACTTGTGACTGCAGGGAAATATGTAGTAATAGAACGGGGAATATCTCCATTTGAAAGCCAATTGTGATGATTACTTGAAAAAAATAAATATTAATTCCGAGTTTAATCTTTCAAGGTATTGAGTTTGAACACTTAGACACATACTTTTCCTATGAATATCGTCCCGCCATCGTGAAAACTCTCGAAAACATCGTAGATCGTCGGCTTGAAAGTGCGTTTGTGTGTTCACATCTGCTTCAATGTGCGCTAATCTACGCCAAGTGATTGGATAGCACCCACGTCGGACTCGAGTCTCTCGGCCTATGTTCGTTCCTTCGCTCTGTCCCGCGTTGCGATCGACGCGAAACTATAAGCAGTCTCACAGTCAGCGAAATTAGGTGTCAGAGCATTCGGTAGTTTTCAAGTTTGCCAAACGCAAAGCTCACTGCCATTTCAGTTACGCATCATGATCCCTGGGCAGACAGAGTGGAGCCTTCGCTTGACACTTTCGGAGCGTTCGACGGCAGAAGATGTACGACCATGATCTCGTCAAATATACGAATAGCAACATCCACGATCCTAAAGTTAGTGGATAAGTGAAGTCTATTACTTCTCTAAAATGCTTCCAATTCTTTTATGACATTATAGAGGGCAATATTATTTACACAACATTTCGGGTAATGTGTAAAATAATTCATTGATGTCATATAATGATAAATAAATGGTTACATTGTGATTGCTTACGATTACAATAAAGCTACTGATAAAGTGAAAGACATATCGCTCCTCACTATCTTTCACCTTGGCTAATCTATAGCCAACGCAATCTTTATACACTGACGTGGCATTAAACAAAAGCATATAACTGATATATTATTACGCTGAGATCGAACAACCTACGATTGTTGAGTGATCAATCATACCTATGCTTGTCACAATGAAGTTGAAAATAAATTATATTTACATTGTAAGTAAAACATTGTAAGTAAAGGGTGCTTGGTGGCCTAGTGGGTACGCTTGGCTGCTGGTCGAAGGGTCCCGGGTTCAAATCTGGGTGCAGCCTTTGAACGTCCCCGAACAAAAAATCCTCTGAGTGCGAGATGGCCCAGGGAAAGGAACTGCCCCCCTACCCTGAATGTGTGAATTTCACACGCCTGTGGCTTGGTCCGGTGTGAGCTCTACCCTTAACTATCACAACCAACATTCGGGTTGTATCACTGAGTGAGTGAAGTACATATTCTCCTTCTTTAGGAAATTTCCCTTTTCCCATGCGGTAAAACATCTCAGATGCCCAGTGGTATTCACAAATATAATGTTCGTTAGTTATAGCTAACGCTGCTGATGAAAATACTCCCACCAATGAGAAACTTTCACTACCCCTAAATTCTTTTTCTGGTTTGAATAGAGCAAACAAATATGGAATGTCTATCCTATTTTCGGTACTCTTACGTGACAATCTCAACAACTATAGATTCTTTCTTGGAAGCCTTTTAACATGAATCAAGTTCAATATTTTTCTGCAAGAAATATACAAATGTTGAACAAATATATGAAGAAATGTAAATTTGACAGTTTATCCTCTCTATTTGTCATACGTGCCCCTATAACTAAACCCAAATGTTCTATATTTACATACTGCGAGCTTAAATAGACAGCTTTTTCACTCACTCGGTCTGTTCTCTCACCCACTTCCGGTGGAAGTGATGACGTAATATTGACGTTATTTCCGTCCGACTCGCTCAATGCAAGGAGCGAAGATAACACAAGTTTTACAGGTTCGAAAACGGCCTTAGAGTTTATTAACTCTATGCTCAGAGAGATCGCTCCAATCTGGCGGAGTTAATTGGGATAACCGAAGTTGAGATGATTTCCTTCCAGTGCTTTTTGTGATTATCCCTGCTGTGGAAATGATTTTATTTGAGGATTTATAAGGCATTTAAAACGGCTTCTGTTTAATGGCGAGAGGATGCCAAATGTCGCGCAAATATTATTTGGCAGATTTTAATTAAATGCATTCGAATACGTAAACCCAAATGTGCTATGTTTACATGCAATGAATATGTATTTGTTTGCGAAAGAATTTTGACTCAGCAAAGCCTGAGATGAAATGATATGTCGTCGAGTCTTGGTATTGCAGGGCACCCAAGACTTTCTTGACTTGGGTTCTTCTTGATGAGAATTTGAGAGGTTCTTTGGTTTGTTGAGTTTTAATTCTGAAAAGCGCACAGAGTTAAAAAGGCTAAGTATTCTCTTGGGAATGCACTTCTGAATATTAGTTGCTTTAATTTTGGCACTGTGATGGTAAAGTTAAACTGCAAAGGAACCATTGGGAAAATGACCCGGTTAAACTAGGCATTCTTGTCTTTGGAATGATACCATGTAAGCTTATTTATACTTCCCACAATGACGGTGTTTTCACCCTGACTTTATAAAATATGGCTTAAGTTTTTCTAATACAATATTGTTGACTAGACAAGTTTTTATTTCAATCTCGAACATAGCCTTTCGAAAAATTAAAACACTATTTCGTACCGTGTAATCGTACCTTTTCGGATCGACTGTGATTTCGTACCGTTCCTTATAGTACCGGATGAAGTACATTTCGTACCTTTTCGGTTCCGTGTATGAGGTCTGAATCCTCAGAATATCTCACTTTTTCGTTCCGAGTCAAACCCTTGCATCAAGTTAAAATGTTTGCCTCTCATTGAAATTAACAACCAGCTCCTAATTTGTGCCTGCCTGGAGACGATTGCTATGTGGGGGTTTGCATTTGTCAATGTCATACGAGATGTAACGTAATCCCCCCCCATGCCACACACCCTTGAGTTGCTTGCAGGGTATTTTTTTTTTTTAGATGTAACGTTGTTTGCAGTTGCGACGCGCAACAAGGCATGTCATTAGCCCTGACGAGGTCTCCAGCATCGGAGACGAAATGTAGGACCTATTAAACCTTGACGCGATTTACCAAAAGAACAATACTGCATATCAATGACCGCGAAAGTTTTAACCAATTGGTGTAGTGTTGTTTGTTTTTTTAACAGTTTTTTAATATTCTCATATTTTTGTGAAAGTTGTGGAAAACTGTCAGAATTAGGTAGAAATGTGTGAAACTGCCGTTATTACCTTCACTGTCAACTCAATATAACTTTCATTTTCGTATTTACTAGTGATAGTATATTTATTAACTATTAGCTCGATTTATAGAATACTGACGACTCCTTGGCTGCAAAATTATTTTAGTTCATTTGCAGTGCATTTAATGGCTATGAGGCATCGGTAGTGATTTTCTATATCATTCCATAACAGCAAGAAAAAATTGATCATGGCTATGTGTGTGGCAATCAAAAGATTGAATATTAATTCGTCCTTATTCTAAGCAAATGTGTTCATAGTCAACTCTTTGATTCAGCCAGAAGACATCATTGGATGCGCAGCGTAATTGGCATTAATTTATGCAAATATGGCTCCCCATGCGCTTCGCTCCGTCTCACACGATTATCAATTCATCCCCTGTTGCCAAATGTAAGGCCCCGAGCGATGATGTTTCATAGATAAATACATCATAATGAGGTATTGAAGCGATATACGAAATAACTTAATTGCAACTGTGTAAATGGTGGCCTGACAGGCTATATTTGAGATATCTGACCCGTGACATGAAAATTGAACGCGGTTTCATGCGGGCTTACCATTGAGCCGTTAGCGATAGTATGAAGTAACACCTCGTTCCCATTACTAACATTCCTACTATGGTAACTCTCTACCCGCGTAATATTATGAATAGAAACACTCGAAAACGAATACCATATTAGATCAACTAACTAGGGTCGAGGTAACCTAGTGATTCGCCCACCACATTAACCTATTTGCTGTTAGGACGCAAGTACAGTGAGTACGGCATATTGGTGCTCATAAAATGAAACATTGTGTTGAAATTTCTAATCTCC
The DNA here is from genome assembly GCA_963573305.1 of Pyrrhosoma nymphula. Taxonomy (NCBI): domain Eukaryota; kingdom Metazoa; phylum Arthropoda; class Insecta; order Odonata; family Coenagrionidae; genus Pyrrhosoma; species Pyrrhosoma nymphula. The sequence continues at coordinate 93,926,610 of OY754337.1, forward strand.
TTGAATGGAATGTATTTTGGCTTCTACTCAATTACAGTAATCTATCGGTTAGAGGTAGGTTGTGATGAAAGTCAAAGAATATCCAACGAACTCTTACACGTGCCGTGCCCTTTCTACCTCTAGTATTTCTTTCTTCATCTCAGCATAAGTCCTACCTTTCTTCATCCCGTCCATAAAACCGATTCTCTTCCTTCCCCTTCCCCGCTTACCCAACATCCTACCCTCTATCACGGCCTTAAAGCAAACCATCCCCTTTCATTACCCCTTCCAGCCACCTACCCTGTCTTCCCCTAATCTCATCTATAAGTTTCCTATCCTCGCCCACCATGTCAAGCACTTCCTCATTTGTCTTCCTTTCCGTCCAACGCACCTTCTCCATCCTCCTCCACACCCACATCTCAAAAGCCTTCAGCCTATTTTCGTCCACGTTTCTGCCCCATACAACGCCACACTTCACATCAAGCTCTTCACCAGCCTCTTTTTTACATCCTTACTTAATGTCCCCGTCATCAGCTCCCTTCTATTATTGAACACTTCCTTCGCTAGCACTATTCTCCTCCTAATGTCTTTGCTACTATGTCCTGGTTCTTCTAGCGTACTACCCAAGTAATTAAATTGTTCTACTTGATCCAGTTTGTGACTTCCTACCACCAGCCTCGCTTTCTTTGTCCTACAGAATCTCATTACTTTTGTTTTCTTATGTGGCGTGCGGAGGATTTTGCTATTGGGGGTGTCGACGATAAAAATGTCGCCTTTTCCCCATGCCCATGACCGTAACCATAAGTCTTAACCCCAAGTGCTCAATAGGGTGGGCCGAAAAACACGAAAGTTTCCGAATCGAATCGTAATAGCGCGGAAAAGTTGTTACTCGTCACCCTAATCACAAAGAAAGAAACATTTTCGAAATCGGACCATGTCTTCCGGTCGCACATCTCGTTCGAAGTTTTGAAAAATCGTAAAAAATATGACTTTTTCAGGAATTTTTTAAATGAGTTACAGAGGTTGGATTACGTTCAAAATCGGTATGTGGCCACTTCTTAAGAACCTCTGTCTTAAACAAATATGTAACACCCCTTATCTCCTTCTTTTAGGGGGAGGGGGAGTCGTTCATCGCGTTCAAATTATCGAAAAATCGTAAAAAAACATGACTTTTTTCGGAATTTTCTCTTTATGAGTTTCAGTGATCGGATTGCGTTAAAAATCGGTATGTGGCCTCTTGTAAAGGTCCTTTGTATTTTAAGAAAGATATAATTCCCGTTCCCCCCTTCTTTTATGGGGGAGGGGAGAGACATGTATCGTAAAAATGAGTGACCATACGGTAGGCCTACGCTTATTTTTGAAAATTGGTTTTTCTTTTGATTTCGTCCCTTCAAAATAGTTGTTTTGGCGAGAAAACAAATACATTTCAGGCTGGTTGATGTGCGACTACCCATAGCCGTGCCTAAGGGGTCAAAGTGCAGGTTCACTAGAATAAGCGGATTTCGATGCCTGACACACGTCTTTACAGTAATTCGCTGATTGTAGAGCTCCACAGGGGCGAAAAATTTCTTTGTGTTTTTTGACGAAATCTAGGAGTTACAAATTCCTAAACTCACTCTGGAGCGCACAGCGTTCTTGTCACTTTGAAAAGACACCGAAAAGCTAATAACCTGATAGTTCTGCTATCTTATGAATGTGTTTTGGTGAAGTTGTTTGATACAAAACAGCTAACTTAGTCTATAGTGAAACGATGCATATTAAAGCATTGCTTTATAATCATTTTGGTGTCTCCTGTTATCCTTCCAAGATAATCATTTGACCCCTGTGGGATGGGGTTAAATTATCGGCAGTCCTCCTATGTTTCTCTGCCTTGACATTGTGAATATATAGAATAAACGAATCGCTGTCTCTTCTATTTTGGCCAAAACATTTCAGTGAGGTGTTTCCCTTGCAAGTGTGTGGCTTGCGTAGAATTCTATTTCAAGTGAAACAGTTTGTTTACACAATGGTGTGGATACGGAGTGGAGCTGTGATTGACCTTGTTGGAAAAGAATCTGTGGAGCTTTAAGTATTATCAAAGCTTCCAACAATACGTGAGGTAATGTGTGTGTTCTTTTATTACATGAGAAAAAACCATGACGTACGGGACGCAGCTTGGATTGCAATGAAAGAAGTTGTTGATCTGTGGAACAAAACTATCCCGTATTTCCCGTATCCAAGACATTCGGGTTATTGAAAAATTTGAGTCGCTTTATCAGGAATGGAGGAATCTCCATAAGAATACCTCCACTAATAAACCGCCAAGTGCAGCCGCGATGGTTAAGAAAGAAATGTTTCAGAGTACGCTAGACTCTGTTTGACTTGAGCAAAAATGATACAATGGATCAGCTGAAAAAAAGGCAAAAGATGAAACTTAAGAAGCAGAAAAAAAGCTTGGAAGGAATAAATACTTTTCTTGTGTGATCAACGCGGACCGAGGTTAGGAGTTATCGGGGGTGTACATATAAAGATGAAGAAGGATGATCAGAGGAGGGCAGTGAGGAAAAATTAATGTGAAACACACTGAAGAAGACAAAACGCATGTTGCCACCGGTATTCTCAATAATGAAGGTTAAGAGGAGCCGCTGAAGAAGAGACAGGTGCAGTTGAGGGATGTTCCCAATATAACACTTGGTGACTTAGCCACAACAAGCTCCGTCAGATTTTTCCAAATACTAGGAATTAGTCAAGAGTTTTTAAGAGTACCCTGTGACTGAATGGGCTGAAAGAGAGGATTACAAAATGGGAAAGCAAATTGCTACTTACCTTAGAGTGGTTAATGATCATGCGGGGCGAGGCGTAAAACTTATGTCCTGTTTCAACAGAAAAATAACACAAAAAGAGGACGCCTTTCAAGACTTGCTCATATCCGTAGATTCCTACCGGAAGTCCTTACCTCACATCAAAAAGTCAACATTAATGAATAAGTATGACACACCATCTACATCAAGAGACCGGAACTGAATTGTGTACTTACTCGTTGTATCTTATATATGTTTATTAAACACATCCAGGTAATCAGATAATCTTGACCATTTATTTACCCTCAGAAGTGCACGAAGAAGTACAAAGAGAAAGAAGGGGTGGGGACAGAGGGGGGAGCGCTCAGAGCTCGGCACGGATGCCAGCGTAGCTGCGACCGTCAGCCAAGAGCCCGTACGGCGCAGCGGCTAGGCCGGTGCGGAGTAATAACTAATATTACTCCGTGATAGCTTCAAAATACGGAAAAATGGTTAAAATTTTCGCCCCTGCGGAGCTCTACAATCAGCGAATTACTGTAAAGAAGTGTGTCTGGCATCGAAATCCGCTTAATCTAGTGCACCTGCACTTTGACCCCTTAGGCACGGCTATGGGTAGTCGCACATCAACCAGCCTGAAATGTATTTGTTTTCTCGCCAAAACAACTATTTTGAAGGGACGAAATCAAAAGAAAAACCAATTTTCAAAAATAAGCGTAGGCCTACCGTATGGTCACTCATTTTTACGATACATGTCCCTCCCCTCCCCCATAAAAGAAGGGGGGAACGGGAATTATATCTTTCTTAAAATACAAAGGACCTTTACAAGAGGCCACATACCGATTTTTAACGCAATCCGATCACTGAAACTCATAAAGAGAAAATTCCGAAAAAAGTCATGTTTTTTTACGATTTTTCGATAATTTGAACGCGATGAGCGACTCCCCCTCCCCCTAAAAGAAGGAGATAAGGGGTGTTACATATTTGTTTAAGACAGAGGTTCTTAAGAAGTGGCCACATACCGATTTTGAACGTAATCCAACCTCTGTAACTCATTTAAAAAATTCCTGAAAAAGTCATATTTTTTACGATTTTTCAAAACTTCGAACGAGATGTGCGACCGGAAGACATGGTCCGATTTCGAAAATGTTTCTTTCTTTGTGATTAGGGTGACGAGTAACAACTTTTCCGCGCTATTACGATTCGATTCGGAAACTTTCGTGTTTTTCGGCCCACCCTAGTGCTCAAGCCCCAATATTTTTGTAAAACGAATAATCTGTATATTTAATATCTGCTTTAATTTTAGAAGCTAGAATAAGATATTTATTAAAAATACTTTTAAAAACTGCAATTAAATAAAACTTTGATAATACTTGCATAAAATATCTTAACTAGTCAGTTATTTACTTTTTATCAAATAAAAGCAGAGTAACTCTTAGGAAGAAAATTCGATTAAAAAATACGAAAAACGTTTTGTATTCAGCTTTGTCAGAATAATGTTTTTAATATACTAATATTGTACTACTTCTCGTTTTTCTAGCCCACAATCGGGCTCCGTACCCTATTTCAAAGAAGCACATACAATGATAGTTTGAGTAATCTTATTACAGATCAAAAAATAAAATCAGACCTTTAAACTTTTTAAGATTGATTGGTTTTCCAGTTCATTTCAGCATTAAGGACTCGCTTTCCCCCAAGTTTTCTGTTCCATCCAAATTTTGGCGCCCCTCGACTAATTTTTGGGGGTGCCGCGGCACCCATGGCACCCACTGAGCGAACGCCTATGATCGTACAAATATGTGAACATTTGTTTTCATAGTTGGCAGACCAGTTGCATGCATCAAGAGATGAGTTTGAGAGATTTGAATCACATGCATAGGACATGATCCCTTATGTAGAACCCAAAGCAACTCAAACGCGTTAGTGTATGGGGAAGATAATGCCCAACAATGGAAATTCACCAGAGATTCTCAGTGCCAGGGACAAATTCCATATCTCCGCTTTTCATCCAATTTTTGAAAAGTTAGAAACGGAAATGAGAAGACGAAAGGTGAACACTGATGACACTGAACACACTATTAAATTTGGCCTGAAGTCGTTCATGTCTAATGTATTACAACCGTTGAAAGTAGGGACTACTTATGCTGTTTTAAGTAGGATTGGGGAAGACACTTAAGTGAAAGAAGTAGTTAGTAATTGGACAAGGGGAGCAAGTCAGTTTAACTTAAATGGAATCGCTAACAAAGGAACCTCATAAATTCTTAGAGCTCATTTCGATAAAAATTATTTGTACCCCACTATCATTAGTTGGATAAATGCTAATTACTGTAACTTGGGTGGTGCAAGGGGCTTCTCATTACAGTCTTGTTGGTCTACAAATGTGCTGAGAGCTGATAAGTACTTCCAATAAGGTGATTACTAAATGAAAGTAAATTTACTCAGGGTTTATATTTGTGCGACTTTTTAAGAAACAGCTGATAGAGTGGTCATAAGAATATGAAGAAGTAGAATGTTCACACTTTTCCTTGCAATTTGAGAGATTAGCAGACCTAGCGATTGATTTAAGACTGAAGTGCCGTTTCGTCTCCAATGTCATATTATTTCTCTTATTTACATTTTACACTTGCTACGGATATTTTTCGTAGTCTCAGGATTATAAGCTTTCATGTTCTTACATAATTCCTTTAGTCGAAGTGCCGTCAGCTTCATTCTTTATGGCACCCACTTATTATTCTAATCATACTTGTCACTATTTGATATTATACTTCATAACGAGACGAGGTTATAGCAAAGCGGATTGATTTTTAAATCTCGATTTGGATTTTGATTCTCAAGGTTTTATCTTTTTGAATTTTTGAAGCCTCCTTAGAAGAAGTTTTCCGTGTGTAATTAATGTAATAATAGATGATTTGTAATGGAAAAATTCTAACATTGACCATTCTCAATGTGATTGTGTGATAATGACCCAGAATAAAGATTTCAAAATAATACATTCTAAGTAACGAATTTAAATCTATCAATGATTTCACATTTTCCGTTTAGTACTCCTAGGTTTTTTTGCAATTTACATTCACCTTAATGCGTTGCACATATTCTTACATTGGCTTTAACCGAAGTGATATGCTTTGACCAATTTTAAAAGATATCTTGTTTAAAATTCAACAACTTAATATTGTGATACAACATTTTAGTGGAGATAATATTTATTTCTGTGTGTTTCGTTTAAGCACATATTTTTTTATAAATTACACATGAAAAATTTTGCTATATAGCATTACCCTCTGGGCTTTCTTATATTGTTCGAAATATTCAAGGAACCTAATTAATGAAATAGTGAATTGTTTGGAATTCACTGTGAAAAAATTATGTGCTTGTACTAGAATTGCCTTCGATTCGCCTGGCGACTGATTTTATGTACTGTGAATAACAAAATTTTGTGTGATCACTAGTACGTGACTCAGAGTTACTGCACGGGCTTTTTTGTGGTTTTTGGAAACTAAATATTTATTACTTTAGTCCTATCTTGCTATTGTATTTTCTGTTTTTAATGCTATATACAGGTTAATCTTCTGATATTTGTCAAGAATTAGTTGAGGTCATCAGATGGAAGTAAAAATTTCGAAGTAACCGATTGTGTGACAAGGCAAAACGGACATGTCACGATATTTTGCCGAAAACGAAAGATTAGTTAATACATTATTTGCAAACTAAAATGTCTAAATAAGTCACTTTTTTTGAGTAAATATTTCAGAATCAATATCACGGTCAATTATCAACTGTTTCAATTATAATTTTGCCTCGAGACTGTATGTATTCCTGACGACGAGAACGATATTTTACTGGAAAGCGATCATAACCCATTTCAAATAAAACAAAGTTGGTAAATTTCCACACAATATATAATCAACCACAAAATACAACACCGAGCAAGGTTTCGTCTCGTAATGCCATTATCAAGGTTACCAACTTTGTTTTATTTGAAATGGACATCAAGTATTTCCACAAATTTAAGCCTGATACGCTTTTATACGATCCTAACCCATTAGAGCCCATTAAAACATTGCTACCATCAAAGAAGTATTTGGAGAAACATAGTAATATTAAATAAATGTATTGCCATGCGATTTCCCAATTTTTTAAGTAATTTAATTGGAGACCAGAGTTTTAGCGCCCAGTTTTTATATAAAATCACAAATTATTGCTTTCAGTAACTATGCGATTATCATATATTCTTATTATTCTGGTGTGGACTCTGATTACGGACTCCTGCATGATTAATTTTCTGCATGAAAGAGTATCTCATTATGACCATGTATTAGTAGTATTTGTGTCGTTTAACAGTATCGTAACCCGTGTCTATCATGTTTGTAGCGCTCTCCAATTGTTTTTCTTGTTTGGCCGTGCATTCCTCTCCTGCCTGCTTTTTCGTCTGCGTTTAGCGGCCAGGGGCGCATACGTGGTTCGCCATTGAAATGGCACGAATATTGTATGCCTGGTTTGGAACCACCCCGACCCACCCACCATGAAGTTGACTTGCACGGAACTTCGTAGATGTACATCATCACATTCCACATTCACGTCATTGACTAGATCCGTGTTACCGAAAGCAAGAAAGTGTAATTCTTATTAGCTATTGAGTGACTTAATAGTATAAAAATTCCATCGGTACAATAATTATTCACGTGCTTTTATATTATTTTAATACTTGTGCAACGAACCCTTTTCTATTTTATAGAGGTTGTGGTGCTTTACTTTTATGTTGATTAAATGAGGACATGAAAGAGAATCATCGTTGAAAGTTAAAGGAATAACGGCGACCAGTGATCAAATTCGCATACTTTCCATTTCTTTCGTAGAGCCCTATCTATCCTGTTATTAGATTGTGCTCAGCCTTTAATTGTTGGTTTGTTATGGTTGAGATGTGGCTTGAATTCGAAATGATTGTCGTTCTCGATTTTAGAAAAGAGTGATTAGCCTACTTCCCTTCCTTTTATCCTTTAATAAGATAAGTATTAATAAGATTTTTATCACTGAATTTATTAAACAAAGGCAAACGTATCTCTTATAATTTGAATATGTATCTATAACTCCCTTTAAAACAAAGAAAAAATCCTTTTAGATGATTTAATACCCAGCCTCGGTGAGATACCTCCTCTCTCTCTCTATTCCCGCTCTGTACTCAGGATGGCAACGGGTTATTTATTATGAATTCTCGTCGGGAACATAATTTACATAGAATCGCTACCAATTATTTAAACTAGTCGAGTAATAGGGAATAATATGGGGTAGGAGAGCGGATTTTAATGCTGGGCGCTGGCCGTGTGAAGGTTCTAAATAGATAGATACATAGATATATAGAAAAATATTTATTGTTCAGGAAAAAATCCATAAAAACAAAAATAATAATAATACAGTTTCCAGGCACAATCAAAATTACAAAAAAGACAATTTTTTCATAATTTTTTTAAATGTCAATATATTACGTCTTTCCATTTCATAACATAAGAAATGTAGATATGTACCTTAAAAAAAGTCAAATGGAGTTATACACCAAGCCGGATTTGATACAACACAAAAACTCATGTATTCATAACTTAACAAATAACAAAATATATACAGTAAATAAGGAACCATGATAACATGAACAAAAATTTGAAAAAAATAGGAGTAACTTATGTTATTCCCGGAAAAGTAAATAATCATGATATTTCATTTTAAATGTTTTAACAGATGTGCAATTTTTAATTTCAGTTGGCATCTTATTCCATATGTGACAAGCTGTTACAAGAAATGATTTATTATATGCTGTGGTGCGATGCCCAGGAAAATACAATTGATTAGGATCAGACGTAGTGTACATAGTGGAAACGGAGGGACAACTAAGGAACAAATCATACAGATACTTGGGTGATTTGTTTTTAAATAGAAAAAACAAAAAGCTAGAGGAGTGGAATAGGAACTTCCGGAAACTGTCTACTCTGATATGGTAGAGGTGTATGACGGAGGTGTGAATAACTACGTTTATTGTTCAGGAAATTGTTTGTTACATTGCTTTATTCAGGGGTTGTTTGGGCCTTGACAGGGTCAACTTTCCTTACACCTAAAATAATAAACTGGCTATGAGATCTTTTGTTTTCGGCGAGGAGTTTTTCCTTTATCTGAAATTGTTAAGATGAAAAGTTGTCTGACCCCGTTATCGGAAGGTGGGATTGTTAAGGTTTAAGTAGCTTTATGAAATATCTCGGGCATCATTGTTTTCTATTCTATTATATTTCTGTATGTTATTTTTATTGCTTCTCAATTGCACGAATTCTTCAAGTTAACCCTCAGAGAGTCTTATTTTCGCCCAATGGAAGAAAGTATATGCTTCATAGATACAATTTTGGCTTGTATGTAACTTACATGAGAATAAATAAATTTGGAAACATTCCGCAGCGATTAGTCATTAATCCTCTTATGTGTCATTAGTTCTTGGACATGGTCTCTGCTGTGCTTAAAACATTTCTCATTTCTATACTCGCAAACTGAAGTCCGGTTGTGATATTTTTCGCAGCATAGGCTCGAAGCATCGAGCATAATCGGGTCATGAGCGATGATTTTATGCGTGAGGTTCGCGCCAAATTATTCCAGCCGCTGTCATCGCGGGAGAGTCACATATTAGGACGCACAGCACCGCGTTGACTCGAGTAGGAATGTGTGAATTTGAGCGGGAAATCGTCCTCAGAGAGCCACCTCTTAGAGGAACACGTGACTGCCATGCGTTTGGCCCACCAAAACATTCCCCCAGCTCATGAATGGTATCAACCTCTCCGTGTTGCCTAGGCGACAAGCTATATCTATGTGGGATCGGGTTATTTCCTAATCTCTTAAAATACGTGACTGTGAAGTAGATGTTATCTGCTTTATGCCAGGTATTTTTCGATAAAGAGATTCCTATTTAAATTTTCGAGGGGAAAGTACCATGTGCTCCCTCGTGTAGGTTTATCGTGTTGCCTGGTTGGCACTCGCTGTAAAGGGGTCTGGATTCTTGCTCTCCCGCCCAATCCCGTTCACCTGTCTTCCCTCCTCTCCCCTCCCCCTTCACCTCCTCCTCTTCCTCCTCCCTCAACTCATCCCCACCACCTCCACCGCTCCCAGCTTTCGCCTGGCGAAATGGGTCGCGAATTTGCCAAAACTACCTTCACCCGTCTTATGGTTCCTTGAAAGTTTGCAGGGCTATTTCGGCACTGCAGAAATTTCGGGAGGACCCACGTACCCATTTCTGTTCTCTCCATCCACCTGAGTCGCCCAACTCCCTCCCCGACTCCTTTTTGGCCCGGGCCAAATTTCGGAGGTGTACCCCTGTTGTGTATGCTTGTGTGTGTGGGTGTGCTTGGCCCGCGCCCGAATATTCCCGGGAGAAGAGGGGGAGGAAGGGGGTATAGTGGGGCGGGCCGAAGAATTTCAGGCCCTCCCAGCCCCTCTCGGTCCTTGCCCTCCCGAAACTGGATGGAGCCACCACGTGTTGAGTTAGGAGGGGATGTCCAAACTTTTACCCCGGTATCGGGGCCGCCGCGCGCCACGTCCTCGCCTTCTAGCCCGGGCACGGCCCCCGTCATTCGGCGGGACCATCCGCCGTGTTGTCCCGCAGAGAATTGGGTGAGATCACCGCCACCTTTTGACATACACCTCTCCTTGGCCCATTAGTTATGTGCGATAATCGCGTCTCATCGGCCCGCTTTGTCTGCAAATCTTTGACCGCTGATGACTCTTCCTGGTCACTTTTGGGGGTCAAGCTCGGAATTTAATAGTTATATTTTTGTTGGGGGGGTTAAGGTTTGTCAATCCCAAAATGGTCCCGTATTCTTGGTTTAATCCCAAAAGTGAACGTTCGATGGTGCGTACAGTTGCCCTTTCAAACTTAGGTTCGAGGACAGAGGAATTCTCAAGGTGGCGGGGAAGTAATAAGTTGATTTTTGTCGTTTTGAGTTCAAAGATCGATCGATATTTTTGCTTCTCCGTCGAGCGGTCAGGGAGGGCGGGCGCTTGTGGATTGCGGCGGTGCTGAAGGAATGAGGGAGGGCTATCGCAGGGCGCCGATGCCATTTTAGTTCTCCCGATCTCCGTTTGGGGGTCTTGGGTTTCTTATCCTTAGGAAAGGACCACGGAGTTTTTTCGGAGAGTTGGGTGAAAAAATTCGGTCTCCCCCTAATGCCTCAAAGGCACGCGCGCTATTCCGTTTGGCGGGAAAACAAATGTTCCGGGTGACAGGCTGCACGAAGGCCGCAGGAGGTAGTCGGATTCCGACGCCAAGGTGAAGTCAGCTGCGGCGACCACGTGGGTGAGTTCTTCTTCCCGCTATCTGTATCTCTCTCTCTCTCTCTCGCCTATTCCCCCTCACTGCCCCTCTCTCCCTTTCACACGATGGTAGCGCCGAGCGGCTGCATTTCGGCAGAAGCGGGAACTCCGTACACATTTTGGCGCGTCCTTTAACGGTAATCGGACGTTTCAAAATCGTTTTCCTGGTTGCGCACGAGTTTATCTTATGGCTGCAGTGGCAATTATGTTATCAAGTGTATAATTTGTTAATTTTACTGCTTTGAGTTAAGTTTAAATGGACAATCCTGTACATTTTCTATCGGGCGAGAGAGTTAGTTAGTTGTGAATAAGTGAGAAACCTGACGTGTCTGCAATTTTGTAAGCATTTTCGCATGTCTGCATGACTATCGAGGTATGAAAACGAGACTGAATTCTGCTTGATTGATTAGATTTCTTACTTGTATTTAATAACTTATATCTCTCCATATCTCCTCAACTCGCTTAAAATCGACGGGGTTTAGTCCTCGCCTGCTAAACTGAGGGTCGCGGGTTCGAGTCCCGCCTGAGTGAATTTTTCACCACTCAGGACATGTGTGGTTGTGTTTGTCCATTATTACCTTTTAAAACACCCGATGTAAAAGGCCTGTAGTGCTGTTTTCGGGGATGTGGAAATAAATAAATTAATTAAAATAAAATGTCTTTTGTTGTGACCCGGAAATCGTTGGTGCGACTTTCCATCCCTTTTAGATAAGACACTTGTTTACCTCGATTCTTCTGAATGCGTTTGCTTGTTTTCTTTGTATATTTCCTTTCATTTATTGAGAATAGCTCAGAATAGCCGAGGGAAACAATGCCTCTCGGGAGTGTGCCCTTTCCCGTACGTCAATACCTTCCTGTTCCCCCTCCCCCCCAACTCTGTTGTCAACCAGCCGAAAGCATTCTTCTCTCGGCTTTTCCAATGCAATGGCTCGGAGAGAAAAGAACTCTCTTTCTCGATTCATTTCTTCAAGCCCGGCTTAAGGACTGGGCGACACGGGCGACTGCCCGGGGCGCCGCAAAGGAAGAGACTCCGTGATTGTGAAAAAAATATTTTTTTACTAGGTACGTTTAACTGATGAATAGGTTTGATAAGCGGGGGGGGTGACAATTTTCAATCATTTACCGTTTATGTGTGTGTTTGCCTTTATGTGTTTGTGGTTGTTCGTACTAAGGTGCAATACAAACCGGTAAAGCCAATCAATAAGTTCTTTTTCTGATCATCTCGAAGCCTTAGCAAGAGCCCTACCCGTGTGACGTCATATCCTGACGGCTTACACGACAATTTTCTTTTCTGCATGAACTAGTATCTTGTAGTAATTTATAATAATCAGCAGTTGTATGTAAAATCCCTTGTAATGCTTGATTGCATGTTTCTCAACGCAGCACTTTCTCGGTTTCTGGGTTGACCTTGCCTTGTCGTCCTGACTGATTTCTGGTCCTCGCCTATCGGCTGGGGGAGCGTGCGAGGTTCTGATTTGAACTGGGACGAGCACTGGTTCAGTGTGTGCAATTACCCCGTGCTACAACCCCTGGAGGTGGCTTGCACGGTATTTCGTAAATGTATAAATGGATGGCTGCTGTAAATAATCTTTGAATGTTGCACCTGGTGATGAATATACCTGGACAAGGAGAGGCGCCTTGTTATCGAAGAGTGGGAAGACATTTATATTCACTCGAACCAAGCATCTATGTCTACATCGACAAAATACCTCGCTAGCCACCTCAAGCATGTGCCCACACAAATGCCCCTTCGACCATTTTAATTGTTGAAGGGATACCCTTGCAAACGCAAACAACTCCAACAATACGCGTTGTAGGGCACTGGAAACGAACCAATATTCCGCATGCATATTTATTTGTGATATCACACCAATTCCATTTCATGTTTTTATTGTTGAACCAAGGCATATCTGCTATACTTAGTACGGAATTTTGATCAAGTGTAACTCACGGTAATGCTAATATGCGATAGGTCGTTGCGTACTCAGGATCTATCTTGGGGGAAACACGTCAGGGAAATCTGCGGACAGGCTAGTCGCAAATTGGGATTTATTAAAAGAATATTAGGAAAATGCGACGACAAGGTTAAAGAGCAATGTTATTTTTCACTAGTGAGACCTTCCTTGGAGTTTGCCGCTAGCATATGGGACCCTTACGAAGTAGGACTAATCTCTGAAATAGTTCGAATACAACAGAGAGCAGCAAGATTTGTGAAAAATTGTTACGATAAACTTAGCAGAGTTACCGAATTGTTGAAGGAATTAGGGTGGGAATCTCTAACTGATCGAAGGGAGAAATACAGGTTAAACTTTTGCGCAGGTTCGGATCAGACAGTATTTTGCCGGACGTTCAACATATATTGCTAGAGCCAACGTATTACGGTAGAAGCGATCACAGGAATAAGATGAAGGAAATTGACTGCAAAACCGATAGATTTAAAATGTAATTTTTCCCACGCACAATAAGGGATCATAATAGTTGCGATAGATCATTCATATGAAACTCCCACCCTCAATAGGTAGAGTTGAATTTTCACTTGTTTTTAATAACACAACATCATTACTAACACTTCACACCGCTTGATATGCTCGGCATTATTTTATTTTGTTCTCTGCATGAAGTAGCATCTCCTAGCACTCATAACTTAACAGTATTAGTAATATTAACCATTTTATGTGTCTATAGCATTGTTCTGCATGTTTTAATGTTCATTTACGTATCACTCTCCCAGTTTCTGGTTTGACTGCGCGCTGTTCTCCTAACTGCTTTTTGGCCTGCGCCTAGCGGCCGGGGGAGCGTGCGAGGTTCTGATTTGTGCTGGGACGAGTGCTGCATGCCTGGTGTGGAATCACCCCGTGCCACACACCCTAGTCGTGGCTTGCACGGTACTTCGTAGATGTAGATGTATCATTTTGGTCGAGCGCTGTAACGTAGTTTGGATTAAATCAAGTACTAACTAGATACGGAGTGTATAGTGTATATGATACTTGTGTGGTACTTGGATACCACAGAAAAGCGAGGGAATATGTTAGGGAAGAGAATTCTTTTTTAGATATCCCATTGATACATCTGCACGGGCGAAACGGGTCCAGGTTTGCCGGAGACGAGGCAACTTAAATGTTGGAAATGGCGAGGACTTCAACTTTTATCTGTAAAAATATTGTTAGTATGGTTATTACCGCCGTAAACAAGATTGTTTCACAAACTACTTATTTAGTAACTATAACCATTCAAATATGTTCACTATAAGTAGTTAAGGATGCAAATATCTACTTCATTCTGCCGTTGCTAAAACTACATTTCCCGAGTTTTCTTTCCTTATAGTAATTCTTGAGTTGTCTGCTACATGGTACTACAAATGCATAGATATAGGTGGGCGTGATAAAGACATAATGTTTCTTCGGAGAAATTACCACAGTGAATTCAGCAATGCGAAGTTTAAGTAGGTAGCGAAACTTACGAAATCCAACACACTACAGTAGATCAGATCATGAGGATAAAATTAGGGAACTAGGCTGCAGAACGGACAGATTTTTAAATGTCATTATTCTCGCGAACGATAAGGGAACATAACAGATGCCAATGAGACTTTTATCTAGGTTTGTCGATAGGTAGTATAGCTCCTATTATCTAGTAGTAGTATTCCCTAATACTTGAATCCTTATCTGTTACCTAATACTAAAAGCACACCGTGCATGTTTTCTACATAAGTCTTGAGTCTCTGTTCATTTGTGTAGTTGCAAAATACATGTATACTAACGGCCCCTCTCCATTGTGAGCATGTCTGTAGTAATGCATGCTTGTGAGTTTTCGCCTCGTGACAAGCATTAGCGATTTATGCTAATGCATAATTAGTCGTTGTGAAACTAACTTTAGGGTATAGTGTAATGCATGTTGGTGACTACTCACCCCCTGCCACGCACCTCTGAGGTGCAGGGTATTTTGTAGATGTAGAATTGCTAGTCCGTGGATCCTCAAACTTTGTTCGAAATTTTGGCGAAATTATATTGAAATATGTTTTTTCGAATATTGGGCTTGACCTGACTCCGGAATATTTGTTAGCTACCATTATAATTATTTGAAATGTATTATTTCGCGTTTAGAAGAAAATCTGCTAGTATGTTATCGAATTATTACGAAATATGTGTTATGCTCCATAAAACTACGTGTTTTAAATAGAATTTAATTGACAGTAAACCAATTCGGCAAAAGTGCTATTTTTTCACTGTAATCAATAGATATTACCATTAAGAATACGTATGCAAAGTATCACGCAAAGCTGTGCATGGACAAAAATCCCTCCAACCACCTTAATTCCTTCATTTTTGAAGCACATCTGCATTTCCCGACTGTCCCGATGCGATTAGATGGCGTCGCAGGCTGCGTTCCCGTTAATTCTAAGTCCGTGACCGTGGCTTACGTTGCACGTGTGTCCACATGCGTCCTTAATGTCACGTGTATTAGTGAAGGTAATAGTTTATCTGGGTGTAGCGGTCCCGAACCCGGACACATCAAATTACCAAACCTATGACTATGGCACGGTTTTATTATATCTGGTTAACGTTAACTGCAAGGTGACAGTCTTTTCATTTATCATAATTAAGAGTTCGTGTTTTTGTATATTTCATCAAACTATCGGTGTGTTGACGTGATTGGTTTCGATGGGAGATCCTATTCATTGCTGTTTTAATGAGAAAATTGTTAACTAACGATTATAAAACCGGGCTTATGTATATGATAGTTCATGGAATATCCACCCTTAATTGACCAACCACCATAGATACATTAGCATTAGCCACAGAGTGGTTGATTATACTTTTAAGGGACTGTTATAGTGTAACTTTCCACCTTGGTGTTTCATAATTGGGAACTGTACGTTCGCCATATATGTTGTGTTTATTTGTTGCCGTGTCTTCTTTCTTGTAGTTATCTCACCTTAGAATTAAATGAGCCATTGGTACCGGACGACGCACGTGGAGTTTTTTTTCTGCAGAAAATGAGTTAAAATATAAGCGTAAAATAACATGCGTGGAAATGTTCATGGCTCTTCTTGGGATGAACTCATTACCCTCTGCTTCACGTGTGAAGTCATTTGCTGTTCATTTCCGACTATTTCATCTTTCATATAAGTACGAAAGTTTATGGTATAATTTTATGTCTTCGCATTTTTTTGTTCAAAAAATGCCGGTCGTGAAAAAATTTAAAGATGTAAATGTTTAAATTGTATCACTCCCTCTTCAACCGTTTGGAGTTAGCGATCGTTAGAACATATTCCCGAGATTTAGAGGATTGTACTCTATGCTATTCAATAAATTCCACAGCGACTGCTTTTTTCACGGGAGAAATGGTGTGCTTGAGGTATTTTCGAGGCCTTGAGAATTTATTTCGATACGTTGGCGAAATGTATTATTGTTAGCCGTCAGTGGACGTCCGTAATATTCCTAGGTGCATTTAAATATATAAACATAGTTCTCAAGGCACGTTTTCCACAAAAACTTGGGATACATCTAGTACGGTTTGCTATCAGGGGGGCCTAACATAGGAGGAGGTCTCTTTTATCAAGCGACGCCGAGGAAGTGTTCAGCATGAGAAATCCTCGATGAACTTGAACAAGAACCGCGTTCCGTCCGAGAGACACCCGTCGGCTGGTCACTGCTAGAATGTTCCTCCGATAGGTGGCAGCACCGTGCAAGAGCGCTGAGGGGGGGAGGGACACAGACGAATTTTCCTCCCCACTTCCAACTCCAACTTCACACCCGTCACTCTCAAACGAATCACTTTCACGCTTTCAGACGTCAAATCATCGCACGCTTTACGCGGCGAGAATGCTTTTGCAGGAGGTAACACCGTTGTGAGTCCCCACTTCGGAGTCGCCGGAGAAGTCTCTCGCACCCCGTAACACGTGGCCGGGAGTGAGGTGGGCGTGTCTTCGCCGCTACACGTGTCCCGAGAGGGCGTGGCCTCGCCTCCAGCACTTGGCCCCGGCACGTGGTGAAGGGCGTGGCTTCGCAGAGGAAGCGTGGCTTGCCTCGTGGAAGCCGAGGGAGAAAAAAATGGGTGTGATGAGAGGGAACGTGTATCATATGTGAGGTCCCTGAGCATATGTGGATGACGTAGGCATGCACACACTGCTCTTCCCTCTATCCTTGCTCTCTTATGTGTGGAGGAAGTGGTGAGGGGTCGGGGAGCCACGTGGAAAGGGATAGCGGAGTGGTGTGGGCGTAGGCGGGATCGAAGTCGCAGTGGGTGGGGGTAAGGACACCGCCTCTGGGACGAAGAGTGTGGGTATCGTATGAGGATTTTTAAGCAGCAGGGGTGGGGAAGCATCGGGGACCGTCGATGAAGGGGGAAGGGGTGGGTGGAGGCGAGCTATCGAATCAACGCGTCTTCTGGGGCGACCCTCAAGGGGGGCGTAATTTTAAAAGACCCCGAAGAAGCCCGCCTTCAACGCTTACCCCCTTCCCCCCCCCCCCCCTCCCCCCTCTGCAACCAAGGTTTTCTTCCGCAGGCCTCGTTTTGTGAAGTCTTCCCCGGCTCCTTTACAGAGATTCCGAACGCGCGTCCCCTACCTTCTCGTTTTCTTTACCCGTCTCAAGATTCGAAAAAAAACTTCCCCTCCCACCACCACCCCATGGTTAATCCTTGTTCTTCTTCCTCCATTCCTTCCTTCGTCTCACACCCCTTTGCGTCTTAAAAAGATCCTTTCACTTTCTCCATATGTTGCCACCGGTGGGTACTTGTTGAGCAGGCGCCCATGAGGTCGGCGGAGGTGGCGCCCGGGCCCGGGCGAGTTCCCCCTGCCTGACCCGTGTTATATATAGAGAGGTCGTCTCTGTGCAGGGCTTCCTCCTCCCCTTACCTCCCCCTTTCCCCTCCCCAGTTCGTTCCCTCTTCCCATCAGGCACCGCGCTTCGCTCAAGCAGGGCTTTCCATCGTTGCCCTCATGGGCTCCGGATGTGCCAGGGTGGAAATCTTTTCTAGTCGTCAAATCTACCTAAAATTATCCCAACCCCTGATCACCCTCCATTGAAAGTAGTAAAAAAGAACAATGGAGACTAAAATTACCCCCTTGAACACCCCAGACAGTGGAAAATTCGAAAAAAATTCGATACGGAAGGAAGATTTCGAATGTAACAGATAAGTTGTTAGGGAAGGCATGTGCTACGATTGGCATTTCATTGCTATGTTTATCATCTTAGGAACGCGTTATATATTGTTGATCAAATAATCATTCCCTCAATAAAAACAACTGAAAATTCAGTACATCTCGATTCCAACGGAACGAAAATAGTTTCGAGAATGTGATGTGATTGTGCCGTAGAGCCTTTGTCAATCGGGAGGTGCCAAGATGCTGTCTTAAACCTGCGAAGCTTCTATGAAGTCTTTTTCACGTCAACCTTGGTTTCACCCTTTCGTACTGGTAACCCTGTGGAAACGGCTTCCGTTAGCTGTGCTTGCATAAATGGCTATGAGACATTATTAGAATTTCTTAAGCTTTTCTGTTAATTCCATAAAGGGGCGACGTAGTATTTGAATCACAATTAGTGAAATACAGTTTATCCGAATTTGTAAGGTCTGTGATTAGTCTTGAACGAATTTCGCATTTAAAAACCTTCTTTCATTGTTACGTTTCCACTTCATCGCCATCTATTATGGTAGATGCGGAAAAATTCACAGCTAAAACTTGAGTATTGATCATTCTTTGTCGCTGTCTTATCTGTCGACTTCTTGGGAAGCATGGCGAATAGGAAATACATTAATAGGATTTACGTGTTTTAGCTTCTAATTATATTAGACATGTATGTACCTAATGAATAATATACAAGCTGATAGAATCAAAACAAACTTTGTAAATTTTACAATCAATTTTATTCACTACGACCGGTTTCGACGCATAGGCGACATCTTCAGGTAAATTTCATATCAAGCACAGAGTATATATACATGAACTGGGGAGGTATGGGGGGGGGGGAAGGGAGGGAAGGAAGGTATTGACAGGAGGGGAGGGGAAGGAAAGACAGTGGGAGAGGGTTTTGGTAGGAGGAAAGGTGGAGTATGTTTTGGAGGATGGCGGGGGGGCGGTTAAGGGAAGGGTTAGGGGGGGGGGAAGAAGAAGGAGCTGCATGGATGGACTTTGGGTAAGCAGTGTGCCTCACTGCAGGTGGGGGGGGGGGGGAAGGGAGGTGGGAAGGGAGGTGGGAAGGGTTGGGAATATGGAGAGGTAGCAATTAAGGACGTGTTTTGAAGGTATGACTAAGATGGGAGGGGTTGCTTTAAGGGTCTAGGTAAGGAAAGTGTGACATCTAAGAGGGGTGAATAATTTTCAAAAATGTTCTCGTTTAGGAGGTGCTCTTCTTTCAGGAGTTTTCTTATTTCCATCTGCTCCAGTGAGTCCATCCTGCGTCCTTTTCTTTCCAGATGAAGAATCTCGGGCACAAAGTCACTTTTGTGGTCACATTCCCACAGGTGTTTAGCGAAATGTGATCTTTCGATCTGTCCATTCCGCCAATGTCTCTTATGTTCCTCCGTTCTCACTCTGAATGATCTCCCTGTCTGCCCCACATACACTGCCTTGCATTCACTGCACCTCAGTCTGTAAATTCCACTTTTTTCTTTAATGTCTATTTTGTCTTTTGTTTTATTTAATAATGTCCTTAGGTTGACTCGGTTGTAGTATGCAATATTGAATATTTCCTTGGGAAAGAGGTTAGCAACACTTTGGGTTAAATTCCCGTGATACAAAAGTTTACACCAACGTTTCTTTTCTTTTTTGCAAAAAGACCCGTATAACATTTTTTGAGCTCTGATGGAGCGTTTTTTCTCAAGCATTTTTCGAATCATAGCTTCATTATATCCATTTTTCACTGCTATGGTTTTCACTGTGTTGAGTTCCTTGTCAAAGTTACACGGAGAGAGCGGAATATTTAGCAATCTGTTTAACATAAAATGGAATGCGGACATCTTTTGAGAGGGGTGGTGGCGAGAGTCGGAAGGGATGACATGATCGGTGGTGGTTTCTTTACGATGGATGGAAAACTCGTAACCTTTGCTCGTGGTTGAAATCGTGATGTCTAGGAAGTTTAAACTGTTCTCTCTCTCTTTTTCACATGTGAACTGAATGTTTTGGCACTGGGAGTTCAATTTACTCAAAAATATGTCCAGCTGTCTATCTGTACCTGTCCACACGGCGAACACGTCGTCCACATATCTGTACCAACAACTTATGGAATTGGTGTTCACTGAACTGCCATTGAATAGCTTTTCCTCAAAATCGTCCATATACAGATCTGCCAGGAGTGGAGATAGAGGTGAACCCATGGCTAAACCGTCTTTTTGTTGAAAAAATTGGTCGTTAAATTTAAAATAATTCTGGTCAACACACACTTTTAGAAGTTTTACGAACTCGCTGAGGAAAGGAGGTTCAACCCCGGTATTTTTTAGTAATTTCTCAGCAACGTCAACAGCTTCGGAAACGGGAATGTTGGTGAAAAGATTTTTCACGTCGAAGGAAACTAAGGTGTGCTTAGACGACGGAGGCTTTCTCTGGCTAAGTTCACGGCACAATTCTGTCGAATTCTTCACACCATATTTTGGACTGAAACCAGTTAAATTCCTGAAGAGAGTATTGAGGTGGGAGGCTAGTTTTCTTGTAGGGGCAGATACACTGGAGACTACGGGTCTGATAGGCACATCTGTTTTGTGGATTTTTGGGAGACCGAAAAATCTTGGGGCTTGCGGGTTCATAACTGACACTGTATACGTTTCACTGGGTTTGATAACACTTGGGGCGGAAGTAAGGGCCTTTTTCAGTATGTTTTGAAACTTGGCGGTTGGGTCACTGGGAAGTTTCACTATTGAATTTTTTTCTATGAATTCTAAGCACTTTTTTAGATAATCAGCTTTCCCCATCACTACCACAGCGTTGCCTTTGTCTGCTTTTTCAAGTATCAGGTTTTCTTCTCTCAGGCGTTTTTGAACGGACTTCACTGATTTTAATTCTTTTGAGAAAGGTTTATCTTTGAAATTATTTCGTTTGATTAAGTTGGACATTTTGTGTGAGAACACAGTTTTTAGTCTTTTTTCACTGTTTAACAAGGCTGCGTCACAATCTACGATTAAATTTTCCACTTCTTTAGTGCCTATGGGGAGGTTAGGGACGTACTTTAGACCTTTCTCTAACAGGCTGATTTCTTGGTCGTCGAATTCAACGTTTGACAAATTGACCACTCTATGGTGAAAATTATTGGCTGGTGTGTTCATGCAGGGCCTCAGTTGTGGCTCAGGAGAGCTTCCTTTCAGACTGACTAACTTTCTTTCCATCACTAACCTCTTTTTGTGTGCAACCTCGCTGCTCAGTTGCCTCACGTAGTCATCAAAGATGAGCCATTTAGTCCAACTCAATTCGTGGCAGAGGTCCAGGTGTAGGTGGAATCTGTGCTGGGCGATGTTGTCTCTCTTCATATACCAGCACTGAAGTTCCTTTTTCACCCAAACTCTGCGTGCTGTCTCGATTGCAAGCCTCGCCGATGGAGATTTGGAGCTGGTAGATATGGTCACGTACTTCGGGATCACACCAAGAGCAAGACATCTACTGTTAAAGAAGATGTTTAGGGATGCCACTCGGTATTTTATAGTCAAGGTCCGGTAGAGTTAGCCTTCTTTGCCGTACTGGCACTTTTGATGAACTCGATACTCTCAGGCGTTACTTTGTAAAATTCCATTTTGATAGAATCAAAACAAACTTTGTAAATTTTACAATCAATTTTATTCACTACGACCGGTTTCGACGCATAGGCGACATCTTCAGGTAAATTTCATATCAAGCACAGAGTATATATACATGAACTGGGGAGGTATGGGGGGGGGGAAGGGAGGGAAGGAAGGTATTGACAGGAGGGGAGGGGAAGGAAAGACAGTGGGAGAGGGTTTTGGTAGGAGGAAAGGTGGAGTATGTTTTGGAGGATGGCGGGGGGGGCGGTTAAGGGAAGGGTTAGGGGGGGGGGGGAAGAAGAAGGAGCTGCATGGATGGACTTTGGGTAAGCAGTGTGCCTCACTGCAGGTGGGGGGGGGGGGGAAGGGAGGTGGGAAGGGTTGGGAATATGGAGAGGTAGCAATTAAGGACGTGTTTTGAAGGTATGACTAAGATGGGAGGGGTTGCTTTAAGGGTCTAGGTAAGGAAAGTGTGACATCTAAGAGGGGTGAATAATTTTCAAAAATGTTCTCGTTTAGGAGGTGCTCTTCTTTCAGGAGTTTTCTTATTTCCATCTGCTCCAGTGAGTCCATCCTGCGTCCTTTTCTTTCCAGATGAAGAATCTCGGGCACAAAGTCACTTTTGTGGTCACATTCCCACAGGTGTTTAGCGAAATGTGATCTTTCGATCTGTCCATTCCGCCAATGTCTCTTATGTTCCTCCGTTCTCACTCTGAATGATCTCCCTGTCTGCCCCACATACACTGCCTTGCATTCACTGCACCTCACCTCCATAAGAGACATTGGCGGAATGGACAGATCGAAAGATCACATTTCGCTAAACACCTGTGGGAATGTGACCACAAAAGTGACTTTGTGCCCGAGATTCTTCATCTGGAAAGAAAAGGACGCAGGATGGACTCACTGGAGCAGATGGAAATAAGAAAACTCCTGAAAGAAGAGCACCTCCTAAACGAGAACATTTTTGAAAATTATTCACCCCTCTTAGATGTCACACTTTCCTTACCTAGACCCTTAAAGCAACCCCTCCCATCTTAGTCATACCTTCAAAACACGTCCTTAATTGCTACCTCTCCATATTCCCAACCCTTCCCA
Source organism: Pyrrhosoma nymphula (assembly GCA_963573305.1). NCBI lineage: Eukaryota > Metazoa > Arthropoda > Insecta > Odonata > Coenagrionidae > Pyrrhosoma > Pyrrhosoma nymphula. Next base: position 93,949,508 of record OY754337.1, read on the forward strand.
CCTCCCTTCCCCCCCCCCCCCCACCTGCAGTGAGGCACACTGCTTACCCAAAGTCCATCCATGCAGCTCCTTCTTCTTCCCCCCCCCCTAACCCTTCCCTTAACCGCCCCCCCCGCCATCCTCCAAAACATACTCCACCTTTACTCACTCACACCTCACACCTTTCCTCCTACCAAAACCCTCTCCCACTGTCTTTCCTTCCCCTCCCCTCCTGTCAATACCTTCCTTCCCTCCCTTCCCCCCCCCCATACCTCCCCAGTTCATGTATATATACTCTGTGCTTGATATGAAATTTACCTGAAGATGTCGCCTATGCGTCGAAACCGGTCGTAGTGAATAAAATTGATTGTAAAATTTACAAAGTTTGTTTTGATTCTATCAAAATGGAATTTTACAAAGTAACGCCTGAGAGTATCGAGTTCAATATACAAGCTGCTAATCTATTTATTACCATATATAAAAATGAGTTCCATGTTTATCGTTTGAAATTCCAAAAAGACATTGTTTTGTAATAAATATGGGATGTGTTATCAAAAAAGGTATGTTAGGAGTTGAAGAAAAATATTCATAACTTCTGGAGGTGGTAGGCGATGTGTGATTTCAAATTTTTATCCATATTTTTGTTCGAATTTAAAAACATGGTATGTAATACACGAAATAAAGGTGTAAGTATGGAAAGATAGCACCTTGTAGAGTTGCAGAGTTAATCATCTTACTCACTCTTATCATTCTGCCACCAATACTTAAAAGAAAAGTATCGATAATATCCAGTTTATTTATCAATTATCAAGTTCAGTGTCCATGATATGAGCTCCAAACGGAAAAGTCAGCTTGTTAACTTCAATATTTTCCTAAAAATATTCCTGTATTTTCAATTGACTTGAGGAATCATTAAGAATGAAAGGTGAAATTGTCGACAGAAAGTCTCGTCTTTTAACCTGTCTGTTTTCCCATTCTTTACCTTCATGAACGTCGTAACTTTGATTATTGGCCGCATACTTATAGTCCTTCTCTAGATAATGAGAAGGATTAATAAAGTGACTCACCCATTCGGCATAGGTAATAAGAGCCACTTTCTTTAAACTTAGGGAAGCTGTCATTCTTTTCGCTCAGGTAATTATATCACATTAGTTGCCCCATATACGCTAAAATTTAAGATGGGAAAGTTATATCTACTTCTGGAAAACAGTGCATCACTATGTTTTATAAGGTCCTAACTCACGGCGCCGAAGGCGCCCAACATTTTTATCCGTTCCGGTGGGCAAAAGCCCACCCCAACCGGTTCATTAACCAAACGGCAAGCAATGACTGTTGATGGAGAATGAGGTTGTGGATATGATGTGGTACTGTTGAAGTGGAAGTGGTTGGTGTGGGACACAAAAATTCAATCTAGGAAATGTTTTCTAATTGCCCTATGGCCTGGTATTGTTTTTTGGTTATTGACAGAATAGGATATGATTTTACGTGTAGGGGAGAGGTAACTGTTCGAGGATAAATTCTTTTTTTTTCCGTTACGGTAGTGAGTGAGCGCAGTTTAGGGAGTATTTCCCGGACCCAAGAGATGAGTTCGGCGGCTTCGGGATTGGAAGGTGAGGAGGTTGAAGGGATGTGGTAGTCGGAAAGGCGAGGAAATTCGGATGAGGAGAGGACGGATGAATATTGGTGAGTGAGAGGTGGCGGTGGTGGAGCTGGTACTGATGGTTCGGCTGGTTTGAGTTTTTCCAAAATAACACGTTTTTGTTCCTTGAATTTTGGGCAGCCTCGATAGCTTTGAGGGGTGGTCGCCTTGGCAGTGGTAACATTTTGGCGGGGTTCAGACTATGTTTTATTAAATATGTCATACATTTGATAATATAAAATCATAAAGTGCGAGATGCTTGTGCTTATTCTTAATGGCTTCTGCGACTATTGGGAATTATCACTATCACGGTGGGTATTGCATTATTCCTCAGACGAGCGGCTCCCAACCTTTTCCGACTTGCGTATCCCTTGTTAGACTGTTTCCCTTGAAATTATCCCAATCAATTGGATCTTACACATGATGGGATTTAATTGGCCACCCTCCATTATTCCATTTCTCTCGCGTACTTCAACAACCACCTTGGGCGTGCCCTTTAAGGTAGTTTGAGCGAAATATCACTTATCCTAGAGTTTGATGAATTTGACTTCATTTTAAAGATAAAACTCCAGTCTTTCCAATTATATAAAAATATCGACCCCTTGCCGAACTACTTTTCGGTAGATTTGCCTTTAAGATTACGGCTGTGCGCCTCAAGAGGGAGAATATTGAAAACGTGTGGAATTTCTAACACCTAGATTTCGTCAAACAAAACTCACTTATGTAGGTAGTTTGTATGTTTTCTCAACTATTTATAAAAATTAATCAATTATTTACCGCAGTGTATCTTACAGAATCGCAAAAAAACCTGTTGTGAAGGCGCTTTCACCGTAATGCGTGAAAAAATGAGTCAGGTTAGAGACTTACGTATTATATTTATTTAATTGCCGAGACTTTTTGTCATTTATAACTATGTTTCTGCGCCATTAATATCACAATATTTACTTAATACTGCTAACAGACGCTGAAATAACAAAATAAAATTCGAATATGGTCTCCATCATGACTAGGGAACTATCTCGCTCTAACTACCTTGAGGTAGGTACGCGGGGACGTTGATAAGCGCTACATAACGATCCATTATTCAAGTAAGGCGTTTTAGGGGGGATGGGGATTGGGCTCATCTGAAATTATCGTGCGCTGGGGGGTGTTGAAGTCCAAGATCATGTTTAGTAAGATTATTTCTTGTATTTGTATCACTTTTTAAAAAATAAATTTCGATTTAAAAAACGTGTTTATTACAGCAAACCAGTTATTGCACCGTTTGTTACAGTGTCATGGTTCAAATGGTGAATAAATACAAACTCGCGGACGGGGGATCTAAGCGCTTATTCCCTCCTGCAAAAAAAAAGATCCAACCTTATGTTTTCAGGTAGTTTGAGCGCGATTCTTCCCTTGTCATAATAGGTACCATATTCGAATTTTGTTTTTAAATTTCAAGCAACTGTAAGAAACATGAAGTAAATATTATAATATAAATGGTTTGTGACGTATGACAGAAATTCTCACTAATTAACTAAATATACATCTATGAGATTTTTACCATACACATTTTTTTAATACTGTACGCTGAAACTCTTCCTTGAACTACGACCTTGACGTGGTGGAAGGGCTTGAGCGTTCCAATGACCCCTAGAGCTGGACTGGCAGGAGCAAGTAGGTACTATTGCTCCAGGTAGGGCCACCCATGCCAGATACGTCGAAGGGTAGGAGCCAGACGAAAGGTAGTTCTGTGATGGTGTCACGTACGTGTACCTCACTGGACCACAGCTGAGCAATAGTTAAGTTTTAGGTCGGAGTCGGTTAGGAGGTCGGAGACATCTGGCCGGAGTTGATTTGCAGTAAATCCAATATTGCACTGTTACAGATAGGTTTAAAATCGAAGGTTCGTCGGTGGACTATTGCAGAGGTTGGGCTTTGTTTTCCTCCTCTATGACGCTCACGAAAGCTGGTTTTCGTATTTGATCCTTTGACAGCCTTGATCAAAGAAACAGAAAAATGTTTACTGTTACCGGCTGTCGTAAAACTTGTAGCAAAGTCTACTTCGAACTAAGGACACCTCCAGGATAGGAAGAGAAACGTTGTCATGAAAAAACAACGCTATTGAATCCCGGAAGAAGTAGATCGGACTTCTACCCACACGTTGGCGGAAAACATGGAGAGAGCATCTAGCAAAGTGTGGTAAATTGATGAGTCATTTACTTTAGAATTTATCTCATTTTCTTTCTTCTTCTTCATTTACATATTCTTACGCTTCTTGCTTTTGTTAGCATTAAAAAATCTGAACCCAACTGAACTGAACCCAACTCTGGAGCACTTATACATGCGTTTCATACATTACGATTTTTTTCTTGACATACCTGTTGTAAATATACAAATTCATACTTGTCCACAGTTATTCAGTTAATTAATGCGATTGGTTCCACCGTGATGTGCAATTTGCACCAATCGCGTGAAAAAGAAAAGACCGGAAAAGTACGTCTTATTACGACGGATATCCGTCACTTCGACGTATTAATGATGTTGTATTAAGACTGATATTGTGATAATTATTCATGACAAAAGAAGAACTCCTAGCAGCTTTCCTTTGATTAATGTTTAATGCGACCGATTTCGATGATTCACATCGTTGTTATCCATGAATTAACCCAATTTCTGAGCTCAGTAAATATCACATTTATATTATTTTTTATCCTCCTATGCGTATTTATTAGAAGATATATTAATAGTCATGTTTAAAACCTCCAGTAATTACATGCAAAACGTATATGCAGTAAACTAGGAAGTTGGTTCCCTAACTAGTTATAATTAACTTTTAGACATTGTTGGTGAAACTTCCCCTCCCGATTGATGCTCGAAAATGTTTGCTAATACATTTAGGGTCGTAAATTCATTACACTTTGTAGGGTGATACATGTGTTGAAAAATAATTCATGCACCTTTCACGTGGTGAAATACGTAGTTTTTTTACTCTCCGGGTAACATTTTTACTTCATATCCAGCAGATGATTTGGCGATCCTAATTCATTGCCCTGAGAGGTCGACTATTGTTGTCCTAAGACAAGCAACAAGCAACTGTGCCCTGTGGATTATCCTACTGTTATTTTTTACTCAAATAATAATAAAAATTCTCTTTCAGTAAACGTTAGAGACACATAGTGAATGTGTAGTTTTTTGTCCCTTCCGAACCAATACATAAATTTCTGTATTGTGATGTCGTTCCAGCGAGTCCAGCGATGTAATTCAGTTCAAATTTGACCAACTAGCGTCTATGTGTATGATTTCCAGTCTTATGACGCACATTACTTGGCATGAAATTTCATATTAATTGCGTTATGACCTAGGCCGATTAGGATCCTGAACTGGGAACTGGAACAGACACATGGGTGTGTCGGTTTGTGGACGCCCGGCAGACGTGGAAATTCTAAAACTGCATGGGACCAGAATTATCGCTTAAAGTTAACCATGAAACAATTAATCTGAATTAAGCTCCTAAAATGGTTCTAATATCTGTTCTTCAAACAAATTAATCTCAGACATACTTTATCTTTGTTCATAAAAAAACCTCAGTATTCGAAGCCAATAATGGTCGTTGCCATAGATTCATGGAAGAAAGGGAAAGATCGCTAAAATTATACGCTTTAAATAATATTTCACAATTTAGGCCGGGTTCACACGAGGCCACTCAGCGGCGCTTCTAAGTGGTTGGTTAGTGGCGCTTCCACAGCGCCACTAACAAGCGTCGAACCGGCGTTTTCAGAAACGCTCACGCGAATGCGTATTGCTACTAACGGGCGTGAGAAGCGCTTCTTAAGGCCGTTTTACACGGCACATTATTTTGAACAATCTATCGTGCGAACGCATGTATCAGGAAATTGTACCGTGTAAAGCGGCAAATTGTGCGAACGCTTGTACGAATGTATGAATGACTGAACCGAAAATAGAACCTGTTCTAATTCCATTCAGACAATCATACAATTTCGATCAGGTTTTATTCAGCAGATAGCGCAGTTATGGCGAACACTGTGGTGCCAGTGTGACGATTGAAAATAAAGTTGTTTGTAAAACGGATTAACACTTTCCCATCGAATAATATGAGTAACTATTATCCTGTGTATATAATCTTTAATGAGTAAATTCTTCTCGGGCTCTCCACCTGTTTAAACTATTCATAGTTGTCGACGTTTCGAGAGACGACTCGTCACTCATTCTCAAGGTAAGAATCAATTACGTCGACATAATTATGAATAGTTTGAACCAGTGGAGAACCCGAGAAGAGTTAACTCAAAGTTGCTCAAATGTTTACATCGTCATTTCATCGTGTTATTTGGTGTTCTGGTTTTACAGTGTAATCGCGATCTTTGGGTTTGTGTCCTTTCCCCCCAAAATTATGACTGGTCGCGTCCTCAAGTAGAGTTCCTGATATCCCGCGTGATATAATGATAATAATTTTATTTTTGTTGGTTAGCAAGTAACATAGAAATAGTCAAAAAAGGCATTAAAACACTGGTACAAATACAAGGGAGAGAAATTTAGAGGGACTAAAGAAGCGTATCCCGTATTTGAGGGACTACAAAAAAAGGGTCCCGTGTTCCGCAATACCACTAGATAATAGCACTTTGTCACACACACATAATAAACCCACGAAATTTGTCTAAAAAGGGTGGAGATCCGGCGAGAAACGTCAATAACTTGTCGCACTAAAATCCAGATAAGAATCCAGACAAAACGATGCAAAGGTCGAATATAAAGCCAGAGAAGAGTCCAAGAGAGCTTTTTCTGAACCGGGAGAATTATCGTTAGGCAGATGGTCGAGTCGAGGTTCCGAATTTCAGGTGATCAGCTTTTCATGGTGTCAAATAAGTGAGTGAAACATATGTTCACGAGTGAAACATAAACATGATAAATAAAACACTCGCGAATTCCGATCAATTTCTACTGCTAAATTGCACGGAAAATTGTGCGTTTGCACTCATCGTGTAAAGCGACATTGTCTGATTCAGTCGTTCGTACAATATTTTCTTGCACACTTGACTGTTCATGCGTTCGCACGATAGATTGTACAAATAAATGTACCGTGTAAAACGGCCTTCACTAGCGTGAACCTGCAACCTTTGCTTTACTTGAAATTCCAACGCTCGTTAGCAGCGCTGCTTCAGGGTCACGAACGCGCTGCTCGAACAGTGGCGTGGCAGCCGAACACCACGAGTATGGACATTGTGAACACCGCCATTTAGTTACGGCTATACTCACTAGACGCGCCACTTTTTTACGCCGGCGTCTGCGGCGGAGAGAACCACTGGGCGCTTCCATCCTGTGGCTGTTGGCCCTGTGTGTACACTTCCATTCTACCCCATTATTAGCCAACGGCAGCGCTGCTGTGAAGCGCTGCTGAGTGGCTCCATGTGAACGGGCCCTTAGGGAGCACTACGTAAAAATCGAACTCAAAATAATAAAAATATAATATTTTAGGCGTATTTGAGACCAATTCTCCAGACCTAGTCTCGCTGTTGTAGGTGTATCTTTTCATGTTTCAATGAGCGAAATAAAATTGATCTGCAAGTAAATTTTCGTTCTCCCATTAAATCCCTTTGAAAACCGAAATTCTGTCCATGCTTGAAATGTGGAGGCTTTCTCATTGTTTTCTATTTTTTCCCGACTCACTGGGTGATTCGGAACATTCACTGAAAATTTCAGCCCTCTATCTCGGTTAGAAATGGCCAGGAATTTGAATGAAAGAGATTTGACGTCATCTGTCGTGTTTCCGTGGCGTGTCGAGTGCCGTTCATGAGATGGGTTTACTCCTCATCAAACGAACGTGTTTACAGCGGGCGCTATAGCGGGCGTTAAATAAATGACGAAATTAAAAAAGTTCCACTTCAAAAACAACGAAACTGATAATCTCGTTATGTTGCGGCGTAAGGGAGTGTAAGATATAATCAAGCTCCCACGCAAGTTTTAGGGCACTTGTTCATTAATGGGAAAAAGAATCTTAAGTTAGCAGTTATCTGTTTTCGTAAATGTGGAAGCTATCATGATGTTAAGGCTGGGTTATGAACTTTTGAAGTAGGCAATGTCCCATTATTATCGGCAATGAATGCTTTTGTTTTGCTTCCACTGAAAGTTATTGTTTAATATTTAGTTAAATGTTATAAATGACCTCCGAAATATAAGCGAATTGCAATTCAATAGGAAGTTATTCGTTGCCATTTTTTATAGTATGGATCATATTATTCCGATAGACGAAGTAGTTGCAGAATTATTGTCCGCGTCAAAGTTTCAACTGGAAATTAAGCCAAGTTAGTCTTTATTTTAAAAATTTATATGTCATGGCTATTTACTCAGATTAACAGAGGGTTTGAGGAAGAAGCGTTATTATTTGAATCCCGAAGAAAACCTTAGATATTGATTACGGATGGTTGGGAGTGTAGCAAATCAATAATTTTCTTTTTATATTTTTTTATTGCAACCTTTGCTTATGTTCTAGATATTATTGTGCAAGGCACACCTAGAGGTCAAGTATGTCCAACTTTCTGCGCAAACGCGGCAACTCTAAACCCACTCGTTCGTGTGCTATGAATAAGTTTAGATAACTACGCTACCGCCCGGTCTTATCTTCCGTTCTCTGCTAAATCCTTATCTTCTCCTCACCCCACAGCCATCAACTCAGGCCGTAAACGTCACTCGGTGCCCCAAATGGTCACACATGGCTGAAGAAATACGAGCATTTTGAGCAAAAAAGCATGACCAAAGAGGAGGTATTCAATGGGACCTCCGGAGTCTGGGGCGAGCACATAAACCCCCTCTTGTGTTGACTATCTCTCTCTCTCTGTTTCGCCTCGCGCACGTGGCCTCCACTGACGTCACTACCAGCCAAGCCGGCTTTCTCTGCGCGGCAGGAGGGGAGGGGAAGAGCTTGGCTGACTGGGGAATCAGCGGCGCGCCGCTCAAACGGGATACCTCCTTGCTGGTCATGTTCGCCTGCCTCAACTGCTCCCCATTCCGTCGAGTCGTGCTCATCTTCAACTCGCGGCGACCGTATTTTCCACGCGGTCCGTCACAAAACAAGCGGCGGGGAATGTTTTTTATCCCCGTCTCCCCATCCCATCGCCCCATTGTCCCGTGCACGTCGTCTCACACCACTCGGCCGAAAAAGGCCGAAAAACCTCCCTTAGCGGACAGGGGATTTTTCCCCTTAATATGTAAAAAATTCCCACCCCTACCCTCTCTCTCTGGTCGTTTTTTTTTCAAATCCTTCCATCCTAAAAAAATACGGGGTAAAAAGAGTTGGGGAGAGAGGCTTGGAAGTGGGGACGGGGTGTATATCAGGCGGCTTTGTGGGGGTGGAGTGTTGTTAGCTCCCCTACCCCGCCTCAACTCGCCTCCCCTTTATATATGCAGACGCGCTTGCTATAGTCCCTCCCTCACCTTTTGGCGCCATTCCTCCCAAACGCTTTCCCCAACCCCTTCCCTCCTCACACCCTCTCGATACCATTAACTATAATATTAAAATTTGAGAGGGTGGTTTTTTGTCTCGGTGTCGAAGGGGTGGTCCAAAAATGCCCGTTTCCTGGAATTCATTCCTTCGTTTTCCCACTTTTTTCGGCAAAAATTTTAAATAAAGTATTAGGGGACAAGACAATTAAAGAAGTAGTTTTTTACCGCGTCGTCGCCGTGTGCCCTGGGTCCCCTCCCCTCTCGCATCCAGACCCTTTTTACCCCTCTTGCCTCCTCATCCTCACCCCTCACGGCGTTTGGCGCCAGGGTCGATCAGTAGGGGGGCTGCGCCAGCGCGCTACGGCATCACAGGAGCGAAAGCTGTGGGGAGAGAATGAGGAGGTGCGAAGATAGAGAGCGCGCAAAAAAGGGATCGGGGTTATTCGAGTCGTGAGGGTGTCTTTTGGGTTGCGAGGGTCCTGAAATCCCCCCTTTTTATAAACCCCCACCTACAACCCCGGCGGTAGCTTCCGTTCCCACGAAAACCCAAAACGAAAGAGCTGGTGGTGAGTCAGCGTCTTTCAGAAAAGTGGGGTGGTTGTAAAATTGAATCCAAATCCAATATTTCATCTCAAGAGGTGCCCTGGAAACTTTTGAAGGGGATTTCGAAAGATGACTTTTCTTTGGGTGGGTTTTTTTTAGTTCATTAGCGAGGTTTTCTGGCACGCACTCAATGCTTTACTTAGGATTACAATTTATGTGTGGCATTTAAGTATAGGTTTAAGTATAGTTAATTATAGGAAACATCTCGAGGTTTAAACGGTTATGATGCACACCTCCGTGGTGCCTCACAAAGCAGGAATCTGAAAACAAAGAAAGCACCGAGCCCCTACATTTTAATTTCCATTTTTAAAAAAAGATTTCGTCCAATAAAGATGAAATTGTTTTGGGATATTTTTCATAAGGCTTGATTAAATAAAGCAAGACCATTACATTCTCAGTCATGTGTTGGTCGTGTACTATATATTCATTTTACATTGTGTGCTAAATTTTCAAGGTTAATTTTATACGTATCCTTGGGTCTTGTTATGGAGAGCTTTTCCTCAACAAAGAAATTAGTTACGCATTAATACAACGTACCTACCACCGCCATAACAGCGATTTATTGTAAGACCTCAAGGACATATACATGTTAGCGTTGATGTGCGTATGTGCGAGGATTACGGAATGGGCTTATATAATACTGTGTTGCAATGATGTGATATTTGACTAGTTCTTAATAAGGATTTCATATTGAAAATTAGATCACTCTCCTCTGGTATGAGTTAATTAAAACGAGGCATGCATATCCATAATGAAAGCACTAAATTTTACTTGCAAAATTTGATGTATCGCTCAATAGCTAAATAGATAGCAGTTGTGGTAAATTTTATTTTTTTAACGCAAGTTTAAAACCTATACTTGTGTACGCGACGAGAAGAGAGGCGGCAGAAAGAGTAAGAATCTCCGGAGAAAGTTAATGGCAAGCAAAACTGATAGTCATGTACATACTAGGGCGTTCAATTATTATCTAATTAAATTAGGGATAGTTGACGTTGTGGTTGTCCTTAAAAACCACCAATAAATCGTTTTTATGCCATATAATGATGATAGCAGCGCGATGTAATTGAATACTACGGTCAAAATATACTGCCCGTAAGCATGGAAAGTCTCTCTGCGTCATTATCGCGTGTTAAGGTTTTGAAAAGGAAGGCCAAACGAACGAAACACCACCGCGCCACGCATTTATAAGTGGATCCTCATTTATCAACTTCCTCTGCCGCGCGCCGGTTTGAGCGGGGAAAGTGACGATGTTTACAGAAAGGGCGGGCTTCCGCCTGTGACGTAAACTCCCACCGAGAGAGCCACGCTATCGCCACGCGAGCACGTTGCTTTGAATAGCCCTGCGGGATGTCGAGAGGGGTCGGAAGGGAGGGAGGGATGGAGGGAAGTCACGTGACCTTGGGAGGTAGGGAGGGGGAGAGCAGCGGAGAGGCACCGCCCATCTCGGCCGGGCGGACGAGGGGGAAGGGTACGGAAGTCGAGCCCCCCGGCGGGGCAGAAAGCTTGCCGGTCTGCTTCGTTGTTGTGTGCGTACACCGCCACCTCCTCCCATCTCATGCGGCCCTAGCGCGAAAGTCCGCGATAAGGCGGTCCCTGAACAGTTCCCGCCCGAACGGGGCGACGCCTGAAGAGGGGGCGGGCATGGGGGCGGCTGACGGGCATAGGCGTGGCAGGGGATCCCCCGGCCTGGGTTGGGCCCAGGCATCGACGGGAGAGGGTAAACCCCATCCCCGGGGGTGGGTAGGTGGGGTTATCATCGCGCGATGGTGTGTGGGGACGGCGCATAAGGGGGGTGGAGTACCTCGTGGATAGAGGGCGGGGTGCAAGGCGTCGTCCTGGGGGTGTGGATGATATGAAGGGAAGCGGCAGGCAGCGCTTGCCGCCCCACTCCCCCCCCCGTTCCCCAAGTTGGGGGCGGATGGGGGCTGTCGCCGCACTGCGCCTTCCCTCTCTATGTTCACCCTCCTCCCCTTTGGCCATTCAAACTCCTCCCTGGACCGGTCATATGTCTTTTCTCTGCGTGTGCACAAGAACTGCGCCCACCCACTTCCTTGAAGACGTAACTAACGTATGTAGCTATCTCATACAGTCCGCGCTGTGTCGGAAATTATTTTCATACCCGATTCCACACATTCTCCATGCATCGAGTTGAAAAGAAGTATCGATTGCACAAGAATCGGAGAAAAATCAAATTTGGAGCAATATATTTAGATACAACGCACTCATATTTGTAGTTCCTACCTTTTTTAAAAAAGACAAAACATTAGTTGGAAAATGCGTTCGGGGGAAGGTTTTCTCGACAGGGAATCGAACACGGGTCCTTATGATTTCAGGACCATTGCGCGAAATGTTACACCATTCTGGATTCATGTTTCGAAACAATTATAGCCGAGGGCCATTTTCAACGCTGTCATTTTCGTCGTTTGAAACAGATGAATTACCTTGCCTTATAATTAACGGTTTAAAAGTAGCTTTAAGATTTGTAAGAACTTCAGGAAAAGAATTAAACCGAAGAAGATAATGGTCGACAGCCGAATTATCTTGGAAAAAACTCAGGACTTATCTATTTGGAATACTTTTGTGCACTATTACCATAGAATTTGCGAAGACAAAACCTACTACTAAAATATTTCTTCCAGCGTGTAATGACAGTATCGGACGGGTGCGCGATATCTTATGGTGCTGTTCCGTGTTTCCCCGTGCTTCCCAGGTGTGTACTAGTGAACTCTATTGTCCATTCACGCATGCTTTTTATATCTCATCTATGGTCACCTGGGCGACGAAAAATTTTACCCATGTATTAACACTTCCCAATATCGCTTCCAGATTACTTGTACTTAGATCTCTTAACGGAATTATATCTAGTGTCTGTATCATATCGCCTAATAATACGTGTCTTGTAACATTACAGCAGCACATCTCAGATAGTCGTGTTGTCTGATGCGCGATTGCTGCCCTGTGTAATTACCCGAATATCGTATATCGACGAATATACACTGAGGCGCCCCTTTCTTCAATCATATTTCATATAGTTCCAGTTGTCCGACAGTCATTTACCACGTATCTCAATAAATCGCACTCGCATAGCATGGATGTGGTGGTGGCTCGATATCGATGTTCGATATGATATTCATGCTGTTTATCGAAGTCTATCGAAGAATCGCAGGATCGGTCGTCATCGTCACTCGATATAGGAGTTCGATATTATATGCATATCGCGGAGATATATATCGCGCGCATCGTCTGAGGCGGGCCTTTGTTTAACCCCTCGATGGGCGGGAAGTCCCCTCTCTTCAGAGTGAGTGGCGTTGAGGGAGGGACCACTGTCGACGGGCGGTCCTTTGTGCCCTTAGGGGAAGCATGAGAGGGCGGGTTGTCAATTAAAGGGGTCTTCACGGGTGGTTTGCCGACAAAAAGAGGGTCAGCCGGTGTTACCTCCCTCGTTCCTGGGGTCGTCCTCTCTTCCCCTCGCAGCCAGAGGCGTTGCCATTATTAATCGAGAGTTTGTTGCCCCCTCTCCCATCGCAGTATCTTCCCGTCACTTCTCCCCTTATCCTCCTCTTCCTCCGTCTCTCCGAGAAGAAGGCGGGGTTTTCCTTCTAATCGCGTACAAGTGGGCGTCAATCTTTTTAACCCAATGCCGTGCGACTTTACCCATGAAACCGCAGATTTAATGCAGCTCATCCTCCGTTTCCATCACTAACATCCTACCATAGTTATCTTGGGCCTCATAACTTACTTGCGATCCAATGAGCTACGTTTTTACCCTAGTAACTCACATGTTTCGCAGCATAGCAATTACGAACATTTCAGCTGAAAAGAAAATCGACGAACGCTATTAAAAGGCGCTCGTATTCTCACATGGTACCGAAGTTTTGGAAGTTAAAAGCGTTCATACGGACTTAATAGTATCGCACCATCGTAATTCACATAGAGACACCTCGTTACCAAGTTTTTGAATGTTGAGGACGCAAACACACTCAAATCTGTGTTTCTCCAACGCTTTTCGTGTTTCAACTGTTTTCCCATAGTTTTTTATAACCCGGATTTTTTCCTTACTTTCGTTCCAATTACAAAAAAGTTACCTTGGTAGACGTCTTACCTGGTTAGCTCAACCCTAGTAAGATGATCTATTATGGTATACGTTTTCGTGCGTTTCCATTTCTAAAATTACGCGGGTAGATAGTTACCACAGTAGGAATGTCTGTAATGGAAACGGGGCATCACGGTCCCGATCAGTATCCGATCTGTAAATCTGTTACGATAGCCACAGCAGTGCAGTCATATTCTTAAATTATAAAAAAAAGTTTGTAAAATTTCACAGACTTGGCAATTATACGACCAGTTTCATCCGACAGTAGACATCGTCACCTGATGACGTCTACTGTTGGATGAAACCGGTCGTCTTAACATAATGTTTGTGAAGTTATAAAAATGTTTCGTTTGCCTTTTTATGTACAATGGTGAGACTTCACAAAGTTGAGCCTGACTCTATCAAAAACATTAAATGGGTTTCGGTTGGGAAACTCAAGCAGACCGAAGCGGAACATGCAGCTTAAATCATTTGCGCGAGTTCAATGGAAGACGTTTTTCAATGGAAGACTATTTCTCGGAAGACGTTTATCATCTAGCCCACGCATTACGGTAGGAACGCTTACAAGCATCAATCACTCAGTGTGTCAACCTGAAGGTTGGTTTTGATAAGTGAGAGTAGAGCTCACCCCGTACTAAGCTAATGGCGTGTGAAATTCGCACACTCAGGATAGGGGGGGCAGTTCCTTTTTCTGGGCCACCTGCGATTTGCCACGAAGTTCTGACAATCAGAAAGTCGCACCGCGAGGATTTTCGGAGTGTCCAGAGCGACAAGGAAATAGGTAGATTAGGTAGATAGGTAGATAGGTAGATAGGTAGATAGGTAGACTGAATGGATTAATTTAAAATGCCTTTGTTCCGCGGACGATATGGGACCATAATAGTCGCGAAAGATATTTATATAAAGATCTCTTTCTCTCTCTGGGTAGACAGTCTTGTTTTAGTGTTTAATATTTATCACCGTGTTTATAACTAACACTTCATCCCGCGTTTAGTGTAACTCATGATTTGTTTTCCTTCTTGAAATTGTATCTCATAGTATGTACCTAGGAATTAGTAGTTTAAGTATCAGTATTTTAATCCGTGTATGGCATATAAGACTGTTTGTCAGCGTAGCACTCTCCTAGTTTCTGGTTTAGCTGTGCATTGTTCTCCTGAATGATTTTTATCCACCCTTAACGGCCAGGGTGTTTGGAGCATTTCGACCTTGAATTAGGGCGTGTTTCACTTCCAGGTGAATCAAACAGTTGAAGAGAATGGTTTTCCGGGTTTCCATCCGCGTTTATCCATTTTTGATGGACAATATTTCGCCAGCGTTCCAGCTGACTTCCTCAGGTCTGCTGGAAGGACAATCCAACCTCAGGTCAACCTCAATTCCTCAGGTCCGTTGGATTGTCCTTCCAACAGACCTGAGGAAGTCAGCTGGAACACTGGCGAAATATTGTCCAACAAAAATGGATAAACGCGGATGGAAACCAGGAAAACCATTCTTTTCATAAAAAAACTCCGCGGAAGCCTTCACGAATCTAACTCTTGATTCGTAAATACCCTTAGATTCATTTAAATAATATCTTGGAGGAATTTCACCTAAACATCCTTTTATCAGCTATTCGCACTGCACGCTGCTTTCCCAAGATTTTAATTAAGCTATTCGCTATAATGATGAGCTCAGTGTAATTGGTATTGCGATGTTAGAAAAATATCCGGACACGCATTTGAGTAAATTGTGGTTATTTAGTCATAATACTTTTCATCATAACTGTTATTAACTTGGCTATAATTAATGCATTTATTTTGTGTATCTCGAGGCTGTATTTTATAATTCAAATAATGTTCGCTTTCATAGTTATTTAGCAATAAATATGCACCAAATATACTGAAAAAATCTTCTCTAAATGCAGAAAATATATATTAACGTGAAAAGTTACCCCTTTCCCGTATTTCACACCAATATTTTCACTCATGCTCATTCAATTTTCTAAGGAAAGCTAATAAGTTACTGGCATTTAATTACTTCGTACATAGCCTAGAAAAGAAGGCAAAACCAGTCAAAGATGCCCGCATATAGAACACCGACAACTTAGGAATTTAACAGACGAGAGCGCAATGATTTCGGTTGCTTGGCGGCAACCTTGTCGTCGACTTTCCAGGTCAAGGCCACGCGGCACGAACGCACGCACGCCATGCCGTCAGTCGGCCGTGCCCGAACAGCTGTGTTCCCGCTCTTGGCATCCTCTGTGGGGGGAGAGCGGTCGCTTCTTGATGCCGTGAGAGCCTCATGCGTGAAGTGTGACCGGAATACCGATGCTTCCTTCCAGTAGAGCCGTAAGCAAGGGTTGGAATGAATTCTCTTTTTGAAAGGAATGCCACTGTGCTCTTAGACCTTATCGGTCAATTTAAGGAGGTTGGGGCGATTTTTATCCAGTAACGGATTTGCGTTAAACTTTGTGTGCGTGTCCTCATTAGTAATATCTAAAATTAAAGTGAAAGAAGTACTAAGAAATACTCTCGAGCAAATTGAGATAAGAAGGCACTTGGCAGGTCCTAAAACGACCCTTTGTAATGAGCAATTGTTTCCGCAGTCCTACCCACTCATTTCCGAGAAAATAAACTTATGATAAATCAACCATTCAAGCCACCTGTCCGCACCCAAACTTCCAAGCCACGGTATAACCGCCTCCTCCCTTACTCAAACCAACTCCAACCAACTCCGTAACTACGACAACATACAGCGGTCAATAAACAAAGCAAACGAAGTATTTGTACCTGATGATGCCGTAGATCGTCGAAACGGGTTGTACCGTTAATACATTCTGTGGAAGAAATACACAGTATATTATTTAGTATGGATAAGTACTTAATAATTCCACAAAGTAAAACCTGAAACCATAGTGTATTCGCTTAAACTACTTTGTTGGCCTAAACACTTTGACCGCATTGTTTTGGTGATAACATTCACGTTGTATGAAAGAAGATCGCGTGGTAAAACTTATTTTTCTTGAAATTGATTTTTATTTTCTAATTTATTTCTGTGATTTAACACATTGGTAACACATACACTATAATTCTCGGTGATGTGGTCTAAAAAACTAAACTCATAAACTTGTAATGAGTTAAGTTGAGGATGACATGAGTTGAGCTTCATCTTGCTAGAAATTTCACGCACGAACGAACGTCTACACGAACTATTATCTTCAGTATCCATAAATGAAAAATATTTTTAATACTGATCAGTAGTTGTATGTTCACCCATGCACTGAATGTTTGACATGATAGGTCTCTTGGTTTCTGGTTTGGCCTTGCATTGTTCTGCTGACTGGTCCTCGCCTATCGGCCAGAGTAGCATGCGGGGAGCTTGACCTTGACCTGAGACGAGTATTGCATGCCTGGTGTGGAATCACTCCGTGCCACACACCCTGGAGGTGGCTTGCACGGTATTTAGTTGATGTTGATGAGTTTTTGGACCTAATTCTCGATAAACTCAATACTTTCCGGAGTTACTCGGTGGGACCACTGCATCATGAACAGTAATAATAACATTGTAAGCTCCAAAAAAATAAGCTTTTTGGTGGAACTTACTAAGTTATTGTTTCTAATTCTCGATAATTACGCTATGGAATTTAATTTTATTATAAGACATGCATACATTGCCGTCCCCTCGTGGTATTTTACGGCGGGAAGCGGTTCCTGTTTAGATGACCCACCTGAGACTTCACCCGGCCTAAGACATGCATGGTGGTGTCTCACTCGACCGGTGACCGTTTCCCAAGCCCCTCCTCCTACCGTCATTCCAACCGGCCCTTCTCTCCCTTCCAGACAGACAAGCAGGCGGGCACCTGCTGCCCCCACCCCCATCGCATGTTTTTGCCCCACCCCACTCATCCGTCCCTTTTGTAAACCCATCCCCCATCTCCCTCTCTCGCCCCATTCATAAAAGCACCACCTTTCCCCAGGGGCGGGCGTCTCCCCCCCCCTTCCCCATTGCCCCAGACCCTCCCTCCCCATCCCCCGGCCATTCCCGGCTGCTCCTCCCCCAGCTGCGCTTCAGTCTTGCCGTTCCCGCCCACCGGGACGTGGCCCCCTCCCCGTATTCTGTCTTCCCTGCCCCCACTTCCCCCCATACATCGAAACTGATTTCCCTTTCCGATGCTCATAATACTAGCCCACCCAATTGTGTGTACAATATTCCCTTTAAACCCTGTCTCCCTTTCTTTCCTATTGTTCCCCTAGCCCCAGCAAAAACAGGTTCCTGCGGGGTTGTTTGCTATTCTCTCTGAGCCGGCTTTCTTACCCTCAAGGTCGCATTCAAGTCAAAGGAAGATCAGTTTTGCCCGTGTTGTCCCATGGCCTTATCTCAAAATACCAATATTTATACCCCCTGATGCAGGAACGCCTATTGTTAGTAGGGGGTGTTAGTACACCAGCCATGAAAACAAGGGAATATGGAGAAAGGAAATTGTATGGGGCAAAATGTCATGTTAAGGTCAAATACGACGGTGAGTTGACGTGAATCTCCCTCGCTAGATGGGACGACGCGACGGTAGTAGCCCGCGAGTGTGACCTCTTTTAAGTATGCATCGGGAACTAAGACGACTAGAACGTGAAATTTATTTGTTATTTCAAAATTCTTTAATTTACAGGGAGTTAAACCTTTTTCTTTGCAATAGTATTTCTCCTGAATTGAGTGTTCTCGTGTTTGCGCTTTGCTTTCGTCATATTCACCAATGGAGCGTGGACGGAAGTAGTTTTTTATCCATCAGTTCGGCCGTAAAGTTATTATTTATTATTTAGTTGCTAGAGATGTAGTGTAGGGTCAAAAGAATATCCTCCGTGTCGTACTGAAACTCACTTGATCTACATTTTTCTGGTAATTTCAGCCTAGAGTGTAGCCTGCGAGTATCCTGATGGCTCACTAACTTGTCCCTTCATCAGCAATATAGTAGGTACCTTCGGTTACGCTCGTAGAAGTTTTTAATGAGGCGTGTGGCTCTTATTTGTACTTAATTTACTTTGTGAATAATATCATTCAGTGCAGAGTGATAAATACTCACCGCTTATAGTGGCCTAACCAGACTCACACTTAGACAGAAGTAGGAACCCTTTCTTATTTACATCGGAGAACCTTCCTACTGCTCGCTTTTTGAACCCTATTGCCTGCTATGCAGCGCCGAAAATGCTTTGTACAAATGCAATTTATTAACTTCGTACAACACGTGTTTCAGCTGCTACAATATCAGTCTTTAGTTATAACAAGATGCAGTTCCATCATATCTCGCCTGACACGGTTTAACTCATAGTATCTTTCGTGCTTTTTCCGTCGCTGGTGATTCGGTTTCCCAGATAGCAAGACTTTTCCACTTGCGTAAGTTTTTGCTTCCCAAGTTTGATGTTTTTTCAAGTTGTACACTCTGAAAGAAACTCTGAAAACTCTGAAAGAATACATATTCTTTCAGAGTTTTTTTCCAAGAGGTGCTGTATTCTAGCCTGATCTTGTTTCTTCTCAGTATGAATTGCTATATTTATATCTACAAAATACCCTGCTAGCCACTTCAAGGGTGTGTGTTAGGGCGTGAGTAGTCAACAACATGCATTACACCAAACTCTGTTAAAGTGGGTGTAGCTACGACTAGTGATGTATTGGTATAAATCGCTAATGCTTTTCAGGAGTAGAAACCTCGCAAGTATGCACTTTACTATTGGTATGCTAACGATGTTGAAGGGACCATTTGTATTAATGTAGTTTGCTACTACATAAATAGAGCTATAAGAGTTTAAGTGAAAACATGGACGGCGTGCTGTTAGTACTTGGTGGCAGATAAGCATTCAAGTATTAAGGAGTAAATCAACTAATTACCTACAGTACCTATTGACAAACCTAGTTAAAGTCTCATTGGCAGATGTTATGGTGTCCTATCGTTGGTGGGAAAAATTACATTTTAAATCGGTCCATTCTGGAATCTAGTTCCCGAATTTTATTCTCATTATTTGATTCATCGTAGCATGTCGGAATTCGTAAAATGTTACAAACGTTCTCAGAATATAAATTGATTTGGAACTCACATTAATGGATTAAGTCTAAATTTTAATCGAAGGCCTGAAAGTGATTCCCATCTCAATTGCTGCGAAAGGTCAGTAACACTAACGATATTATCATAAAGGCCTTTAACGTATCTTGACATTCTTCGCTGCACGCGTTCTAACTCGGTTTTTAAGCATAGGTACCTCATTAGGATCCCAAATACTGGCAGCGTATTCCAATTGGGGTCTAACAAGGGAGAAGGAAATGATTTCCTAGCTATATCGTCGCACTTTCCAAGTACTCTTTTAACAAATTGCAATTAACGTTTAGCTTGGCTGGTAATTTCCTGAATATATTTACCCCGCGAGAGATCATTAATCAGTTCAACTCAGAGTCAATTGTACAGTCTCATATTTGTTATGCTGTATGCAACAACTGTTATGAGGAGAATTTTTCCGTTTCCAAAAATTCATTACAATAATGTTTTCAAATTAAATTCTAGCTGCCACGAATCGCACCACTTTTAGATTTCCTCGAGGTCCTTTGTTATTTGCTGCTTATGATTAATTCAAGTGGTTCCCCTATACAATAGTGCGTTGTCTGCAAATCATCTAAGCTTACTGTCAACTACTTGACCGATATCGTTAATACACAAAAGGATAGGAAGTGAAGTGAGATAGCATATGCATATAAGCTTTTGATTAACCCTGTTTATGAGAAGCGATCATTCCTTGGAAATCAAATAAAAATAATGAAGATAGGAGAAGAAAGTACTGAAATTCCACATAAAAATGTTTTGTATGACCCGGGTTTCGCCACAGTGCAGTATCACCAGGTACACCATTAAAAAAATCCCTAATCCGAAGCCCGATCCCCGCTTGCTTTCCCAAGCTGGAATTTAACCCTTCGTGCAGCAGCCTCCCCCAACCATATTGGGCAATGACTTGGGTGTTGCACGCAACTCAAACTCCTTCCCGCCACCTTTCCTTTACCTCCCCTCCTTCCCCAACTTTTGTGTATATAAAGTGGCCATTTTTTAATGCTATACGTGATGATGCTGCACTGTGGTGAAACCTGGGTCGCATAAAAAAGTTTTATGTGGAATTGCAGTACTTTCTTTTCCCATCTTCATGATGGATAAATTCCACCATGTGACGCCTGAAACCGTTAATCGAATAAAAATAAACTAAAAGAATCTGAACATCTATTTCTTTAAGTTATTAGCAAAAATACTGCCGCAATTGAAGTCAAAATGCGGTAGTTCCATATAAATGGCGGTGCAGTCGGCTCCTATAGCGGGACAAATATGGAAATTAAATAATAGTCGTGGAATAATCTGCATATGTTGTACAAATTTTGGTTTTCAATAGGCAACCCATTTTATCAGCGAAGATAGAGGTTTTTTTAAACCAAATAAACAAAAATATGTAATTTAGTTTCTATTTGTTTTGACTCACGTAGTTAGTGTAGCAGCCACCTTAACCTTAAGCAACCCTTGTCAGAAGAAGAACAATCCCTCCCCCCTCTCCTCCCATCACCCCGTTATGTGACTGGGGCAGAGGGTGAGGTGGGGACTTGTGACTGACTCCTCCTTTGCAGAGATCATTTACTTCCCGCCCCCACAACTCCGCTCTTACTTAATCCCCCCGGCGGCGCGGCGGGGGCGTGTGTGCCGCCGGAGCGCCTGGGGGCGGGGAAGAGGTCCTGGGGCGCGGAACCGGGGGTGGGGTGGGGCGGGCCAAGGAGGAGTCAGGAGTACCAAGTCCATTTGGGCCACACCCACCGCCCCCGATTGCCTCCACGCGAGGAGGGAGTCACAGCGCCGCGCGCCGCCCCCTCTGCCTCCCGCCCCCGCCTCCCCCACCCCCTCTCCCTTCGGATGGAGGAATAAAAGACTTTCTCCTTGCCCGTGACGACCACGACCTGTGCGCTCCCAACGCCCAGCACCCGGAGGACACTGACTGCGGAAATGTATGAAATATTATTTCCTCTATTTTTTTAAAACAACATAATACCAAGAGATTAGTCGGATGGTCAGTAACCAAGGTTATATTTATTTATTAAGGGAAGACGAGAGAGAAGGCGGCGAGAATACGTGGAACAGCTATATGACAGCGGCAATAGACATGCAAACCTAGATATTTTTCATTCAAGTATTCTACCAGCTGATTGGTAGGTTCTTGGACAGTCCCCATTCTGTATCCCAACCTAATAGAAATTGTCGCGCTTTCCCTCTTAAGGATGGCCCGTCATTAGATCCCTCTTCAATTCTTCATATCTTCAACCTCCTCTTATTTCGTCCAGAATTCCTATCCTCCTCCTTCCTCTTCCACGCTTCCCCAGTGTTCTCCCCTCTATCACTCTCTTCAATATGCCCTCTCCTCTCAAAACCTCCTCCATCCATCTCTTCTGCCTTCTCCGAACCACTGCCACAAGCTTCCTCTCCTCTCCGACCATATCCAGTACCTACTCGTTCGTCTTTCTCGCCATCCAGCTAACCTTCTCAATCCTTCTCCAAACCCACTTCTCCAACGCCTCAAGTCTACGCACATCCTATAGAGGATGAGAGAACAACCGTGGTAAAAATCGGACGCTTGCCCTAGCGTAGAGGCAGTGTCAACGGAGAGTTCTACACTCTTGGAGGAAGTTCCTTTACTCCTCGATTACTCTCCGAGATTTTGACTTCAAACAAGTTTCCCTAACTCTTCTGCATGAGCGAACGGAGAGTGCCTCATGGCTCCTTTGACGCTTCGTTGTTCATCCCCCCCGTCAACACTTCTTAAACGCTTCCGGGGAAGTAAACGAAGAGTTGGTTGATGGTTTTCTTTACTCTTCGATTTCAGCGCTACTACTACGAAAACACATTGTCATTTTTGTCTTAAAAATTGGCTTAAATTGGGTAAATTTAAACCTGGTGCGTTCAAACGTCCCAATAATATGCAATATTTTTAGTTAATGTCATTACGTATGTACCTCCGTCGATGGATAACTTAAACTTCAATTGCATACCTACGGTGATGATCAATTACTAATATTTGACAGGAATTGAATATTAACGTACGGTGTTACTAATTGGTAGCCAGCAAGTTCGTACATCTCCCCCGTTGGGCATTGAAAAGCCAAAAGTCATTAAATCCAAGCATTTGACAACCGTAAAAACACATGTCGCGATATGTAATTACACTTAAATCCTGTGTAACCCCCGTTTCTCACACAGGGGTATTAGCCACGTGGTTAAGGCGATTGGCTGTGAGTCGAAAGGTTTCGAGATAGATCCCCACTCATGGAATACTTTTTTACCTTTTTTCTAGGATTTTTTAGTTTTAATTTTTATATTTTGTGTTCTTATCATCGTTACTTAAATGAAAAATATTTAATGCAATTTAAAAAAACTATAAATAGGACTACGTATAATCCTATTTACGGAGGTGGGAGTAGCTTGCACCCCGTCTACACTCCGTTAACAGTCCAAGAGAACGCTTCGTTTACTCTCTGATGTTCCACTTTACGCTCCCCTGACTCTTCGTTCACCCTCCCTTGTCGCTTGGTCAACTCTTCCTTCACACTCCGATAGGAGCTTCGTTGACGCCCCATTAACGCTATATTTTCGCCAGGGAATAGACAAGGATGACCTCGGACGATAGGTACTCCACAGCAAAATGGGGAAGGCATTACGAGAGATGAAGATCCTGTGGGAAGGGAATCATACCTTCGGAGTTTCTGAAAATTTGGGTAGTTGGGGAGGATGGACTTTTTTTGACCTTATTCGTAAGATCTACAAGACAGGAGTATGGCCAGTGGACTTCGTAAAAGCAGTGCTGATACCTACCGCAAAGAAGAAGAAAGCGTCCGAATATGAGGAGTATAGAGCAATTATATTGATATCACACGCAGCAAAAGTTTTCTTAGAATAATTAATAAGAGGTCGGAGGGTAGGGCAAATTACTGCATGGGCGATGGCCAGTTTGGGTTGCAGAAGGGGAGGGCGACTCGGGATGCGATAGTGGTGATGAGAATACTGATATAATGAAACAAGAGTATAATCAGGGTGTTTTTGCTTGCTTTGTAGATTTCGATAAGGCGTTTGAAAGAGGTAATTGTGAAAAAATAATGCTAATACAAAAGAAAATAGGAATAAATTTCTGTCTTAGGAAACTCATCCGAAACTTGTACATGACCCTGATGGCACAGGTGAGACTGGTTGACGGTGAGTCAGGGTGGGCTGTTATATGTCGCGGGGTAAGACAAGGGTGCCCGAAGTCACCTTTGATTTTTAAAATTCACTCCGAGGAAATGGTACGTGTGGCAAAGGACGAGGTAGATGTGGGAATGAAGGTAGAGGGTAAGTCTGATAAAAGTCTGTTAGATTCGTGAATGACCTGGCTTTGGCTAGTCGATCTCCAAAGGGATTACAAGTAGAAAATAAGTGCGAGATATGTGGAATGAAGTATGGAAACAAAAGTCGTGACATTTTTCAAGTGCGCATTAGGGCGTGGCTGGTCATTAAAGTAGGAGGGCACAAAATGGAGCAAGTAGAACAATTTAATTACTTTTATAGTACGGTCGTTGGAAGAAAATGGGCGTAGGAGCAAAAACATTGCAAGGAATATTGCGCTAGTAAAAGAAGCGCTCAGCAACTGGAGGGCTCTGATGACGAGGGCCTAGTGTAAGGATTCAAGGTCTGTTCAAAAAGTGCCAGGACTTGTTGAAATACGCCACTATTAGTCGTCGTTGCTTCGTGCAATTGATGGAAACGTTTTGAAGACAAACTTCCCCCTCTTTTGTTGGTGTGAGTAACCTCCTTGTTTGTATATTGCTATTATATATCCACTCGAAGAGCTGTAGCTTTTTGCAAAAGCATTTTTTCGCATTGAGGGTTTCTGTGATTATTCTCGGCTAATGGCGTAGGAGTAAAAATAACTTTCGGTCTTCCGAGATTCGTTAATCCCCGTGTTACCTAGAGTACAGCGCTTATATTTCAGCGCATTATTTATAGTGTTAAAATCTCGTAAACACGCTCGTGTTCACGAGATTTTAACACTATAAATAATCTCCCTGCCCATGGTCACCTAGATGACCGAAATGCATGAATAGGAGTCAAAATTCCTTCGCTTTCATTGATAATTTGGATTAATCTTTAATTTAGAGTCATAGATAGCTCTATTTACCTTTCGTTTGCGCTCGAGAGGGACGTTCGGATGTTCCAATCTACGCTCCCGTGACTCTCCGTTCCCTCTCCCATTGCGTTTGATGATCGATTTATTCACATTTCATTCTATACTTTGTTGAAGCTTCCTATACTTTTAACCCGGGACCTTTTACGTAGCATTTGATTACATGCAAGCCGGGCGCGTGCCATGCACAAGTATAGGCATACGATATTGGAAAGTTTACCATAAGCATTGTTTTCTTCGAGTGCCACCAGCAAAATTTTCACGTGCCTCCTTGAGGTACGCATGCCGAACACTTCACCACGCTATATTCTGTGAATGCAAGGAAGGTTTTCCGATGAAAAAGTGCAAGAGATGCTGCTTTGCTCCGGTTAGGCCACATCTGGAATATGCCGCAAGCATTTGGTACCTTCCGCAGAAAGATTTACCTCGCAATGTAAATAAAAAACAAAGGAAAGCCGCACCCTTCGGTAAACACTGCTACCAGAGAACAGAAAGTGTTACAAAGCTAATGGCAGGACTAGGTTGGGAATTTGGGAGCCGTTAAAGACTTGGAGGCTGCACTCTGCTGCCCTTGGAGGCTTGGATTACATGAGAAATTCAGATCAGATGAGTTTCAATATGACGCGGAGGCCTACGCTGCTCAACTGATGGGTGCAAGTCTTCCTTTGTTAAAACAAGATTATTAATTATTACAAATACAATGCGTGACTGTGACTTAAGAGACACCGTTAACATGCAATGAACCTTCTTTTCTCTACCCATTCCTTTTCCCTATTCCCTCCTCTTACTTGGCTGCTGTCCTGTCACCCCCTGCCACCCCTTGCGATGGCAGTGTAGTGTGTTGATATAGAAATATTATAGAATGCATAAGTAATAATGACATTTGGAGTTGCATAAATGAACTGAGATAAGAGTTAGAAATCGTTCGATTCATGTAGTAATATATTGAATATAATTGGAGAATAATAAGAGCACAACTAAGCTATTTGACTATACACTATTTTATTTATACTACCTCTATCAACCACCCTAATTATAAAGTTTTAATAGCTACTAATATGGCTTCTTTACGTTTGGAAAATGATATTTTAAATCTGTTCGTTCTGGAGTCTACATCCCTAATTTAATGCCCACGGTCTTATCTACCGTTGTATATCGGGTGCCGTAAAATGTTTTTGACAATGGCAGTTGAAAGATAGGATAGGAATTTACTAAAAGGATCAAGTCAGAAATTTAACCAACGCGACGGTCTGATAGGGATTCCAATCCTAATCGTCGTAAAACGAATACACCCTAATATAATTAGTCTGATGACCCTTTACATATATTGTCTATAATCACGGAACACGTAACTCAGTCTTTATGCATACCTCTTAAGTATGCCAAAATACTGGTAGCGTATTTCAAATGACGTCTAGCAAGGGAGAAGTGGCTCCTTACAAACGGTTTTTCGCTAAAATAAAATTTACATTACATAAGAAAACACTCTTTTATGTCGGTTTCTTCCATTTTCTCATTTAAGGTGGCTGGAGTGGTAATCGTGAGTCGTTGAAGGCACATTCTAATAACTTTTCAAGCAAGTCGAAAAAAATATTCTTGGACCACATTTCACTTAAGTACACCAGTTTATACGTTGGAAATCGCCAACCATGCAGTAATGTATATGATGCAAGAGTTGTATTTCAAATTTTCGCCTTAATTAAAGCATTGTTTTGACTTGGATTTTCTGCGCGAAATTCGAAATTTACGAGAAAATCATATCTAAATACGCTTTTCTTACTCGGCATGATACCTTGATATCTGTTAGCATCTATTATAATAATATGAAACGTATTGTTTCGCATTTAGGAGAAAATCTGTTCATAAGCAATCAAATTATTTCAAAATATATGCCGTGTACCATAAGAGTACTAGTTAAAATATCATTGAATTGTCAGGAAACCAAATCGCTAGCATGCAGTTTTTTCACTTTTATCGATAGATATTACTAATAAGGACACGTATGCAAAGTTTCACGCTAATCTGTGCACATACAAAAATCGCTCCAGCCACCTTAACAGCATGTAATTTAACTGTTATACGTCCCATCCGACGGAGGGTGTACCGCACATGCAGAGTCCCCTGTATGACATTCTCCACACTACTCCTTCACCTAGTAGTTAAGAAAAGGCAATCCAAAGACTCTGACAGTATATATTCGACAATTAGCTTTCAAGTAGGGATTGCGATATCCATAATTATCTCTGCAACGACAGTGGAAATTAGTTAACATCACCAACCGGTCTGTCCTAGAATTAGCTCAATGGTCCTCGAAAGGATAAAAATACATTCTTGCAAAAAGTGCGGTGAAAGTTAGGCATTTAGTTAGGCATTCCCTTGATTTGCTGCGTTAGCTTACCATGGAATGACTAATTACTTGAGCATTCATAAAACCTGCTAACTATGAATGTTACCTAACAGTCACTTCCGTATTCTCATTTTTAAAATTTAAATTTCTCTCTGATGCCTTCTTCGTCACCATACATAATTTTGACGAAGTTTCGGAATATGGCTAACACTGTTGTCTATTTCTCAACATATTTCAAATTGCGAACCCCACTGATAGCCCATAACCCCCCGGGGCTCCGCGTCGTATCTTGCACCTTTCTTGGTAAAGTAGTTTTCTAGGCAATTATCTGCCATAATACAGCATTTCTGGCGTAACCCTGAACCACCTAGCCCAGTGGTCGGCAAACTGCGGCTCGCGAGCCACATGCGGCTCTTTGGCTCATTCAATTTCGATTAGTAATATATTTCTAAATAAAATAGATATCAAAATAATTATTGAAGCTATGGTCTGTACTATAAAGTATTTTATTGAAGACTCTCTTTCATATGGAGTTTTATTTTTATTTATTATAGGGATGAAAGATAATAAATTTATTTCTAACCTAACTCATATAATAATTCATGACTTAGCACTAATTGTAATTATTGAGTGTGGCTCTTCAACAAAATACCACGTGCGGGAGCGCACGTACAGTGCGATTAAAACTTCGTGATGCCTGGTTTTCTTATATGTATTTTTACATACTTAATTAGTGTTTATGTGTCTTTATCTTTAGGCGAGTGCTCTGAAGCGACTTATTGAGAAAAAAATTCAGGTTCCAGGAATTCATAAACAGCAAAGCGACGTTAACCTTTTTTTAAAAAACCTCGTAATGCTACTGTAGCAGAATTAAATTTTTCTC
This sequence comes from Pyrrhosoma nymphula, assembly GCA_963573305.1. Taxonomy (NCBI): domain Eukaryota; kingdom Metazoa; phylum Arthropoda; class Insecta; order Odonata; family Coenagrionidae; genus Pyrrhosoma; species Pyrrhosoma nymphula. The sequence goes on from OY754337.1 coordinate 93,977,681, forward strand.
CCTTTAATATTGGCATTGGAAACTTTGAAATACAATTGCTGGATTTAAAAAACAAAGAATGGTGGAGCTCGAAATTTGAACGTCTTTGTGATGATATTGAAATATTGGAGAAAAAAATGTGAATTTAGCTCACAACACTAGTGGTCTGCTTTGAAAGACCTGGAAAAGGAAGATATGTTGATTTTTAACTCCTGGAATAGTATTCTTGACTCATGTAATCAGCTGAAAAAAATTGGGTTAGCTGTTCTTTCCTTGTTCGGGTCTACGTATTCATGCGAACAATCATTTTCAAGTATGAACCTTATCACGAGTAAATTGAGAAGTCGTCTTATTGATGAGAACATGGAATCGTGCCTAAAATTAAAAATAACAACATACAAACCTGACTTATCCAAAGTTTCCATGGAGATGCTAGGACATTGTTCACATAAGTGTTTGTCATTCATTGACTTGATTTAATTTTATGGATACCTTACAATTTAATTTTATCAATATATAATATCGTTATTAAGTGCGGTATCAAGTTTTATTCAACGCACCTGTAGTTTAACTAAGACTTAAATCTTTCTTCTAAATCTTTCTAAAATAAGTAAAGTTTATTAAGTTAATTTTAGGCAGCGTTGTGGAGTGAAAGAAGTAGTGTTGACGATTGAGAAAGGTATGTTGAGATGGTTTGGGTATACAGAGGGTATGAACGGAAGTAGATAAACGATACAAGTATATAAGACGAGTGGGAGAGTTGGAAGGGGTCGACCTCAGCGAACGTATGTACCTTAATCAGATTGAGCACATTTTTAGCAAAGGCCAGTCTAGGAGTACCCTAATTAAGTTAATAAAAATGTTCCTACCTATATAGCTTAAGTTTAAAAAATTTGGCTCTCAAAAGAAATTTCAATCGCTGAACTGTTGATATTTGGCTCTGTTGCCGAGAGAGTTTGCCGACCACTGATCTAGCCCATGCCTCCGTCCCCCAAGGGATACGCGTTCTCTAGGTAGAAACCTGTGGTACGTGTGTGTATAAGATTCTGTCCTGTGGTTATATATAAGATTCATCCATTTTTGACGTCATTACTCGGTATAAACCTCAGTTTATCAAAATAATATTTGCTATAATAGAAATTATGGAAGTGGGTTTTTATTTCACCTCCGGGCGGTAGGTGAATGGAGAAGGGAAATGGTGTGTGGGTAGTATAAGCTATTGTGAATATCTTTTGGTGCCAATAATGACATAATGTTAGCAAGATAGATACTCTAATCTACTTGCATTGCTCTACACCGCACATGTGGCACCATTTTACGGCGAAAGGTGTTGAACCGGTCACGATGCAGTTTTGTCTTATTTAGCAACTTTTTATGACTAACCAAGCTAACTATAACCCAGGGTATCTAATATTGTGGTGTCGAGGGACGCCGAGCTTTCGTAATTTACATTAAACTGCAGTCTTTCTGCCACGTCATTATATTTGACCTTTTTTTTCTCCTTGCCGCGTGGAAGGCCTTCAGCACATAATCTAACTAAATCGTCTCGTCCACACAGTCATGTCATCATTACAACTCATCCCTTGAGTCATCTGTGATGACCTGTTATCATACGATCGTTCCTGCGAATTGAGCTCAAAGCGAGTAGGTATATAAAGTTAATTCCACGTTGTTGTATGTATCTCATTATTGTACTCTTGTTGTATATATCTATGCAACTTTCAGTTTTGTATGGGTGAAACTTAAGCTGCATTATGCAAGGGATTTCATCATTATATGATCATAGGAGTGGTTGTGTCATCGTTTGCAAGTCCTGTGAACATTCATTTTTATGTTGAGATTTTCGCGGTGGTAGTTCTGTGCTGAAGCAGTTCCTCATTCTCCCGCATCCGCCGTCTCAGGCGACATGGTGGCGGTCTCTTGTATCGGGCTAAACTACTATTTGATAAGGATGCCCTTAGAAGGCGTGGTGAGGTTTAATTGAAAAGCGGGAACTTTTGTGGCGAGCCCAGTGTGCGGACGTAGTTCTTATGCATTCTGCTGTGACATGAGATGGCGAAGAAGATTATTAAAAGGATTTGTAATAATATTTCTTCTTGCAACAACATTTTTCGGAATTGTTGGTGAGAACTAACCAAAATACTTAGTTCATTCCTTGAGCTCGCTAAGTCGTTTGTGCTTTTCTACGTCTACCTCCTCAATTTATACCCTGAAAGCCACCTCAAGGGTGTGTGGCAGGGGGTCGTGTGGGTATGAGGCAGGGGGAACACTTTTTTATCAGAAAGCTACGCATAAACCCGCTAAATATTACTAGTATCTGTCGTAGAAAACTTGTTTTTGTGGAGGCGTTTAAAATTTTCCTAAATATAGGAAAGAAAAACTAATAGAATCTATGAAAACTTATGTTAATCGAGCGTGATTTCATCGGAGCTATCAGTTTCAAGAAGTTAAACTTGAAACTTTTATGCTTTCACAATAGAAATATTCCAAATCGATGAAAAATTTCACCATACGTTTTATTTATAGCTTCATCATTGAATGTGGACTCAGAATTATTCGTCAGTGCAAAGAAACCGATTGGAAAATATTGGAAATCGCTTCTCTAACTCGTTGAATACCAACGCATTGATGGGTCATATTCTTCACCTTATCCTGAAAGTAGGTCAATTGTCTATTATTAACTAGAAATCAGGGCCTTACGCAGAGACGAAACTGTCACTTTCCCAACGCGCCAAAGGGTGGCAGCAGTAGGTACAGTTATCGGTGACACTTTTCCTTCCAATTGTGGTCTTAAACGTCCCGACAACCGAACCCACCCGGCACTGTACGTAGTAGGGTTGTCGACTAGATCGCTGTTCTTTTTATACTTACGTCATGCTTCCGTGACGTTTCGTGTGACACTTTACCAAGTTTACTGTCCACAATGCATTGAGCCGATCAGTGCCGAGTGAGCAACATTGGACGCGATACACATATGACCTGACTCAAAAAGAATATATGAAAGACTGGATGGTATAGATATTTGTCACATTTCCTAAAAACCAAATTGTTTAACTATTTCTCCAAGATGACTGCCAATCTTCAATAGATCAAATAATATTTCGTTATATTTTAAGCTGTGGGAAATGGTTTTCAAAAAGTTCAAAATACCATTATCATGCAGATTTCTTTCTAGGACTTTGAAAAATTAAATTTACTCAATGCATTATAACCATAAATTAAGCCTTTATTTTAAAGAAATTATTCCATCAAAGAAAATGTGGAGAGAGCTAAGTCTAATCCTTAAACCTGCTTTCTAAAAGTTATTGGATAATTCCCCAATGCACTGTAAATGTTAATCGCATTTGCAACCATGTTTTTCATAGCAATATAATGGGTATTCATCTGAAACCATGAAATTCTAGCCTTTTTAATAGACCTTAGGATAATGGATAGAGACCAGTGATATTAACATATACATGGATAAAGAATTGATTAACAGTTAATGAAATATGTTAAACCTCGAAACCTATGATTGGGTGAAAAGGTGCTTAGCATTAAAAAGATCTTGCGGGAAATAAGTAAAATTGGAGCATACTAGGACGCCAAGGGATGTCAGAAAATGCCACAGTTAACAAAGATGGTGAAGGAGCTTGTATAGCCTGCTTTTTCATGAAAATACGGGGATAAGGTAAGGCTATGCATTGTTCCATGTCACCGCATTGAAACTTCTATAGATAATTGGACATTCTATTCTCTTTCTTTCAAAAGAATCATCGAGTGAGTTGCAGCTATGAATTAATTTGAGGTATAATTTAATCTAAGGAGTTGTCATTATGAGTAAGCAAAAATGTGAGGAGAGAGCAAGAACTTTCACAGGGTAGAGGTGTGGTGAAGGAATTTCTCCATTCATTTGATTGATTTTCGAAAGAAACGAGTGCTAACCGCACCGGAGAGAGCTTTTTTTCATTTGGCTAGTGTGGCAGGGAGATTTTCTTCTGTCTAATCACTTAGGCTATATAACCAGTAAAAATTCAGTACCCATTGGAGCTCATCCTAGACATTTACAAAAGCGCTGTCAAAATTTAAGGATATTTAACCACTAAAATTCTCTGAATCACTCCAGCCAATACAAATGCAAACTAAAAAAGCTTCGTCAAATTATTCAACGTTTTTTTATCAATGGTCGCCTGTAGAAACACCTTTCTTGGCATTGTTACCTGAGTAAATTTGAAGTTCTAATAGAGAAAGGAAAATGACCGGCCTTTAACATCCCAACGATCTGAAAACACAAATTCCGGTGTATCACCCACCCCCTTTGTGACGCATGAAATCCCTATTTCGAGTGAGTCTTTCTCGATTATGCATCGCACTGGCCATGAATATAAATTCGTGCAGTCTTTATTCAATAAAAAAACAAGATTTGGACTCTTGGATTATATTTGTATTACTCTGACTATATTTGACTATTTTATCCTTTTCACTATTTTATTCTTTTGTATATTTCAGAACTGTTGGACTATATTTGTATTACTTTGACTATATTTCACTATTTTTTCCTTTCGACTGTTTTATTTGACTATGTTTGTATCAGCTTAAAATTTTCGAGATACATGCTTGCTAAGTTTTGTACTGGCACCTACATTCTATATCGTAGGATGTGTTAACTCTTCTACTTGAATGAAGCCTATGTTTTCGTATCACCGCATTGTAAGACGGAAAATATGACGGAACAACTGCATGGGCATATGGCTTATACACCTATTGTTCGATTAATGACGCCTGAAACAGTAAACGCTATCACCGCTAAGACTGTCTGGTGTGAAATCACTCCGTGCCACACACCCTGAAGGTGGCCTGAATGGTACTGCTAAGATGTTTCTGTAAACTTCAATATACTTAAATATATTCCGCAAGAATCAGCATTCACCTGACGTAAGGTGTATGTGTTACATATTGCTCATTTTCTATTCGACACATTGAATCGACAAATAGTCGATTTCGCTATATTAGATAGATTCGCTACATTGATCAGTCATCACCTATGCAATCAATGCGTTGAAAATAGAGGTATTAGACCCTGACCAAGACAGTAGCGCAGTTTACCGTCAGTAAACGTGAACAATGCCGGCTGGAGAAGCGAATAGTGTACCCGAAGAGTTCAAGTCGTTGACATATGTTTACATCGTGAAAACATTGGTTGTTTTTCATAACTTTCTGGACCAAATCCGTATATTTCATCGGAATATAGTATAGCACTGGCTATCGGCTAGTGGTGGGATTAAAAGAACACAATAGTTTCATTGCCTCTGTTCCGCTCGCGAAGCAGTTTCAAAACGAAACAGTTCCGCGAAACATCCTGTTGTGGACAACAGCTAGAGGCACACCAAACAACAGACAATCGATCGGCGCTGTTACGAAATGGCTGGTAATTCTTTATTCTATGTAGTAAGAAATATTTCACTGAATTAAAGTAACAATTTCATTTGGTACTCATGATTTACACAGCAGTACCTGTCCTGACGATGCCGTAAAGCGGCGAAACGCGTCTTGCAATAATAAAATATTGTATAACAGTAATAAGCTGTGTTAATCATGAGTACTGATATTAGTAACTTCTACAAAGTGAAGCCTGCAACAGTCAAGTAATTTCATTTGGATTCATGAAAGATAGGTACTTAACAGTTCTAATTCTATCTGCAACGATGGGCTAACATGTGTTGGCTGAATAAATCAGCAACCGCCTACACGAGATTCAAATCCAACAGATTGTAGCTTATGACCGCAACGCAACCACACGTGCAAAGCGTAATTGGAATAGAATAGAAGACAAAACAGCTTCAGCTATCAATTGCCGCGGCACAGCAAGGAGCGCAACGGTGTGGCTGTGGTATGATCACAAAACTTAACGTGTTGTTCGCAACAGTTATTTGAAACAGTTGTCTGACATAAGCAGTTGCGGCTGCAGCCGTTTCGCTCCGGAAACACATCATTCCACCACTATTGTCGGCATTTGAAATGCGTGTGAACGGAAGTTAGTAGCAATGGTGGTTGAAATACGAGTTATGAAAATGGAGAGTCATGTGTTTATTTTATCCGTGAAATCAACATCACAAGCATATTTTACATTTCAAATAAATAAGGATAAATTAGGAATCCCTTTTAGGCTTTGCCTCTATTGGGATATCTCAAGACAAATTACAATGCGAATAATTGAAAAAAATAAGTAAACTGAGACCAGGTACGAAATGTAAATAAATGTATGGAAAGATAACAATTTGTTGTTTAATAATAGAGCCAGAAACTTCATCCAAAGGAGAATGCATTGATTAAATTAATATTATAGACTTAGAAATGAAATTTGAATACTCCTCAATTCTTGTGCAGGCGCTTCCTTCTTCTCCTATGTTGCTTCATCTGTTTTTATTTTAGTGATTCCTTACTCTCCACCAGAGGTCACCAGCATTTCTACTCCGCGGTAAACTGGAAATATTGTGAACGCAAGCAAGTTAGAGCCGTCATGTTAACCATGATTTAACCCTAGAATTGTAAACGGGACATTAAGGTGACTGTAGTGGTAATCGTTGGTCTTGAGTGAACATTTTAATGATATTTTAATTTAAACGAGAAAATATTCTTGGGCAACATTTCATTGAAGTGAATCTGTGAATGCGGGTGTACTCACCATACAGGCCGTAATGGGAATGATAACAAGGATTATATTTTACTTCTCTCCTTTATTAAAGGATGTTATGACAAGAGTTTTCGGTGCGGCATTCAATATTTAGACGACATTATTTTGAAAAATGTTTTTCTTATATTGGGCTTTTTGTGATTCTTTCGTATCTGTTAGCAAATATTATAATTTTAAAAATGTATTATTTCACGTTTCGAAAAAGTCTGTTCATACGTAATGTAATTATTACGAAATATATGTTATGTGCCATAAGACTACGTGTTTAAATAACATTGGATATAAAAAAACCCAAATCGGCATCATGCAATTTTTAAAACTCTTATCCATAGATAAGCTACGGTAGAAGAAAATGGGTGTAGTAGCAAAGATACAAGGAGGAGAATAACGATAGCGAAGGACGTTCGGTAATAGAAGGGAGCTGATGACGGAAAATTTAAGTAGGGATGTAAAGAAGAGGCTGATGAGAAACTTGATATGGAGTGTGGCGTTGTATGGGGCAGAAACGTAGACCCTTGAGAAAGGAGGACGAAAGTAGGCTGCAGGCGTTCGAGATGTGGGTGTGGAGGAGGATAGAGAAAGTGCGTTGGAGGGAAAGGAAGACAAATGAGGAAATTCTTGACATGGTGGGTGAGGAGAGGAAACTTATGGATGAGATTAGGTGAAGGCAGGATAGGTGGCTGGAAGGGGTAATGAGGGGCGATGGTTTGCTGAAGGTCGTGATAGAGGGAAGGATGTTGGCCAGGCGGGGAAGCGGAAGAAAAGTAATAGGTTTTAAGGCCGATTTACACGGTACATTTATTTGTAGAATTGGGTTTTTTTTTGTGGTGCGTCGACGGCTAGGGTCATTTGCACACATTTATTTGTACAATATATCGTGCGAACACATGTATCAGGACATTGTACCGTATAAAACGGCAAATTATGCGAACGCTTGTGCGAATTTATGAGTGACTGAACGGAAAATAGAACATATTCTAATTCCATTCAGACAATCGTACAATTTCGGTCATGTTTTATTCAACAGATGGCGCAGATATGGCGAAAGCTGTGGTGCCTGTGTTCCGATGGAAAATAAAGTTGTTTATAAAAAGGATTAACACTTACCCGGCGAATAATATGAGTAACTATTATCCTGTGTATATAATATTTAATGATTAAACTCTTCTCGGGCTCTCCACCGGTTTAAACCATTCATAGTTGCTAACGTTTTGAGAGACGACTTGTCACTCATTCTCAAGGCAAGAATTAATTACGTCCGCAATTATGAATAGTTTGAACCAGTGGAGAACCCGAGAAGAGTTAACTCAATGTTGCTCAAATGTTCACATCGTAATTTCGTCGTGTTATTTGGAGTGTGGGTTTTCAGTGTAATCGAGATGGGTGGGTTTGTGTCATTTTCCCCCAAAAGTAACTGATCGCGCCCTCAAGTAGAATTCTTGATATCCCGCGTGATATAAAAATAATAATTTTATTTTTGCTGGTTAGCAAGTAACATTGAAATCGTCAAAAAATACATTAAAACAATGGTACAAATACAAGGGAGAGAAATTTAGAGGGACTAAAGAAGCGTATCCCGTGTTCCACTATAACACTTGATAATAACACTTCGTCATGCACACAAAAAATAAACCTACGAAATGAGTCTATCAAGAGTGGAGATGCGGCGAGAAACGTCAATGACTGGTCGCGCTACAATCCAGAAGAGAAAAAACGAAACGGTGCAAAGGTCGAATTTATAGCCAGAGAGAAGAGTTCAAGAGAGCTTTGTCTAAACCGGGAGAGTAAGCAGTCGGCAGATAGTCGAGTCGTGGTACCGAATTTCAGGTGATTAGCTTTTCAAGGTGTCAAATACGTTAGTGAAACATAAACATGACAAACAAAGCACTCACGAATTCCGACCGATTTCTACCGCTAAATTGCTATCCCATGTGTCAATTCCCACTGTGACTCAGGGGTAGTCTTCGACTCGAAACTTACCTTTCGCGATCACGTAATTAAGACCACCAGGAAGGCGATGCCAGTTGTCGGCCTTTTGTACCGCCACACGAACATTCAGGATCCTTTAGCTTTCCGGACAGTATTTTTGGTTGTGTCCTTCCTATTTAAGAATACTGTGCTCCAATTTGGTCGACCGCTTACACCACAGCCTTGAATACGCTCAATCGCCCTGTTAACTTCATTCTCGCCATTGCCTGCTATCGAATCCCTTCCCTCAGAAACTTATCAAAAGAATACATCCTTTCTTCCTTTTCAATCCCAAACCTCTCTCTCCGTCATGTACTATGTGACATGAAGTTCCTCCATAGCATTTGGAGTGGCTCTCTCCGTACCAACTGCCTTCTTCTTCTCTTTCCTCTTCTTGTTTCTCCTCGTTCCCTACGCAATAACTCCCTTCTTGACATTCCCAAATTCAGACTCTCACTACCCCAACGCTCCCTATTCTACCGTATCCCAAAAACTTTCAACTCACTAGCCTCGCAATTACCCTCCCTTGTCCTCTTGTCGACAGTTTTCAAATCAGTCCTCAGAAAACATATTGCCGAGTTAACTCCCTCTATTCCATCTCCTTGTCCATAAATCCCAATATGTACCAAGCTTTCTTTCCAATGTATTTTTCTGTTATCTTTTACATTTTTAAGGGTGTATTTTGTTAAAATTTCTATTTTTTTGTTTGCTTGTCGACCAATGTAATAAGCCTTTGTGCCGTTTTTGGGGACTTTAAAAAAAAAAAAAAATTGTGCTTTGGCACTCATCGTGTAAAGCGACACTATCTGATTCCGTCGTTCGTACAATATTTTCTTGTACACTTGACTGTGCATTAGTTTGTACAAAACATGCACTGTGTAAAACGGCCTTAATGGATGGGAAGACGAAGGGTAGGACTTAAGCAGAGATGAAGAAAGGAATAGCAGCACGTGTAAACATTTGTGGGATTTTCTTTGACTTTATTCGTAACCTACCTTTAACCGGTAGATTAATCGAATGAATGAATAAATGAATTCATGTATATCACTAATGTGAACACATGCACAAAGTTTCACGCAATTCTGTTCATCAACAAAAATCGCTCCTACCACCTAACAAGCGTCTCGCGCCCATCAGCCTCGTTTCCGCCTTCCAACCATTGCTCCCTCCTTTCCCAAGCCACGCGTCGAAGCATTCCTCTCGTCTCGCCCCGCAAGCGAGACAGCGCGCCACCGGACAGGGGGCGACCGTTGCGTCGCCACAGCTCCTTCGCCTCTCCCGGTGGAATTCCTCGGCTGTCGCCCGATCGCATTGCGGGTGACAGGCGCACATGGCCGCCGGGGAGGTAGCCTTGTGTTTGGGTGCCTTTCGTCCCTCGCTCTGAGAGTGCCGCAGTCGTCCGAGAGATGGCCTCCCCTCCCCCTCCATTAGCGTTTCCCTCCCCCTGCACCCACCCCCCACACCATAACGCCTCTCCAGCTGACACCACCGCTGCCTGGGTGCTACTCTCATCCGCGCCTGTACTCCGATGGCGCATTCGATCACGCCCCAGTTGTGGAGGCTCTGCCGTGAAATGAAGAAAGCGCCACATTCATCTACATCTACAAAATACCCTGCGAGCCACCTCAAGGGTGTGTGGAAGGGGGTGAGTAGTCACCGACATGCATTACACTTTTCCCCAAAGTTAGTGTAACTGCGACTATTGATGCATTAGCATTAATAGCTAATGCTTGTCACGAGGCGAAGCCTCACAAGCATGCACTGCGCTATAGATGTGCTACCAATGAAAGAGGGACCATTAGTATTTATGTATATTGCAACTACATAAAGGCATAAAGGCGTGTTGTAAGTACTAGGTAGCAGAGATTGATGCAAGTATTAGGGAGAACTACTCTTGCTAAGAGCTGCTCTACCTATCGACAAATCTAGTTAAAAGTCTTTTGGTAGCTGTATTGGTCTCTTATCGTCCGCGGGAAAAATGACATTTTAAATCTGTCCGTCTTGTAGTCTAGTTCCCTAATTTTATTCTCGTTATCTGATCTACCGTAGTATTTCGGATTTAGTAAAATATTATTAACGTAGTAAGAGAATAAATCAGTTTGGAACTCACATAGTAGATTAAGCCTAAATTTTAATCGTCGGTCTGAAAGCGATTCCAATTCCGGTTGTATTTTTAATGTTCGGGCCATCTTGGTTAACTCACTTCAGTTCACTTCATACGAAAGAAATCAGAGGAACGCCATATCTACCAAGTGGGTGGGGTGAATGTAAACGAGTCGTATGAAAAAGGTACCTGGGAATCACCTTGATCTGACGTGTGGAAAACGCAAAAGAATCATTTGCTACGTTGCTGTAGAGAACCTAGGATTTATGGAGCCAAGAGTAGAATGGTTCTCGGACGAAAAAGTGAAAGAGTTACTGCATAACTCTGGCCTCATCTGGAATGCGCCGCGAGTGTTTGGGACGCTGCACAGAAATATTTGATTCCAGAAGTATATTAAACATAACCCAGTGGGGAATTAATTGTCCAAAAATGTTCAAAGAACGTTCAGTGAAGACTATTTAAACGTTCAAGATCATTCAAGAAGGACATTCAATGAACGTTCAATTGGCACTCAAAGATAGTGCAAAGAACATTCATTGGAATACTTCATAGAATGTTCAAAGAATGTTCAACGTAGATGAATTTCGGCTGAACAGTTTTTGAATTAATAACATATGAACCATGAAGGAATGTTTAAAAAAATAGTTCTCGTGAAATGATTCTCAATTCATATTTTATTTCATCTCCACTGACTTCCCTGCTCTCAAATACAAAAATGATAATTTGCAATTAATTACTATGAATGCGCAATGACGTTATCATTGTACGTTATAGCATCCTATCTTATATCTTCCGAACGTATTTGTTCCCATGTTGCATTATTAAGCACCCTGCGACTCTGCGCGCATTTTCTAGCACCCGATATTGAAGTATCGACGTACAGAAAGTGGTATATACCTAGTCATTTCCGTGGATAAATGTAACTTCGAGAACTATTATAATTAAATGGCAATTCATTGATAGTTTGAGGAAATACCATCACATCTCGATAACAATTTATTTGGCATTAATTAATTGAAATCTATAATACCACATAGTACGAATATAAATGCAATATTACTGTGAATATACAAGATTTTGAACTTGACAAGGTTTGTTTGAAAGGTTAAAGATGTTCTTTAAATGTTCAACCAAGAAGCACTTTTGAATATCGTGGAATGGAAATGAACGATCTATGAACAGTCTCAAATGAATAGTTCATACTTGAACATTCCATGAACGATCTATGAACAGCTCAAATGAATAGTTCATACTTGAACATTCCATGAACGATCTATGAGCAGTCTCAAATGAATAGTTCACACTTGAACATTCAATGAACGTTCTATGGTTATATGTACGGGATTAGTCAGTGGTGGACTACTTCTGAATTAGTTCATGAATGTCTTCTAAATGGTCTCTCCCCACTGGGAAAGGATAGCCGCACGCTTATTTAAAAATGCAACGAGCGAAAAAAAATTGTCACACAGCTGATGTAAGGACTATGTTGGTAGCCATCAGAGACTCGGAGGTAACAAGCTAGACTTACATCATTTGAAAAATTCAGATCAGGCATTTATCATGGTACGACACCCGAGGATATTATTTGACCCCGCGCTATATCTCTAGAACTGAAAGAAGTCACAAAATAAGAGGGATACACTGCCGGACTGATATGTACAAATATTCCTTCTTTACACGCTATTATGATTTTAACAAAAACATCGTGATACCAACATTAGGCACATCGTCAACATACAGTTCACGTTTCCCCCCTCCTTATTTTCCCTATTCCCATCCCTTCCGTAGCTGGTGTCTCATCACTCTCTGCCACACGCCTTTGCGTCGCCTTGCAGGGTAGTATGTAGATGTATCTATGTAAAATAGTGTCCTCTTTCTGACAACGTAAATAAAAGCCTCCCTTAGCTCATTGTTTTCACAAAGTTTTTTCATCTTATTCTTAAGAAGTGAAATAGTATGCAATAGCAATGTTATCGAGAAAATGACAGAAATTACGTACTTGGAAGTAAAAATACAAGGTTTGATATGCTAAAAGAGGAAGTGAAAACATAAATAGACAAGGCCAACAGAGTATAAGGTGCCCACAAATATATGGCCTAGAGAAATAAGTATGTTGCAAAAGAAACAAAAGCTAGGATATAATCATCTGCAGTCATCAATACGAAGATTGATTTGTTGCAGCTCTCCATTCCACTGTCCTCACTGCCATCCACTTCATTTCTTCATAATTATTTTATTTGACGTCCTTCGTGATTTGCTTGATGCATTCCATTCTTGATCTTCCTCTGAATTCTTCCCATTCATTTCTGTTTCCATTATTGTTTTCAACTTGCTGTGATGTCACCAAATGCGCCCAATTAGTTTCTTAAGGAAGTCACGCTAAGAGGGGAGGAATTAGAGGAAATGACAGAATACTCGATAAATTAAGAGAGATATTTTGCCGAACGGATAGGTATGGGAATTCGTTTTCTCCCCGAACAATAAGGGACAATAAATGCAAGGCGTAATTTCATTAGAGCGTTTCCTTTTTTTATGTAAACGGCTGGTGTCCTAACACCCCCCGCCATACGCCTATTGAGGCGGCTTGCGGGGTAGTATGTAGATGAATACTATACCAGACCATACCAAAATTCATCTACCTCGTAGGTATGTACGTGGTCACTGCTAGTATTTCTTTTGTCATAGGTTTCAATTCTCGGAACCCTAGGGTGATAATTCAAATAATAATTCAAAATAGATTTTTAGTTTGGATAGATGAGATTAGGGGAAGACAGGGTAGGTGGCTGGAAGGGGTAATGAGGGACGATGGTTTGCTGAAGGCCGTGATAGAGGGTAGGATGTTGTGTAAGCGGGGAAGGGGAAGGAAGAGAATTGGTTTAATGGACGGGATGAAGAAAGGTAGGACTTATGCTGAGATGAAGAAAGAAATACTAGAGGTAGAAAGGGCACGGCACGTATAAGAGTTCGTTGGATATTCCCTGACTTTCATCACAACCTACCTCTAACCGGCAGATTACTGTAATGAATGAATAAATGAAAGTATTACGTCTCCTTCCATGTGACGTAATCATTTGACATTTACATAGAAGAGAGTGCATCGGTTTTTAAAATTTTGAACATCAGTATAATTAGTTTTTCGATGAGTGGAGTACACGTGAGCGTTCAAAACCTCATGCATCTAAAGTATTTTTCAGCCACTGAAAAGAGGCAATTATGATGATTACTATGCATTTCATGCGTGCGTCATCAAATATTTATCATCTGAACATTGAGCTTGAGTGCATGTTTCCATTGCATTAGTAATCGAGTTTCGCGCGTGGAATGATGTAGCGTGAATTAGTTTTAGTGGTCGCCGCCGAAGGCGCTAGCATCCATGGTCTTACGTACTACCGCTCTCTCGCGTCGAATCAACGAATTAATTTACCCCAGCTGGCGGTAATATAGATTGAGCGATTTACGCACGGAATAATAAATTATGAATGCAAAGCGCGCTGATGCAAACCGAACGCTGGAGATGGGATGTGGAGAGGATATGCGTCATTAAGAACCAATCGTTCAAACGAATTCGTTATAAATATGTTTTTTCCCCAACGGATTGATGGCGTAACTCTTGCATGTATTAACTGGCCATATTTTATGTAGCTCTCTTTTTCAGCTCCTTTTTTTTTAATTTTGCCTTCAATAATCACGCTCTCTAGTAAAAAATGATTGTTTTGTTGTTTCGATCCATCTTTGCCAGATAAAATTATAAAGGCTATCTGAATGGTGCATGCAATTCTCCATAAGCATATTAATGCCATCATCATAGTAAATCAACCCAGTGTAGTTAAGCTTTAAAAAGTCTCCTGGAAAACTATTACTCATCTTCAATAGCAAATCATCCCTTTTCATCTTTCGCTCAAGCTGCATTACCTCTGCCTTCAGCTTTCTGCTTAGATTTATTGACTCGTAAATTTCATTCTTCGTTTCACATTAAGTTTTTTAAAAGTCTGTTTTATGTGCCCGAGTGATAATAATCACTGATCCTAATCTCTTTTTCAACATATAAACCATATGAGAGAACTTGTATTTCTTTTACTTTATCTTAAATATTTTTTCTACTGTCAGACGGGAATTTTTTCTTATCTCCGACTTATTTTTTCTTTCCTCATCACATTTTTCCTTCTGTTGAATTACGTTAAGCTTCTCTTCTAATGTTGATATATCCCGAAAACCTACAATGACAATATTTAAATGGTAACAAGTGCGTCTTCTATCACTATTAGCTTGAATATAATATTTAAAAAATAAAGGCAAACCTCATACAGCTTAAACTGAATTATACCTTTGTGGAGCCTGCTATTACATGTAAAAATGCATCTGCATGTACGCCCTTAGACGTAAGGTGTCTTTTAAGTGCCACAAATTAAAGCAAAATTAACTCAACCATGTGCAAGCATTAAATTTGCTTAAATAAGAACGATTTGTCAGTGAAACCTCGTTTGTAATGTAAATATTTTTGTAAAATCATTAAGAAAGGGCATAAACGCCATGGTGACGCAATCATTATACAGAGTTAAGGTACTTTACAGTACAGTTTCTGTTTCGTGGTTCTATGTAAAAAATGAAACTTTTAAAATCTTTGTTGAAACAGGTTTTTTGTAATGGTTTGGTTAATTCAATAAAGTTGTGAATAATTTAATGTCCAAATATTGACGAAATATTTTCGCTCCTTAAAAAAAGTCGTGTGATGTCAGAAAAAAATGTTATGTCATGTGAAAACTAACACAAGCTATGAAGATAACTCTGATGAACGGTAGGCTGAATGCTCTAGCTTATTTTGAGAATAAATTCAGGTTTTTAAGGCATTCTGAAATCCAATAATTCTCTCCTTATCCTTATTTATTAAAATACTGGCGATTGATTCTGAATCCATTGGCTTCATATCAATGCCGTTCCAAACAACGAACCCTTTACTGCACCCTGTGTGAACTACAACCTTTGCTGTGAATACATTACATTTGCGACTTTGCGACTTTTAGTGGAGCCATTTGCTTGGCGCAATGATTCTGCACTATACCTGCTATACCTATGATCTTCTATACTTGCTCATGATGTTTCAAACAATGCTCTGCTCAATGCGAAAGGTTTTAGTCCCTCCAGGAGTAATTATATGTGAACTAACTCTATGGAATTTGATTATCACGGGGATAAAATATAGATATTTTTTTCAGCAACACTTTACAATTGGAGCCTGATCTGTTTTGATGTTTTTAATCATTATAAAACTCAGATTTAATAACAGAATATGATAGAGATTAGAGAATATGGGACAGCGGTATACGTTAGTGCAAGGGAATATTAAATCTATTGAAATGCGCAATCGGCCATATTGAATGGATCAATTGTGGAGTATATTCGGCGTAAAAATAGGTGGTACGGCTTATTTAGAAAAATGAAAAATTGAAATAATTTCCATAAAATACTGAATCATTCATAAAATCAATGGACAAATTGCACTTGATAGCCATGTTAGGTTGATTATTAAGCGCACAAAAAAGCCATCTATTTCGTGCGTGTAGAAGCCTTCTAACTTTCTTCTTAGATCTATCTTATCAGAGGTATTATCATAAGATCATCTAAATTATCAAAGGCGGCATTGGACGTGTTCACAAATTTGCTGTATTTCTGTCAACTGCGCTATAATTTTGGACGCACTGTAATAATACAATAGTGTGGAAAATTACTGAGTATTTTCGTCCTCGCTTGGAAGCCTATTCAATAAGTCGCACGGATAGAGCATCTAAATGTCTCTAAGGAAGTCGTGCTGCGACTGAGTGAATAAAAACTCTAAAAAGTACTCAACTCCACCTTTTCGTTTGCATTGTTCAATTGATACTGCTTTCACGATTAGCCATAAAAAACGAAATTAACAGTAAATAGATGCATGCCGACTTTTCTGCAAATATATTATTTATGAACTATTTGAAAGTAATTTCGCTTTGTAAAATTTCACAAAATATTTATTTATTCCGACCTAGGTTTCGACTTAACGCATTCATTTTCAATACCAATATGTAGCACGACTTTGTAAAGTCGAAACCTGAATTGGGATAAATAAAAAGCATACTGGAATTTTAAAAAGCGGATTTTATATTACGAATCGCGATGCGGCTCCGTCAAGTCAAGCCTGATAATTTTATACATATTATTTATGAGTTATTTTTCCAGCCTTTGGAGCCGAAAGCAGCGCCAATCCCATCGAATTACTTCATTTTGACTTAAATTATTGCAGTAATATACTGATAACTAGAAGGTTACGATGGATAGATGCCTAAATTTGATTATTATTCAATTCCCTTGGAGAATTCTATTTTTGAAACGTTTTTTTTTTTAAGGAAATAGCATCTATATTAAATGGGAAAATGCTATTTTATTCCAGGTTTCACCCATTTTTCATTTAAAAATATGTCTCCAAGCTGCATTTTCGAAAAAAAGGATGGAGAAGTATGATTTTGTTGTATCTAAAAAAAGGACTTTTATTTCTAGGATTAGCCTAAGTGTGGATAGAATGACATTTAAGTCACTTTACGATGGAACTACCTCAAGACCCTGGCCTTAACCTAGATTGGCTTGCAAGTTTGTGGGCAAGATTTGGTACCCTCGTCTCTTTCTCTTGGCCTGTAACATTTTTGACTCCTCTTTTCAATATCCTCATTCGCAAAGATTTCCAGCCGCACGCTGCGGTATCTGTTATCACTGGAATTAATTAGCAAATGGTGAAATTATATTTGAGGACCTTTTCATTTTTCACACCACCTCTGACTTTTAAGCAAGAAATGTCCAACTGCTCCATGCTGATTGCGACGTATTGGGGAGTCTTAAAATTTCAAAAAGCCATCGCAGCCAGCGGAATACACGGCCTTTCAGTGCGAGGAAACGAGATGGGGAGAGTATTCCCCGGGGGTTTTTTTATATGAATGGAATTATCGAAAATTAAATGGTCGACGAGAATTCAAAGAGAATCACAATCTGCCCCCTGACGTTCATTTCTCTTTTATGAACATTGATATCTGGGATAAGATATTCTATGAAAGCTTGAAGCCGAGGAAAAAGTTTCTATCATTTCATTGGCGAGGGAATCCGGGTTTATCAAGTTACGTTTAGTTTTATTCGCCCCGGAGAGAGGCACTATTCTGTGAATACTTGATGGGGAGAGCTTTGCGTTGCTTCAGCCTTCCCACCCTCGGGGAAATAGTGGAATTTTTTACTCTGGGTGCTAGTCTTATTTTATATTTCCTGCTCATCCTACTTCCTGTGGGCAACACTTCCAGAATTTTTATTATTTTAGTTGATAAAATATATATCTTCTATTCTCCGGTGTGTAATATCCCTCATCC
The DNA here is from genome assembly GCA_963573305.1 of Pyrrhosoma nymphula. NCBI lineage: Eukaryota > Metazoa > Arthropoda > Insecta > Odonata > Coenagrionidae > Pyrrhosoma > Pyrrhosoma nymphula. The sequence goes on from OY754337.1 coordinate 93,995,784, forward strand.
CGTACTGCTAATGCTGTCCACTGGTATTCGGCTCGAACGCTACAGTGGATACATGAGCTATGAGTTAATAATGCATTACGGATATGTTTCAACGTTCTGATGAAGCATTTTACTGACAAGTAAGTCTAACTTGTTAATGGAATGACTGGCTAATTCTAATTAAAATTCGTTAAAACAAAATATATTCTCCTCTTTCCAGATAGCATTATTTGTGCAATTTTCTTCGATGTATACCTAATCCTCATCAGGAACGAAATGAGCATGAATGAATTGAATGCTGTGCATTTGGTCAATTAATAGTTAAACTTAACCACTTGCGCGCCCTTTTAATCGCCAACTATTGTTTTTCTTCTACGATGACATTTATTAGTGCAATAAATAATGCCTCAATCAGCCTGGGATTCAAAATATTTTACATTTCCACCAGGTTAAGCCTGTGCCTTAAATGTCTTTCTTTCGTGATAGTAATGTGATACACTTCGTAGAACATTTTTCGGATTACTTCTTAAATAAATTTGAGTACGTGTTGTATGTGAGGTATGTGAGTTTTCCGGATTTTTCCAGTCATGAACGCTGAGATGTCTTGACTTCACTTGGAACTAAGGACTTGTCTATCATGTTAGGTGTGCAATATTTTTCCTGATCTTCAACAAGCACTGGTATATAGTTCCCTGACAGATTTCTTTCATCAGCTCAGTACACTTCCAACCTGTCTTCATCCTATCTGCATGGACTGTTCATTCTCTTTCTTCCCATTCATTGCTTGCCAAACATCCTCCTCTCTAATATGACCTTCAGTATCCACGAACTGCACCGGTCTACTCTGGCAATAACCCAATTTAAGTAGGTATACCTCCTAAGTACATACCATATATACCATTTACTGCATTGAGTATAAGCCTTGGCCAGCTCTCACCGTACAATCTCTCGTTAAAACGTTAAAAACTGCCATTTTAATGACCAAAGAAAATTTTATTAGGTAACTCAGCAAAATGTTAACAGTTTTGAAACTTAATATTGGCATAATAAGATACACATGGGCAATTCCACACGAATTATAAAAATGTGTAAAAAATTATAAAGATTAAAACTTCAAACATTTATCTTTCTAATGCTATAAAACTATATCTTAGTTTAATTATTGTCGTAATATCCGAAAATCTAGAACTTGATGTCAGGCACTTAAGCCCATATGATTCTAATTATACCCCCATGATATCTCACGAAGTTCACAATTTAAACCTTATCAGATGCCATGGTGAATTGTGCAACTGGTATGGCCGGATAGTAAGCGTTTTCCTATACTATTATGCCCATACAATCTCCCCTTTCGCGGTCGTGAACTTAGTCCAAGGGGTAAAATTGTGACGTAACTTCCTGAATTAGGAGAAAAATACGTACGGCTAGTATGTATGCTATAAAGTGGATTGCAACATGTCGTATGCCTCCTAATTTTCTCCAGGTTCTTCCTCTCCCCTCTCCGTTGTTTGTCTTTAATTCCATCCATCGTACCTTCTGCCCTCCTTTCTTCAGCGTTATCACTAACCCCTTCATATTATGTACCCTCATTCTTTCTCATCAGCATCCAGATTTATGCAGCGTGCTTCAAAGAGGTCTGTAAAAAATTTTAAATTTATATGAAATTATTAGGGTATCTTACAGAGCTGGTTTTGATGTCGTTTTATAGTAAAATAGTTTGTTTTGTCCAACATAGTTGATTATTACCGAATAGCACCACCGTAAGCGCTAGCGATAGCTGTGCCAAAAATGGCTGCCTTTACTGGTCCTGAGCGTGCTCGCTGTGTGTTTTGGTTTCATAAATCGAAGTCGGAGGCAACTGCGAGACGAAAGTTTTTTATTGAGTATGGCAGAGTTTCTCCCAGTAGTTAAGATATTTTAGATATAGTTTAGTAGTTAAGATATTTTAGATATAGTTTATATATGTATAAGTTAAGTAGTTCTCCTGTATTTCGTTAAGATTTGTCGGTTCCTAATTTTAGTTATCGATTTGTTCGCGAAAATCTGTATTCTGTTACTCATTAAAGACTTTTGTCGATAAAAATCATCGGTTGGTAGCGAACATCTTCGATAACCGGTCGCTTCAAAGCGAGGGGTCATGATACCTTCGACAAGGCCCTAGAACATTCGTTAGAATACGGTAAACGTCAGAACACTTTTTTGCCTTTGGATTGAAGAGAGACAAAAAGTTAAGTTGTAATTGTGTACGATGGTGTGCAATGAAAACAAGTGTCACAAATTTGTTTGTACAAATGTGGTTTCTGATGTTGGAAACCATTAAATTACTCCACACTTAAACTGAGGCATTAAACAAAAAACTTTGTAACATATCGCATAATGTTTAAATCGCCGGCCTCGGTGGCGGCGGTGTAACGTCCTCGCCTGCTAACCCAAAGGTCGTGGGTTCGAATCCCGCCTGGGGAGGATTTTTCACTTCCCAGGGCATGGTTGTGTGTGCTTGTCCATTGTTCTTTGTTAATACCCCGATATAAAGGCCATAGAGTGCTGTTTTCGGTGGTAAATAAATAAATTAAAAAAATAAAATAAAAAATAACGCTGTTATTAAAATATTCTTTAAAACTTGTTTAAAACTTTAAAAAAGTTTTTTCTTGTGTAACGATGAGACTTCTCAAAGTTGAGAATGATTCCATCTAATTCGTTACAGTGTAAAATTTGTGAGAGTATGTTTATGAATTCTCTACTACGCTGTGACAAGATGTTATTTTTTATATTAATTAAAATAATGTTGATTTTTTTACAAGAATCACATGATCGCACTTTTTGATATAAATTGTTCCACTCTATCATGCAATCATAAAAATCGGCTTTTGACACAAGTATAGTTGAACAAAAATAGCGTGTGATATGCTTAAATAAAACTGCTGTATTTGTACTGTCCACTTATTTAATTTTATGTAAAATATTACACTACACGTAGGTATACCTGACGATGACGCCCTAAGCGTCGAAACACGTATAGTGTAATATTTTAAATTGAATATACCTAAGTGGACAGTACAACTATAGCAGTTTGATTTAATTATTAAAATGCTGTTCCACCAAGTGACCCCAGATACTGTCGAATTTAGGATTCTAGGTCTTCTTGAAGGATCACTCGAGTATAAATGTAAGTGTACTATATATACTAGGTATTATAGCTCTAATATTATCGAAACGCAATTTATCATGTAAAATAGATTCTGCGTCAATCCCCTATTCATACAATCATTATTCCCGCCTCTGCGTAAGAGGACCTTAGAAAAATACTATAGGACTATATTGGTGACTGTGAGGAATTGGCTTAGTATTAAAGTTTAACCTTTGATTTCCTATACGGTTTATTCTATGAACTCAATTACATTGGTGCAGCACTCCTGACTTTGAAAACATGAGGAAATATATTGCTTTGCAAGTCATATTTAAATATAGGTGACTACAAAGACTGGCAGCAAATAAATAGGAGGGACATTATCTAATCCAATACACTTTGCTTCTCCAAGCCAATTGACTTTTTTAGCATGCAGAAATTACTTTTAAAAATGCGTAGGGAATTAAGAGGACCCGCACTATCGGCTACAATCCCGGCCAATCTAAATTTGTAAGAGTAAGGTCGTAACAGACTTAATGCTTAAATAGTCATCTGTATGGGATTCATAACACTAGTCCCTCGCCTAGTAGTTTTAAAATGACAAACCGGAGGATGCTGAATGCCTAGGCTTTAGCTTCATCTGATTGTAGGAAAATCGTAGCCTCCATTCGAGGTGCTTTCAAAAAAATATTTTGCTTCGTCGGTAAGAACCGAAATTTTTCTGCCTAAAATGTAACAATTGCATGTCGTTAAGCGGTGTTACAGAATGGCGTTGTCGGTAGGAAAGATTCGCTACATTCGAGGAATTTCGTAACGGTTGAGCTAATGACGATTTTTAACGACTTACTGAATAGCACTACTGAAGGCCTGCTATCTATGAGAGGCATAAGTGTTTTGTTGAAAGCAGGTGTTCAGAAAGCCATAAGAAGTCCTCAGGGCATCCCCGTGTGTTTGAAGATGTCGTAGAGAATGTGAGGCATAGTATTGTTAAAAGTCCTTCAAAATCGACGCTGAGCGGCGTGCTTGTCGCGAGCTGGGTGGAGAACATGATTGCATCTCAAACCGGACAAATTAACAATGGTGCAGTGTCCTTTGTGAAGTACCCTGTTTGTAGCACAATGTTTTGTTCCGCATTGGACTCCTCGTACAGATTCTTTTCTTATTTTTGGATTGGTGTGGATACTTAAATTAACCCGCAAATGCTATGGTAGGGCCAATTAAAACCCCACTTCTATTTCATTTAATTAAGTATGGGAAACCTTAGTTGTACCTTACTAAGCCTATACTTCCTCTATTACCTTTATATTAACTGGAAGACGGCGTATTTCGTGTTACGCAGGAATAAATCAACATGCTGGGTTTTCATTTTATTTCAGGATATTAGTTAACTTAAGTTTATTAGTACAACAGGATAACTTAAACAATAAACTGCGTTCGTTCCACTTCAGCTAATGGAAAAAACCATTCCAGTCGGTAAAAAATAGGTAATCTACTAGTCTTGAAAATATCAAGAAAATTATTTCAATGTTTATCGTTGTCTAACTTCGCTTCCTTCGAAATACTTCTGTAATCATCCTTCAATTGGTACATCCATCTATCATACGATTATATTCACTTTTCAAATTAGTTATTAATATGAAATTCTTCCTTACCTTATTGATCAAAACGATCCGATAATATATAAATAAACAAAGCATTGGTGTAACAAAGGAGAAATAACAACTCATAATTGTTGCTGTATGTACATATATATAGATATTTAAGGTAATTTATCATATTGTATAAAACCCACAAATTCCTATGGAACATATGCGATGTAAATACGCTTTGAGTGCCGAAATTAGGTACATCCATGCATACCCATTACGCATTCCGATTTGGCGTAGGCAAAGTCAAAGAGTTTAGTTAGGTACTGCTGTTAGCACTAGCTGGCTCTCTTTTAAATATTTCCTCCATGATTACCTATCCTTGTAAGCCAATTTTGCTTGTCATAAACTCATGCATTGATTCATACATGCTCTCTAATTCTTACGAAGACTAACATTTCTCCTATTTATAGTATCCTCCACCACATTCACCCATGACATCTACATATACGTACTACCCTGCGAACCGCCGCATGGGTGTGTGACAGGGGATTTAGGACTTCAACCGTGTAAAGGAGAATGTTATAGGGTGGTGGAAAAGCGAGGAGTATTTCGGGAGAGTTTTGAGTGAATCTCAGTTTTTATTTTGGTCATTTATTGTGGGTGTAAAGAACGAAGTTTTGTACCTATCTAGTCAGCAATGCATCTACCTTATTTTATCTTTTCCGTCGGACCTAGAGATGTAGTACGGCGCCCAATTAATTTGCTCTGTGTCACACTGAAATACACCTATTCTGAGTTTTTCAAGCAATTTAAGACTAGTGTGTAGCTTCCGAGTCTCTAGCGGCTTCCAACCTAATTCCTCTACAAGCTGTGAAGCACTTTGTTCGCTCGTAGCAATTTTTAACGAAGCGTACAGCTTTTCTTTTTATTTTATTTTCTTTCTCGGAAACCACTTCCTCTTACACCATTCACTCTACTATCACGTATCTGTTTCGTTGTTCGACTCTCTCCCAATGTCTCGACATGGCCAAACCAGCGAAGAACACTCCTTTTATAAATGTTCATTACTGGAGCATCCAACCAGCATTCGAAATCAGGTGATAAGCCGCATTTAGGTGATTTTCGGAATAGATAGTCATTTTTTACTTCCGTCATTAATGTATTCGGGAAAAACTGGAATTAAAGTGTAAGCAGACCGATGGATGCCCTGCAAGTAGCGATGCACAACAAGACGTTGCTACACTCGCCACTTCGATAGAATACAATGTCCATGTCTAACGCCGCCTCAAAAATGTTTAAATTTGAAACAAGAAACATCGAAACACAATGGGTCACATAGCTTCGAAATCATTGAAAAGTCTCAAGTTACCAAAGAAGTATCGAATGACCTTTGAATGCTGTGCATTTTCTTTTCCCAACTGTTGTTTCACTCTGAAACCAAGTTGTCACTTGGTAGAAATCACATGTTGAAAGTCATGTACAGTGCATGTATCAGGAGTTTATAGATCAAATAATATATATATATATGTACAATATAATTTTTTTCAGACTTCTGCCAACGTTTCGAAACTTTATTTACCCATCTTCAGGGCTATAAATAAATGATACATGATGATGAAAAATGTTTTTTTCAATCCTTTTTATTACAAAATGGTTAAATAATACAATTTACAGTCATTAAAATGAAAAATACATCGATATATTCAAGATTACCTATGTTACCTTTCAAGTTTTTTTATTTTTTTATTTACAATTTAAATTGGTTGTTTAGATTTATTTCTTTGTTCTTTCATTTAAATATAATTTTTCAACAAAGAAATAAATCCAGGCAACCAAATTAAAATTAATAAATAAAAAGGTAGCATAGGTAATCTTGAATATGTCCATTTATTTTTGTAATAACTAAATTATACTATTCTACCATTTTGTAATAATAAGTTTAAAAAATATATATTATTTAACCTAAAAACTCCTGATATATGCACCGTTTAATATAAGAGGTCGAGAAAAAAATATCAATTGAAAATCATGTAGATCGTGGGGAAGACTAACTAACTCTTTACAGGTGGTTAGGGAAAGCATATTTCAAAATCCAAAGGAAAAATTAGTTCGTGCTTTCATATTGATTTCCAGGTGAACTTTAAAATATTTTGAATCAAGCTTTCTTAAGGATTGATTCATTGGCTCAGGCGTGCAATTATTCCTTGGCATGTGGACGGGTTCGTTATGGCTTCTTCCAAGACTTGGGTCGACCTAAGACCTTGGCTCAAAAAATAGGTCACTAGAACCATTTGGCTCTCAAAATATGATTTGAAGTTTTAATTTTGGACTCAAAAGGTAAATTGAGCACCGAACCAGGAGTCGCTAACGAATTCCACGTAAATCCTGTCAGTCAGATGAATAGTTAAGTCAGATGATAGAATGGAATTCTTTTAATGTCCTTGGATAAACACGCTGTCAAGTTTCCTTACATATTTGAGTTTTTATGCGTTAATTAAAACTAGATCAGGGTAATTTATGCTTTTAAAGTCTTCTGTTTTTTATTAGATTTTCCGTTATTTAATATGATATGAATTTAAATTATCAGTCCGGAGTTTGTGTTCAAACAACCAGACGCTATACCATTAGCGCGTGACAGAGAAGACGTCGTAATAGTAATGACGTATTTTTGGGATTAGAGAAAATTTGTCGCAAATATCATGGATCCCTGACTGAGTACACTGTGTAAAATCTTGCGTTAAGCTTCAAGAGATTCGGCGACAATGGTTGTGAGAAGATGTGATTATTTTTTTTCTCAACTCGTCGATTTTATTATTTGTACTTGCTTCAAATTTCCGGTTTAGTTCCTTTTACGGTTCTAGAATGGCTAAGAAATTTTTTTTAAAAGATCATAACGACTTATCTAATTATGTGTAGAGATTATTTTTTCGTAAGCTCTCTCTTTAAGGCCATAATTTAACGGAACTACATCGCGTATTTTTATTCAGGTGATGTATTCGGGTTCTTCCTGCTCGCTTGCATGGGTGAGTTCTGCAACTCTGCCAAGTCTCTTTATACAACCCACTTGTCAATTAAGTCAGAATGCACCGAACCTTCTGAATCAGACCGACCGGAGTGGGAAGACTTTCTTGGGGCCCTTTGCCAATTATTTTGAGTCCCCTCGGCATCTCCGGTTACTTTGAGCTCGAAGCTTTTGAGGACAGAAATGCTTTTGAAAACTTGCCCAAGAACCCATGAGCTAATGCGATAATTTCTTTTCCATTAGTTAGCGAGGACATATTTCTTCGTCTTCTAAATTTTTAATTGGTCTTTCCTTCTTCTGTAATCACATTTTTTTATCGAGTTATTCATTCCTACATTTCCTTCTTTCAAAACGAGGGAAATGTTTTTTTTCGTAGTTTCCTAGAGGCTGTGGACATTTTTTTCTTCCATTTAATTTATAACTTTAAGCAACACGCTGTATTCAAAGAAAATGGGATTACCAATAAGGAAGAAGTAACTTAAAACATTCATCTAAATATAGTACCCTGCAAGCCACCACAAGGGTGTGTGGCAGGGTTTGTGCTATCACCAACGTGCACGACACCATTCCCCAATAATTCAAAATAATTTAAAACAGTTACGGAGAAAGGTTTCAAAACACTGCATTTCATTATGCAAAACTTACAGAAAGCATCAAAAAAAGTTAATGAAATGGCTTATGGAAAGAGATGTGATAGTGTGATATGCTGACTAGATTGAGCGGGAAAACTCTTAAGGAAAGGTGGGCAACATACAGGCTACGCAACCTGTATAAGGCTTACAGAAATGATAAGGGAGGGGAGGAAATCAGTAAAAGATTGCTCGAGCCAAGCCAAATCGGAAGAAATGACCCTAGTTTTGAAATAAGGGCACGACAGCAAAAAACCGACAAAGGAAAATTTTCCATCGTTAACAGGACGATAGAGGAGTGGAATGCCTTACCTGTAAAAGTCTTAAATCCTTTTCCAAAATGTTATAAGGAGTTCAAGAAGAGACTTCGCCTCACAAAAATTAAGTGAACCAGCTCATTATTTTTATGTGAAATATTGATTAATGTGTGTGAAATGAGTATTGAAGTGATACATGGACCATTACCATCAGGATAATGCCAATGTAATGTAACTGGTTAAATAAATAGGTCAGTGAAACTACGACTGTTAATGCATTAGCATTCATGTTAGGATGTGATATTCCACCAACATGCACAACAATATAGATATTCTATCAATGATAGAGAACTATTCATATTAATGAATTTAGCAACTGCATAAATGCACAGAAATACGAAGTTACTCAGGAAAAATTCAAGAGGTTCTGTTAGAACTACGTAGCAGATTTAGAAACAGGCATTAGGGAGAAAATCGACTAAATGGCTACACTACGTATCGACAAACCTAGTTATAGTTATTGCGAAACTTGGTGGCACTCACCAGCGGAGAATCAGATGTCATTGAGGGTAAATCAAGTGTTGATGAGCGGGCAAAGGTACCGAAGGTCTCCCGGAGTGACATCTGGAGGAAGGCTCGACCACTTTATCCCACATCACTTGTATGCTTTCCTCTCCCTTGCGTCATACTCTTAATAAGCGAGTGCCACCAAGTTTCGCTACCCCTATACATGCCTCAATGGCAGCTATTATAGTCTCTTATCGTTTGCGGGAAAAATGACATTTTAAACCTGTTTCTGCAATTCATTTCCATAATTTGGTTATCATGATGAAATCTACCGTAGTATGTCGGGTTTTATAAAATGTTATTGACTTCGTCAGAAAAAAGATTGGCTTGAAACTTGTAATAAGGTTGTCTACATTTTTACAAACGGTCTGAAAGCGATTATACACTTAGTTGCTGAAGAAGGCCAGTAACACTGACGAAATTATCATCTTGGTGATGGTGAATTGCGAAGTGTTCAACTCTTTGGGTCTGAGACATGAACCATTGGACAGCTGGAGGAGAAGAGAATATATGCTTTCTTATCTTGGTGCAGTAGGCGGTTACTGAGGATCAAATTCACGTTTAGGATAACAAGCGAGGAAGTGTACAGAGAGTGGAAGAAGAGGAAACTATATAGAGCACTAAAATGAAGACAGGGTCCAGATGGATCGACCATAATTTAAGACTTTGTAAAGAATTTAATAGAGGGCTATGAATGAATGAATAAGGTCAGCTATGAATGGGCAAGGAGATATGAAATGAAAGAGTTACAAGAGAAAATAGTATAGAAGGGCAAGTAGAGGGGAAAACCACACGAGGAGATCGTAGGACATATACGTACTTAGGCCAGTTACAAGGGAATGTTAAAACAAGAGCTGCAAGGATATAAAGGGGACAGGGTAGGATATAGGGCTGCAGTCAACCAATCTTTGGATTGAATGAGTAATAATGATATTGAAGCAACTCGTGGAATGCAGCTAGAAATATTTTGACGGCCATAGGGTTATTGACTGTTAGACTTGGACAGAAACTCCATTTTAATCTATCTCTCGTCGAAAATGATGAGTACAAATATAAAACTTCCAATACATAGGACCCAGCACGGAAATAGTGGAGAATCGAGCACATCTACTGACAGCTTAAAACACATTCCTATTTCAGTTCATCGTTTATGCTGGCTTGAAGTAAACTAATTCCTTTGGATTGAATGTGGAATCTGTTGGTAAATGTTCTACATATGAGATATATTCTAATTGGAGGAATTTATAACAGATGAAATACTTCATCTACCACAGAACCAGGAAAGCAAAATGAAAAAAAATAGTTAGCAAAAAGTTGTAATGAGATCGAGTTAAAATTTCCTCTTAAATGAAGATGAAGATGCTATTTCGAATTAAAAACTTCGTTTAACCAAAACTTACCTAGAAATATCAATGTGTGGGTGTAGGAAAACATGTGGCTGTAGATAATATAAAACTCAATGAATATGGTGCAGAATATTGAAAATGCGGAGGGGAACTTTTAAGATCTGGACCAGAGGCAATTGCTGATGATGAAATAGACGAAAAGCAAGGAAGAACACGGATTCGTAGAAGACAATTTAATTTGAAGCATGTATAGAGAATAAGGTTTTTGTGAAATGCCTGTGCTTCGAGAAACAATTGATTCCCTAGTTTTGCAATTGAATGATTGTTACAAAGAAAAAGCCCAGTAGCAATTCCTTTAGAGAAATGCATTAGAGATAAGAATTTCTGGGTAGTAAAAGGCGTTTTAAAAGCAATAGAATTAGCATTCCTTTGGAAGTTACTGGGCTTCGTTCAGGCAGTCGTCTAATTCAAAGACAAATTTATGAATGGACCAGGGCATTATTATTTCTAATTGCTACCTTTAGGGCATTCAGTCTGGAATATTTAATCATCTCTTTCGTTTGACAAGCATTGACAAGCTTCAATTATTCGAGTATTATAATATTAAAGACGATTATGGAACTGAAATTTGAGTAATGCGACATTAAATTCAGGAAAATTTGGGTGAGTTAGAAGGAGTAATGATGTACCTATGTCTCGTTGGTAATTACTGAACTAAGATATAAGGTATTCTCATAGTTATTTAATTTGAATAACGTTTAAATCACAATATTTAAAAGTTTTTTTTATCACTGAAATGTATTAAAACGGTGTATAAAAATGTAACTTTATAAAATCTCGCAGTCAGAATGTTTTCTTTAGCTCTCAAATCCGTTATATGTTTTTTATTAACTAGTCTGTTCCTAGATAAAACTTGACTGAAAGTCTTAAAACAAAGACGAAATAGTAATCTTTTGCCTCTCAAATCTTCCTTAATTCCCTTCCAATCGATGTGTCTCGGAGTATGGTAGATGCCAATACAAATACCGAATGAGAATCCTTCCTATCGGCAGTGGACTCGTTGATCATCGCACTAGAGCAACTAATTATATCCTTCACGAAAAACCAATCGCTAAATCACGACATAATCTAGGGGTTTTAATTCCACCCGAGAGCAGGGCTCAGTGACCCATTTTGAAATCCGCGGTCGCGATCCGTTCTTCATCTGTCCGTTTACCACCCTCTCTTGTTTCTCAGCTAAGCGGCTCCAATGGGGCCCCGAATCGGGAATTAAAGACCCGAACACGGGCATTTCTCATTTGCCATCAAATCCCCACCATTCCCGGCGGCGGGTGTTACGCTCCGAGAACAAAAGCGAACCCGTTTCTTCACCATTACTCGCTCTGCTCAGTCATTCTTGGTGGTCTCCTTCAACAAGCTTTGTTTATTCATTCAACCTCTGGGACTGAGCGTGTGCATGTGTGCGTGATGTCGGCCTCGTGGTCTGTCCCTGTGTGCCTCCCCCAACTTTTTTTTTATCTCTCTATACGTTTCATTTACTTTCCAAAGGCGGGTGGTGGACAATGGAACTTTTGGCGGGGCTTAATCAAGTCTTTCACCCCGTCTGGAAAGCGCTGAAATTGCTCCGCGATGTTTGGCGCCCCTGTTGGAATCGTCAGGTCAGGGGTGAGGGTGGGAGGGTGGGAGGGTGGGAGGGAGTGTAGCAGCGTTGGACAAATTATTGCTTGGAAACCCTACTCGGGCACTTGTTTGCATGACGCCGTCACCCGCTGAGATTGTGGGTCAAACATCCGTAGGGTGAGGGAGGGTGCATTGTGCTTGCTTGTGTGTTGGTGGGTGGTGACCAATGGAGAGGGACTAGGGATGTAACGCCAACATTGTCGACGGCTCTGGGTGGGTGAGGGAAAACGGGGAATATGTCTGCGGTGGGGCTGTGTAAGGGAGGAAGCTCCTTTAAGGGAAAATCACTATTTCAGCCGTTCCCGAATTCCTATATTTTTTACGCTTATAAGTGTATGGTAGTTCGATTGAGATTTTTTTTCAGTCAAAATAGAACCCATACTAAAATTTTATTATATGATTGTGGCAGTAAAGACTCATCAACCGAGAGTTTTTAATGTTATTTTATAAGCAATATTAGGGCGTTATAACGTTACTTTTTGAAAATTTTTGAGAAAACATAAGAACTGCACACCATTAAATTTTTACATGATCCATACAGAAGACATTCTTTTATTTTAGTGTTTCCGGAGTGAACAGCCGCACCAAATTCCATGGAAAACGGGTTCTATTTTTGGAAAAAAATCTCCAAAAATCTGGAAAGCCTGGGGTAAGTGGCTGATATTTTCGTATCATTCGAAATATGAGATATGTATTTTTCAATAGGTTAAAGTATATTTATTTGAATTTAGTTTGACGTGATATTTCGCTAAAACTTACTCAGGGGGATTGGATAAATTGGATAATGTAAATAGAAAGTTGCCGAAATACTCAAGGATTTCGCAAGGGAGCTATGGAGGTGGTGGAGGGATCGTAAAATACAAGCTTTAATTGATATAAACGAGGATAAATTGAAGGTATTCGTGTCTGAAGCATCTCAGTCTTCCTTTGATAATTGCACTTCTCTTCTTCTCCATTTGTCAGTCCACGAGGATTGGTTGGCGACAGCCTTCACCTCTCTATCCTCTGCCATCCTCTTCGTTTCAAAAACTATCCGCATCCCGTCTTCCATTACCTGCTTCCAATACTCCAATCTAGGTTTTCCTCTATAACTTTTGTCTTCTATCATCCCTCCTAAAATTATCTTCACCAATCCCTCATGCCGCAATAGATGACCTGTCCATCAGTCCCGTCTTATTTTTAATGTTCTCCACAAGTTCCGCTCTTCTATTAATCATCTTAATAACTCAAAATTCATCACTTGCTCTGTCCAGGTCATCTTGCATATCCTTCTCCAACACCACATCTCAAAGGTCTCATAGTCTTTTCCCCTCTGCATGTACCACAGTCCATGTCTCGCTGCTATTCAACAATACACTCCACAGAAAGGTCTTAACCAGCTTTTTCCTCAGCAGTAAATTGACGGAGTTGGAAGTGAAGAGTCTTCTTTTGTTGTTCAAATCAATCTTTGCGTGAAGTATTATATTCCGTATTTCTTTTGTACTCCCTATATCAGAAGTTATTTTGCTTCCTAAGTTGTCAACATTTGCATTGGTCATATGTAAATAGGGAGCATGTTCGGGAAGTAACCGGTCAAGCTAAACATGTATGGGGATTGGAGAAAACAGTACGTGGCAAGTGCGGCGATAACGTTAGGGAAATCAGCAAATTCCCCCTTGTTAGACCCCACTTGGAAAACCCTGCCAGTATTTGGGTTCCTTATGAGGTAGGCTTAAAAATAGAGTTAGACCAGTCCTCGATGGTCTATACTATTTCTAATACTAGTGTCGCATGAATTGACCCCAATGGGAAGATATAGGCGTTTGATGATGCTAACGGGCCTAAGATGATAATATTCTTGTTAGCTCCAGAAGTCCAATTTATAATGCGAATTTAATTGCTGTTATTAAAATTAATTGCGAATTTTAATTGGTGTTATATTTAATTGCTGAAGAAAGGTGTCATCATCTCTTTAATATATTAATTTCTTCCAATCCAACCATCACCTATTTCTTATTGATCTGGTAATTTTTTGTTTACTGGCAGAATGTTTATGCATTCAATGTTGCTAGCGGTCTTGTTATGAGGCTATTCTCTCTATCTAGTCAAAAATTATTTAGTAGTGGTTGTTGGCGAGTCGGCAGCTGCGATAATGGTTATAAAAGTAAAATTCATTGTCTTCAATTGGAAATTATTTTGAACAATTCACACGAATTTACTCTTCCTTCTTTCGATATGTAACTTGCTTCTGCATGTGATGAAAAATATTACGATCACGCGTTTGAGTTTTATGCGTACAGAGATGATATATGAGCTACTGGTATTGCCAGATCAGGTCAAATTTCTTCTCCTACCAATTTCTAGCATTAAACTGTAAATGTAACAGCAGATTACTTAAGTGGAATCGTTAATGTATTATTATAAGCATTCATTTTCGTATTTGGCTCATAGTTGCCCATTGATAATCACGGAGTGGATTATATATATAACGTATATTTTACTAACGAAGTAAAAATTAAATAAACTCTTTTCAAAGATCTTGAACACGAAGGTAGAACGTTGGTTCCATGTAAATATAGTATAAATTGAGTATTTATGGTAATACATTTACATAGAAATACTTCACGAAGTTCCGTAGGATTTGTATCGGTAAAAACTCGAAAAGTCTTCGTAGCGCTTGTTTCCTATAACACTGAGGCTGGATCAAACGACTCCTTGAATCCTCAAACACCGTGAATTTTGAAATAGCTTAAGAGTTTTTACTACCCGATAATTTGCACGTTTTTCGTAATTTGAACTCTCTGGTATTAATTTTGAAGAGCCATTGAAGAAAACTCATTTCTACTGGAAACGTTGGGAAGATTAAGTTTTATTGGTTCCCATTAAAAGCGTAAATTAAAAACGTTAAGTTTGAATTATGTGCTTCATTTAATATTTTCTCATTTGTGTATTCCAAGTAAATAAAATATCCTGTTTATTTATAAATACCTCTTAAATATCTGCTTTAGTATACGTAGACTTCTGATTTTTCATGTACCAAAGGATGTTTAACTTTTTAACGGCTATGTTATTTCTTATTTCTTGAGGGAGTCGAAAATCTTCTGGAATTCGATATA
Source organism: Pyrrhosoma nymphula (assembly GCA_963573305.1). Lineage (NCBI taxonomy): Eukaryota > Metazoa > Arthropoda > Insecta > Odonata > Coenagrionidae > Pyrrhosoma > Pyrrhosoma nymphula. The sequence continues at coordinate 94,011,075 of OY754337.1, forward strand.
AAACTCGATTTTAGAAGCCTTTGGATAGGGCTCATTCATTGCTTGAAATTGTCGCACCCAGATGAAACCATTTATAAGCACCCATTGTATATATTTACGGCCACTCACGTACATGTTATGTCACTCATGGGCAATAGGTTTCATCGTTGGCTGCTTTAGTAGTGAAGTATTTCTATAGTAATGATGTAGACATGCATATGATTTCTGAAACTCACTTAAGAGACCTTTGCAATGTTAATTATGACTTCTAAATGTATACAAAATGATGAGAAAATGCTACTTCATAGAGCGAAAAAGCTTGAAAAAATTAAAATAATACATTTATCTAGCCGTTTAAATTTTTTTCGATCATCCTATCACCACCTTAAATTAAGGGAATTTATTAATATATAATGCACAATATAGTCCTCCGAATGTACCCGGTAAAGGATGGATTATAGAGGTCTGATTCATAGATGTACGTTCGTGTGACCAACCTAATCGATAAAATCCCACGTAAAGCATACGAAAGATGAAAAAATCGAATATGAGAAAATATAGGATTCGCCCCACTTTTGCTTGAAACGAGACCGCAGATAGAAATCGACGACGTAGCTATAGGGAAGAAAATACCCGGATTTGCTGCGGTAGCTTTGGGCAGCCGCGTTAACAAGGATATATTTTTTTCAGTATCATCGTCCTGAGCGTGGCAGTGCAATTTATTGTTGCAAGCGTGAAGTGTTTCGAGTCCACCTTTTCTGCGAAGGTCACTCGACAAAGTTTGCCTTCTTTTTATAAAACGTTAGGGATGAACTCAAAAGTTACCACTATCAGCTATATTTCAGTTTTTATTCCCCGTAAGTCCTGTGTATAGTTCCTGTTATTCCAGTTGAACGATGTCGTACTCCGACTTCACAACTTATCACTGTTTTTACTGTACATCTTCTCTGACAATTTGCACTCCTCGATATATAGGAATTGTATTTTCTTTAAAGTTTTTGTTCTGATTTCTTAAGCTTCGTTGTATGCTTTAACCTTCGTCTGGTTAACGCGCAGTTGATGTTTCAGGAAGAGTTGTTGGAGTGAAAATGCTCTTTAGTAGCATGCCTATGTAATTTATTTGCATGAATGATGCAGAATCATCATGAAGAACAAACAATGAATAGTTCAATGTAAATTGCACACCCATCATTGTAAATTCGTCTCTTCTTCTTCTCTCCTTCTCCTTCAAACATGTCAGTTTGATAATACTTTTCATCTTTATCGGGATTATGCTTAATCGTACTAACTGCTGTTGGCGTATTTTTCATTTGGAAAGTAATTGTAAATGAAAGCATTCATTCCCCATTGAAAGTAGTGAGATATATCAATAGGTAATTGCACAGTAAATAAATGTAGGTCATTAAAAGCGTGTACCTTAGGGTGGCTCATATTCTTTGAAATTAGTAATTTGATCTGTAACCATAAATTTTCTCAATTTCGATAAATAAGTGCCACCATGGTAGCAAGTAATTTTGTATTATACACAAGTTTTGCTAAATGATCGTCGCTTAAATGTATATTTTGTTCGATTTTGTTCAATTGTATATTTTGATTTCTGTTTTTATTATCTTATTAATTTCAAACAAAATATGTTTCGCAAATGTAATGTTGTATTAAAGTGGGAACATTCTCGTGAAATAATTGAGTATACATCGTAAGCTAAATATCGTAAAGGGTTTTTTCCCATCGTCTTTCATCTGCGAATGGGTGAACATATTGTGATTTACTCTCCTCTCCATGCAATCTGCTGACATTCTTAATATGTTATCATGTGAAAAATAAATCTATCCAAATTTTTTTAAAGATTGAGTGCTCGTACAATTGATATTTATCACTTGCAGAATGTGCAGAAAATGGTGAACTTTAGGTAGCCTGTTTTTCTATTCGTTTCTCACCCCGCGAGCTTACTCTCAGTTTGAGTGTAATATTTGCGTAACTTAATTCATTCTCATTCAATTGAGCTTTATTTCGAAGGTTGGTTGACTATAAAACTGTAATACCTCTATTGAAGGTTAAATTCTGCTTCACTATGGAGTAATTTTAGACTGGTATTAAACTCATTCATTTATATCATTGGTCATTTTTATCTCTCCTCCTATTTCTCCTATTTTATCTCTTGTTAGTGCAGTACCTTCAGGTGGGCTCGTCCGTGTTTTATATTCGGCACAAATTGTTTTGATTTTTTTGGAGTCCCCATATGTATAGGTCATTTTTATTATAGGTGAAATACCAGTAAAGGTAGGTTTAGGTGGAAGTAGGAGAACCTGAAGGTATTAATTTTATACAGCTGAAGGGCTTTCTCTCCATATAGTATTTCATTCTTCATCTCAGCACACATCCTACCTTTCTTCATTCCATCTATGAAACCTATTCCATTTCTTCCCCTCTCCAGCTTACCCAACATTCTTCCATCCATTACTAAGCGTTCAGTTTACTCTTGGCTTTCTTTATCTGTTTTTATTATCCAACTTTACCTTCTCCTAATTTCCTCCAGTATTTACCACTCCTCACCTACCCTACCGAGAACTTCATCTTTTTCTTCCTTTCCGTCCATCGCCATTCCCCATTTTCCTCCACCCATATCTCAAACGCCCTTCCCATCCTTTTACCTCAGTCCATATTTGTGCTCCATATACGCCCCACTCCATGATAGACTCTTCGTCTATCGTATATTTACACTCAAACCCATGGTCCCCGTCAGTAACTCTATTTCTGAAAGCCTCGGCTAACGCTCGGCTCAGCTCCTTCTAGTATCTTCGCTATTACCCTTACTTACTCTTACTCCTGTGGCCATTGAAAACCTAAATGGTTTTTGGCCCCGCCAACCACTCGCCTCCATGCCCTTCTGTCCTCTGCTGTGTCGAGTTGAGCTCCCATTTTTTCGAGGTCCTTCTTTACTTCGTCGCTCCAGCGCATTCTTGGTCTCACTGGTGGTCTGGTGTCTTCCGGTTTTCCTTTCCATATCATTTTTAACATTGTGCTGTCACTTCTTCTGAGGACATGGCCTAGCCATCTTAGTCGTCTGCTTCTGGCTATACCCACAATATCTGGTCCTTTGTATAGTTCCCTCAACTCTTTATTTTTCCTTAATCTCCATGTCTCTCCCTCTTTAATGGGGCCAAATATTCGTCTCAACACTTTATTTTCAAACGTTATCAGTTTTTTTTGTGATTTTTTTGTTAGCGACCATATTTCGGAACCATACAGTAGTACTGGTTGGACAATTGTTTTATAGATACGAATTTTTGTGTTTCGTGATAGGAGTTTGCTCTTCAAAAGTTTCACTAGGCTCCAGTAGGTTCTCTCAGCTGCCGCAAGTCGGGTGAGAATTTCGGTCTCCTCTTTGTTGTTACTTGTTATTGTTACCCCTAAGTACTTGAACTGATTTGTTTTTTTGAACTTATAATTGAGTATTTCTAAATAATCCTCTTCCTCTTCATATCTGCTTATTTTCAAGTACCTAGTTGGTTTTGCCTTCATTTACTTGTAGGCCCACTTTCTTGGCTTCCATTAAAATTATTGTAGTTAGTTCTTTAAGCTCTTCTTTATTTTCGGCCACAATCACTACATCGTCTTCAAAGGCCAACAAATTAATTTTTCTGGAATTCTGGCTCCTCCTGAACCATTTCTGGTTCTCTTTAGCGCCTCTTCCAATGCTATGTTAAAGAGGAGGGGTGACAAGCCATCTCCCTGTCTCACTCCTGTGCTTATTTCAAACGTAACAGTGTACTCTTTTCCAACCTTGACTTTTCCTTTAGACTCACTCACAATTATTTTTGTTAATCTAATAACTTTTTCAGGAAATCCACATTTCTTCATTTTTGTCCAAAGTTTTTCTCTATTTATCGAGTCATAGGCTTTGCTGAAGTCTATCAACATAAGAATAGATCATCATTATATTCCCAATATTTTGAGGCCAGCTCTTTCAGAACGTTTGGTCTGTTGTTGATCTCTCTTTCCTGAATCTCGCCTGGTGGTCTCCTATCATCTCCTCTGCTTGTTCCCTAAGTCTTTTTAGCACCGGTTTAGAAAGTATTTTATATGTTGTGTTGATTAATGATATGCCTCTGTAGTTTTTACAATCTAATTTATCTCCTTTCTTATGCAACGGTACAATAACTGCTTCACACCATTCTCTGGGCATTTTTTCAGTTCTCCACACTTTTATTATTAATCTGTATAGGAAAGAGATTACTTCCTCGCCTGCATTTGCTATTACCCAGGTAAATAAATTGCTCGCCTTGCTCCAGTCTATAAGTGCATACTTTTATGACTAGTCTGGATTTCTTCTTCCTCGAAAAATTCATTACTATAGTTTTGTTTTGATTGACGTTCAATCCATGTTTCCCGCACTTAGTTTTAAATAATAATAATATTTATTTATCCCTCAAAATTACAAGAATATTTTACATTTCAATTAAATAAGGATAAAATTAATTAGGAATCCCTTTAGGCATTGACTGTATTGGGATACCTCAAGAGAAATTACAATATGAATAATAAAAAAAAAAAATTAAACTGAGACCAGATACGAAACATAAATAAATGCATGAAAAGATAACAATTTGTTTTTTAATATCAACCTGTCGTGCATACAAAATATAGCGAGTATTAACCTTACTATTAACAAAAAAATACATCTGGATTTTCTACATTAAATAACCATTTCTTTACTCTTTTCAAAAAAGATGTTAACATTTTTGAACCTCTTATATTTTCTGGCAATCTAGGAAATAATTTTGGCCCTACATAGATAAATGAGCGTTTGAACAGGGTCAAATTTGGCTTGGGCAAAATGTACATATTTGTAGAGCTTAGATTGTATACATTGGTTTTTGGTTCTTCCTTAGGTTTATTACCACTTCTGAGGTAGAACAATTTCAATACTTTGTAAACGTAAAGATGACGTAAATGCATCTACCAATTATTGCAATCCTTCAGATGACTGAATAACCAAAGTTGGTCGTCAGAAAATCCGACTGACTTCATAAGGAAGAGGAAAATATTTAATACTATAAATAATTGGCGAAACATCATGATGTCTTGAGACTTTGGTAACAAGCGAACTTGATGCTTAATGGGTTACGGAGGGTGGAGTTTGAACTGATAGCTGAACGAGGAACATGAGGGTACAAGGAGCAATTTTTCCTCTTTCGGTGCCACATCTAGTCGAGGAAGGAAAATGATCAATGAATTACGAGATGATAAATATTGACGTGCTGAGCGGGAGCGTGAAAACTTAATTCCATTAATTGAAGAATTGAAGATTTTCTCGTCTCGGTGAATTTATCTCCAAGGCTGGGAACTGCAATGAAGCGAGAGATTTCTGAGATTTGAGCCATCGAGTGAGTCTTAGTCGTGCTCAGTAGAGATACGCAAGGTTTAATTTGGCTGTCGAGGAAATTGAGCTAACTAGTTGCACTTAAAGAAACCTCTACAAATTCGACATAAGGAATAATGGAATGATAAGGGGTTAAGAAGAGAAAGATGGAAGGTTGCACGCAAAATTTCTAAAGAAGACGAAAAATTCAATTTACCACATAAAATAGTGCAATGATATAACTGCTTTTAGGGCGCATAGAAGAGTAAATGAAAATTAATAACCTGAATATTGAGTACAATAGTGACATGAAATAAAAGTCCATTTAAAAGAAAATTATCATCGGATGGATAATCCGACGACATGGTGCTTGTAAAACTTTGATGATAGCTCTCGGAGTATTCATGATGTCGTTACCAAACAGCCCAAACTCGGACTTGCTACCAAAGTTTGCTTGCGTTTGTAAAATTTTGGGCAGAATAATGTATGATTGAAGAAGAAATGTTAAGAGTTTAAGGAGTTTTAGTTATTTTGGGTAACCGAATAACTTAGGCCGTGTCCGTCAAGGAGAGGAAGGTGTAACGGTAAACCAAGGATCAATTGGTAAATAAAGGAAGAGAGGATTTATGTTGCGTCTAGAGAACCGACTTCCCATACATCAGGTGGTTCAAATTCCAGCAGTGGCAGCGATGCTTCAATCCCCATTTGGGTGGTATGTGTAGGGCACTTTGAGCGTAGCACTTCGCCCGTCGGATATTAATCCGTTTATTTAAGTATCAAACAGGCATTACAAGTAGGAAAAAGAGTTTTTTCAGGCTTTACCTCGTGAACTAACACAATAAAATAATATTGGCACTGCATCATCATCAGGTAACAAGTATGACTCATAGGAGTCATATTTGTTACCTGATTATGATGCAGTGAATCGAAACCGGTCGTATTAAAGTTTATATTGTAGAAAATTGGCAATATTATTTTATTGCAAGTAGGCGCTGGCCTGGTGGCGGTATTGATCATAACTCTGGGTTAGCCTAAATATATCCATACACAAACAATGTAAACATATATAAATGTACTCACACATAAGTATATAACCACCAATTATTTTAAGTAAAGTTTACACTTCTTTTTAAGTTTAATTACAGAATTAGGTGAGGACTTAAGCATTTCTTTAATTCCGCGATTGAGGAAGGAGTTTTTTATCAAGTTTTTTTGTGTGTTCTATATTTTACTTAAAATTGATGAACCTTCCGCCGTAATTTGTTGTCTTTGTCTATTTTATCGAAAAGCTCCTCCCAACCATTTTCTTTATTTACAAATTAAACATCCCACATAGCCTGTTCAGCTTTCTTCCGAGCCGGAGAGATTCCCATCGTAGAGGTTCTAAAATTGCTGTCACACTATCTGTCCTATTATGCCTTCCTAAAACATACTTAGCCGCCTTACTCTGTACTTTCTCAAGGCTATTAATATGAACCCTTTCGTTAGAATCCCTTACTCTCGTTCCGTACTCCATTCTCGGTCTAACCATTGAAGTGTACGCTAGTTCTTTGGTGGGTTTGTTGCTCACCTTGAAGTTAAACATATATCCCAAAAAACTGTGGGCCACTTGGGCTTCTTTCGTTAATAGCAGGTCACTATTGACACCGTGTTCACTCCACCCGCACTTCATCCCCGTGTTGGATGAATAGCACCCTCCTCGGTTACCTCCTTAAATAAGGTTGGAGAGAAAATCAAACTTATCAATCCTCTACATCTACATACTATCCCGCAAGCCGCCTCAATAGGCGTGTGGCGGGGGGTGTTAGGACACCAGCCATTTACATATAAAAAGGAAACGCTCTAATGAAATTACGCCTAGCATTTATTAAAGTCCCTTATTGTTCGGCGGAAAAACGAATTCCCATACCTATCCGTTCGGCAAAATATCTCTCTTAATTTATCGTCCCTGTCGGACCTGGAAATATAGTGGGGTTTTGTTTTCCCTTATCAAAAGTCGCCGTAATTTTGAGTACATGCATACTTACATACAAAACCATAGCGCCGTTCCGTTTCGGGGTAGGCACAGTCGGGAGAGCTTAATTATCGGTATTAGACCTAAAAAACTAGGTTCGAATTTATGATTTCCTCCATTCTGCCCTATCCTTGCAAACTCCTACTTTGTTTGGGCCTCTTTCATTTGTACACGGTATATTGGGTAAAACCGAAGATTTATTGTTTTTAAGATTCCTATTATTCGTTCTCTCAAATGCATCTTCCAGCACATTCACCCGTGATTATCGCGGTCTGTCCTTTCCTGTCACATCATTCACTTCATTATCAGATCTGTTTCGTTTTCGTATCTCATACATTCTTTCAACATGGCCCTAACAACAAAGCAAGCTCTTTTCATGTATGTCCTTAATCAGAGAGTTTATTTATTTCCTCTATCCGCAGCCCATTTAATATATTTCAATATAATTTCGTCTAAATTTCGAATACTGCGCCCGAAAATCTAGTCTTAACATGCTATGAGGAAAAAGTGTAAAATATAATTCAAATACCATCTCCATTACCGTTTACACAATGATTTCCAATGCATAAACATGTGCACTTTAATGAATGTGGTTCGAGAACTTGTTTTCGATTTACTAAAACAATTTTAAAATGTACTCTCAATGACCCACGATTATCGCTCAAGGCACCTTAAAGGAAGTGTGGAAATCCGGTGGAAAGTTCAAGGACCCCAACGACATGTTACCGCTTGTTGAACGAAGGGAACATTCTCTCAATCCCTTTTCATTAAAAAAATTGGCCATAAAGCACAGAAAAAGAGTCAAGATTTACTGCATCCTACATACTCTCTCCATCCTTGTAAAGGCTTTCTATTGGTCATTGGATCCTTCCTCCGTTTCGGAGCAATTAATTCTAATCGCGTTAGGATGGGAGGATCAATGGAAGTGCAGTTGCAGCAAGGTGGAGCTGCTCTATGTTCTTACTGGAGAAAGAGGTATTTGTCCTTGCTAACGGCTAGGTCACTGACCTCCAATTCAATGGATGGTTCTCCATGTTCTGGACCGATGAGTCTCTACGTCTTGTAACCGCGACCTAGCGACCAGGAGGAATTAATAGAGTTTTTACGAGAGCTAAGAAAAGGGCGGTATCACCATTTCTGATTACAGTTAAGTGATGTATTATTGTCATCATCAACGGTCGTCAAAGCGATGCCGGGTTTGCTGCAACTTTATATTCCACCCTCCAATCAGATGATACTCAGAAATTTTCCCGTCCTTTTACAATTACCGATCTCAATGAATATGAACTGAGAGAAAAGTTGAAGTTCACTTGGTGAATCGCACAATGTGCTAATAAAATACACGGAGAATGTTGCAATTTGACTTTATACTTTGACTGAGGAGTTTTTCCGCATGGGTTTGTCTTATCTTATTCCCTTGCCGAAAATTATTTTCGTCACGTAATTGTGTGAAACTCACAGTGAATGAAATCATTCGCGTAGACTTGGATTAGAACCGAGAGCCCTTGATTTCGCGCCTGATACAGTCACTGTGAAATTCATGGTGGATACAGACACCTGGGTAGCTTAATTGGTCAGAGCACTCGGCGTGGAATAGAGGGGTCGGGGTTCGAATCAAAGTCCAGGCGAGTTTATTTTTTCTCCGTTTAAGTTTCTGCGTGACCAGTTCCACAGTTCTTTGAAATTGTTTTAGTTGTTTTTTTCCTGTGAATTGTAGAACGGTAAGGTCGAGTTTTATTATGTTTGTTTATCGTCAATCGTCAGATGTCAAAGCCATTACGTTATATTGCATATTGCATCATACTGTATGTAGTTTACGTTTGCGTTTTATATAAAAGAGCGTGATTAGAGCGAGCGTGATGAAAAGAGATTAAAAATCCGGGCTCAAGTCTTTAGCTATATATCTTTATATATTTTGTCGGCCCCGGTGGCGGTGGGGTCAAGTCCTCGCCTGCCAAAACTAAGGTCGCGGGTTTGAATCCCGCCTGCGTAGGATTTTCACCTCCTAGAGCTTGGTTGTGTGTGTTCGTTAATATATCAAATGGTTAGTAATTGGCTTCGGCCGCTACCAATAGATACATTATTATTATCTAACCATCAAACTTTCTCGGCTTTGAGTATTTTGACTCCATATTCAGTAGTACATTCCTCTAAAATCACATTTCCCCGGCATTTCCATTTTTTCACAGGGGTACAGCCATGCAGAAGCCATGGGTATGATTTTGGGGCTGGAAAAGATCTCTTCCCTAAATGCCAGCTAGACACAGCGTATGTTTGGGTTGTATGGGTGTGCCTTTGTTTGCTTTTGGTCACCCAGCGTGCAATGCACCCACCTACCAAATCCACTCCTTCCTATGCCCCTTCTCACTTCCTCTGCCTACCATACCCATCAGGTAGATTTCTGTTAATTCGTTCTGAACTATTTTTCATTTTAAATCCAGCTTATTCAAATATAAGATTTAGCATGAATGGTCTAGCAAACAATTTTAAGATCTCTTGAATTTTCTTGAGCAATAGCTAAGGCTGGAACTTTTGTAAATCAGCTTTTAATTAAGAAAGCTTCATATTAAATACTTTGGGCTCCACAGAATATTTTAATTACTTTAAATATTTTCGCTGAGCAGCAAAGAGGTCCAAATTCATATATATGCTATAGTGCGTCGTTAATAGTTGAAGAAATAAATAAAACTGTGGAATATGAAGTTTTTAATTTGAAGTTTTCTTAACTCGCTTGTATTTTTTTCAAAGTTTTCGCGGAAATTACATGCCTTATTAAATGGCCATATTTACTTTAGGTATTGTACAAAATACGGAATGAATTTTAAAAATGTATGCGTGCGTGGGAAATGCTTTCCAGTCAGGTGACTGAAGCCAAAATCTACATCTACATCTACATACTACCCCGCAAGCCGCCTCAATAGGCGTGTGGCGGGGGGTGTTAGGACACCAGCCGTTTACATATAAAAAGGAAACGCTCGAAATGATGAAGATGAATTGAAAATCTTAGTTTGACCTAGAAATTATTATAACGGTACTTCATTTCAACTGAGGGAAAAATCGTTTCATCCTTATAAACCGTATATAAACAACTATCGTCGAAATATAATCAGACGTTGTCGTTCTGATAAAATTCAATTCTAAGAATTTCTGATTTTTACTTTTTCCGAAGGAAACACATTGCAGGTATATTGATAATTTTCCATTTCGGAACTCTTGGAGTGGAATCTCATGTTTTCGTTTGATCATACGAATAAAATTTGGCGTGTTCACTGTAGGTTGGGGACTGATGAAATACGAAAATATTCCCTTTATGGGCGGCAAATTTATGATATTCTATATTTTATTAAAAGGTTGTGTTCCATGAATTTCACTTTCAGTGAAAAGAAAATGTTTTCACGCGATGTTAAAACTTGGTTTTCAATGCAACAGATTTTATTGAAGTTCATTATTCTAATTCTTAGCTGTCGTGATTTCCCATATTAATTTTAAAACCACGAATCTTACCTTCTTTAATTCGATTTACCATGTCTATCAATTTGACAGTTGAATTAGCTGGCACCTTTAAAACTGTTAGTATTCCGTTTATCCTGACCAATAATTATTCCGATGTGCGTTTCTACTTCTCCCGGACACCTTAGCATTTTTCTCTTATTTTTTTTTCCAAATTAAAGAAGTTGTTCAACCAATTATGTTAGCTATAGATTATAAAAGTTCACTACTACAATGTGGTATTATTTTTTCCTCGCAAAAGATACAATGCATCGGGTATCACATGCTACCGAATGATGTCAAATTAATTGGCGGATCCTCTTACTTTATATTTCCCAAATCCTTCCTTCCTTCTATTCCTTCCTTTCCTGTATTCCTTCCTTCTATTGCGTCGTAATGTACCTCTAACCTCGCATTGATAGATACATAGATATTTAATTCTCAAAACTCATACATAATTTATACAATGAATAAATAAATTGAGCTTTAGGTAGCTTACAAGGATAAACCTGTAGAAAGCTGCCATCAGAAACTAAAGTGTTAGAATTCAAATGCTTAACATTCCAAAACAAGGCGTAATAAAAATATAAAAAATAAAAAAAAAAATTAACAAAATGTAACCAACAAATATGTATGAATTGAGTACAAAAACATTGCACAAACATATACACATACATATGTATAGAACATTTAGGAGGATCAAACTGTTATAATACAAGAATACAGAATAATGTAATAAAAGTAAAAAAGGTTATAATGCAAGAATACAGAATAATTCGAATCAATAGATCGGAGTTGAGCAAAGCCAAATAGCTACATTAATAAGTATTCCACATTTTCGAAACAAAGGAGCCAATGTTTTAAATTATTAAGGAAGGTAGGTAAACTTGAATTTGTTTTTAGTGGGCGTGGAAGCTCGTTAAATGATTTAGGGCCAATATAAAGGAAACATCTTTTGAAAATCGAAATATTGGGCTTGGGTAAGGGAACTAAAAGCCTCCTATTACCTCCTCCAATATGTGGTTTAAAAGCGAGTGCAGATATATCGCCACTTCTGACAAAGAAGATACGTAAAACTTTATATATATACAAATGTCTAACAGGAAGCAACTTTAGACCAAAAAATAGAGGAAAACTTGGATGGTGGCGTTTTTTCTTAGTGAAAAAAGCATTGCATCCACAAAGAGTTTTCCTTCCATTTTTTAATTCCATTATGATTTTCAGGTGGGTATAATATCGCAGAAAGTGTCCATTGAAGTAATTTCCTTCATTTCGCGAAGACTTTTTAAAGTATCTTATCTTTTCTTTACCCTCGGTAGGGCTTCATTGGTGATTATTCTATCCATCTGATCTTCATCACATGTCCATAGCAACTCATTTACATTTTATTGTGTCTTTTAACCTTTTTTCAGCTATTTTTATCCAAGGTTTTATTAATTCCTCCACCATTTCCTTTTAATTAACCGAATCCCTACTTCACGTAGTCTCAATCTCTGTATACCTTCTTAAATACCCAGACAACCAGCATTTTTAATTAGCCTTTATTACCATTATACATTTTCATTTGTCTGTGTTCTTGGACTAATTGGAAGCGCTGGGATTAATCTAATCCCTTTGTTATCTTGTATCCTTTGTGCCCAATGCAGTACTTTTGGTTTATCGTATTGCATTATATTTCCAAAATCATAGATGATCGCATTGATTTGTAATTCACCTTAGCCTCGTATTTAACTCGCAAAAGGTTTCTATACCTACATGTATCACACATATTTGTTCACATTCCTTACCTACTCCTCAGCTCACCATCTTCATCCATTTTTCAAAGCCTTACCTAAAAATCAACTTTCGTCAAAAATCAATTTTTTTTATTGCACTAAACATCAATGATTCATATCTGGATCTTCACTAATTATGTTCCTTACAATCGTAATTTTTGTTTATTTGCAAACCTTATCAGGCGTTTACTTTTAAATGACAACATGTCGACCCTCTACATTGAGTTTAATTCTGCTATTATTAATTTTTCAAAATACATTGAATATTATGCATTAATTATAGCTAACAAATTATATATATTGAATCCTTCGTAATTATTATTAATTTATTAAAGCTAATAAAAGCACGTAGAAGTTATAAAATTTTGCTTCCAATCTCCGAACTTGGGTAAAATAAAAATGATTAAGTGCAGATTGTCCAGAACTTATTTTTTCCGATTCCAATACTTCTGCTGATTTATGTTAAAAGCGAAAGCTATGTTTTATAAAAATAACGGCAGAGTTATTGACATTGAGCATTTATGTGAAGAAGTAAGAGTCTTTAAGGGTTTCGTCGGCTTGAACGCATCGAGTTCTATATCTTGGTCTTTATGCTGATTACAAATTGTTATAAAAGTAGGTATATGAGAATAGAATGTGTATTTGAATGAGTTATTTTTTGGTTTGATGAATAAAGTCGAGGAAATAACTAGGCATACAAAAAAATTAAATATAGTATGTAACTTATTATTAATTTTCTGAGATATACGTACTAGGAAACTGCATGAGAATTATTATCGCAGATTAGAAATATTATGCTGTACGTAATTGGTATAAAAACAACAGTAGTGTCTGGTTTAGTTTTTTCTATGGTCATTAATGTTGTGTGAAATGAAATATATTTTAAACCTATCGGTTCGGTAGTGTACCTCTCATATTCTGTCATGTATGTCAATTATAGAGATATAATGCGGTATACACCAATGAGGGTGAATTTCGCCATGATAAAATCATTTGACTTGTCCGGGAATCCGAGTTGGATCATCTAAATGCCGGTCAGGAGTCCAAATTTATAACTTGGCTATCATTCGAACGTTAGAGATCTTTTCCTTCCGTTAACGTTAACCTTCGGTCGAGCTCATTTTATTCGAGTGATGACCAACGAGCAGTTTTATAAGGGAGATCGTACGCTAGACCATCGAACGTAACGATGTTGTCCGATGGTCATCTTATACTTGTTTCTCTTGTTACGCATGCGAAATGAGCTAAACTTTGAATGATTGGAATCATTTTGAACGTTTTGAATACTAAGAATTTCAAAAACATTACAATGCCAGCAAAATTGAAGTTATCTTTCCCACGAGTTTTATATACTGCCATCAATTCAATCTAATTTGATAATGTAATTCCTAATAATTTGTCTTTCTAAGTCTTTTTCGGATAAATAAAACGACTGCTTAAATTGCCTCATAATATTTCATCAACACTCCAATCGTCTTAGCTATACTGAGAGCAGGTAAAAAATACTACATTATATGTGCAAACAGGTGAACAACATTTCTGAGCTCCGTTGATAAATGCAATGCTATTGGATCTCATCAACATTCTAAGGAAATGATACATTTAAAGACCAATAGTCTCCTTTCGTTCATAACATCATGCAACCACTCCAAGAACAGCGCTTTCCTTTAGAAATGAATCTTGTCGCGGGCTGAAGTACAATCTACATCATCGAAATAATGACGACAGAAATTGCAATTTTCCACTAGAAGACCAGTGGATTTTTACTAGTGGAGCATAGTAATTTGTGATGTAAGATTTTAGGCTTTCCCGGCGAATGATGCTGATGAGTTGTTCTCGGGTCCCCCACCGGGTTAGGCTTTCCATGATTGCCAACGTTTCGGCAGGATACTTTCCTGCCATTTTCAAGGCTGTGGATGAGGACGGTCTTGGTTATCCAGTCTTTATACTCTGTTACTCCCACCGTGGTCTCCGTTCATTGGCTATTCGTTCCCGCCAATATTATGGTTCATAGTGCAAAAATAAAAAGTTTCAAAGTAAAAAACCTACTTTTTCCTAATATTTTCTTAAATTTTTCCAAAAATATTAGGTTTGACAAAAATATGTTACGTACCAATATTGTAGAACATTTAATAATATACACATCATAAAACTTGATCTTGATCCGATTAATAGTCATAGAGATAATTGCTGTTATGATCGCGTCACTCGCCGAACCTTCTTGCTTTCTCCCCCCTCCCCAGCAATAGCATCACTCACAAATAAATAAATCTGTGTATCAATAGATTCACAAAAGTGTAGGCTATAACTTTTATAGGAAGGGTCTTTACATAATATGACATATTAAAAAAAATATAGCGCAAAAATCAAAAGTTTCAAAGTAAAAAACCGACTTTTTCCTAATACTTTCTTTAATTTATCAAAAACTATTAGGTTTAACGCAAATATGTTAATAACCAATATTATAGAAGATTTGATAGCAAACAAAACTCAAAAAGTTGGTCATGGTTTGAACGTTAATAACAGAGATAACGGGTTTTTCGTAAATATTGGTATTTTGAATCTTCGAGGGGAACTGGGGGGGGGGGGGGGGGAAGCTCCAGGGGGATTTTTGGGGACTTTTGTAAAAATGTTCCTCTGATAGTAGCCTACCATTGGGGTAAAATTCAGCTTTACCCTAATTATTTTCCAAATTTGATATTTTTGGGTCTTCACTGACTGGGTTAGTTGCGAAGAGGACCAGAGGCCCAGGAAGAGGAATTTTTTTCTGCCTCTCCTGTGCTCAGTTGCTCACGATCTGGGTACCCATCCACCACTTAGCTGGGAGTGAAGAGGAAATAAAGCTGTTATGAATTCACCGGCAAGGAATATAAGGGGAAGGGAGTGAGGAGGGGGAAGGAAGGCGTTTGAGAAGACTTGCCAATGAAAGTTCTGACCTAGTAATATTCTTGATCCGGGGTGCGCGTCTGCGGAGGAAGGCCCTAGGACAGCTTCTGGGTGGGTAACAATATAATAGTGGTGGCACTAAAATTATACAGCAGTTTCATTGCAACTGTTTCGCAGTTCCGTGAAACACCCTGTTGCGTGCAGTTGAGTTTTCCGAAATTTTTTGTAGTGTTTATCACACTTTGGAGGTACATTTCTACTCTAAGAAAATATAAACGACGCCAATGCGGTACAACAAAGTTGCAAATCATTAAAATTATCTCAGAGTCGAAAGCCATATAGTCGAAAATGAGGTTTTTAGACTCGCCAATGTCCATTAAGCCACAAAGGAAACAGTTTAAGTTTGTTTATGTGCGACAAAAGTTACAGACTTAACCCCTTGGACATCTGTGTGTGCGTTATTTCCCCGATTAAACATTGTAGTACAAGGCTTTATCGGTTTTGTCGAAGAAAATTGACAGTACATAAAAAGATCTAGTATTTAAAAATAATACGGGTAACATACTGTTCAATGTTATCATCAAAGATGCGTTTCGCTCAACTATTCATCCCGTCACCCTGTTAATGTTTAATGTTCATTCTCTCTTCTATTTCACCGTATGTAATGCTATCCGGTGAGGAATTTCATCGGTTGAAGTGAATGAATGGAGTTTTGTTCAAGCTCGGAAGGTCAGCCGAGGGAGTTTAAAAAATTTACGTTCGCAATCGGTTCCGGCAGTGCGACTGAGTACGGACGGCGGCGTGCGGTTCAGCATTGTCTCGGTGAAAACAAACGACGGTGCTGATTAAACCTCGTGTTTTCTTCTCAAACGCTTGCCGCGGAAGAGTTTCGCTGAAAATACGAGCATCAAGCTTTCATTCCTCGCAGTGGTTCTTTTCTCGATGCGCCGAGCTCGATTTGTCCCGGACGAGGAAACGGATTATTTTTTACCTGGAGTGGCTTCACTGTGTAGTTATCTCCGAATCCCTGAAAAGCGTGCCAACATTTTAAAATTATTAATCTGTAGCTCTAATTAATTCCTAAAAACTATTCAGCAGTCATCAATCGGGAAATTGATTTGCTGCCGCTCTCAGCTCCATGCTCTTAATAGCTCAAGAATTTGTTCTTACCTGATTCCCTATTTTTACATTTTTAACAATTTACTTAATGCATTCTATGCTCGTTTTATTTTTTAATGTTCCCCCATTCATCACTCCTTGCAGTATTATCTTAAGGAGGCTGCCATGTCTCAGAATGTGTCCAAAACATCATTTCTTTCGGCAGAATTTTCATAGGCCTTTTCAAATTGAAATATGTTTGAGGTGGTATTAATGGTCTATTCTGCCGTATCAAAAGTTAAAATACTTTAATTTGCTGTAAAAAGAGAAGGAAACGTTTCACTTAAGTAATATTTTGTGCCATAATTTATAATATAAGGGTTTTCTCGCACTATGGCTGCGTTGAATGAAACTGAATTCTGATGTATATCTCGCATTTCTTTCTTGAATATAATAAAATATATTATGTATTCAATTAATAAACATTTTCAACAAACTAGCTTGTCTCCAATCTTTGGTGGAAGAGTATTTTTTTGAAATTATTTAGTGGAGTGGACGGAGTACGTTTATGTTAAGCTTTTTTGTAACGATAATCGTGTGTTTAAAAAACTTGATGGAAAGCATTTTTGTTAAGGCTAAAGCATTTTACACGTATTGGCTATAATGATATCCTTTTTCATTATTTATTTGCTGCGCTAGTTTAACAATGACATGTTATTTTTTTACTTCATTTTATGCTCGCTTCGATACTTAACCGTAAACCTGAGGTACGAAGAAAGCAAGGATGGGAACTTTCAAGAAAGCTATCAGGGGTGTGAGATTTATGCTTATGTAACTCCGATGTGGTCAGTAGGCTGATATATATTACAGAGGCAGATTCCAATATACTATGATAAAAATAGGGCGATTGATGCTTTGGCAGATAAGTGTCATGTTCTCTTTTTTTCTCTCACAACTCTTGTCCACGACCTAGCTGCAGCATGTATGAATGTAATTGCACCATGAAAACATTTCAATCAAAAACCTTTTATCTACTGAAACGGCTGGTGGGTCAACACCCCTTGCCAAATATCATTGTGGTGGCTCGTGGAGGACAAAAATCAATGTAAACTTTACTTCCTTGCCATCAAAATGAGTGAGTGGTCATCAATTCCAAGAATGGTCTCCGTCTTGATCTTCTGTGAGATCACCACTCTATTCCTGCGCAAGCCTTCTTTTTTAATATCCCTCATTATATGCCTAATGTATCAATTCCTTGACCTTCCTCGAAAATTCTTCCGTTTCATTTATTTCCTTTTTTCTTCCATTATGATTTTCAAGAGGTCATTATGTCACAAAATGTGCTCACTGAAGTTGTGTCCTCCATTTCGAGGCGACTTATTAAAATATCTTTTCTTCTCTACCCTTGGTTAGGCTTCATCGGTGATTCTGTCTGTCCAATTGATCTTCATATTATTCCCATAGCACCTCATCATTACATCTTCATATTTTTTGTATTTATACCTTTTTCAAACCTCTGATTATCCGAGATTTCATTCTTTCTCCACCATTTCCTTTTAATTAACCTCATCCCTAAGTCGTTTGAACATTTGTATGCCTTTTAAAGATGGCTGGAGTTGTAATCGTGGGTCATTGAGTGCAAATTTTAATAATTTTTACGTGAGTGGAAAAATAATCCTTGGGGTATATTTAATTTATGTGCATCTATGTATGCGGTGGAACTCACCACACATGCAGTAATGAAAATGAGGAAAGAATAATATATTTTACATTTTTTGCATCAATTAAAGCATGTTATGATGAGGTTGCGGCGCGGTATTCGAAATGTAGACGAAATTGCATTGCAATGTTTTTTTCAAATGTTGGATTCGGTGTGATTCCTCGATATTTGTTAGCAACATTTATAACAATCTATAATGTATGATTTTGTGTTTAGAAAAACAATTATAGATGAAATTGAATTAGTACGATATATGTCATGCGCCATAAGGCTACGTTTTAAAATATCTTCAAATTGCAAAATAACCAAATGGGTATGTTGAAATTTGTTTCACTTTTATCTACATTTATCACTAATGAGTATACCTAAGCAATGCTTCACGCAAATCTGTGCATAAATTCAAATCACTCCAGCCACACTAGATAACCAAGGAAAAAAAATGGAGGTATCAGGCGAGATGTTCTGGAGTTTGAATATAATAAGAATTTCGTACATGCAATTTTCCACAGATAAAATTTGTTGGACCCGGGTTTCGATGCACTGCATCATGATGATGCAGTGCATCGAAACCTGGATCGAATAAATTTTTATCTGTGGAAAATTGCATCTTCTAAGTTCTCACTAAGTATAACCTACGAAAATTAATGAACCTTTTTTCTTTGAATCTTTTTTATAAATTTTCATCTGACTACGTGGACTTCAAGCGCTGGAATTCGTCTAATACCTGTGTTATTTCATCTTCTATCCCTCGTTCCCTCTAAAGCACTATGCTCTCTCCGATATCTTATTCTTTCACCATGCCTTCGGAATGAACGACTTCTATACGTGCAGTGAAGTTTTCTTCTTAGAAGTGGAGGAAATCGTTTCGCGTACCCACCCTGGAGTTTTAGATGCTGGTCAAATTTTGTATCTCCAAGTCACGGGTCTGACCGCGGGAGACCCTTCGCTAGTTTTTTTTCCTGGAGTCGTTGACCGTCGAGAGGCCGGAGTTCGATTTTGGAGGTAACTTCCGTCGCGAGGAGGGGTTGGACGTGTGCGTCATTGGGCGAAGAGGACGGTCTCTCTCTCCCGCGATTCAATATCTCTTCGAAAGTCTGCTGGGGCGGGGGAGATGATGATTCTACTGCGCCTTGCGATTCTCCCTCCGATCACGTGCGGCCCGCCCGCTCTGTGGGTCGGTCGGGCGGTCGTCCGCATGTATTGCGGAGATGACGGTGGGAAAGAGAGCTCCGTGTTGATCCTTTCCGGCCTCCTGACCCTTCTTTACTCGAATACTCTGCGAGTGAAGTACTTGACCTCCCCTCTTTTCCTCAACCCATCGGGAGCACTCATACTTGAAGGAGCTGTACCATCATATTCTCCCATGGTGATTTTCTTCCAAAAAGTTGAAAAAAACCGCTTTCACATCAAATACTCTTAAGGAGGGTTTACAACGGCAAGTTTACTGCGCAAGTTACTTACAGTAAGCGAATTTTACGGTTACTTCCACGTATAAACGGTCCCTCAAGTCCACTTGCAGAACTTTTAAAAGTTCGAAAAAGATAAGTCGCTTGCAGAAGCGTATTGTTGCCAATGTAAACAGCAACCAACGTCTGCAGTAACGATTTTGTTGTCAGGGTAAAATTCCCAGCAAGCTTTTGCAGAAGGAACTTGAGGAAGTAACTTTCCAGTATAAAACCACTCTTAGAAGAGCAAATATCAGGAATGCGATCTTCGCTCGGATTTTAATTTTTCTTATTATTTTAATTTTTTTTTTTATTTTAAAGACAATGGTAAACATACAGCAATGTTGACAATTTGAAGTGCACTTATAAAAATCACAAAGAGATACACGTTAACAACTAAAAATCAAACGATAACACAAACAACAAAGCCAAGATGAAAGAAATATGCAGATTGATTGACTATATTTTATAGTTTTTTCCGAAAATATGAGTTGAGGCCAAGTCAGTGAAATTTTTAGGATATAGAAAAAAGGGGTCAATGTCAGTAGGGAGAGAATTTATTACGGTGGAGAGACGGAAGAAAAGAGAACGTTTAATTAACGGTAATCTAGGTGTGGGTATGTGGAGTAGTGAGTTAGTTCGGGTAGGACTAGAAGGTACTCTGATATTTATGATATAAATAAGATCGGGACTGTCTACGTAGGAATTAATGATGTTGTAAATTAGTTTTATGTCTGATTGTAAGATAAGTCTATGATGGGAGAGACTGCTGATAGATAGTGAAGTTAATAAAGCGTCCGTGGACGCATTGCGGAGATTTGGGTTTCTGTGTTTCACAATTTTTGCGAAGAAAGTCGTAACACTGTTTAGGGTGGCAAGATTTGTGGCAGCTGACATTGACCATATAGGGGAGCAAAAAGTGAGTATCGGAATGACAATGGATGTGAAGTAGGACTGCAGTGCTTGTGCACAAGTGATATCCGTGAAGAGGTAGAGAAGACCTAAAAGAGACATGGCTTTAGATTTCGATTAGGCAATTTATTAAAGAAATAAAACGAGCTGAGCGATTCAATTTTTGGAATGTCGTTGAAAACACGCCGCAAGTCCAACGGTGTAACCTCTATTATTATTTTTACGCCCTTGGATAAATAGAGGGAAGTTCAGGGTTTCCTCGCAAGGAGTTAGTCGTACCGAAGGGGCTCTAGCAATTTTGGAAACGTTAAAAATGCGTTAATATCCATTACCGCGTTCAGTTTAACAAGTCGTAATTGTAAATTTTGGAAAATATACTAAATTGTTAATATATTCCCCTTGTTTAAAATGTTCAATTTTTATTTTAACATTTAAAAGTGCTTTGCTTAAGCATAGGAAAAACGACCCTTATATTAAACGGTATCGGCGCACTGGGTGATACGCGACAGCACTTACTGAATTTGCGTAAAAGTACCATAATCATTATTGCTATAGGTTTCCAGTGAATATAGGTTCGTTTGGTTGGAAAAGTACTTCCTTTTACTCCACTACATCCTAATGCACCAGTTTCATCACTCAGTGTATTCACTTCACTTTTTTTACGTGGGAAAAGCTCTTTCTTCTCTTTCAGCAGCTTTTCTAAGCTCTTTCTTGCTATGACATCTAAAAAATTTAATTCCTTGTCAACGATTAAGTTTTCTTTGGTCTAAACGAGTGCTAAAGTATTTTGAACCTTATTTTCTTCTCCATTACCGTGCTCATTTCATTCGTTTTTCGTCCATTAACATCCTTCTATTCACTACATAGCCTAGTTTTTCTTAGTTTGTCCTATTTTAACTCCATTATACATTCATTCTTCTCCGAACCCGCATCCTAAACCCTTGCAGTATATTTTAATCCTTATTCCAGATTGTTAAATATTCCCAATGTTTCCTTGGGCTACATCTGGGAGTAGCTTTAAATTTTTCTTGAACTATGATAGAATGGGAAATAACATAATTCAATAATTATGTAAGCGCTGTTTCTTGTCAGTTCATATTACCATTTTGTGAAAATGAAGTTAGTATGGTCATTTGGGTATAATCGGTAGGATAATAATTGGTAGGATTTTCATTAAAATAGGGAATAGAGTACTTACTCCAGGTTACATTGATCTACATAGAGATTGCTTGTAGCGTAGAGTAATTGGAACCCTTGATTGGGTCCTTGGAGCTTCTGGAGTTCTGGGCGCTACTTAAATCCGGTGTCGGCTGTTACAGTCGTAGACTCGGAACATCGGCTTTGGTTAATGGCATGTAGTATATCTTGATGCTTCGACGAGGGCCACATTGCCTTCTCCAATCCGTCCCGAATATCTGCTAAAGCGAAGCTGTGAGTTGGTCATATGGTCTCCGACAAGCGCAAAATCTTCCTCAGTTCACATCCTCCTTCGTGCCTCCTTTTCGCTTGCTGAGAACTCAGGCGAGTGACCGGAAATTTCTTTCTAATTTTCATGAACCTCACAATACTGGAAAGGTTAAGAAAATGTAATAGAAAACTGTATAAATTCTCCTAATATTCTGGAATTAGATGGAAAAAACCCTACGTTTAGCATTTTAGCGATTGAGTGGTAAGGTTTTAGGTCCCCTTCTTAATCATTTTTATTGGAATTATCTCCATCCTTCCCATTTTAAACTATTTGTTTATTAAGTTTATAGTTTTTATTTAACTCCCATCTTTCAAGGACTGACAATGGACTGATATACATGACTGTCCACAGATGGTGGATTAAAAAACGGACGTGTGAGTTTCTTTTTCTTTTTACCTATGTTTTCGCTTGTCACGCCTGCTAGTCAAAGATAATATATAAATTTTCAAATAATCATCACGGTGCATTTCGATGAGAAAAAACGAGAGAAGATATACAATGGAAAATAAGTTACAACGTAGGAGTGCAGGGAGGGGGAATTACTTCCCATGGAGCCCTAGATGTAGCTATAATTCATGGATGAGATGAAAGTAAAATACGTAGCTCTGCAAATTCCACCATATTTTATTGGTCACGACCATGGTTTCGTATAAAAGGCAAATCGTTAGTCTGATGTTGTTGCTTTGAAACGAAACTATGGCAGTTATCAATAAAATAGTCAGGAATTTACCGTGGTAGTGTTTCACTTTACAATTCAACCGTAAAGTATTTCCATTACGTTAAGCCCGTGACTGCCAGCTACATTTCATTTTTTTTTGTTTTAGAAAGTTATTATTCAATTAATTATGAAGATACAAAAACAAAATTGCTTTTTAATGTTCCACACTGAAATTTGCCTTTCTCTCTGTAGCGAACTTACCTATTGATAATGGGCGTGTATTTCGAAAGCTGCAGAGGATGAATAAAAAGCATGCGTGGAATTTTAAAAAGATACTTTACAGATAATTTTATTTTCTGTTATGTCTAAATTCCAAGTAAATAATTTACCACTTATTGAATAAACTAATGGCATATTTGATTGACTATCAAATTATGCCAACAGATGCCATTAGTTAACCTATGGAAAAAATGGATAATTTAGCAAAAGGTTTACAAATTCCGGTACTATTCTCCTCTTTCTATTAGCCCTGGATGGAGTTTGTACCAGCTTATTAAAAACAAATATTTTGTTTCTAAGGGATGAGGGCGTAGACCGAGGAAGTCATGGATAAATGTATTTTATATTACATTTGTTGCGTTTAATGTCGTTATTTATAACGTAAAAATCTTCCCCCTATCATATACTTTTGAGGTGGCTCTTGAGACACTGTGCAGGAGTTGATGTAGAAGTGTAGAACTCGGATTGAGATTAACGAGTTCTGAATAAGTACTAAAGCTTATAATTGCACCATGGGCCTTCAGACTGTACACCCCACTTAATTGTATGGCAGTGAAACTAGGGTATGCCAATATGAGCATAAGTGTAGGCTAAATACGGTGAATATGAGTTATCCGAGAAGTTTTTGCGGTAAAGATAGGAGGAGTAGGCTTGGGAATGATTGGTTAATGAAATAATGTGAAATGAATGCTCCGGAATTAACGCATAAGAAAATTGCATGATTTGTTGGTTTGGCCATGCCGAGAGAATGGATGAGAAATGAATAATTAAATATATTTCGATATGGTAGTTGAGTGAATGGCGTGAGAGGAAGGGTTAGACAGAGGAAGACTTGACTGAATGTGGAGGAAGGGACGCTAAAGAGGATAAAAGTTAGTCTTAAGAGCGAAAGAACATGTATGAATCTGTTTATGAATGTGAGAAAAGCTAAGGATTTATGCAAGGGTTAGAAAGTATGTAGGATATTCGTAGTAGAGGCAGTTTTCTAGGTCTAGCTCTGAGCCTTTAGCTCTTTTAACTGTGCTAATTTTGAAATGGAATGAAATGAATTGTGTGCATGTATGCATGCATGTGTGTATGTACGAATATCACAAATCTTCACAAAGTGATGGCTGAAGCTATTTCAAATAAGAGCTCAGCTGTCAGTCGCTTCCTAAAATAGCTTACATACCTTGATCAAATGGCAGTTCTGGTACCTTATTGCTTCTACCCTTTCCGATCAGGACGTCGGCTGTCTCTTTTCCTTGATGCAGTTCGGAATAATTCCACCGATGTTGTTCCATACCACTTTCTCAGGTTGGCAACCCTTGAAATTCTTCTTCTACTAGGGCCTCATCTTCCTTCAAACTTTTCCTTAGAGAGCCAACGGAAGAAGTCGATATCTATCTTCCCATTCTGCGAAGGACTTCTACGTTTTTCACATGAACCACACAAGAGATACTTAAAATCCGACATTAAAGCCACATTTGTAAGGCTTGAATCTTCTCAGTGGCTTCTGTCAGGGACCAGGTCTCTGCTACGAACAGTAAAGATGGCCCTTTTTATAACAGGCTTCCATCTCTCCATGTGAACAAAGGCTTCATAGACGTTAACTCCCTTCTGTCTGTTGCTATTGGACACTTCCTGAGAATGATTCCAGTACATTTATCATCATTGGCCCTTCAATCCTAAGATTGGTTGACTTCAGCCCTCCATCCTTCCCTATGTAAGCCTAGTTTCCTTACTCCCTGGTAGTTCTTTTTATGTAATTTATTCCTTATTTTGTCGATTTATTTATCATTATGATGAACAATTAAACGTATCAAGGTAATAACACTACAGTATTGAAACCTCGGTCGGCAAATTGAACAAGTGTGAAAATAGTACAAGTTTAATTGCTCATCAGGAACGATAGAAATTTTCTCAAGGTGACGCCTCAAGTTACTTCTTATACTTATTTATCCCTTGGCCTTCCTCTTGGGACATTTCCTTCAATTATTGCTTCATTAATGTTCTTCACAAACTCATTGTGCCTCAGGGTGTGTCCAATCCATCCGATTCTTCTTTTACGTGCAGTGTTCAATTTATGGTCCTTTCTTCTTCTACTCTTCTGTAAATGTTTCATTTCTTATTTTATCCGTCCATTTGTTCTTCAGTATACATGGTCCATGTTTCCGATCCATAGAGTGCCACGCTTCACGCGAATGTTTTCACATACTGTTTCTCATCTTCTTTGAGCACTTTAGTTGACTTTTCACCATGCACGCTTTCTCAGCTTGGGCTATTCCACGCTGCATTTCAGTTGTACTTCTTCCGTCCCACGTGATGGTACTTCCGAGACAGGTGAAGGAATCCACTTGCTCTACTTGCTCTCCTCTTAGCGTGACTTCTGCATTCAGATTCTCTCTTCCAGTACATTATTTAATGATTAAAATTCTGTTCATTGAAAGGGAGCCCACTTCAATATGAGGAAAGCTAACAAACTAAGATGGCCGACGTTTGGTCATGCGAAAATATCCTACCAGTAGATAGCGACTCCAGTATATTTTAACCTCCTTGGATGTAAGATAGAATGCCGCAGTCCTGACACTCACCCCGTTTCCAAATCTCCTTCTGTTCTCCCACTTATATCCCCACTCCCCCCTCACACCGAGTCGCCCAGAGCGGCAAGTAGATGGGTCCATGGTCCATTAGACACGCTAAGGAGGGGGGATGCTGGGGAGAAGTGTTATTTGGCCCTCGGAAAAAGGCTGCTCTGATAAAAGCCGAGTTTCCGACGAGGGGGTGAAAGGTGGGAGGGGGGGGGGATGTTGGGGGGGGGGCTTGGAGAGGAGGGGCGGGAGGGTACTGGGGGGGGGGAGGGATATTCGGCAAATGAGGCTGGAGCTTCCGAACCGATGGTGAATAGTTTTCTTTTTTTTATATTCCATCTCACTTTACCTCCTTTCTTCACCGTGCTACCCGGTCGTTAACAGCTCGCTTGGATGGATCTTCAAAAGGAATTTTTTCCCGTGAAAAAAAAAAGAAAGCCGAAACCCCACTCCTTCCTCCCCACCCCCTTAAGTATCTTGGGCCGGTTTCATTCCAATTGAATTGGGGTGTGAATTCGTTTTAATCAGGCCATCATTACTTTGGCCAGGTTGAGCTGAAAACATTTTGCGCGCCCGTCCATTGTATCACGGTCAGTGTGACACCGGCAATTCGAGTGCAGTCCTAATGGACGTGTATTTTGCGAGCTCTTCACCATATTCAATGTGTAAAATAAAGTGGGCTGTGGCGGATCAGGGCGAGCTCTCCTACCCAAATTTCTCCCCCTTCGGGTAATGCCTCGGTTTTAATGGGTTTCAGCTCCACTCCAGAGGGTTAACGCTGGGCATTCAAGGGTGAGTTTCTTTCAGTTAGGGCAGGTTTGGATGAACTACAAAGAAAGTATCTATTCATGACGACTTTGAATTGCATTTTTCAATGCTCTATCTCAATTTTGCACTTCATCTCGGCATATTTCCGTCTTCCTCTTGGGAAATTAGAAATGTTTTCTCCTATTTCTCGCTTATCCGAGGGATATATCTTGTATCTCAACATCGCACATTTTCTGCTAACACGCTTTATTTATATTATAGTGTACCTTACAGTATCTTCCTTGCTATGCTATACCCTCTGTTTTTTAGTACACGATATTACCTCCAGTAAATTTCCGCAGGAGTTTGTTTTTATTTAAAAGGAGTGATTGGAAAAAAAAACTGAGGAAATAACTATGGCACTTTCTGATTATTAAATGAGACTTCATGTTCAAATTGAGCAATAGTTTTGCAGGAAACCACATGCATTATGTTCATTGGCTAGCCACTCATTTTATCTATTAATGGGTGGATTTTGAAAAATTGAAAAAGTATCTCCAAGTATTTGTGTGATTCATCAATGTTGGTATATTTGCTAACAATACTTAGTCGAGGAGGCGGTAAGCATTGTGATGCATATTCACCTGCCGATAATGCATGGTTGGTTAGAAAATTGGCTTGGCAATGTGGCATTATTCCTGCCTAATATCTGGTAACACCACATCCATTCGTGTCACCTGGTTATCGGTGCTTGTAGTCGAGTGATGCTCAACATTTTTTTTTTTACTTCTATTGATAATTTTCTCTTTGTTTGCGATCATAAAATAATCATGTGAAATTTGCTTGGTCTTTAAGAAGTCCACCTGGCGAGAAGACGATGTCGGGGCATTCATTGTATTTTCTCTTCTATAGTGCCCTCCAGCATTACGTTCTTTCCCTCTTCAGTTCTTCATACTTTCTCTTTCCCTTAATGACTTCCAAAATGTCTTTAAATAACTTTTCTCTTCTCCTCTTTCCCAAAATGTTCTCATTGCAAGGTCTTTGGCCGACTTCATCATCTCATTATCCCTTTACCCTTTCTTCATCCTCTCTCCCTGATTTCTTATAACATCTCTGATTTTATTTTAATTTTATTTATCATATCTAGTCACTTTTTTGCCATTTTATTTCTAGTCATTTTATTGCTCTCTCCTCCTTTCTTCAATTTTACGTCTCATACACTCCATACTGCGATATTTATTTATTTACCGTTAAATCATTAAACGAGTACCCTAAGGCTCACATGCTTTTTTTGTTATATTTTTGTCGCAAC
Organism: Pyrrhosoma nymphula; assembly: GCA_963573305.1. Taxonomy (NCBI): domain Eukaryota; kingdom Metazoa; phylum Arthropoda; class Insecta; order Odonata; family Coenagrionidae; genus Pyrrhosoma; species Pyrrhosoma nymphula. Next base: position 94,038,789 of record OY754337.1, read on the forward strand.
AATTTTTTTTAAACCTCCCGGAGTGTCACATTTTAAACTGTTTAGCATCCTAGTGTACTTTAATTTTAATGGTCTTCCCTGCGAACAAAAAAAGGCTGCATCAAAATTTACGTTGCAGTTCTCAGTAATCGGGTTCTAGGGTGCCCATCTGTTGGAGCATTAGATTTACTAAAAGTTATAAAATGAAAGTGTTTTACAATACCATATAAATACTAGTGGTGCAAATTTCATGAGTATAGGTCAAATAATTTTTTATTTTTAAACTTTTGCCGACGTTTCGGATGTTTATTCATCCATCTTCTGGGCTATAAACAATGATGTATGATGATAAATGATTGACAGTTCTGTTTTGGTTACATAATTGTAAATTTACAGACATTAAATATAACAAATACATAGACATTCAAGATTTTTACCTTTAAAGTTTGGAGCTGTGTTTATTTATTTACAATTTTTATGTGTGTTTAATTTTTCTCAGTAATTAAGTAAATAAAGCTACATAAGTCTCCAACATGACTCATTTTTTCCCACCGTACGGCTGAAAACCCTTCAAAACAGCAAGTTTTTTTGCGTTCTGTAAAAATTATAATAGTGGTGAATAATAGATTATTTTTTATAAATAGTTGAGAAAACATGCCATCTACGGACCGTTACTTTTTTGACGAAATCTAGGTGCTACAAGTTTCTAATTAGTTTAATATTCTCCCTCTGGAATGGAGATAATTTCTTTAATATTCTCTCTCCCTCTGTGTGGGGCAGTGGGTTTTTTCCGTGACGGATGTCAGCCAAAATCCTCATATTTTTTCAACAATTGTACATATCTTGTACTTATTGTACAATTTTCAACAATTGTACTTATTTCTGATACTTCATTATGTCGCGTTAATATTCTATCTCTGTTGTTAGTATATATTTCTCTGAATTATATATTGCAGTGTTTGTCATATTGATTGCATTCATGTACTGACGAGGGATTATATGGAAGAAGGGACTTTTAAAGTCTCAATCTCGCATCAATAAATACGTTTATCTATCTGGATCGCTCAGTCGTAATCTATCCCATGCAAAACAACTTATATTTTTAGGCAAATTGCTCGAAAATTAGTTCGACAAGGGGTTGATATTTTTATATCATTGGAAAGACAAGAGTTTTTCTTTAAAATGACGCCAAATTCATCAAATTCTAGGTGAAGTGGTTTTTCGCTCAAACTGCCTTAAATGCTTATTTTGCTTTACTTTAATAATATTACATACATTCACCCATCACGCAGTTCCTTTGGAGGGAGGTGAAATCAAAAAAAGTTTAAATCTCGATAATAGGCCTGTAAACCTGACTCTGTATTAATAATCTACATCTATTTTGCTTAAGGTACCCTCATACACTTCCTCATACACGCTGTCTTGTTTTTAAGACTGCTAATATTCCTTATCTTACATCTTACATGGTCATCTTCTACCACATTCACCATCGACTTTCATGGTTTACCCCTTACTTTCACACCATTCACTCCTCTATCAATTTGCCTTGTATATTTACTTAATTAATATTAAATTGCTAAAATACGATGAACTATAGGTACTCACGATGACATTTATTTCAATACATTGTATACTATCCGAGTTACGATTTACTGAATTTACATATTATCCGAGACACGGATACTTATGATTGATCCATGCCTGTTCAGCTCGTGTAAACGATCTTCAGAGTTTGGCAATGGATTCTATGTTCCTATGGACATATATTCACGTAAATATTTTATTCACACTAGGCCAAAAACTGAAATCCAGCATAGCATGGAAATACAATATTTTTTCGTCATTATTATCTTCCGTATTCTCATATATTTTGTTTATTCGACGTGGTCTCAGTCCACTTTACCTCGGATGATCGAGACTTCACTGTTCACAATACATAAATTTTGATAGCTTGTATCTCTTCACATTTATTTTCTGAAATTCAAGTATATGGGGTGGCGATTTAGGCAATTTTTTTGACCATTCCATTTAAAGTAACTTAAGATTAAATGTACCTTCTTACATCCCATGCTTAAATAGTATACTACATTTTTGGGAGCTTGCGTGTTGATAATTTTATCAATGTATGAGGGATTTACTATATTATAAGTACCTTAAGGAAATATAAGGAGACTTTGAACAAAACTTTGAAGGTATATTTTGTTAAGACAAGTATTCTTCAGGAAAGAAAGTTTGCCGTCAAACTGAAACTAAAGCTGCGCTGATGAGAGCTGCCAATTTAGATTTTTCGTCCGAGAATAACTCGAAAAGTGATCATGTATAACATTACGAGTACCTTTAACCTCATGCTAGGTGATAAAACATACTTTTTCCATGTGATGTCCGTGGAGAGAGAGAGACAAATCTCCCTCTCCCACCTGAATATATTTTTTATTACTGAGGTACCTGTTGAAATTCAACTGAAAAAAGACAGAATTGAAATAGTTGTATATGATTGAAAGAATCCATTCAATGTAACATGTGTAATGAATATATCTTTTACGAATCATCAGTCATACCTGGAGAGGTTGGGGTTAAAAATACTCCACATTAAATCTCACCGTATTTCTCATATTAATCACTTAAGGTAGTTCTTAGTCGTATCAATCTATTCAAGGAATTAATGAAATTGTAGATTAAGCTATTTTATGTAATTAGACGTCTCTGCGTTAAATTTTGGATCGATTTAGCACATGGCTAGTGAGAAGTTGCTCATTAAAATCAACCTTTTTACACTACTTTATATGGTAAATATATATTAGTACTAGGTTTTCCATAAATAAAGAATCGTATTCAAGATACCACAAAAACTACATAAAAATATATCAGGCATTTTTAAAGCGAACTTCGCCATTTCTGGGCTATTAACCATCAGTCATTAATTTTAAGTATTGAATAATTCGATTAGATAAAAATTATCTTTTTTCTTCATGAAATGGTTCACAGTTAAAGTATTGATTTTTTCATAGCTCTCAATGGATTCATATAGTTAGCTAAGAACTACCTCAGTCTAATCCAGTAAACCTACAGATTTCTTCCGACAGGCAGTTTTCTTTTAAACCATATGCTTTAGTCGCCAAAGAAACTATAACATTTCTGGGTGATTACGATTTGCGGCTATAGCCGGCAATAGACGGCGATCGCCACGCCGCGGTGCTTCCGATTTAGCACAATCGCTGTCTATCGCCGACTGCCGGTGGCTCTCTGCTCCGAGGTGATTTGGCGATCGACGGCACCTGCGTTCGATAATCGGCTATCGCCGTACTCAAATGAAAAGCACCCTTTATTGGTGGAATAGTGATATAGTGTACTATTTTAAATGCATAAATATTATATACCCATTATACTGTTCCCTTTATGGATAAGCAGATTTAAAGAGGTTAATTCTCGATGTTAAAACTGTCTTTGTTTTAACAATTTATGTTATTCTGTTTCTAAATATTTCTGTACTCCTATCAAATCCTAACTTCCTGAGTGACTTGACCCCTCCCTCCCTCAACAGGCGTGACTGGTAGACAGTTGGGATTATAAAAAAATAATCGATATTTTGTAAATCGATTAATTGCAAATGGCCAATTAATCGCACCCGATTAATTGATTTTATTAATCGATGCATCGATTATTCGATTCAATTATGACAACATACAAAACATAGCTTGCGAGGTTCTGGTCTCTCCATAAATAAAGTAAAATAATTTCTTTTAAATTTTATAAGGATAATGTTTTCATGAGTACAAATTGTAAAATCTAGATAAACTTCCAGGAGACGTGTCAGGGAACAGAGTTGGGAAAAATTTCTTAGCTTAATTTAAATTTTGGACAGTTGCCAAATGTTTATAGGAACTGAAGCGAAAAATTGCAATTTTTATAAGTTGGTACTGGTAATGCGGCTTCTCAGATCAGATTGGATTAATCTCATCTCGGAAAAGTGTCTCCGATGGATTTTCCAATCATTGCGGTTGCACAAGTGATGAGGTACGCAGTCACGCTCACGGGTGTGAAGTTTTACACCAAGACGGTGAAATTCACCATGAAAAAATCATTTGGCTTGACCGGGATTTGAACCTGGATTTCCCAATTGCCGGTCAGGTGTGTTAGCCAGTTACACTACCAAGCCATTTTGTTCGTATAAACCACCGCTGAATTTCGCCTTGAATTAAGATGGCTTGGTAGTGTAACTGGCTAACACACCTGACCGACAATTGGGAGATCCGGGTTCGAATCCTAGTCAAGTCAAATGATTTTTTCATGGCGAATTTCATCGTCTTGGTGTATAAATCTCTGCTGGAACTGATTTTGCTACTCCAGGCAGTTTCTTCCTGGCTACCTGATATAAGTGAGGGTATTTAGTTTTCATAGACTCCCAACCTGTTAAGGGATTCAAATGGCGATCAACGACGGGTCGGTTGAGGAATTGCCGTAACTCAAATGGTGTCCGACCGGTGACATATTCATTATATACTGTGATGCTGCTTCAGTGTCATGAAAGCTCCAGAGTTCATCTGATGGTGCTGCGTCACGCTCAGCGTGTGAAAGCATCTGCAGGACGTTCATCTGATCCTCCTCGTGAAACATCTCAGCCATCACAGCGATAACGGTGCTCATGGCATTGGCTACAGCGATCGAAGTCTTCAAGTGCAGTTTTTTGAACCGTGGGTCCTTCATCGTGGCGATTGCATAGTGCTTTCTGGACTCAATAGGTTACAACCGACGGTCCAGCTCCGACAGAACGAACTTCTTCACCCGTTCCGCTAGCCTGTCTTTTTACGGAAGCTGTATCTGATTGATGCTTTGAAATTGAAAATCGAAGTAAATGTCAGAGAAATAACATAACATATCAAGAGTGGAATCAATTATCGCGTTAACTTCACCTGTTTAAGTAATTTCACGAGGGGAATTACCTTGCTGACTGTAGTAAATTTATCCGCCCACATTTCCGTAGTCACTTTAGTAAATGGCTTCAGCACGGATATGAAGGCACGTACAGCGCTCAGCTCCGCACCGCTCAGCATCGTTACGTCCTCATAGTCGAGCAGCACCTCTGCTACTACGGGCGACAGCTCTACAAATCGAGAAAGCATCTCGTAACTTGAGGACCACCGGTTAGCGTTCGACTGGATGAGGTGTAGGACGGCACCCTCTGGCTAAAGAGAGAAAAAACGCTTAATCTATGTTTCTTATATGTTTCCAACTGTACGTAAACCTACGCTCTCCTGGCAAAGGGATCGGCATGTGACGTCACGAGGCTAGTTCACTCACTCGACGTCACGGAGGGGTGTCGCTACTGTACATTTTCACACCATTCAAAACCATCATATTTCGGCACATATAGTAATGAAACCAAGGAGCGCAAAGAAGTGGGACCAACTGGCTTTTATCAAAGTTTTCGAGCTGATTATGGCAAGCTTATTTATAAAAATTAGTAGACTTCCCCATAGTGGATTAGAGACTTGAAATAACCCCATCTAGAATCCTTACGGATCAACTAAACGGATTCAAGGTTTTAAAGTGGTTGATTGATTTTTTTAAACGATGACTTGACTCTTGTTTATCCTAAAATCGATTTTTGAAGGTTTCAAAATTTCGATAATTTTCGGCATTGTTCTTCATTCTAAACTTCATATGCCGATGTAGGTAATTTAATAATATATACTCTGTATCCTCATTATATATTCTTTTCTAAATAAATGGCTTAAAGGAACGGAAAAAGTAGCCTCATGAAATATTCATGACTGGCACTTCACAGATAATTCATTGTTGAATTTTATAATATTTAATTAATGCACCAAATACTAATTAACTTTTCGTTGATCGATTAACATATAATGGCTTGAGGGAGAGGATGGTTATATTGTTGCAATGTATCACATTTAATCATTAATTAGACTACAAACTTGTTGGATCATAGAATTTCTTTTCAATATTTAATACCGTGTAAGTGAAAAAAAACGCACAGCATGATTTCATGAGCATATGCTCGGAATTATTACGAGCTATGAATGATTTATGTAATATAGTGATTAGAAGGTATTTTAAAAAGTGGTAACATTTTTATTATTTTCTACCTTAAAATTCGCATTGTCATAGATGGGGATAGGTAAGTAATGTAACATAGTAAGCTAAAGGTCAAATCTGGACGAAAATCCAGATTTGACCTTTAGCTTAGTGCAGCAGTTTTTTTAAAAAAAGAAGGCCGGCTGCTTTTTGTATATCTCATGCGTAGGGTTTTACTAAACTACGAAGCGCTTTCCCGGTAGTATTGCTATAGCTTTAACCGTCAACATTTGCTTATTTTGCGCGTTTTTCTTGTTTATTCATCTCCAATTACTATTTAAGTTGATGAATAATTATGATAGGTTTGTAATTTTGTTTATTGATCAGTTGATTGGAAGAGCTTACCATAATATTCTCTGATATTATTAATGGTTTTCTTTCAAAGTTATTTGAAATATCGTGGAGAACATATTTGTTAATTGGTCTCTTGAACTCGTTTTAAAATATTCTGCATGCTATGTTTGGGGCAAATTGAAAACGAGTCCAAATGGCCAAAGTTCTAGGAATGGTGGGGAAGAAAGAAAGTATGTGTGCAGTTTAAAGCTTGAGACGACGCGACGCTAGGGTAGCTCAATCGAGTAACATAGTCGGTACAGATTCGTGGGGCCTGGATTCGAATCCCAGTCCAGGAATACGATTTATTCAAGGTGAATGTTGTAAATTCATACATCTCCATGCGGGATAATGTCGCTTATTTGACCATTTCGGAATTAAAAAGTTGTTTCATAGTTTTCATGTGAGGCTGAGTAGCTAGGGGACGGAGACTAAGGGATACTCTAAACCTTTTAGTTAGGAAAACTGCTTGGTAATCGAGAAAGAGAGAGGATAGAACAACTCTGAAGCAGTGCCTGCAACACTGCCGTAGGTGATCATCGCATAAATTGTCTTATTGTGACTAAGAGTTGAGCATGAGTTGAAATTATTGAATGAAAGCGCCCACAATCGCATCTTTATCTTAAATTCCTTGCACAAATGTAGCACACGCTAACTTGGCAGTCGCTCTAGAAATTTTCGGGAATGTTCTGTGGACCACATATTTGGTTTCTTAAATACAGAATGCTCTTTCGCCGAGTAACCTTTTACTGTAGCAATTCACGTTCTTGTTTTTGGAGATAATCAGTCATATCGTAGTAGACATTTAGACATCTTGGTTGATGTGCTTCGATGGCTACGGTCTATTCGTATATACTGCAGTTGGCCTTATTCGCATGCCTGCCACTTGCAGTCAAGGGCAACAGCACTCAGATGAATAGGAGGATCATCCATCCTACTTAGAGCGCAACGATGCTTAACTTCGGTGACTGATCGGGAACTCGTGTTTCCATCGTGACAGGCCGTTCCCCATTTAGACATCTCTTCAGCACAAATATTTCAGTACTTCTTAAAATATATCTCTCTTCATTGTTTTAACCTTTGTGAATTCAGCTTTTTTTTAGTGCTTCACCCCTAAGAACGCATTAAAATGAACCCACCTTATTTTATGTTGCTGATAACACGTTATTTTATACTCGTAATTAACTGCTATCTTGTATTTGATGATGACTTGATCATTTGCAAGGTGGCTGTTTATTTTTTCTTTTCAAAGTTCTTCTTTCGAATGCCAAGTGACCCATTCGAATATGTCATATGCATTCCGTATTATAAAGTTCTGTTTGGTTAGCATGATTTTCTTGCATTATCGCCAGCCATAGGCACCCCCTCCCGAACGGAATAATATGGCATCTCAAGTCAGAATGTAATATCTCAAGATAATCATTTAATATGGTTAAGGAGGTTTGATGAACCGGAGAGATAAATGGTATGGATGAAAACGCCTTAAAAGGACAATAAGAAAGCATACACGGTTCATCAAAACCTCCCCAGACGGTAGAAATTATAATAGCAGGAATGACCTTCTTCTCTCTGGTGATAATATTGGATTTTCCCATTTAGACGGGAACTGCACTAATTGTAGTGTATTATACAGTTTGGCAGATTCACCCAAGTGGGGTCAACAAGAGGGCAATGACCCTACATATCTTTCAGTAGAAGACATTTTTTAAAGTCTCGCTTTTAATATAATTGCCTCGCTGTAGCAGTGCCAACGTAAAAGGACTGCTGCAACCCCTGTGCTCCAGATTGATACTCGAAGTCATCCTTCGAACAATCCTTACGACCTCCATGGTATTTGTGATGAATGTACTGCTTTAGTGCTATAATGCCTTACTATTGTCATACCGCTGCGGGTCAACTTTATTCGCCTGCTAGAAACGCAAGTTGCGTATGGATATACGCCTTTTCTACGCTCAGCACATTTGGCGTTTTAGGCAAAGTGACGCTTTCAATTAAAGACACAAGAAGAAACGAAAAGAAGGCAATTGGCTACCGAACTTTTACAGCGAACCGTTGATATGCCAGGGATTTACACTGCTCTTCAGCCAATATTATAAAAACGAAATTTTTTTACAATATTAGCAATGCCTGAGCTTCCGCAGAATGAGAATACCAAAAAAACATGCACATCACACTGCTATTAAGCTAATATTTTAATAATCTTCATAATACCAGCAACCATTTCAATTAAGAATTTAGCGACACTGCTTTAATTGGCCAGCAATGGCTGAGATTAATTTATTCTGACAGAAACAGCAGTTGATTCTCATTCACCCAGTGGGGACAGGGTGCATGACAAAATCGACTATTTCTGCATATTTTCTATCTTTTCGTCACCATTCTTTTACTTGTTTGAAATTTTATGAGTTCACTTTGCACATTCTCTTCTTCTTGTAATTGAAATTTAGAGGTAGTACAGTTATTTTTTGCGTCAAATTCACATGAAAAGTGCACATATACGTATCAAGTTTTTACCTCAATAATGACTTGCCTATGTCAGGAGGTCAAGAAAAAAGTCCCTTAATTTTTTTAATGAAACGAACTTGCCTTTAACCAAAATCTCAGCTGAGGATGCAGAACATGAAATTAGTAAGTGGTTAATGAATAGCATTTACCCGATCAAGGAAAATTAATGTTAAACTTTTTAAAAATATACCAGATTCTTACAGCCTATTTTGCACATTTTTGTTGAAATTGTAAAATTCCAAACTTAAAGGGATAATTATTACAAGGGATGATTGATGTTGATTATGCAATTAGAATTGCAGCTAGGAACTACGTAGTTTTTTACTTTCACGTTACTGCTCGGTCTAGTTTACTTTCGCATATCGCATTTGCATTTAAACCAGGTGTTGTAGTGCATATTGCATTGATTTCTCTGCGTATCAGCATTTTTAAAGCCCATTGATAAGGTAACTCGTACCAGTGCCAATCGTACTGCCATAGAAACAGTAAATGTTTCCATACATATAGGAGGTAAGTCGATGGAGCATAATAATGAAAATAAAAAAGTATTTAACTATTTTAGAGCAATTGTAATAATTATTTAAGGTGATATATTGTTTGACAAACCTTTTACGGTTTTTTGGAGATTTAATTAGCTTAAGCAAACTAGTAGTTCAAAAATTCCATTACGTGAAATTAATTTTATGCTAGAATTAAATATGAGACATAATTAACTTGCTACATTAAAAATTAATTTGATATTTCACGTAACTGTTTTTACAATTAAAAATGTTTTCCATCATCTTAAATGGGTTTAATGTCGAATTGGAGAAATAGGTATAATATATAGGAAAGAAAAATTAATATAGCTTTTCATGGTATTAGTAGGGCGTTGTGTAGTTTTCATGAGCACACAATAAAACCTCCGATTAGTGGTCATCAGGTTTGGAAGAGTATGAAATAAATATCTATCTACAATAATTTAAATGAATTTGTCCGTCCATGGAAGACATAGGTGGTATACCAGCATTTGGCTTGATATAGCTAAGAACATCGAAGAAATGCGTGGAGATACACAATGTTCCTACACCTGGTAAAGAAGAACCCAAGCTATGAAGGCATTCACGATGTAAAGAAAATTATTACGCGCTGAAATAGAATGCGTTTGCACAAAAATGACCACTATTGGACAGCATTCATGCGGAGAGTGACTCAGTACGTGCCAGGCGGCATCTGCTCAATATCAAGTGATCAGTTGATCAACTAATCATGATGATAATGTCGGGCATACTTAATATAAAAACGCCAGACTGTGGCTGTGCAGGTATCATCCCTTTGGTTAGCCTTTTTCGGTTTAAGATATTAGGAGGTATTATGTCATTTTTGGTTAATTATATGATAGTCGAGAAATAAGATGACGTTTCCTCTTCATGATCTCTAATGTGCCGTAATCGATTCACTCTGATCGATCGGATATGACCAGGAGTCATTGAATAATTGTAATGTTTTGTTCTACTGATGTTATTTCTGTGACAACGCAAGGATGCAGTCCAGTCATTTTCTTAATTTGGCAGTCTCCTACAGTTCACATACGAGAATTGATCGGAATCGGTGCTTAAAGTAGTTTGAGCTAGATATTTCCCTTGTCATAAAGGAGACCATATTCGAATTTTATTTTTTAATTTAATCGTCCGTAAGAAGTATGAATCAAATATTGTAATATTAATGGCACACAAATATAGTCTCATATGTCAAATATTCTCAGTAATTAACTACATACGTCCTCATAAGTCTCTAGCTTTACTAATTTTTTCACGCCGTATGGTGAAAAAACCTTCACTATAGATATTTTTTTGCGATTCTATAAAAATTACGGCGGTGAGTAATTAATTATGTTTTATAAATAGATGAGAAATTATATTACACACCCTTAGTTTTTTTGACGAAATCTAGGTGTTAGAAATTCCTAATTTTTTCAGTACTCTTCCTCTGGAGTGCACATCCGTAATCTATCCCATGCAAAACAGCTTAAATCTTCAAACAACTTTCTCGAAAAGTAGTTAGGCAAGGGTTAGTATTTTTATATCATTGGAAAGATGAGAGATATTTTATTTAAAATGTGGAAAAATTCAGAAAATTCTAGTTGAAGTGATATTTCGCTCAAACTACCTTAAGGTGATGACGTGCACCTTTAAACAATCAGTCAATGAACACCGTTGAGTGTTCAGTGGTTTAGGCTGTGCGTTAATGAGTGAAAGAGCCAGTCAGTCAGGACTTCTTGCTCTGTATGCCTGATATATGAATGAGGAAATTATTTTTTTTTGGAGAAAAAATTGCTTCAGTTTATCCCTTCGCAAAGCGACTCCTTATTTGTTTTCAATCACTTCATAAACATATATGTACACATTTTCATGACAACTTTGAAATTTTAATGTTTCTTGAACGTTTAAGGGATGCCACAGTGCGACGCGCCGGGTTTCACTCCTCCTTTCGTCAATTCCACCGATAATACTTCTCTCACTAACCCAACCCTACTATTTCTAAAGGCGATAATTAGCTACTTCAGTGTATGCTGTGCACTGTGGGTCGCCTTAAATGATTAGCGACTAACCAATGACTTTTCTTTATGATGAGTGATATTTTTTTATGTTTTCAAAGTTTTTTATTCGTTAAGTGCCTTTTACAATGAATAATCCTTGGGAAAATATTTTAATTTTGTCAGGAGTTGGTAAATACTTAGTAATTTGTACTCCCGGTGAGTCTGTAAACCGCAAGTAGCTCTTGGTGGTGTGTCACGAGTGCTAACTTTGAAGTTAGTCTTTTCAGAAGTGATCCTAACTCAAGAAGAATAGGGAAAGTGGGCATAGGGCCTTGCTATGCTTCGATTTCTCATGTCGCATACCTACTCGCGAAAATGTGCCAACAGACTCTAAGAGCGACAAAGTAGGGAAAGTTGCATGTTATAGGGTTTAGAGTTAGGAATGAGTGGTTCATAAAAGAATGCTGTTTGGATACTCCAGTAATGGAAACATTTGAAAGGAGTTTGCTTTTTTGGTTTGGCCATGGATGGGAGAGAGAATGAGAATTGAATAAGGAAACACATATGATAAAGGAGTGAAACGTTTGAGAAGAAAGGGGTAAACTGAGACAGTCATGGGTGAATGTGGTGGAAGACACTATTAAGAGGAGGAATATTTATTAAATTACTGAAGGACCTGTTTGACAAATGTCAGGGAAACAAAGGAGGCATTTAAGAATAAGGCAGAAAGGAGGAAATTATTGATGCAGTAGGTTTTATTATTAAAGCTTTCTAGGCCCTGCATCGAGAATTGAACTTTCATGTCTGTGCCTATCCATAATGGGAATGGGCGTTTGCGTATGCATACATGCACATTTTAGACAACTCTTAACGCCTGAAAACCTCTATTTTCGTAACTTTGAGCCGGGATTCCTGCTACCAAAAGAACCTGGTGAAGTGATGGACAAGGTATATAATGCAAAGACCACGATGTTTCGTAAAATCATATGAATAATTTCTAATGGTAATCGCCCATAAGATGATGGTAGGCTATATAATGACGAGACGTGACATTTTCTACTTCTATATCTACAAATTACCCTGCAAGCCACCTCAAGGTTTTGCGGCAGGGGGTGAGTATTCATCAAAATTCATTACATCATACACTAAATTTAGTGTGACTACGACTATTGATGCATTAGCATGAATTGCTAATGCCTGACACGAGGTGAAGCCTCACAAGTTTGCACTACACTTTAGATATGTTACCAATGTTAGAAGGACCATTTGTATTAATGTATTTTGCGACTACATAAACGGACAGAGTAAGTAGTGATTTTGTGATAGTTTTAGTGAGTAATGATTTGTTGTTTTTTTTGTTTGTAATTATTCCATGCATCAGAAGCCTCTATTTTATGGAAGAATAAAGCTAAGAGTGAATGTAATAGCAGAAAATGAGGTCTGCTAGAGTAGTATGGCGGAAATTATTAAATCAGAGTAAGTTTTACAAGCCGGTAACCGAGAATCAACTTTTTTTGAATGTTCATACCCCGTAAGGGAACGTTGCGATGGATATGTATATAAATTTTTGTCGCCTTCTTCGTTCATATATCACCTCATTGCTCTTCTAAGCTCGCTCCACCCCCACTCCCACTCGACGTATTTCTTTCTATTGAGAACTTTAAGCCTTCGCAGAGAGAGAACGAAAATTCGAGCTTCAAGAGAAAGGTCCGAACATATTTCGCCCGGGGCGGAAGGCTGTTTGGATCCAAGGAAAGGAGGGGAAATGGCGCAGAGGACTGCCGGAACTGAACATCACTCCACACGACCCGCGGAAACAATTAAACGAAGAAAAGAGGGATACATAGCTGGAGGGACGGAGTGCCTGCGGGGGTGGACAGGGGAGATGGACGGATGGATAAGGGTCCGAAAGATGGGTGGCGAAAAAGAGCTCGTTGGGGGAGAAAGGAGGAAATAAATTAGTGGAAAGGAAAGCGGCTTTGAAATGATTTCATGTGAAAGATAATATTTTCGTCCCCTTGTACTTCCCTCCAGTTTGAACGAGTTTACGTGACTTAGTTTTGGCATGCTAGCTAAGTTAAAGACAATTTTAATTGCAAAAAGTTGAGACGCTAAAATGATAGTTTTGTCTTTTTTATGTGTATTGCTATCATAGTACTCCTTGAAGTACTCCTTAAGTTTTCATTTTCGCATTATTTTGCCTTAAAGATTTCTTCACTCTCTGCACAATATTTCAACTAAATGGTACATCTATTACATACGCTCTATGACAAATGTGGACTTCAAATTTGAAAAAAAATATTTCTACTGTTGTTAAAATGTAATATTTGCGAAACAAAATTAATATATACTATAAATGGTTGTAAAATAAAGGGATTATACTCGTGTTATGTTCTAAATTATATTCAGAGCTATGCAGTTATTCCTAAAAAAATGCATTTTTGAACACTAAAATAGGACTGCTGTTAGAATACCGTGCTTTAAAAGACCATTGCCCAAATTTATACTACCAATTCTTTCAATATCAGTGCATTTCCATTAAATTGAATAGCTTCAGCAAATAATCAACGGAAGTAGCGTTTGAACGACGGTGTAGGGGAAAAAATAGAGTTCATAAGGAGATTGGAGACTGGAGACACCACATTGCATATCAGCCACCTTAATTATTCATGGCATTAAGTACTCTGGTCCTGCATGCTACACATATTATATAGCCGTATGAATGTATTACCTTATCAGTCTTTCCTGTAGTTATAATGAAATGAGAACAAATAAAAGAATAAGGGGTTCTTCGGGTTAACGCCTAATTCACGGTTGGAAGTATGTACTTAATTGCTTCCCTCATTCGTCTCGAAAGCTAAATATCGTTATTCATTCGTGGTATTTTAATGATATTGTGGTATTTAATATATTTAATGTTGCTATTGCATAGCGTCACAATTTGTATAAAAATATGGCCTAACCGTGGCCATTTTATTGTGAATACTTTACACTAAAAACACTTGTCCAGTTCGCTAGAGAAAACTATGAAAATGGAAATATATTCCTTCTCTCGTTTTTTTTATTGAATGAGCATCTAATCAGTATTTGTTTTAGTTTCATTCCACTGAAATTTTTTTCCGTGGTCAATTCAAACGAATCAATTGAGCTACATAGAATGCATCTTGACGTATGGAGGGGTATGACCATTGGTGTGCTGTGTTTATGACCTCAAGAGAAACCATTGCGTTAATAAAATATTTGATTTAAAATGCTAAGGCCACACAGTTACATTTTAAACTTATGAGACTAGAGCGTATGAAGGATACTCTTTAAATTAGGTAATTTTCTGTGCTTCATTATTTTATCTTTACAACAGCTCTATTATTCTAACGTCTCTAAATTGCTATTTTGTCAATCGAGCAAGTTCAATTGAGCTATATAGAATTCATCTTAACGTATGGAGGGGTATGAAAATTGGTGTGGTGTGTTCACGACCTCAAGAGAAACCATTGCGTTAACAAATTATTTGATTTAGAATTCCAAGTCCACTCATATTTACATTGTAAACTTGTGAGACTAGATATAGAGTATGAAGGATACTCTTGTTAATCTTTATTTAATTCTTAGTAATTTTCTGAACTTCATTATTTTATCTTTACAACAGCTGTATTCTAACATCTGTAAATTACTATTTTGTCAATCGATCAAGTCCTTTCAATGCTACATGCCATGGATTACCGGATTTCTTCTCCTTGTATTATACAACAATTAGAAAACCTTTAAATATCAAATTCCGTTTTTTTCTTCTTCGTTCTAGATCTCTGTACCTGTATTTGTTCACCCTTATTCCAGGAAGGTTACCTTCTTGAATTCTCTGTTCCTGAGGGTGGTATCTATATATATTAATTTTGTAGCGTGACAGTCAGTCATTCTGTATCCATTTTGTTTATTTCTCTCTTACGTTTTGAGCTAGAGAACTGAGATTTGGTGCATTAAATGTGGATTCTCTGTCTGCATGATTGGATAGTTTTTGGATTTTTAGCAGTTGGTGGGGCAAAGAAAAATGCAAAAAACTGCTAAACAACGATGAATTTATATAGGTTAGCAACGGTGCGGTAAACAAAGTGTACTCATATATGATTTTAGGCTTTCCTGAGAATGATGCTGATGAGTTGTTCTCGGGTTTCCCAACGGGTTAGGTTTTCCATGATTGCCGACGTTTCGGTAGGAGACTTTTCTGCCATTTTCAAGGCTGTGGATTCGGACGGTCCTGGTGTTCAAGTCTTTATACTCCGTTCCTCCCACCGCGGTCTCAGTTCATTGGCTATCCGTTCCCACCAATATTATGGTTTCCCGCCTTTTTCAAGATAGGGTTCCAGGTACAGCTGAGACGAAAACCCTGATCCATGTTGAGATTGTTGGTCGTGAGCCAGATCTCAATGGCTTCTTTAGAATTTCTATCCCAGTATCCTCTGGTTCTCCCCAGAATGGTGGTTTCCTCCCAATGGATGGAATACTTTTCTTCTAGGCTGTGTTCCGCCACAGTGGCTTTCTCCATCTGGCCGAGTCTGAAGTGGCGTCGATGTTCTTTCAATCTTGTTTCTATAGTTCTCTCTGTTTCGTCAATATAGACCTATAGACCTTGCCACACTCGCAAGGTATGCGGTAAATTCCGGGTACTTTGGGGCCAATTGGATCCTTTGTCTTTACTAGGTGATTACGTAGTTTGCCGGGAGGGACATGAATCGTTTTGATGTTATGTCTTCCCAGGAACCTAGATATCTTCCCAGATACACTGGAAATGTAAGGTACGCAGGCCTTGGCCGTGGGTTCTGCTTTCTCTTCAGGTGCCAATGGACGGAGACCACGGTGGGAGGAACAGAGTATAAAGACTAGAATACCAGGACCGTCTGCATCCTCAGCCTTGAAAATGCCAGGAAAATCTCCTGACGAAACGTCGGCAATCATGGAAAGTCTAACCCGGTGGGGAGCCCGAGAACAACTCATCAGAAACAGTACTAATTGAATTACAATCAGTTAAAAACCGTATGGGCATAAAAACGTTGTTCATTTATCTTTTTCGGGTAAATGATGATTGCAATACGATATCTGTATTACTTTATTTTCATTTCTTTTATTTTTCTTGATATATAGCTACTTTTACGCGAATAAAGGCGAAACTCGGAAATTAGTCGAGTTGAAAATGAAAGATACAGTTAAGTGTGCCAATGGAAAATATTTAGTGAGGATATTTAGAAATTATCTGGGACCCATTCTGGGTGAATGATTAAATGTATGCCACTCCAAAACAATAAGGTTCATGTCCAATTTCTGTAAACTCATCGTTAATATTTATATATATTAATTTTGTAGCGTGTCAGTCAGTCATTCCGTATCCATTTTGTTGATTTTCTCTTAAGTTATGAGATAGAGAAATGAGGTTTGGTGCATCAAATGTAGATTCTCTGTCTGTATGATTTAGTAGTAATTTTGGATTTTTAGCAGTTGGTGGTGAATAGAAAAATGCAAAAAACTGTTTTTTTTTTTGAGAGTTTAAATTTAGTTAGATTCCAGGGACATAAGTTTTTCGGGACTCCCGGATTCACTTTTTCAGAGCGAGTCTATCATTCTCGGGACTCACGGGTTCACTTAAATAGGTTAGCATATGAAATACATGTATTATATGCAGAATTAAATAGTTAGCTATTAAGCTCATAATCCGTAAAAACTGAAAATCACAATTGTTTTGCTGTTTTGAGTAAACAATGCTCTCTGTGTGATAGAAGGCGGAATCTTTGCCCTCATCTTTTTAGCTATGACTAACTAATCGTCGGAGTGGCTGTATCTCAAAAAATGGTACTCTCCTCAGTCAACTACAGTGAGCATTATACAAAAAAAGAATATTATGTTTTTTTACTCCCAAATGTTTACTTATGTTTCAAAAACTATTCTCAATGTTTTTTTCATTTTGGGGAAACATATACACTCATTTAGCCACATTTCCCACTGCTTCCTCTTGAGTAGTGCAAAAAAAGGAAAAACACAAAGTTTACCTCAAGAGCACACCAGACAGAGATTGCCTGAAGAGCAGGAAGCAGGTCTGCTTGTAGAGTTCTTAAAATTCAATTGTTAACTATAAAAATTAATTCCGTACGTATTGAGGCCAATTTGATCTATATATTTTGTAAAAAAATATAGAACAATTTTCTATTCTTTGTGGTGCAATATACCTGTCGTAATAACATTACTACCATGTAGTTTATCACTCAATGTTCCGCCATGTCACTTAAGAAATCTTTGCCCATACTATTTCTCCAACTTTTAACGTTAGCGCCGCATGCATTACTTGTTCATTTTTTTAAACATTTACCTCTCTCGTAAATCAGATTTGCTTTCTTTATCTATTCACCCAATCAAGGTCGTTTTAAATACTGGAATTTTCTTAATTATAAATAGTTCTTTTATTTTATATAATATTCCAACGAAAGTTTCGGTCGTACGTTATTACACTAAATTTTTCTCACATTTTATTGAAATAAGTGAAATAAAATATTATGACCATGGAAAGCGAAAACACATTAGACGCCTAAAATAGTCCATACCGTGGAAATTAGTCCTGGCCTAGTTTATTCAAGTAAATACATGTTTTTATTAAGTTTCTTTCGACTTTTCTTTCAATTTTATAGACATAATACTGGAACTCTCTGTTCATTGAATCTCAGTGAATCTTAAGTATAATATTTGTACGCATGTATCGTGCCTACACTTCGGTTCAGATTATTTGGCATCTATCGGAGTAATATCTTTTGAATTCGACCTTTCTTTGGTTTCCATTAACTGATATTTTTTAGGCTTACGACGACTCTTCTTAGATTGCATCATTGACACATTCGGCATAATCAGTATTTGGTGTGTCCCGATTTTCTTAATGGACTGTTCCATTGTTTCAGGCTCAACTAGGTGGAAGTTGAATTTCGTAAATTGAATACTAACTTTTTTTCCTTCCACAGATTTATTTTCTTGGTACAACATGTTTCGACACATCGGTGTCATCATCAGGTACTTCATCGGTGTACATCAGGTACCTGATGATGACACCGATGTGTCGAAACATGTTGTACCAAGAAAATAAATCTGTGGAAGGAAACAAAGTTAGTATTTCATTTAATGGACTGATCTTATTCAATGAATGGTTGTGAATTTTATGTGAATTTTCCGCGGCACCCTCTAATTCTTTCTTGTTTTTTTTCATTTGCAAATCTTTGACCGAGGAACGCACACGAGGTATGAACCCTTTCTTAATTTTAAAGAACTAGGTTAGCATGCTCCTACACCGCGATTTCATAATTTTCCCTCTGGTGGAATAAAAGGCATTTTTGAAAAGAAAAAGTATCCGAGCAATCTTTATGCACGAAGACCAAGCGGAACATTCCTTCGTGTCATTCTGTTTATGGTGACGACCGTGTCATACCTACTCCATCCAATTTTCTCTGCGCATCTATTTAGGGCATTTCTGTATTTGAACATTCCTCAAGTTAAATTAATTCGATAGCCCCAAGACAAACATTGTCTGTGAGGAATGAGAAAAAAAAGTTAACGGGCTTGCTGAATCTGCATTCCAATTATTCAGGTTCTCTCACGTGAATTTTTACATGGGAAACACTTCTATATTTAACGCGTTAGGACTACTTCCTAGTTCTTATTTTATGCTCGGGTGGGTGAAATTCACTTCCCCCTAGGATAACGTATCTTACTTGGTGTGCGAGAGACACTCATTCATTTGTTTTAATGTTGTTGTGGACAGATTGGAAGTTTCACAGCTGCGATTCCACGAAAACGTAACCAATATGTGGAGGAATTCATCACCAGCACTCATTAAGTAAATTCCCCGTGTCCCAATTCGCATAGCCCCATTTCTTTTCTTGCACGGCCTAAGCGTGGGAGGGCGTAACTCCTCATCG
The DNA here is from genome assembly GCA_963573305.1 of Pyrrhosoma nymphula. Taxonomy (NCBI): domain Eukaryota; kingdom Metazoa; phylum Arthropoda; class Insecta; order Odonata; family Coenagrionidae; genus Pyrrhosoma; species Pyrrhosoma nymphula. The sequence continues at coordinate 94,058,160 of OY754337.1, forward strand.
CACTAGTCTTTTCCGAGGACTCAGTTCCAAACTCTCTGGCCTAATTCCTGTTTTTGAGTCTGAACAAATCCTTTTCGCTTTTTCCGTCTCGCCTGTTCAATTCCCTCTGTAGTACCCCACTCCCCACCTTATCGCTCACTGCTCCTCAAAACATCGTTTTTCCCTCTGGGTGTCTTTCACAAAAAACCTTGTGTGTGCTCTCTCTCGTCTCGAGCACGTAGTGTCGTGTTCTTCTTTTTTCTGTAAACTGTTAATTTTCGTCCACCCCAGGGGGTGTTACCGTCATGCGCGTGATGTGTGTCTGTGTGTGAGTGTATGTGCTGGGGAATTAATAGAGCCGAATCATCAAAGACCCTCGCATCTTTCTTTTGACAGGGGATTTCAAAGCAAACTGCGCGCTGCTATGCGGCTGGCTCGGTGGTGGAAAGCTGCGTGCGAGAGACGGGCCCTGGAACATACGTAGCGCGTTTAATGAGAGTAAACACTGATTTCTTTTGTTCCCGCTTTTCGAAGCATCGCCTGCCAACATTAACTCAGCTAAGGAGGCGTCGTTGTGTTTTCTGCTGGGATTCCCCGAACGTTTTAATTCTCCCGGTCGCGGTGCCCACTATTTAATAAAACAATTTCTCGAACGCAATACGTACATACACACCCATCACATTGTTTACTTCCAGGAAATGCTCTGTCATCAGAGTTTAAATAATTATTTACAGACCTGTTACGCTTACTGCAATGCTTTAATAATTTTCTCTATACTGCACTCTATCTTTGATTACCTCCATTGCATCTATTCAATTTATCAATTGCTACATGTTTGTAAAAATATATATGTATCTGTCAAATAATCATAGCAAATATGTGAAAACTCAAACTCAACGCCTTGCCATTAAAAGACCTCCAACTATTGTGTTGGGAATTTCATCGAAAATTATTTGTAAAACTTAAAGAAACAGTCTGGCCCTGCAACAATTATCTTGTTCATCACTTTATCAGGCGCTTTTAGCTGGCTGGAATTCCGGCTCAAAGTAAATAAATTGGATTTTTAAAGTATTTGTGGGTTTTCTACAAACATACATGTATTCATACCCATCACGCCATTCCCAACTGGAGAAGGCACAGTAAAAAAATTTGTAGTCTCGTTGACGTGGTTGTATATCCTCCATACTTGCCTATCGCTGCATTCCAGTTTTTCTTCAGTTATAATTTTATTGCGTCAAACCCTTTGCGCCATCCCTGTATTCAAACTCCTAATATTTCTTCTCTGAAGAGTAAGATTCACCACATTTACCCTTCACTTAGTTGGTCTACCCCATCCTCTCACACCATTCATTTATCTGTCATAATTCCGTTTAGCTTTCGACTCGCATCCATTCTCTCGACAAAGCCTAACAAACGAAGCTCTCTAATTTCATACATGTTCCTAACTGGAGCATCCATGTGACATTATTTTATAGCCCAGTCATTCCTTACCCTATCCTTCCTAATTTTACCACTTTCAGCTTCCTCTTGTGATTATCCGGGCAATACAAACTTTTTCTGCCATACAATGAAGTGACAAGGGATACTTACTTGTTAGAAGTGTTCACCAACACAAAATTGTTCAACAATATTTGCTTCCTTAGACACTATTCATTCCTTGATATATCCCACGTACTAACAACGACTTTCTTGCCACCAATTGCGCGCATTCTGGTTAGGTCGAAATCAACACGCGCGCATACGTTCACAATCGATTTTTTACTGGCGTGGACCAAGAGGAGGAGGAGGAGAGGATGTACAAAATATCTTTTTGACCCCTGTGCAATATTAAACATCTGATACATATCTCTCTCTCTCTCCTCCCTTTGATCCGGATACCGGAGCGTTCCGGGGGAAAGGACCCAGAAAGTTATTCGCAACGAGATTTTCATTCGGCATTCATAATTCATTGCGTGAAATTGAACTTTAAATTGATGCCGGATTCAGGAGGAGCAGTAAAGCGAAATTGCGTTCGACGGCCATTTTGTTTGTTCGATACATCTTAAATTTTAGGTATCTCTTGATTGTTTATTTTGGAGTGTGTTACCGCGGCCTCAGCATACTTCCCTCGAAGGAAACCACAGTTTAACCGTGCAGGAAAAACACGTCAGTTTTAAATTCAACGCTCGCGAGCACGGAAAACCTTTCAAATATTACCGATATAATTTTTTTTGTTTTGAAATTGCTTCTACCTTTCGCATAGAAATCGATTATTTATTGCATCCACCCCATTAATGATTTTTGTATGTCGGGAATGCTTCCTCCATAGTAATTATCGGAATACTCAAAGCTATGCACGTCGAATCTATCCAGCGGTCGTAATGAGTGGGTACCTACGTCGCCAACAGCACAATACGGGAGCAGAAACAACTGGTGTTCTCGGTGCAGTATCATTTTTTCCACCGTTAGCTTGTTTAATTAAGAATAAATGACAGGCGGTGGCGGTTACGAAAGGAACCGGAGTGAATGCGCAAGTGGTTATTTTTTTGTTTTTGTTACGTTTTTTCTCTGCGGTGAGACCGTCATGTCTCGTGACTCCCTGCCGCCGTTGATGTGCTTTTCCTCATCCTGCGCCAGATATAAATCTTTAATTCATCAGTCCGTCACACGGCCTGCCTCGGGATAAATTAGCCTCCTAACTCAATAAAAATGGGACGTGGAAGTGTTGGTTTTGGCGAGGGTGGAAAAAATAAACAAAACTCGGCCCACAAATAGACTACACTCAGTTCTCTCGTGTGATTCTCGCGTATGTAGGACAAAGTCCAGTCGGGTCCAGCAAGGTGCCTCCCAAGGTATTTTTAATTGAAAATAATACGGGTGGTAATTTGGCTGAATGGAGTGGGGGAGGAAAAAAATAGTTATTCCCCCGATCTCGCGCGACTGGAAGTTTTTTTTCCCCTGAGCATATCCATATTTTGCTCCCCCCGGCTGAAAAATCTCTACTGCACGTCCTCTGCACTCTCGATCGTTGGTCCAATATGCTTTTACGGGAACAAACCGATCTCTTCTCAAATCATGACCCTTATATTTTTGCTCTGATCCACGATTCTCTTCCGCTAAGTCAAGCGAGTAATTTATTTTTTTTCGCTACTAAGGTAAAAAAAATAAAGTTAACCGTCGACGTGATATTTTTGTGGAAATTATCCATTTCCACAAGAAGTGGTTAATTAGCAATTCTACACGCCATTTTTAAATTTTTTTGTAAGTTTTCTATTGTATGTAAAATATATACGTGGATAAAAATGTAAAAAACCAGTGTATACAATGTATTTTCATTGGTATATGAGGCTGTTTGAGTCTGTGAAACACTCACCGTTTCTTTCTGTGCCACTATCTCCCCCTTCTCACTCACCTTTCCATGTTCCTGACCTTGGTCCCACTCATAGTCCGTTATCATCCATGTTATTTCCCTCCATCTTCACATTACCAGCAACCTTCCCCCATTCCTCCTCCCGTTCATTGTGTATATAAGTGGCTGACTGCTCCTTGGTTTAGTAGGTTCTTGAAAATCACGAGTAAACGTTAAACCGGTTGAGATGACAATAAATGGTGGAGTACCTAAGTACCTACTTCTAATTATAATAAAAATGTTCCGGTAGGAAATTGATATAAACACCTAGGATGTTGGAATTCGCCATGTTAAAATCATTTGACTTGGCCTTGAATCGAACCTGGATCTCCCAATTGCCGGCTGGCCAGTTTGTGATGGCGATTTATTTAGCGAAATAAATGTTGGGAGAGTTGGTGGGGAAAATTTAATGTTTTCCTTATACATCTACTTCTACGAAATACTGTACAAGCCACCTTTAAGGTGTGTGGCACGAGGTGATTCCACACCAAGCACGAAATACCCGTCCCAGTTCAAATTAGAATCTCTCACGCTCTCCCGGCTTTTAGACGAGGACCAGAATGGAGTCAGAACAATGCAAGGCAAAAGCAGAAACCAAAGAGTTCAACGTTGACAAACATTCTAACATGCAGAACACGTTACAAGTTTTAAAATCTCCAATGGCCGTAATAAATTGGCACCACTCGTCAAAAATACATAATTGCTGTGTTGGTTTGCGGGAAAATAGGGGGATTCCACGGCAGTGACCAACCACAACCTCTCAACTAGAAGCTTAAAATACTTCCATTGGTGCAATGGTGCTTGCAGTGATTTCATTAACGCTTGTAATTTATCTATTGAAGAATTCACTCCCCAAGAATAAAAATTGCTTAACTATTTTTGAAATTTTAGTGATCAACAGAAATCAAGCCCCATAGATGACTTAATTGCCCACATGTAAGGGTCCTTAATTGCCCGCATGGAAGGGTCCCTCAGACCATTTCACAATGCCACCAAAGACTTTCTTAGGAAAGATTGTGAAAAGCAGATTAGAAATAATCTTAGGCATTCCAACATCCACCTAAAGCATAGCATGGCTAATTTTAACAGTATTATACGCTCTCTAAAGTCCAAAAATTGTTTTTATATAATAGCCGATAAAGGCAATCTCTGTCTCATCATGGACAAAGAGGAATATTACAGTGAAGTAACCACCTTGCTATCATCCGGGACATATATTGGAATAAAAAAGAATCCTCTCAACAAATTGGTCACTCAAGTCAGAAATGTTCTTTATGATTGTCCTGTCCTCATTGATAAGATGACCAAATTCAAAATTTCAGTGTCCAATCCTGTATTCCCTTGATATACCTTCCTAAAATTAATAAAGATGGTTGCCCCATGAGACCTATAGTTTCCGGAATCGAGTCTCCCACTTACCTCCTGTCAAAGTGGTTGGTTAAACAATTCTCTGCGTTAAATTTTCAAAACCCCCATTCACTTAAGAAAAACTTGGACAATGTGAACAAAACTAAAGGCTTTATACATTTACCGAGAGAGAAGTAAATTTTAGGTTTTAAATTTAGAAGTAAAAGAAGGAAATGGTTTAATTTGATGTTTCAAATTTATTTCCAAGTGTACCAGTCGATATAGGCATTAATTCAGTTAAGAGTTGGTTGATTTCTATAAATCTCGAAGACAATTTGATAGACGAATGCATTAGACTTACCAACTTAGCCATGAACCAGAACTTCTTTGTCTCCCAAGGTAAATTCTTTAAACAGGAATTTGGCACCGCTATGGGTAAATCCTCATCCCCATTCTTTTTATCGGCCAGGATTTTTATGAATCATTTCGAAAATACTTTCAAGAACAAATTCAGTTACTTCCCAACTGTTTTTATAAGATACGTTGATGACATATTTGCCATTTTCACCATTAACAGATGTGATATAGAACAATATGTTTGTGATTTAAACAATTTATTCCCCTTTATTAAGTTCACACATGAGATAGAAAATAACAACCAACTCCCTTTTATAGATCTTCTTCTGGCCAAGAATGGTGACAAACTCTCTAATGACGTTTACCGCAAGGCTACACACACCAATAATTACATTCATCGTGATTCCTTTCTACATAACAGCAAATAACTCGCTTAATTTCATGCCCTGGTCGACAGACTGGTTAATATCCCGCTTGATATTAATAATTAATCGAAAGAGTAAAATAACATCAAACGCATTGCTAAGTGAATGGCTTTAAGGAGTCTGTTATTGATAATATAGTAAATAAACACAACTATAACAGACACGCAAAGAACTCGACTACCCTCACTGATGACGAGACCGTCCGCTTCATTAAACTTCCTTACCACCCACAAATAACTAAAGGTCTAGAAAAGATATTTAAAACGTTAAACACAAATATTTAACGTAGTAATTATAAAAAAACTTAAACACGTAGTGGGGAACACGAAAGATAAGATCGACACATCGAATAAGTCCGGTATATATAAAATATCTTGTTCCTCATGTGATGTTTTTTTCACGGGGCAAACGCGTATACATATCAAAACTAGATTCAAGGAACACATGGTCCATTTCAAATATAATATACCAGATAAAACCAGTACCGCTCAACACTTACTCAACTCAGGGCACGAAACCTCAGAAAACAACCTTCAACTCATCAAGCAAACACCTAACTATTTGCTTGACACTTATGAAAGTCTCAACATACACAAGTTCAGAAGAAACATTGTGAATGCCTGTAATGGCTAAACATAGATCTTAAAATTCCATCTTGAAGCTTTTGAAGTCAACGCGTGAGATCCAGAGAATTAAAAATAAAGCTATCCGAAACACTCATTAGTCCGGTGACCTATAGTTTAGAAGCGTGGTATATGTCAGTTGCCAATGAGAGTGCATTCCGAGTATTTGATTGGAAAGTCATACGCAGCAATCATGGCCCACTGGGATAGGGATGAAGATAGAGAATGTACTAATTGAGGAATGCATTCTCAAGGGCGAAGTGATAGTGAAGTTTGTCAGGTCCCGAATATTGGCCTGAATCTCTAGTAGCAAATGAATGAACGCTCAAAGGATACAACATAATTAAAAGGAGAGGGTAAAAAGATGGCTACAGAAGGTGGAATTAGACCCAAATATAATGCGGGTCGCAAGATATGGAAGAAATTGCAGAATAGAGAGGAATGGAAAGGTGTCGCAATGGAGGTCAAAGCCCATTTAAAATGTTGTGCTGGGAGAAAGAGATTTGTCTTTATCGGCTACCTTCAGTAAAATACTTTGACAATATTTTTATTGGAACACGAGATCTGTTTATAAATTAATGAGGCTAGTATCGTATTGCTCATATAGCAAGAATGAAAAGTTCCCCTTCCTGTCAAGTCCAAGTTAATATCCTATGTACCCATAAAATTCGGCTAAACAACCACAAAGGATGTGTTTTGTGACCAAAGTCCCGAAATCCTTTGGAAATGTGACTTTGGTCACCGACGAGAAATCAGCTTTCTCATAAGCCTTCATTGCGTGATTGATGGAACAGTGGTATTCACACTGTTCCACGAAACCCTGGGGTTCCACGAATTTTTGTTTATATTACTTTTTATTGGTCCGTATTTACACATTATATAAGAATATTGAAATGAAAATGAATTGAATGAATTTTTGTGAATTATTTATTTGTTTACGAGGGTTCAATAAACTATTTTAACACTCAAAAGAGTTTCCCTGAATCGAAAAAGCTTGAAGACCACGGATCTAGAATAATGTTGTTTTCTGCTGTGTGACTTTACTTTACTTAGTTAATTGTCTAATAGACTTGTTCCAGGAATTTATTTACACATAATGGACTTGCAGAAGACATACTTTCCAGCTAAATGTTTATTTCCATTATCTCAGTTCTTACGTTCGAAGTATGCCGATCCAATAATTTTCCCAAACTTTGATTATTCCACATTTGTAATCGTAAATGGTAAATGGTAAAAGTTGATGCGGGAATCTACTTGCTGATTTGGGGTAAAGCACAAAATTGCTAACGTATAAAATATTCCAGCCGGTTAGTATTTATTGTAGATTATTAGACCATTTCGTTTAATTTTAATTTTTAGTAATTAGTTCATTCTGCTGACAGTATTTGCATTAATTTTGGATTACTTCACGCGGTTTGGTATATTTCAAATCTTTATTTTATTGATATGGAGAAGTAGCCGTTGGAGGGGAGTTCTTTATTCTGTTCAGTATGAGGAGCCCATTTGTCCACGTGAGCAGCGGTGATCTGAGAAAATGGTAAAATACATAGGTTAATTTGTTTTCTTAAAGCCAGTGTCTCACGGTGATTGTTTTCGTGAATGTATTCATGAATAATTTATACAAACTCTCAGAATCGGACTGCGCACGCGCGAGTAAACATTTCTGTAAATTAGGGAAACCTGTTAATTCTTGATGAAACTCAATCGCTGATAAGTCTTTATTTGCACATGCTCTTCGAACATTACCCTCCCAATAACTGCTTGAGAAGATAACGTGATTGAAATCCGCCGATTCAAAACACATCGCAAATTTGAACGAAATTGTGATACCATTTCAATGCAGGGCAGAATATAATATATTTTGTGGGAAACTCTGTTGCTACATCATCCATTCTAATTAGATAAAAAAATCGCTAATCATTGCTAGGGAAGTGCTACTTTGGGATTTGTATGTGAATTATCGTGAACCAGTATGCTTGATCATACATTTTATTCTGTCCAGAAATTCAGGCGATCAGCGCCAAATTCATTAATTTTTGCTACTTATGTGACATCGAGGCATAAACGCTGATGAAACTTGCTCCATGAATATGGATTTTATTATTAAATTTAAGAAAACATTTACCTCTTGACAAGAATTTTACCTGCTTTCGTCAAAGCTATTTCTCGTACTTAGATTGAACTTTCAACCGTATTTCATCTCTAATTTTGAGCCTGACCCTAAATTAAAAGCCTAATTTCAAAGCCTAATACAAGCAAGTGAAATTGTGGATTTTGATCGAGTAGATGTAAGTTGCATTTTGTAGAGAAATATGTAATGTCACTTGCTTCCTTTTTGAAACCTTGTTGTATCCTTTCGAGGCAATATATTAAAAATACGATGTTGACCGAAAGTAATATTTTTATGCCCAAATACGTAACTTCATGTACTATTAAGCGTTAAAAAAAGTTAATTCATAGAAACGATCGCTAAATAATGAAATGTATTTCATCTAAAGACGGTGCTTTTCTCCACAAGGGCGCATTAAGCTCTTTTTATTCCTAGAATCAATTGAAATTTAATTAAATTCCGTTCAGTACTTTATTTCATGAAGGCCTTCTCCTAGGTGATTTTGGAGCGCTATTAATGTTGAGTATGAAGGTGAGTCAAGTAAATCCTTGAATAAAAGGGATGCAGATTTTAGCAATACAAAGTTTTGGCTGGTGCTTTCGAACAGCGATCAAATGGGTACGAAATCAATATTGAGTTGAATAAATGGAGAGCCTTTGATCTCGAATAAACTGCTCTCGAATTATCTTCTAAATTTAAGCTCCAATAACTTAATAATTTTGTGCATCGAAGTGAAGTTCGACGTTATAAAACGTATGTGCTCCCTGCTGTTTGAATAGTGGACTCCACCGTTACTTGCTGGGTCACTTCCGACCTGAGTAATTTATATCCCTAATGCAATCAAGAGGATGATATTTGTATAGTCTGCCGGGGTGCATGCTAAAATAGCTTGGCCCTCGCTGTGCATTAACCCTCCGCTCCCTCTGTCATGTCTGGGCGGTGGTCCACCTAAGTGCTCGATGAATTGCCAACTCATTTCTCTGCTTCAGGATATTACCTTGTTTTTGTACTATTCTATAGAACGGTGCCCTTTGTGGGCATCGAGTTGGAATCCTGATTCCTTATTGGATGTGATGTCCAAGTGCAGTACTTCGTCCTTCAGATAGGACGTTAAATCGTCGTCCTCTCGGCTCTTTCGGTAAGGGGGGCGGATATTTTTCCAAAAGCCAGGCGAAAAGGTCGTCCTGCTAGTTCCGACATTCGCAGCGCCAACCTCAGGGGGGTTTCCCAGTAAGGCCATTGGTAAACAAGTATCTATGGACTTGTTTCCCACTTAGAGAAAGAGTTCAGTAGTTACTACGTAGAGGCAGGGTCCTCTGGATTGCCGATAATACAGTACATGAGGGAGTAGTGTTGAGAACGGCCATCCAGAGGACTCTGCGCAGAGGACTCTGCTAGCGCCATCTTCCGGCCTGCCTAAAAACGCGCGATTTACACAATTACAGAAATTGTATGAAACTAACGTGCTTGACAATGTGTGGATTATAAAGTGTATGATGAGCTAGGACTTCATTATTAATTTTCGCATCGCCTCCTACAGCCAAATACCGTTGTAGCAAAAGTGGTATTTTTAGGTGTGTTCCAATTTTTTTCTCCAATATGTTTTGAATCAAATAATTACAAAAATTAATGTCCTTGCGTCAATGGGTGAAAATAGATATTTTTAATGTATTAGCGCTTCATCCTGTCGATGCGAAATCAACGCCTCGAAATGTATATTTCAGGCGTGGTATCTTTCCCCCTTCATCAACCTTCAACTGGTACCCTCTCATTTTTTTGTCCAAATACAAGATTGAGTTAATACCGTTAGTATTTGTATGCAATTTATGCAAAAGCGCTAGCGCTTAGTATATGTTGGCCAAGCCCGTACCAACTAGTGACTGGATGATTGTCTTGGAAATACAGCTAGTATATCTGTAGCGGGATACACGTCATTATGTGGCGTCTCGCTTTTTTTTTAAAGTGCGATCTCTTCTTTTGTGTTATATATTGGCATACGAGACGGTTTTTTTTGTATTTCGCTCAATAATTTCGATACGTATAACTATACGTTCTCCACTCTTCAAATCCTGTATTGGCTTTACATACTACGAGTAAAGGGTTAGTAATTCGCAATTTGTATTCATATGGTTAGCAATTCTAGACTAACACTGAAGCACAACACAGTGCCCTTAAAATTTAAAATTACATTATACAGTAGGTATGAGCATATGATGCTTTTTTAATCTACAAAAGCCACCCTTGATGCATGTAGATAAACGTAGTACTATATTTCATTCAGGTATTTTTTTTAAATTGGAAAGCTAAATAATACACGTCAGTATGATATATATTTTTTTAGTGTTGATATCTCTCAATTTGGATAATTGATGATATCATCAGGTGTATTTGAACTTTACTTGTTTCTTTTGTATTTCCTGAACGATGAACTTTTTTTCCACTTGTTTCTTGTCTATGATTTTACTCCTGCCGGAACTTAGGGTGAAAGTATTAATTTTACATTCTTTTCAGTCAAGTTTTCCACTGGTCATTAGTTTGATTGCATTACCCGTAAGAGACCAGTGTGGTAGCTTGCTTCAGTAATATTGTCCCCTAACCTCTATTCAAGCGCAAATTTAAGTGTTACTCAAGTGTGCTACTCAATCATCGTGATTGTTTTTACAAACAATGTTTTGGAGTAATCGGAGCTTATCAATAAGCATGAAATAACTTCATTCGACCGAAGAGCTAATTTGGCGCGGGGATGAGAATTAGATTTCATAAGTTCGATTTTCACTTCACCGGATTCAGTGTAAATGCTGTTATACGACCGAGAATATTCTCGCGGTACTAATACCTTTAATATCTTCCTTAACCGGGCCTATTAACTTTAACCTGACATTATAAAACCGGGCCCAATTTTACGAAGTCTGGCTAAGCTAATAGCAAGAACACGTTGCCTTTCGTTAACTTGATATGAACTGAGATCTCATGTTTGGTGTGACGTGCATTAGACTGTCGATTATTTTTCTTGGGCATTATCGATTTGAGAAAGAAAATGTTTCACCTGCGTTTATGTAAGCCTTAATAATTTTTTCTTATCTGAAGTTTCGAGCATTGAATATAAATTAAAGCTATGACTATAGGTTACCACTATGTTTTGTGATCAACGACCTGGCGTTCATTTTATGCCACCAAATAACTGAATCATTGACTTAATGTTTACATAGTAGAAATAAAAGCCAACGCATAACATAGATTTTGACAGCACCGTATTATTGAAAAAAGAAGCCCGCTCTTTACCAAGAATCATACGGGATTCAATAAAGATAGCAAAAACACCGCAAAATTTCAACCGAGAGGACGGCTACATCCTCGCCACCGCTTGGAAACGGCTCTTCAATAGTACCGACCAATCACGGCACTCCTCCACCCTAAGGCGCGAAACGGTAAAGCATAAAAGGACGGACCAAACCCAATTCAGCGGACCTGAGGAAGCCAGCTGGAACGCTGGCGAAATACTGTCCATCAAAAATGGATAAACGCGGATGGAGACCCGGAAAACCATTCTCTTCATCAAAAGAACTCCGCGGAAGCCTTGACGAAAACGAAATGTCTTGGTGCCTCGCTCCATTTTTATGCTGTGTGTCTTCAGCAAGCGCTAGAAAAATTTATGGATGCACAAAAGAAAGTATACTATGCATTTCTGGATTTAGAGAGGGCATGTCACAGGGTAAATAGAAATAGGGTGTGGAAGATTGAGTGTGACTATGTGGTGAATGAAGAGTTATTGAGTAGTTTTAAGGCAATGAATGGTAAAAGTAGGGAAAGTGTGAGAATTAACGGGGTCTTGAGTGACTAGTTTGGAATAATACAACGAGTTAAACAAGGATGCAAAATGTCACCGCGTATGTTCTAGTTTTAATTGATAAATGTGTATTTTTTAAAAATATTTTTATTTATTGTGTTTGTAGTTCACCCAACATGAAAAAACAATCACAGGATGAACTAAAACAGTTACAGTCAAGGCTGTCAAGTCAAGGCTGGCTGAAACTGTACATATACACTATCTTAAATTAATGAACACATTGTGAGCTTTTGATAAATTTTCAATTAATTTATTGCGAAAGTGCTCCTTGTCCTTGACCAACTTTAGACCTTTGAAGAAGTTATTATAACTACTACAATTCTATTTAAGGGTGCATTTTTAAAGTGGGTGTTTGTGATGTATGTAAGTATAACGTCGGTGTAATGGTTGGAGAGGTGAATAACCATATTTTTCCTCCACGTGGATGATGCTTTGTTGGTGCCTGAGAGTCCACAGTTAATTACAAAGGTTTTTAAATAACTTTTGTAAAGAAATAGAGAATGAAATTGAGGGTAAATGCGTCGGCAAAGACCCAAGTTGTTTGTGACTGGAAAATGGAAAGAATGCTTGTGTGATGAGAGTAAATGATCGATTATTTGAAATAGTGGACGATTTCATGTACCGTGGTCGAGTGTTTGCAAAAGACGGAAGGATAGATGAGGCGGTAAATAGGCATACGGAAACGCTGGAGAGAAATTCGTTGGCCATATGTGTCGTTTTTCATGGGAACGAAAATCACAGTACAGAAAAACCTTTCTCCTCCCGAATTAGCTGCATGGCAACGTAACCTGAGTATTCCAGAATTAGCATTAATGTTAGTTGAATGCAGTAGGAATGGGGGACTTGGAAATTGTTTGCGGTAAAAGTTGAAGAACTCGGGTTGCGAATGAGCTCGGACTGAATGTGGGCTACGGAAGAATGTGGAATGGATGGAACAGTGGTGAACATAAATGTGAGGCGTATGCTTTGTTGGATTGGCCATGCTGGTAGAATGGATGTGAGTCGAATAACGAAACAGATATATTAGTGTGAATAGTGCTAAAGGAAGGTGATAGACCGAGTCAGCAATGGGTGAAAGCAGTGGAGGAAACTCTAAATAGGAGGAATATTAAGAATCCAAATGGAGGAGTCCCAAGAATAGGAGAGCTTGTACGAAGCAGTGCAACAATGTAGTAGGAGTGAAAAAGGTATGCAAAGACAGGGAATTCCGGAGGAAGTTATTATAAGAGAGCCAGTTTCCTAGGCCTAACAATAATTAAGCTTTTTGACTGTCTACTCCGAAAGAAAATGGCGTGATGGGTATGTAAGTATGTGTAGAACTTCCTAATTTATTCAGATCGTTGGTGTTGAACTCATGTGAAGATATTACTTTTTAGTTGTCACCGGTGTTTTCTGGTTGTCAAGAATCTATATATTAAACAGTTGTTTAAATTTATTAACTGTCTTTAGTGCTTATTTGAGCCCTCAAATGGGTCCAAATAGAAGGAAGTGCGAAATAAGCACTAAGCACTTCCGAGTTGAATGCTTATTCCGTCCTTGAGGGAGCCATCAAGGGCCAACTTTCCGCTACAGCATTCCTTATTGGTCTCATTTAGAGTGAGGACGGCAAATATTAGTCGCACACTGAGCTTCGTTGCCACTTTTTCCTCACTATTCGAGCGAACATTGTTATTACTAACTGACCTGTGCAGTTACTACGAAGCCGTTGTCTCACGGCCAACATTTTTGATAATAATTGACAATACGGTTGGTTTGCCGTATGACTGGTATAAAATGAATAGAAAAATCATTTTTCCTTAGTTACCAATTAATGAATCAAATAACATTTTTTCATATTCTGCTTTCCACACTGTACTAAAACCCGTTTGATCAATAGTTTTGTCTAAAATATAGACCGTAGGACGTCGGCTCTTCTTTTAAAATGTGTTTTCATAGAATTTACGGCTAAATTTCCTCTAATAAATGCACCTACGTAAATATATTAGCCCTCATGTTCCACCTGCAAGTACTTATTTCCATATCACGCTTGTTTTCAGCTTGGAATACATCATAGACCTTGCCATAATTTTTCTCTGTCCTTCTTTCTTCAATGCCCTTTTTGAATTTTTAATAGCCTCTGAACCTCATTTATTGCTCTTATGCATTCGAGATTCGTTATTTCAATTCATTACAATCTTCCTCTCTTTGCCTAACGTAGTGTCTCTTCTTTTGGCTTTCCTTTTGTAACTTCGTATTCAATGGAGTGTTTTTGGCACAGAAACGTCTTTTCGAATCGAATGAATTTTTCAACTCTTTGAATTCAATGCACGCCTTATATTTTGAAAAGGTGTAATATTCAGATATTTAAACTCTGTGGTGTTACATTAAAGTTATGTTTAATATGAAAAATGGTGCAGTCTTTATTATTTTTGGAAATACCCTGAAGTTTCCTAAGAATTAGTTTATGCCACGGTAAGAATTGAGTATGAGAGGTAAGTTTTTTACTTCGGGTTTAACCATTTGGTTAAGGGTTCACTTCATTTTCACAGCGGTTGAATTTTCAACGTATTTGCAGTCCACGCAGAATCTCCTCCACTAATCTCAAGTTATATTGTGACTCTATGATAAATGCCCTCTTTATTTATCGAAACTGTTATTTTTTTATTTTCCTTTTTGTGATGAAATTAAATTTCCCTAAAAACTTCCAGATCTTTTCCCACCCAAAACAGACGTGATAAGGTACACACTTTTGTTTTGAGTGATTCTTCATTTTCTTGTGTTTTATTGCGGGTACTTGAAATCTTTTCTCAAATACTTTCGGGATACCATTATTGGTTTTACCATGAAAGCATTTTTTACGTTACGGTGAAGACTTGGGTTTTCCTGATTGGATAGGTGTAGCGTATGAGGTTAAAATTTCAAAATACGTAAGCGTAAGGATTTGAGGAAATTTGGATGACTTACAATTAGACTTGAACTTTTGTTTAAAAGAACGATAATTAAGCAACACATCGTGTGTAATCATTAGTGATACCTCTATTTATGGCGGTGAATTTGGCTGAATCATCTCTGTGTTGAAGGTATGTAAGTATGCACCTCAATGTTTCTGGATTTTAATCTACAAAGTCAAGGTCCGTGAGTTAAATTTTGATTTTCCACAGCAATAATTTTTCCTCTAATGGACTCCTGTAATATGCTAAGTGTATTCTTTACCCCTTTCCTATCAGTCCAAGTGACTTTGAAGACATTTACCATATAACGCACTAACCAATGAATATTATAACTCACAGAGACTATATAGTGGTCCATTAAAAAAACTACTTTTTTGTACTTTTTTAGCAGGTCGAACAAAAATAAGACGGTTGCACGCAAATGAACATCCTATCTATCGTATATAGTAACACAAATAAGTATTTATTTATTTTTATTCTTAAAATAACTCTTTGAAGTTTATAAGTGTGTTTGAAATGAGGGCTGGGAAAAGACTGCTGAATAGGTCGATGGGCTGAAAAGAAGGGAAACAGGTCTTAGCTTTGAAAAGGTGGCTGGAGGTGATGATTTGGTAGAATCGGTCAATGTAAAAAGTAGCGAGATGCTAGACGATTGATCGTTCGATCGATGTAGTTACGATTCTTAAGAATTGAATCGGAGGAAAATAATTAGCTTTGAATAGACAAATAGGAGGCAAGAGTAGGCTTAAAAATAAAGAAGCAGTGGGGGCATTATTGGTAGCATTCCTGTTCAACGCCTGTGGTTATTTTGCTCTCTACCGACTGCCACTTGCAGACAGGGGCAACAGTACGTGGACGAATGGTGGGATCATCCCTCTGAATCCGAGCCGAACCCAAGGAAGTTTAACCATGGTGCCTAAGCTAAAACCGGTCTGTATCTATCGCGGCAGGCCGTTGCCAAAAATCGACGTGATTATGGCAGGCAATAAAAACTTACCCTAGCCGCGTGGAAAAAATGATACTGTTCTTAAGGTTGGTGTTGATTTTTAATGCATTGCTACAACTCTGTTCTTCCATCTTCAAGCGTCTCGAGTTTCTTACTAACTAAAATAATTTCTTTTTAGTTTCAAAATACTACTCACCTTTCTCATTTCGCTTAACTTGCCCATCATTCCCTTCCCCCTAAAAGCAGGATCATGTGCTTCCCTTGCTTTTGAGCTGAACGAAGACTTTTCGGGTCTTCAACCGAGTGAGTAGTTATCTTTCATCCTGTCACCTGGCTGAGGACTCGAGAAGACTTCAATCAGCTCATCCCCACTTCCTTAGCACTGCACTCTCATTTACAGGAGTTTTTATTGTAGTTTTTAGGGCTTATCGTATCCCAGTCAAGACGAATGATTTTCCCTCTCTGGAATATCGCACTTATGTGCACCTTCGTGTGACCCCGTAAAGGTTATACCGTGGCTATACCCAGTATCCCCAAAATTCGTCAAAAGAGCGAACACTTCTAAGTGTATTGCATATGTGGCTTTATCTGTGGCGCTAAGTGCATTCTTTGAGCTGAATTTGTGACATCATATGTCCGGCAGTCCACAAGAACTGGTCCTTTTAAATACCTCAAAAATCCACAGGGGAGGAGGATGGCTTGGTAGCTTAATTGGCTAAAGTACTCGACGAGAAATCAAGGGATATAGGTTCGAATCCCGGTCGTGGCGAATTATATTAGTCTGTGGAATATCGCACTTATGAATGTTTGGCCGCAAACCATCATATAAGGCCCTTACCCAAAAACTTAAAATGATTTAGAGGTGAACGTTTAGAATATTTAAGTCAAAATTAATGTTTATATTGTAACTTATTTTATCCATCCATCCATATTGTTTTTTTCTTTTTTTTCTTTCTCTTCATGTTATAATGTATGTAATCAGATTATTTTATGTGCATGTCTACTTCCATTGCCACCAGGCAGTTTCCTACTTGCAATGAAAGTTTAAATAAATAAATACTTTTTAATCCTCCTTCACACTCATATCGAGTGCCTCCTATCCATTCTAATTCATTCCTTCTGCCAAAAATATTGGAAACATGATAGTGATCCTTTGATTCGTATGTGACGCAGTTCTTCCTTTTAATTAATTAAAAATATTCTCTTGCTTCATCCCCCTTCTATCCAATACCTTTCGTCACCGAATCGTTAGTTTTTACGGGCCGCCCACTGCCATGGAGGTATCCACCTCCCTTATCTGACTGGAGTATCCTTTATTGGAATTTCGGCGTGATGGTCACTTCGTAAACCCATCAAGCGGTAGAGTCACTCCTGAAAACGCCCTTCTCTCCGAAATCCAAGCCGCTTGCCGGACGGTTCAGCCTCCCTGCTCCCTTTCTTCCCTTCGCTTATCCGTCTTCTGTTCCCATAGCATCCAACATTTTTTCCCCTGCCTTCTGTTTAACCCTCGTCTCCCCTCTGGACAACAGTTTCTCCATCATCAATCCACTCGGTTTTCATAGTAGCTCAGATGATAAAAATCTCCAAATATCCTTTCCACACCTTAGCAAGTCTGATAGCGGTGTTGGTCATGAAAAAAATGAGGCGGGTCCGTGGGAATTTTTTATTTTTAGTGGCTGAAATGTGATCCTATATCGAAGAATAAAAGCTGGGAATGTGTTTCATTTATGTATTTGAAATTTAATTTTTTAAACTTTTCATATTCTTCCTGTATAAATTTATTAATTTACGCATTCTACTACAGTTTTCACGTTGAAAATATATCCAACTAGTAAACTCGTTTAAAAGGAATGAATATTTTTTTCGTCAATTTGGAAATTAATTGGATTTTTCGGGAAACTTTTATTTCGATGAAGTTTCTAATTGTAAGTAATTTGTTTGTATCAGGTGAATCACTTTTTCTTTTTGTGCAGCAAGATGTTTGGAAACGGGTAGCATTCAAGAATAAATGCTAAAGCGAAAGGTTTACCTGCTGGGTACGGCTAAGAAGTAACCGTTAGCGTGAAGGGAAAGGTAAATTCTTGGATGAGAAGGGCGTCCGTCATTTTATAGTTTGGGAAACTTAAACTTCAAGGAAAAAAGTTAAAGATAAGTATGTTTGTGATGGAAATTTGCAAAAAGATTGACGAAAAGAAATAAAAATATTCTGATTATTGTAGTTCGAGAACGGAGGAGATTTTAACAGGATATTTAAATGAGGCGCAATATACATGGATTGTGGAAATTAAAGCTGAAATGAGATTGAAAGCATTGCTAGCAGAGACAATGTTTAGAAGGTGGGGAAGAGCATGAAAATAATTATCCTGAATATATATTAATGGTACACCGATGAATGAAACCGACTAGGATAACAAGAAGTATTAATTTAACATCCAAATTTGAATTAGTTTATTTTCAAACACAAATATTGCTTGGAATCGGTAATGACGCCATCATGCGAGCACTAATGTCAACGTCATCGGCGACCGATGTGACTGATAACCATCCCATTAGGCACGAGGGAGAGGTTGGCACAGCCAGACCAATGCGGTGCAGAATACCACATAGTCTTCGGTGTAACAGACGGGGAGCATGTATTCTCGGTTCACCCCATGATCACACGGCTTTGCTTGTGCAACCTCCCCTAACAAGGCAATACTGTGCTTGTTGCATTTGATTAGAAAACTAAACGAAACATTGTTTGAACGATATATGAGAGAGCACAACTTTTCAAAACGATTAATACTAGAAACCAATGTTTCCCAAACATATTAGAGCCACCTTGGTGCTATAATCCTATACCCGACGCCCTCCAAGCGTAATATTAATAATAATGAACTACATGACTAAAGATTACAATATTTATATTAAAACCAATTGTAATTTATCTAATATACAGGGTGATTACAAAAGAATGGTCGGTTATCTGTATTTTCAAATGGTACCAGCTACATAACTGCGAGACCTCTTAAAATAACCGATATATTCTCTAGTTTTGTTGGAAATAAAGTATCACAAATGTTCAATATGTTCTCCTTGAATAACCCGAACAATGTCAAGTTGATATTCCAATTCCTCCCACACACTATGAAGCATGTCAGCAGTTACCGTATTCACAGCCAAAGTTATACGTCTTTCAATTCCTCGCTGTTAGTAGGCAATCGCGGCACAAAGACATAACCCTTGACATATCCCGACAAAAAAATCACATGGTGTGAGATCAGGTGACCTCGGAGGCCACAGATGAAGGGCGAGGTCTCTCCTTGCAGATCGGCCAATCCATCATTGTGGGTAGATCTCATTAAGATGGAGTTCGAGTTACTCAAGGGGGACATATTGAAGATTTTTGATGTTTTTTTCCAACAAAACTGGAGAATGTACCGGTCATTTTAAGAGGTCGCCTAGCTCTGTAGCTTGTACCGTTTGAAAAGTATAGATAGTTGAAACTGACGCATTCTTTTGTAATCACCCTGTATATTAAATCCAATTGATATATAGTTTTACTTTATCCCAGGCATGTATGTAAGTTCAGGAAAAGCCAGAGCTTAGATAAAAATAAAATGGAGCTCACGGGCGATTTGAAAATTTACAAAAAAATTAATTCTCAAAATAATTATTTTGAAAGACTGACGTTGAACACTATGTGCCTTAATTTACAATGTGAAGTTAAAATTGTGGAGAGCATATGTTGAGTTGAAATAGTTCTTCGCTCCTGGAAACCATTAAATGCAGTTTTATCTATTTACCTATTGTTAAACTAGGTAAAGGAAAGTTGCCAAAGACCATCGCCTATGGTTATCGTTCGGTCAGGGCCCTGACTTCAGCAATCCCCTGCCATCCCCTCGTTCTTTTTCGCCACCCCCTTTGTAGTACCCACTTAGGAACCAATGGTATACACTATAAAGAGCATTTTGATCAGTAAGAAAGAGTATTGACAGGTCATGATCAAATACGTGAGCACAAATGTGCTACTTGACGAATATTATTCAGCCCATAGCGCGAGCAGTAGAATAATGGATACCTTTAGTCACTCTATGTTATCAGGGCTGTTTTAGGGTAATGTGCACTGCCCAAATAAATCTAGGCCATGAGAAAGGCTCTTTCACCTTATATGATTCACCAATACTCTTTTGCTAGGTACGATTTATTAAATAGTTTTATCATCCTCTTAGGTCAAGCAAAGCAGTTATGCGTTTAGGTATGGGGTTCTCTTGCCTTCCTATGAGCTCGTGAGCTAATTTTAGGGCCAACTTTCACAAGATGGTAGGTAGTCGGCATTGGCCATTTGGCCGTCTCATATAAATGAAAGCAAAGCTTAGAAATTGTTAATAGTTTAGAGAAAAAGACTGAACCATCATCAGTAAGAGGGAGAAACGCTAGCAGTTATTGAAATATTAAAATTATCATGTAAATAATCGAGTTACAAAAAATATATTTTTTTCGATTTGCAACAGAATTTGATAAACGTCTAAATTCTCTTGGTATTATCCTCTTGAGTACAAACACAAAGGATTTTCCTCTTTTGCGTCAAGGCAATTTAATTTAATTTAATGAGTTCCGATAAATTTTTTATGTTACTGAAAGCGATTGTATTAATATAACATGATATATTGTTCTCAGTGGAAATTTTATAACATAATTTCAAGAATAAATCCTCTCGTGGAAGTAAAATAATGCTTTTAATTTTAATTCAGGTAAGTGTTTAAAAGGCGTACAATTTTATCACGCTTTTAGCGTACTTCCATCTTGATGCATTTTTATGCTCATAATTTATCATTCTACTAAACGGAAGAAGTCTTGTCTGTAAATAGTGCCAAGTCAAAAAATCAAATTTCAAGCTGAGAGCCAATTTTCTTCAGAAACAACAATAAGCGTTGCTCATTTGAAGCTTAATGTTACCATTAAACCCCGTAATGACCTATGGAGTTATATTATTTGTTAGCGATCAAATAAGCAATAAACCAGTGTGATGAATTTCGTCGAAATAGACTTGACAGAGATTTGAACCCGGATCTCTGAGTTGTCCGTCAGATGTGCCAGCCAGTTACATCACCACGAACGAACAGACCTTTTTGCCACGGATAAGTATGCTGAATGTGTTTTTGATGGCAGATATGAAAAGAAGATAATTTATATTTCACTGCAAATGAGAGTAGTATCAACGGAAAGTGACGGTGTCGGTTTTTGCAGTGGTAAATGGTTAATGTCTTATACTTCTCGCCTCTTTGTATAAGATTGTATGGCCATAGTTAATATTCGGCGCTACAGCAGCATTGAATACAGAATATATGTACCCCATCTCTTTTGGGTTGCATTATTCAGGAAAAATTATATCATATTATAAACGGAGTAAAGGCTTTAGGAAGGAATTGACAGTTCCTGGAAGAATAAGGTCACGAAAGACATCACTCAAGTGTTGTAGACTGGAATATTTTTGTAGTCCTAAAATGTAAGCATCTTCCACCTGATTCATGAGGAGATGACTAAGTCACGAAATGCTGTTATATTTGTGAATGGGTTGTGGCCCTTAGACACACATTCAAAATCACATTATTATTGGATTTCAAGGCTTCATTCATTGTATCTATCTTTTTGCGAGTAAAATTCGTACCAAAACGCATACCCTCTCTTTTGTTTTGAGTTGAGGATTTAATGATATGAATAAAAATGGCGATTGAGAAAGCTTTTGACTTATTTTGTTCAGATTATCAAACAATGTGGCCTATTTGCAATAAAAACAGGTGAATGAAGTCATAAAAGTGGGAAAAAATATCAAGTGATGACACTTTTTCTGAGTTGGAAATGCGGTACGATTAATAAATAAGCTCTATTACGGTATTAGTTGTCTGGTAGTTCCGTTTCTCAGTATACGAAATCCAAACCAATTTCAGCTAAGTACGAAACGCTTGAAGCATTATAGTTCTCAAAGAATTTCCGGAAATTTAATTTTCGTTATCTGCCAATTCAACAAGAGAAAATGCTAAGAGATGTCCTCTACGGTGATTTACGGTTTATCGCTCTGTTAGGCAGAAGTTCAGAGCAATCCCTCTTCTTTGACTCAGAGAGAAAAAAAGACTTGGTGAACCATAATCGCTGAATGGATCGCGGGAGTACTAGGTAACTACCAACTGGAACTCGTATTCTGCCAAGGCAAGGCAGAAGTCTCCCAGAACCGACGGCAGCAATAGAATAAGTCAAAGGGCTTACGTTTGAGGTGGGTGGGGGCGGGAAGGATTTTAAATCGTTTGATTCATCGTATGGTCGAGTCGGAGAATGTGATCCCACGAGCGGTTGCCTGTCGACTGTTGTTAGTCTATCTCAAAGGATCCGGTGCATTAACCCTTCCACCGCTCTTACCCCGTAATCCTTTTTTGGGTTCCCATGATTCCCTTCTCTTGTCTATATCCGCGGCCGCTTCTGCCCCACATAACATTGCGGTCACGCCCAGCATCTCCTATTTTTTTCATTCCCCCCCAATACTTTCCCTTAAATCACTTTGTTCCACTCTATATACGTCTCACTCTTACTCTCTTTTCCAGCCATCTCTTGTATTTCGGAGTCGAGTGTGATTCCGGCTCCTCCCTTTTGCTCTCTCGTCTTCTCTCCACGTTTACTCATATCTTCCTCCAAACGTCCGGCCTGAGCCGGCTTGTCACATTAATCACTCGACATCGACATGATCATTTGTTATTTCCCGCCGTCCGTAACCTTTCTCCTCCTCCTCTCCCCCTACGCTCTCGCCGAATCTCTTTTGTTTACCCGTGCCGACGTCCTTATCTGAAAGCCAAAGGATCCCGTTTCCGGCTCCGTTCTATTGCCTCACCCCACGCTCCCCGTCCACTCGCTCTGGACATTAATTGACAGGGATGTCGTATCTGCAGAATCGAAGCGAGATCTGACAAAACGATAAACGATTATTTACATGCTTGGTTTTTGAAACAGCTATTGTTTTTTTTCCTCTTCTCCTGTATCACGTAAGAGGAAAAGAAAGAGCTATATTTTTTTAGCATTCCCATAAAAGCAGAAGTTGGGAGCATTTCGACATCGTATGGTTTTATTTCAATTAAATATTCCTTCAGTGTGGACTGTGAACCGTATTTTTTTAAAAACATTTCCATCCCTGAAGTAGTCATTAACTTATCAAGTTTGCTCAGTCACCAAGCTCAGGGAAAAGATTTGGATCATGAGTCGCTTCGTGGTTTTTGTACATTTGTGACACATATTGAACTAACTATTATCACTGCAGGAATATTTAAAAGAAAGTTATCATAAAGATTGAGCATTCGCGAGTGGATAGACTTATTTTATAATGGCCTCTTTCTTGCGGCGATGCCTTGTTAATTCGTATATTTCCGTGGAAAACGTGTAAGCTTCCATATGATAGTTGTATTTTCTAATGCGGTAATGCTGATCAAAACATTGTCCCAAGTTCTGGCTGCTTCAGCCGATGGTTTCGAAAGACTGGTCAGGATAAGGGATCCTTCTGGGAATAAGAACCTATTTAAAAAACTGGAAAACCATAATTTGTTGGTTTTGTGTCTGGTATTAGGTTGGTTAAATTTAGCCGACGACAATCTTTAGCTATTTTTTTAAATATTGCGAGCAAGTTGCTTATGCTTGAACGTTTTTTGCTAATGCCCTTGAGAAGTTATAATCTCGCCGAATTTTTATAATTTGGATGACAGTCCTGTCCATGACAGTTTAAGTGTAATAACTGAATTTAATTGTGAAAATTTTCGTTTCATTCGTTAAATATACCTGAAATAGATTATAATGTATATTAAAGTATATATTTTAACTGTAATCAACTGCTAAAATATGTGGTCTGATTTCAGTTGCTTAACAAGTTCGTTCCAACAATCTTATTTATCGTCGGTTGAATCATTTGTTGATTAATGGTCCGTCGAATACTCCTTTTCATAATTTCTGCTTTTGTTTCGAAGTCGTATCGAACCAGAAACCTTCCAAAACTTATGTTCAGATAGCTCGGTATAATAAAAATTCCTTTTTGGCTGCCTTAATTGCATAGTGGAGCACTCACATAATTTCGGGAGGGATTACACAGGGAATATACTGTTACTGCATCTGTGGTTGAAATCAATTTGGTAACGCTTTGGAGACATTTGAGTGATTTTAGCAAATTTGAGTGATTGCTATCAACCTGAATGTCAAAAACTTCTGATTACTTCGGAATACTTTTTCGATTAGTTTTCTGGGAGCCCTCGAAAAATTGGATGTGACTATTGTTTTTTTTTGTTTCCTTCTCGTTTCATGCTGTCATTCATCTTTTGTTTGATGATGGATGAATTTATTTCCTGAAACGGAATCTCTGGTAGTCTTTGAGTTAAAGTGTGTTTTTGAAATTTGGTAGTCAGTGCTTCCCACCGTTTTCGAAGTTTATGATGAACATAGGAACAGAGCCGGATTACCAATAAGGCAAAGTAGGCAGAGTCCTATGTGTCCCGATGGTTTGGGGGCCCCGGAGTGGCCAAGAGAATTGTTTTCTCCTTTCTTCTCTTGCGACTTGTTTATTAACATGTTGCTTGTACTGCTTACAGGCCCCCAAGTGTGTTTATCCGTCACTGCATATAAATTAAAAATTTCCATGGATGCCGACTTCTGAATGCCTATCTTAAACGTGAAATGTTGAAGCCATGACAAAAAAACCAAAGCCCGAATTTCGCCTCCCTTGCAATGAGGTTTCAGATTAGGTGCGCATTCCGTATTTTTCTTTATCGTGGAGATACATTTTTCACTCTGACTGAGATAATGATCGTTTCCCAAGTAAGGAACTCAGAAAAGTACTAATTTAAACCCTGATAGCTGAAGTTAAAATGTGTCAGGTAGGTATTGCTACGTTTTGATTTTCCAGGTTACCAATCATTTATGCTACTGAAAAATGAGATTTTGTCATTATCATAAGCAGTCATCAATACAAAAATTGGTTTACTGTAGCTGGCCACTCCACTAATCTCTGAGTTAACCATTTTCTCCTAGCCCAATTCTTCTCTTTGGTGTCCTTGATCATTATCCTGATGTATTCAATTTTTGGTCTTCCTCTTTAGTTATTCCCATTCCTATGTGTCCCATTAGTTTGTCTCATTTTCTTCTCCTCAGAGATTTCTTTGTATATCTTAGAAGGCAGAATAGGTTTGTCAAACCTATAATTGTTTTTGCCTAACAGGACACGTTGTGCCCGAAACAAATGAAAAATTCTGCACGTAACTGATAACAAGTTCCACCCAGATCACATTAGTCCGCATAACCTTGGGATTTGCAAAAATATGAAGTAAGTATTCAGCGAGTCGTGACATGTTTAGATCGACGTCATTCAAGGGCAACGCGATTCTCGATTACTGTTTCGTGACAAGCACATGCATACGATCATTTCTGGCATCATTGTGATAACCTCTCCTTTAACTGATCTATATGGAGGTACTCATCATAACACTTAATTGTAATACTCAGATGACTACTAATGTTTTCTCCTTGGTGGTTATCGTTAAACGATCCAGGTTTACATCGAAATCAATTTCGGCATTTATAATTTAATCTGTTTTAGAAGTGCCGGCGAATTCGATGTCTCGAGTACTCACTACTAACCGTCAATGTGATGGGCCTCTATAATCGATATGAATCCACAACGAGTTTGTGTCGCGATAAATTGACGCTAGAATGGAGTGGAACTTGCGATGGATGAATTGCCGTTGGGTTAAGTTGACACCGCGATAAAGTCTGTTCAATGGATTGGCCCGCGATTATCTGTTGCGATAAGATGACGCGCGAAAAACTCAATAATGCGTCGAATCTCATGAATGTTCAAGGCAGATCAGGGAAATAAAACTTGACGACTAGCATCCTGTTATTGGCTGACGATTATAGTCATGTAATGGCATTGTAAACTAGTTCTCTTTCTCTGAGTTTTATTAACTGTGATAGCTCACAATTTGAGATTGTAATTAACAGCTCCGTGGGTGCTTGACGTTACCCGTTGTTAAAATAATCTAATCAGATTAAATGTAGCATTGGGAGGCGATCAATAAACTTTATTTGTATTTCTATTTAATTTTTAATAAAAGAATATTTACATGTCCGTGAAATATGATATGTATAATATATTTCACGGACTCTTGGAATTAGTTTTGAATAAAAATTATAAATAGAAATGTAAAGTTATTTTCTGGCCGTCTTCCAATGCTACATATAGTTTAATTAGTTTATTAACAACGGAAAACATAAAGCACCCACGGCACTGTTAATTAAAATCTCAAATTTTAAGCAATCACAGGAAAGAAAACTATACCTGAAATCCTTCGACATGCTCCCCTGCACATTGAAAATATAAAACCTCCCAAAAATTGACTGTAGCATTTTATTACGATTGTAATATTATTGTTAACGTAGTTCAAAACGCCAATCAGTTGTTGGGAGGTTCTGTGATATATAATGTGCAGGGAAATATGTTGTAGGATCTGCGGATATGTTTAATTAAGATAATTACGTGATGGATGGTTGGATGGATAATAACATGGTTATTTTAGACTAGCTATCAATACAGGCCATATAAGTTTTACCTCAATTTAAAAAATTGCAAGTAAATTTATTCGAAGTTTCAGGATGTGAGTTTAACCCTTGCATTGATGTTCAATATGCATACATAACTCACAATGAGCTTTCTTCAATTGTTTTAGGATGCTGATAAATTTGCTAGAATGTCATTTCAGAGGAATTGTGACGAAAAATAGAAACCTTATTTATGGTTGATTGTTTTAAATATAGTTGTCATTCGCTTTCAGTGTCCAGTTAAGCGGGGAATCAGTGTATATATCTACTCAGGGAACCGGTCTAACGTGCCTTAGATATTTCATTTTTCCGACTTTTTAAAAATACCAACGTTCAAATTTTGCCAAGCGTAAATGAAAGCTACGAAACAACACATTGATACAATATCTCTCTCTTCCCCACTGTTCACAAACCTCTCTTCAATTAAATACTTCAACAACTCATTGCCTGTTCATACATACTTCATTCTCTTAATCAGCCATATTCGGATTTACTTAACCAGTTTTCTCTGCTTCCGTCATT
This sequence comes from Pyrrhosoma nymphula, assembly GCA_963573305.1. Taxonomy (NCBI): domain Eukaryota; kingdom Metazoa; phylum Arthropoda; class Insecta; order Odonata; family Coenagrionidae; genus Pyrrhosoma; species Pyrrhosoma nymphula. The sequence continues at coordinate 94,085,236 of OY754337.1, forward strand.
GTAGCATTCATTTGTTATACTCACTTCCCACCCAGATAATTATCTCCATTCTTATCCGAGTCCACATATCATGCGATCCTTCAGTCGTCCTTCACCTAATCACCTATATAACTCAGTCTACACTTTGAGTTCACTCATATACACCCTCCTCTTTGTAAATTAATCCTTAGACAGCGTAATTTTTATGCAACCTATTTTCACCCTATGCACTTCACAGATGTCCCAGTCATTCCGCTTGTTTATAAGAGCCCTTAATCTCTGTGAGAGTGATGAAATGAAGAGTCAGCAAATTAATGTCTAAGAGGATACTATACATTCCTTATGTCTGCTCAATGTTAGAGCGAGATATCTTTATTTGTAAAATTATATGAATTTTACTTCATTTTTAAGAAAATATGTACTACTTCATGAGACATTTACAAAAAAATAGAAGCCGTTTTCCATGGGATATGGTTACGGCTGTTCCACCAGAGGGACACAAAATAAAAGCACTGACGGATAGACCTCGTTATACATGTAAGATTACGTAGTTTATATGTTTCATCAATTATTTTAAGAAATAAATTTAATGCTCACCGTGATACATTTTATAAAATCGTAAAAAATTACTTCGGTTGTGTAGGCGTTTTATACGTACAGCGTGGAAGAAATGTCAATGAAAGATTCAAATAGAAGTACGATTACAGTGAAGATTAGTCATAAAAAGACAAATTTTTGGGCATTTATACTATTACATTTTCCTCATGTTTATTACAATTTCTTAAATTTTAAAATAAAACTCCAGTATGATCTCTGCTATGACAAAAGAAAAAATGCCGCTTACGCTACCTTAATGCGATTCAAACTTTATTATTTATTTAGTTAGTATAAGTGAGTAAGAAATGCACTTTTTTCATAGCATTATTGGTTTTTATCAATCTGAAATTCAATGGAAAAAGGATAACGATTGAACTTGTTTTCTGCGCACATGCGACCATATCGATGACTATTTGCAAAAGTAAACTTTCTACTTGATTACATCGATGGATGATGATGATGATGTATCAAATTGATTTGTCAATTGTTTTCTCTGAGATTTATCAATTTCTTGCGCTACATTTCCCCAACCCATGGTTGAATCAAGCGTCACCATCCTTTCTGTCATATTTTCGGAATGTCTTCCGAATTCTTATGGACTTCCCTTCAATCGACTACACTTTCTTCCAGAGTTTAGGCGTCCTCTTTTCTACGCAGGGCATTTTTCTTTTCCCCGGCTTTTATCAGGCCTCGACACTTTGCGTCAAGGCTAAACCTAAATAGAGACCTGACGAAAGTACTCGGGAAAAAACCCCCTCCCACCCCATACCTCCGCCACCCTTACCAACATTCTCACACCTTTCCGGTCCCTGAGTCAATTTCAGTCTGCCATTGGAAGTTTTCAAGAAGAGGTGGTTCCTTTGCCATTCCCTGTCATCCCAGCCCCCCCCAACCTGCCACAACCCTCTTCGCCATATTCCTCTTTCTTATTTCTAGATTCGAGCCGATTCCATTTGCACCGCAAACCTCTGGCGGGATTAGAAAAGTTGTTCCGGAGGGGAGGCTGAGAGCAGCGTCGGGCTGCCTCCCTCTTGACGGTCTCCGTTGAACGTTAAAGACTTCTCTCGCCACGGCTCGGATGTGGCGATGGGGATGAATGTCGGTTTAGAGAATCTGTGTTCTCATCTTCGGTGTCTCGTAAACCGGGTTGATACAACAGAGAGGTGGAGGTAAAGGTTGGCTATGTAAGTTAAGCCCCTCAGAATAGGTATTGACGTAAATTATATTATTTAAAGGATATCTGAGAGAAATGGGTGTATGTGGTCGAATCTGCTGGGAACATTCTTTATCCGTGACTCACGGATTTATTTATAGTTTGGCCATCCGATAACGAAACTTAAAGGGATCGGATTTGTGTGGTAGCCAGTGTATTGGAAATCCATCATGAGGGCCTAGGTTCGAGTACCAGAAGTGGCGGAGATTTTTTAGTGGAATCTCAACCCATGTTTGAGTGACATGTGGTGGGCACTTCAAGTGTAGTAATCCGTCCGTTGGGTAGGACTTTTCTTTACTGTGGACCCTTTTTTCGTCTTTTATTAAGGGCAGGCTAATTCAGAAGGCCGGGTTGTTCTCCAATCTTTCTCACTCCCCGAACCACCCCTCCCTCGTCAACGTACCTACATTATTTTATGGTGTTTCTAACAGCATGTTTTGCATGTTCTAGCTTCATAGGCAGATTTCCCTCTTAAGTAGCATGTAGAATATTATGTGTCATCGTACATGTGTGTCGTGCATGTGGGGATTCTTTTGCATGCTGCATGATGGTTTTTAGCTAATGATGGAATTGGTTAGTATCCTTAATACTCATGACCGTGCGGTGTGCATGTGGCGGACCGCTTGCATGCTGAATTTTGGTGACTTATAACCCCCTGCCAAACACCCTAGAGGTGGCTCGCAGGGTAACATGTAGATGTAGATTATTCCGTGGCGATCATGACCCCAGTAGTCTGTTGCCTCCCTCAAATAACCAATCAACCAATGAAACAAAATCGTGTTGAATTCTCATTAGTGATGACTGTCGACCCGAATTATGTCGCATCATCAAAAGCAGTTATCAACCCGTAGGTTGACTCGCTACAAATCTCCACTCCACTCAATATCATTGCAGATAAAAGGCCATAATTCCTGTTTGTCATTCTTCATAATTTGCTTCATGTGTTCCTTCTTCACAGTTATTCTTCCCATTCATTCTTCCTTCAACATAAATGTTTGGAGGTTGTGCCAAAGAATGTGATCTACCTATGAGTTCTTCTGTTGTTCTTCGCTGAGTTTCCATTAAGATTCACTTCTACTTTGATTTTGATGGGGTTTATTTGTCGATGATTTTATCAGTTTTTTTAATTTTTATAATTTTTATATAAATATGCTTGCTTCCAAACTTCGCTTTACTGCTATAATCATCCTAGTTTCGCCACCATCCATACACTCTCTACCAAAGCTACGAACTTGTCCTCCTTAACCTCTCTATGTGGTATATTTTATCTAGTTGGTCTTATTTTCTCCATCAACAAATGAATACAAAATCAAACAACGATGTGGTTAAAGAGTTGCTAATGGCGGATGATTTCGCTCGGATGAATGTTACCTTGCATTTCGTGTATAAAATCACGCCCGGAAGATTCCCTCCTTTTTCCAGAATCGCTTTTCCTGATGACCTTTTTCCCAAACGGTTTTTCCGAATTCCCTTTTACCGAATTACCTGTTTCCCGAACTAATTCTTTACCGAACGACTTTTTTTCCGGATTGGTTTTTGTTTGTTCCGAATGCGTTGCTATGAGACTATACTTTGTTTATTATGATTAAAATGGCCGAGGCTCTGATAATTATTGGCGAAACAAAGATGGCATTCGACGGATTTGTATTTCAAAGATCGAAGGTAAAAGGTGGTACCACGTATTGGAGAGTCCAAAAAGGAGTATGGTGAACACCAGAATAGGCTCAGAAATATTGTCACAGAATACGAAGAATATAAAAACGAGAGAAATATACTTGAGTTTCTCCGTACTCTGGCGCACAATATTGTTTTTAAAATAAATATGTATTTTTTGAATGTATATTATGTTGCATGGAAATAAAAATAAAAATTGGTTCGGAAAAAAGTGATTCGGGGAAAAGGTCTTCGGGAAACAGTAATTCGGGAAAAAAGACACGTCATGATTCGGGAAAGAAGTAATTCAGGGAAAACGGTCGGGTACCCGCCCGGGACGATATTATAAGAAATTTCAGGGTAAAGGAGAGGATGAAAAATACATATGTGCGTCTAAAAGTAAACTGAGACTCACAAATTTATCATATTATGGGCCTACTTTCAAATCTTTCCACGCGTTTTTCATGACTTGGAAATAATTCTGTAATGTTTCGAATTCCTCTACGTAAATTATCCGACACCGTTGAGGACGGATTTCGAAACCTCAGCATGAGAAACCAATGCTCTATTCACTAAGTCAATCAACTTCCCATTTTTTTGTTAAATAGAAGGACTTTATGATGCTAGAAAAAGCAGCAGAAAATAAGATTGGATTCATGGAACAAGGGGATAGGTGTTACAGAGAAAGACAGGAAGTTATTGGTGGAAGTTTGAAGGTTGCTTGGTTGAGGGATTGAATATGTAACAATGTCTGATTGTTAAAGATTGAAATGAGAGGAAAATTTTAGGTGAATGGAGAATTCGAAGGAAAGGAAATTATTTTATTGCTTATAAGCTTTTAGGAAACTAGGGAAAAGTGTGAGAGTAATTTAATTGATACCCCGTTGCCGGTAAATGCTCATCCTTGTCCATCAAACCTATAATACGACCATGTTGATGGGCTCTTTATAAAAATTAAGATTTTTGTATAATGTGTAGCAAAATTTTAATAAAATGATGAAGCTTTTTTATAGTCTTCAATTTTATGTTAAAGAATTGGGCCAGGTATATATGCCAACAAGTAACCCTAGGGAGAAAAACGTGAATGTCGTGTACAAGCAGCTACAAGAGATAGCTAGGAAGTCCCTGGCAAGAAAAACCTGATAGTAATAGGCTAGTGGAATGCAGTGGTGGGGAAAGGGAGGGACGGATTTCTAGTGGGAAGTTATGCCCTAGGAGAAAGAAATAACCGCGGTGAGAGAGCAGTCGAATTTTCGAAGAAGGTCAAATTTCGAAAATCGAAGATGGAGAAATAAATTCCTAGTTGTAGTAGGATGAACTTGGCTGTTTCACTTCAAGTTCCTTCTACTGGTGTAACGCTGCGATATATCTCCCACCAGGCTCACGAATCAAGTTAATGTGTTTCTTTTTCTCTAATCTGTGGTACATTTTAGTTCTTATTTATTCTTGGAAGATAGTATTATCTTTTTTACCATCACAGTATATTCCCTTTTTTATGGTAAACAAGTGCTTGTCTTGTGGTACAACCTCCTGTGGTTTCTATTTTTTACGTCTTATCTTATTTTTTTCGATCACTAATGACGATTGTATTTAAGAGATCATTCCAAGATCATGCAAAACACTAGAAGTGAAAGAAGCTGTGGCTCTGTCAGAAGCACCAATTCTATCACCTACTTAGGCAGTAGCCTTTAATTTGAACCCCATTTGAGATGCAGTAGGAACTGAAGAAAAATCGACTTCACTGCTTCTTTCGTGCGAAGGTTTCTGAGTAGCTTCCGTGTCACTGGTATCACAGTCGGGCGCAACATTTTCTCTAAGCAATTTTAGATTACAGCATTATCAAAATAACATCTATTACCTCGTCTCATTACACTTTATGGTTATCAATACAAAAATTAGCACTACTAATGCTATGATTATCTCATATCTTGTAATTAGCAACATTGTTCTGTTTGTTAAACCGTAAAAATATAAAATTTTCACCAAAATTCTCTAAATATAAGCCTAATGCACGAACTCTAAATGTTTAAGGCTGCATTCTTTCGGGTGTTTCACCGCGTCGTTGTTTTTGTGACAACAGTTTCTAACAACTCTAAATGTGACGCACGATTTTGTAAAATACTTTTCTATTGTCAGGCAACTAAAATGTGGTACTTTCCTGCCATTAGGAGCCAAAAAACTTAATTTATAAAATTTGTGGCTCAAGGTAATATTTGGTGTTTTTTGAATTTTTTTTAAACTTTGGACCCTTTGCGCGAAATTAAGAGTAACATGGTTTTTTTTTCAAAACTTATCCGTTTATTAACATTCAGGTACTTGAAAATTCGATTTTTTAGACCCACTCTAATCAATCCTCTCCTTTCAATTATACATTTTGCCTCGTTAAATAGGTAAAAGAATAGGTAGGCGTGGCTAAATTTCCGGGATTTCCTCCGCGTCGATGCATCTTAGACTACAGTTTCACTTCACACCTGAAGACGCTTGCTGAAACGCCGGCAAACTGTCATCAAAGATATATCGACGCGGAGGAAATCCTGGAAATATACCAACCCCTATTCCACCACTCCGCTGATACCTTCATCAATATAGGTTATATAGCCGATCCGAGGGAGACGCTTTTAATGGGAGAGATATCTTTCTAAAATTCGTCTGTCGTAGATAATTAATGATCTGCCATCAACCTTTATGTTTCCCACTTTTATAACGTCTTTGTATCCACAAATATTATATTGGTCACCGCTTCTAATTACCTATCATTATTAACGTTGCTTATGGGATAGGTGAACTTTTGGACAGTTATAAGCGCATTATCCTCTCGAGAGCATCTAAATGAGCTCTTATATGTCCATCATGAAGGACCGCTATACCGCAATACTGGGGTTGTATTGAAGGAATAACACATGCAGTTTTCCACAAAAATTAAATTTACTTCCAATCCCTGTTTCAATGTTGATACATCATCTTCAGATGTCAATCCGGTTGGAAGTAATTTTTACTTTTGTGGAAAGTTACACGTTTTATTTCTTCATTACGTACCAATTTCACTCATTTTCGCAAAAATCTTCGGACTTTGTACAGAGGGATTTATTTGAACCAATCGAGATAATTTCGATCACGTAACTAAGAAGTTACATGGCACAATAACGAAAGGTTGGATATTTTGGTGTGTTTGAAACAATCGAATGGATAACATACGCATTTGATGCATTGATTATTGCGATAATAATCGAAATGTTCGACTCCATTGCCGAAATCCCGGTGAAAAAAACCCGATCGGAAAGGCTGCGTGAAATTATTGCGAATGGTTCAAACATGCCAATATCTCAATTAAATTATTTTCTGGGATTCATTCCGCGTTTTTTTTTCTATTGTAAAGCAATATTTTGCTTCTCCTATTGCCAGCTTCATCAGGTTATCTCAACTGAACCTGGTAACCTGATAAAGCTGGCAGGATGACCAGCGAAACATTTTTTTACAATAGAAAAACAAACGCGGAATGAATCCCGGAAAAAATAAATAATCAATATTGCTTCCGCAGAAGCCTACAAGTTTATTTTACACCAATTTCTCTGACTGTTTGTGATAGTACCACGTGACTCCTTAGTAATTTAATCGGAGTTATCTCAAATGGTTCAAACACACACCCCTAAGTCTAAAATTATTTGTATTTGAATTTATCGTTACTATCCGTTTCCTCGCCATAATATTAAATAAACAGGAAGTTAAGGTCCTTCTCTTGAAGGCTGTAGTTGAAATATCGGTCTATTCCAGGCAAATTCGACTTTATATCTCGGTTAGGTCTGAAGTCATTACACTGCAGAAGGCAATCGAGTCGTAAATGGGTTCTGTTGTTGTAGCTGGTTCATAGAGAACGAATTATTCATCGGGTCTTCGTCCCGCTTGCTGTTGTAATAGTCTGTTCTTTACTGTCAGTTTTAAGAGCCTATTCGGGGCACACTGCGAGACCACTCTACTGCACACTTACACAGTAAGTGTGCTGTAGAGTGGTAAGTACCTAGGACATGAAAATAATGGTGTTATGTTATTCTTCCCTTACCTTATTGCTTTAGACCTATCACAATGAGTGGTGACAGTACGAAATGAGGGCGTCGTAAATTTATTTTAGTTGCACTTTTTCTAATGAAGTTTGTGCCTGATGCCTTTTGCTTCTACGTTGTCGAAAACGTTCGGTCATCGATTTTATAACCTTCCCTGAAAAGTCCTTCGATGTTTGGAATGTCCCACGCTCAGATTTGCTCAAAGATTTACCTGAAAACAAACGTTTTAATCAAGGTAAGTTTGTTCTCAACGTAATCGATTAGTATCGATTGGTGCAGCTTTGGCTTTGTAAGGGGTTTTAAGAGAAATCTACCGGACTTCTAGTGACGGTAGACAGCGCTATTTAGAACTTGTCTGTCCAGTAAATATTGACATTTTAGTTCCTAAGTGAAGGTAACAAAGGAAGGTTATTCATTGAACAAAATCGTCGAATGGCAATTTCGTTTGCTATGTTAATGTACTAAAAGCTGTCTCAGTTCAATGATAGATTTTCAAACAATTTTTTTTTCTTGCCCCATTTTTGTGGGTGGTGCTTGAAACTAATAGAATATTTTCCTTAGTCATTTCTTTACTTCATATTTTTTTAAGTACAGAGAAAACAGATAGTTAGACGTGGTAAAAGCATTAACGCGTGTTGATTACATTTTGAATTTGATGTAATTATATTTGTTTTTATATTTTGGTAAAGTAGGTTGCACCATCATCTTTATTATATATGTTGTGCGGAGGATTTTCAATTCGTGTACTCGACCTAGCATTTACGACTCGCTCTTTGCCCTATCTCATTTCCCTGTGGTTTCCCGCGAGAACGAACTATCCAAATTGTCGCATAACTTATTTTTCAGCAAGATGTGTCCGGAGGCATATCCCGAAAGGAGAAACTGATACACAAGTGAGAAAATTCACTTGAGTTTGATTTTAGCTTGAACGTACCAGGCAACCAATATCAGTAGTCTACACGTAATACTGTATCAGACTACCGATGTCAGTTTTATACATGTGTTACTTCTTCCGTTACGTCATCTCTCTTAATTTATCCGAACAGCTTACTGAAATGAGGCCTTTGAGGATGCAGAATAAGGTTGGAATAGTTTTTTGAAAGCTACCAGATCCATAAAAGTTAAATGCGTAAATGGTACCACAAATAATTATCGTTTCTGCTCTCATCACTTCATTTTCCAGTTAAATTCGGACTCATAATTCTATTTCTTCCGGAGGTGAAAGTAATTTCTAAAATTGCTTTATGAATAGTTATGAATATTTGAGTTTTATCATTATATTTCTCGTGATAATGAAGGGAGAATGAATTAAGTAAAGTTTCAAATTTTTTTTTCAGGTTCCCGTACCTATTATTGTCCGCAAGCAGAATTGGATTTATCAAATGAATGAAAGTGACGAAAGAAGGCTACCCCGGGACGTAAGAGTCGGAGCTATGTAAGTTGAATTTAGTACTTAGTATATTATTATTAGTGGTATACTCGTTAAGGTAGTTTTAGGTAGATAATTGAGCTATTTGTCTTCTATTATTCTATTGAGCTATTTGTCTACTATGGTAGTTCCGTATTTTTTACGGAATGGCCAACCTTACATCGCCGTACATTCTATCTGGGTCTAATTCGTATTTTCTATTTTCTTTCTCCATTTTCTATACTTACCCCACATCCTCCTATCTACCTTTACCCATGTACGTTCAATCCCAATTATCTCATGCTGATTTACTGTTGCAATATCCTTCCTTCATCCTCCATATTTATACATAACATTTCATCGTTCGTCTTCCTTTCCCTCCATCGCACCTTCTCCATAACCCTTCACAACCACATTTAAAACTCCACCTATCTAATCTGATAATTCTTTCTTGGCATCCAAGATAATACTGAATGGATCACTGAGCTCCCTATAGTATCTTAACCAGCCCATTCTTTCCATCATTTGCATTATTTTTGGGTCTCTCTCACTTGTTATCTCCCATCACAGGACGTCTTATTGCAAAAACAATGCCTGTACCATGTATCCTTTGTGAAACTAGCCGCATTCCTACCTATAAAGTACTCATTAGGCTCATTTTTTTCTCCCCTCCAGTTGACTATCTACTTTTCGCACCATTTTTCTATCTGTAAAATGTTTACACTTAATATTATTAGTCCTCATTTCCCGTTTCTCTCACTGACTTGCAGCAGTGAGAAGCAATGACAATTACGCCGTATAACTGCAAACCCTTTGCTAATTGACTAATAAGATCCTGGGAATCCGCAAATTGCAGCTCTCAGCACTCCCACTGAGACGACTGCTGCTTCCCCCGACGATCAGGCTGGCAATTTTACATCTGTTGGGAGTTTGGGACTTTCAATAAATTCAACTCGTTCGAATCCCGTTCCCGTAAGGAAGACGTCCTAGTCCTTACGCGTGCGGAATGTGCGTGTGGAGCCATTAACTTCAGGATACTGTTTACCTCCCAGTATACCATTTGGAAATCACGGTGAACCGTTTGACAATTAATATTCTAAACAAACTCTTTAATTTCCAAATGGCCTCATCTTAACAAATTAACTTCTACTTCATAAGCAATTTCATCACCGTTCAAATTAAAACAAGTCTTGAGTACACAATTATAATTCCAATATCTCGCATGACAGTTACCAATACTACCCTCAATATACCTACTAAGGTCTAATACTTTCAACCGCTTATTTACTATTAGCCATCTGTCCACCCATATGCATTCCCACACCCAGCTCTTGTCAACATTTTTTAATGTTATCTCGGCACATTTTGCTACAAGCCCATACGATTTTCCCCTGAAAATATTTTTCATTTTTTTTCCTGCGCTTAGATTTATTTATGTGATTTTCAAGATCGCATTTCCATTATTAGTCGTCCTAATTCATTGTGAGACACGCAGTTAATTTATGAGAACAGCAGGGCCAGTTGAAGAGCGAGAGTTGATTCTTCAGATTATGTCATCGGTGCGCTCATGATATGATATTTATTCATACAATATATCTTACGCGTCTATTTGACCTTTATCGTAACTGGTCCATGATGAACACATGAGCATCTATCTAGGCTGGAATAATGATCCCCTCTACCATGTAATCGTTGCTAGATTTCAGTTCATCAGTCTGTTCACTCATGGAAATTAACTTATGATTGTACCGATCGATTCATCAATGCTTTTTTGCAAATAGAAACTCGGGTCTCGGTTGTGATGTCGAGACACCAAGTTAAATTGACTAAAGTAATGCCGTCAACCTTCAGAAATCGATAGGATTTTAATAATTTCCGATAGTAAAAGAGGAGCTAAAACTATTTCTAAATCCTTTAGTATGATTTCCTTTTCTTGTAATGGTTTGGAAATGCTTCATGATACTTTTTTAAAGGTAGAAGCACTTTTACAATACCTAATATTTCAAACGGAATTTTATATTTACCTTTAATTCTCTCTGGAGAGTATAGTGCATTTCGATCAGTTTAACAAAGAATGAAAGTATCAAGGAAATCCAATTAAGGTTCGATCCATTTTAACGTAAATTCATATACGTTGAAACTTACACTCAATTCAGGACCGAGGATTTTATCATTTGTTGGAAAATTACCACATCAAAACTTACTGAAAGAGAATTTACTTCATGGTGTAGTTTTCTCGTATTACATTTAGTGCTTCATGTGTTGAGACCATGGTGCAGAAGATTAAGACGTTATATAATTGATACAATAATCGCGTCTGTGGAATGTCTTTTGGTTTTTAAAAATCCTTTTATCAAAATTAATAGTTTTTATTTCTCATAACACTAAATAATTAATTAAATAATTTTTTTTAAATATACCACGTTTTTAAAAAGGACTAAAAGGTATAAAATAATTTTTGAGGGTGAATTTTTAGTGGCTAGGGAGATATTTGTAAGACTTGAAGAGAAAAACGTGGGGCGCAGGAAACCCATGACAATTAAGGAGGAGTAAAGGGACGGTGTCGTTGAGCAAACTCCCACAATTAATACCATTTGCAATGCACTGCAATTGGTTGTGAATTCATCCGGATTATCTACTTCTATTATCTACTGCCTGCGTCCCACGCTTTTCTCTTCAAGTTTTACAATTATCTCCATAGCCACAAAAAATTCACCCTCAAAAATTTAGAAGGGCCCAGGGAAAATTATTTAATACTTTTTAGTCCGTTTTAAAAACGTGGTACTTTATTTTAAAAAATTATTAAATTAATTATTTTCTGCTTTTTAGTCTTATGCCCGGGTGAAAGTTTCCAATCGATTTTATACATCTTGTTGAGACTCTGACAGGGACACATAGGAAATTCTCGATGTATTTCAGATTCTGTTCAGCTGAGAGTGTGTGGAATTGAAATAATTAATTAATCGATAAATAATTCATTAATTGTTATAGCATGTACTTAACATTGCATTGTTATCCACTTCTGAGCTATGGTTAAAATTACAAGCCTCTACTAGCTCATCAGGAAATATGTTAATTAAATAATTGTTAATTAATTAATCAATTAATTGATATAATAGATAGCTAATATTGGATTGTCATCCAATTCTGAGCTATGGTTAAAATTTCAAGTCTCAAGCTGATCGGGAAGTTAGTTTTAACTCGGTTGAAATATTCCACCCGGACTGACAGACAGACATGACGGAAACTAAGCGTGGTAAAAACTGTACATTATGTTTTAAAACTTGGAAGTGTGGTGTCCTAGAAAACCATTGGCTTTTGTTTAGGGTACCATTAATTGAAAAACACGCATTGCTAATATACAAGTATATATAATATTTTTGCATGAAAAACGTGAGATAGATATATGATAGTAATAAAAGGAAGGGAAAATAAAATAAAATAGTTGGTAACAGGAACAGATATTTTTCACTATAATAGGCAGAAGAAAAAAAAAATGAAATTCTACCAAATGAAAAATATTTCAATATTTTCCCAAGCCAGTAACTAATCTAAGTAAACCGTTACAATTTCTTACTTTAATGCTATTTTACATTTCTTTATTTATAAAATTTTAAAAAAGTATTTTTGAATTGCTATCAAATTTGTTCTATGCATCAAAAAGATATTAATGCTATTTAAAAGATATTATGACATACCATACGATGTTAAATTTGCTTTATGCATAGGGCCGTAGTACCTCTGCGTCTTCATATAGTTTTTATCTTCAAAATGGTTGTGAACATCTTAGTTAACTTTGCATGTGATTTTGTGGTAACTAACGATACCTCGAGTTCCGAGCCCGCAAACTAAATATTATGGGGAGTTGGTGCGGTTAGTACACATTTTACAGTGCGCCACACAGCACCGAAGCACGGGGCGGGGACGAGGCTAGCGATTTGTGGGAAACGGGCAAAGGAATGATACGAAGCAGCCCTTCTCTGAAACTGGGTCAGTGACGGGGAAGAGTAAACCCCACAAAACGCTCAATGGGAGGAGGTTTAAAAAAATAGAAGAAGAGCTATTCGGGGCGTCGGGGAAGCGGAACCGCGGACTCGAGACGAGTTGAGAGATGGACGAAAGAAATCTAAGAGCGGTCGCAAAGGGCCACCCCCTTAGGAAAGCAGGCAATCTTTCGTCCGGGCTCTCGTAACCCATGTCCAGCTGATTAAATGTAATTGTGGTTTCCGGGGTAACAACCGGATAAATCTTCACGTAAATGAGAATAAAATGGAAAAGCATCGGCAGTCGGGTGCTAGTCGTCGCAAAAGCTCGGGAAATAAAAAAAAACATGACCAAAGTGCAGAGTGAAATCAGGAGAGTGTTCTTATCCATCCGCGGGGCCTTGTAATCATGTAGGTACTGCAGTTTCGTTGGTTTATTTGGGGAATGTGCACTTTTCCTTTACTCAGATGTTTGAAACCGTTGTTATGCTATTTGAGCTGGATCTTTTTTTTATATGGCCGAGTTTATAGGACTTTGAGTATATTGCCTAGGGTGTTTATATGTAAATTAACATAGGTAACAGTATTATTGAGCATATGCTGGCCAACTAATGGTTATAAAATAATTATTCCTTTTTTAGAAATGTTGAAGGTAAATAATTTACCGTCATTGTTTGATAATTTTTTGTCTGTTTGGGTAGCAATATTTGTGAGGGCTGCATTACTAGCAAATTATTTATCGCCAACTTAGACGTGGATATTCTACATAGCAGATCCTTAACGTGTAGTTTAGTAGCAGCAGGAAGTTCATCTTCAGAGAATTTCAACCCATGGCAAAAAAGAGTTAATGAACGTGGATTGAAAGTTTTTAATGAAAACATATCATGTTGGAAGTATACAAAAAAGTAATGAATCAGCTTTTGAAGAGAAAATTCATTTTTTGCTCTAATTAAATATATGTTCATGTTAGGAAACGCATATAATGCTTTATTATTTGTCTTAAAATATTCATCGGGGTATTCTAGTAAATATTTAGCACATGTTCTTGGTGAGGGTGTAGATGTATATGGCCCCACCTGTTAGGCGAAACTTCTAAGCAAAACTAATGCTAGAACACATTATAAGTATGTGCAAGTACTGCGTTGGATAGAAGGTGGATTAATTCCAGTAAAACTTTTTCAATTGAAATGTGCATTATTTCATCTTTTCCTCCAACGTTACGCGTATCCGTTTTATGTGCTCCTTATATAATATGATTTCATATTATGTTCTGTGAATGTTCGTGGGGAAATGCTTCCTCTTTCGCATACGACTTATAAGTGTAAAAATTGTATGCTTGATGCGATATTTCATGCTTAATGGTTGCCATTTTTATGCAGAGACTAGAGAAACTTTAGCCCTTGTAAAGTTTAAGGAATTCTCCGTACTTCTTGATTGGTGAAAGATGTATGCAGTTTCCTCGGCGGATTTACGATATCATTCCTTACGCTTTAACACAGTCAGCCGTTTCAGAGTCAAAAGAAAGCTAGTTCTCCCCTCGTGGAAGTGGAACCACTCCAGCATAGAGTCGACGACTTGAAAACGTGACTTGGGTCCTTTATTCTCCATGGGTGCACCTTCTCCAGGAATATCTATTTCCCTTGTATACCATTGGACAGGTATATAATGGAAAAGAAATCCCGCGGGCACCGCAGTCCCTCGTTGGGGTCTTTTGCTAAACAATCAATCACTTCGGGTCAATTGTTTACGAACCGCTGGAGAAAATATTCCTATCCAGATCACCTACCCTGACAAGACTATTTCTTCCCAAGCGTCCTTCACATTACTTCCCATGTAGGGGTTACTACTTCAATCTCCGTACAAGTTTAGGTGTGAGGTGTACGTGGACCAATGTTTTTTTTTTCTCGAGCATACTTAATTACTTTTCATTAATGGGATTGTAATTTGATTAAACGGATTATCAGACTAGTTACAAACTATTCAGGAACGTCCATACAAACTTTCATTTTCTCATTCTGTCCATTGGTAGAGGATTGACAGTTCCAATTTATGATAATAGTGTTACACGTTTTAATTTCATTACCTTTCAATCATAGCATTGTGGTATATTTTACTCAAATACAATAAATAGCGCTCTTAAGACCACTAAACAATTTATAACTAATACAAGAAAATGTGTGAAAAGTCTTTAGTTGTTCCTATTATTGACTACGAAGGAAACAACCGTAATGCGTTGACACTTAACTAATTCATAACTAGAATAATTTTTCTAGAGACTAGCTGATGAGACTATCTATTAGAAATTATATATTTTAATGGAGAACATTTTGAGGTAAATAAGAAAAGTCAATGTCTCTCTATGGATCTGCATTCTGCAGTAAGACCTAGGGAATTCAGCCAAAAGCCATAAATATGATATAACCTAAGATATTCCTTAGGAAGGTCCACCATACTTTTCACTTCACTATTGAGCAGTACATGATGAACCCAGCCTCATGCACTTCTCAATAGTATGGTAGAAAAGGACTCGAAAAATATGTGCCAGGAACAAACTAAACCACTTACAGATAATTTCAGGCAAGGACAGCGGCCTATCGTCTTAAATGTTCAAGACAGTCGTATGACAGGGGATGTATTTCCGGTCATAAAAAAGTGTGTACGGAGCTCAAAATGCCAAGCACCATTGGTGAAATGGACTCTGATCCATTGATTGCTATGTTCATCAGCACACCCCTACTTTTCAAATTCCACTTTCAGGATAGGAAGTGGGAAAATAGCCAGGGAAGGAGGGAAAAATACTTCACTCTGGGTAGAGATAATGGTATCGGCAGTGATTTAGTGGAATTCCTTCATAAAGAAATGATTAATAACTTAACCTGGGTTGTGAAGTAATAAAATATATGTGGAAAACTAAGTTATTAATCATTTCACTCTGGGCCCCATGCATGGTATACTGATGGCTCCAGAAAAGATGAAAGAGAGGGAGCTGGAATCTACTGTTACAGTCCAGCCAAAAAGGCTCTAAATCCCTTTGGGGAAACATGCTACAGTATACAGAAGTATAAAATCTTATGGGCTGTGCCTACATTGTGAAAGACGCGGAACTGCAGAACAGAGCAACCCATACATGCATCGATAGCCAAGCGGCTGTAAGAGCCCTTACATCGCTATGGCTCGAGTCACGGCTGCTGCATGAGTATCGCGAAGGACTCAACATTATAGGTAGGTGCGGAAAAGTGGATATTTTCTTGGTGCCAGGCCATGTATGCATTACCGAAAATGAAATGGTGGATTAACTCGCGATCGCAGGAACCAACAGCAATCCGCTGGGTCCGGAACCAATTGCTCCGATTGCACCGTCAGTAGGGATGACCGAGATCTGAATATAGGGCTGAGCTCAACAATTTGAGATCTGGCAAACTACACCGAAGCTATGGCAAGCCAAAATCCATATAGAGGGACCAAGACCAGGCCTTGCAAAGATACTTCTCATTGCTAAACAGGGGTCAAATACGGACGATAGTGGGTCTACTTACTGGACACTATCTTGTGATGAAGCACCTTCACCCCCTGAGGATCACCAACCTAGCCAGTGGTAGGTGGTGCAAAGAATTGGATGAAATCACGAGTGTCATACTATGACGAGGACTCGAAATAGATATCTGGGATCACCATTTCTGGAACCCAACTAAATTAGGGATTTTCCAATTGGGGACCTGCTGGCCTTCAGTAAGGCGGTAGGACTCTATGGGTGATCGCATTTAGGGTGGCTGGCACAATGAACCAACATGTCTAAGTGCCTCAGGGATTCATTGATAGGAACACCTCCAAATTTATAATCTAATCTAATCTGATATAATCTAATTAACTCAAAAATACGGGAAAAATCCGTCATACAAATCTAATTAGTATAGATTTTATATATATTTTATAGTATAGAACGTTTGTGCATGATATTTAACCATTTGTAGTATGGAAACCTATATATTTATAACAGAATGAAAACATATCTATGTTGTTTAATAGTACTTAATTCACATACCTATATTCAAGTTGTTAGCCTTGTTATTTATTTACAGGTTGAAAAGAAAATTTAAAATGGTGCTTAAAGTTTAAGCTAAGACGCGTATATTTTTTTCAATTTAGAATAAATCTGGATTAAGGAGTTATGATGGCCGCTATAGCTTCTTTGGCTATTAGAGAACTGAAAATAACTCCAATCGGAGTTGCGAATTGGAGTTATAAAGATAGATTTTAATAACGCCAACCCTACACCCATTCTTATAACTCAAATTTGTAACTCCGATTGGAGTTATTTTCAGTTCTGTAAAAGCCAAAGGAGCTATGTCAGCCATTATAACTCCTTACTCTCCGTAACTCCGGAGTTACATTATAGGCCCCTATAATTATTGACGATATCTCTTTGTCGGCCTCGGTGGCGGCGGGGTAACGTCCTCGCCTGCTAACCCAAAGGTCGCGGGTTCGAATCCAAAAGTCAGCCATAATATCTCCTTACTCTCCGTAACTCCAGAGTTACATTATAGGCCCCTATAAGTATTGACGATATCTCTTTGTCGGCCTCGGTGGCGGCGGGGTAACGTCCTCGCCTGCTAACCCAAAGGTCGCGGGTTCGAATCCCGCCAGGGGAGGATTTTTCACTTCCCAGGACATGGTTGTTTGTGTTAGTCCACTGTTACTGTTACTACTACCCCGATGTAAAGGCCATAAGTGCTATTTTCGGTGGTAATTAAATAATAAAAAAAAGCAGGCTAAGTGGGAGGAAATATTACTTCTCGTATCGTCTCAGGCACTGTAACCAAATCAGGTCACAATTTTTAAAATATGATTCTGCCCCGCGTTGAGAGCCAATTATGTTACTTATCTCTGTAAATATTAATATCGCCCCACTTTTAGAAGCAAAATATTATCACCTACTCATTATAACATATACAAAGACAAATAAAACATTTCGCATGCCATCAACACAATAACAAACACATTTATTAGAAGAAAGATCAAGTTTTAAAACACAAATGTGCTCAAATTTGATTTAGAAGTATTATTGAGTCCAATTTACAAATGCATTTAGTATCTATTGATTAATCAATTACCAGTTAAGCATAAGAGTACTTTCTTTTAAATGCATACACTCTAATTGTAGTAGTTTACAATATTTGTTCATGAGTCTTTTTTTTACAGTTTCAATCACTCTTGGTATCGTGATTTATGTAACCATTTGGGCGTAAATGTTCCTTTAATTGACGCTGGTATTTACTATTTACTATTCCACTTATCGTAATCTGGATTGGTCATCTGCCCGCGTAGGCTATCTATCCTTTCTCCGTCCCTTCTCATTCGGCTGTGTTGGGGCGTCGTCCTCACACTCCCGGATCTCTTCGTAAATATGTATGCCGCTACCTCCCCGGTCTCTCTAAGATATTTTGATGAATATCCCTTCTTTGGGATTACTTTTGCATTTGAATCTGCCCTCTGCACGCCGCTTTCTCTCCAGAACTACTGCTTTTCGCCTCCTCCTCCTCGGTCGACTATTTCTCTTGTTATTTACTGTTTATTATCTCTTTGCGTCCCGAGTTTCGTATTGTAAATTTTCCAAATAATTTTTTATATTGCTTTAATGATCACGGAGTATTTAAATAATTTCGTGGACGTTGGGTTACAGCACCTGCCATTCTAAAAGATTTCTCTCGTTAACTTTATTCGACCAAAGACTCCGCATCTTATCCATAAGGTCTATTTAAAGCATATTCTCTTCCTACACCGCCCACACCCCGAATCCTACCCTCTATGAAGGGCTTCACAATCCCCTCGTCCATTTTCACCTGCTCCATCCACTTAGTCAATCTCCTCCAGCCGTTCCACCTCCTCGCCCACCATGTCAAGAACTTCCTCCTTCGTCTTCCGTTCCGTCCCACGGATAATTGGAGAATTCAAGGAATTATTTGTGTCAAAATTGGGTGCTCTTTACCCTCCGCCCTGGTTAAACTGACAAAACTAACTAATTATAATATTTTAATAAATATGATTTGTATTCTAATGCACTTACATTGTTTATCGTAGCTGATATACTACTCTTATATATTTAGTGGGCTTCTTACCTTCCTTTGATGTGACATTATGCGTGGGAAGTAACAACAGGTCTCCCGGCGGTGATAATCTCATAATGTCCCTTGAAATGACAGGGCATTTAAAGACCTCTCGCGACGGATAATTTTTAGGCTTAGATTACTTGAAAAATTTGGATAAGGCAAATTTAAGTTATTTTTACTCCATGATATATCTCTAGAACCGACAAAATCGAGAAATACACTGCCAAACTGATAGGAAAATAAATTTCTTCTTTCCACGTGCCATACACGATTAACTATACAGTGATTCCCAAAGTGTGCGTCGCGGCGCCCCAGGGAGCAACGGCTTCTTCAAAAGGGCGCCGCGAAATATTGAAATAGCTTCATAATTAATAAGTCTAATTAATTACAGAGAAAGAAGTCGCATACAGATAAAGAATTAATTAAGGAAAAGGAAATTATAGCAGAAAAATAAGTCCCATCTTTTTGCTTAAAATCTAAAAATAATCGAACTGACATAAGATGCGTAACTGCGCAGTTAGTAACTATAGAATGCTCCAAATAAAAAGGAAAATGTTTCAATACTTCACGATTTGAGAAAATGCGCAGTAATTTGCAGGCTCATCAATCCCATTAATTATTGATTTGATGTTAATGAAATGAACAACAAATAAATGAACGGATTTTTTCAATAATGCAGGTACACTGGTTTTATTTATTTTTATCTCCTACATATGGTTGGTCATCATTTTATTTAGGGTTGGGCGCCGAGGAAGTCTTAATTCAAAAAAGGCCCCGCGACTCGAAAAAGTTTGGGAACCACCGACCTCTAACAGAAACAGCGTGACACTGGCATAAGACACACTGTTATCATACGAATCTGACACCCCTGTCCTCTCCCTCCTCATTTTCCCGATACCCTGCCCTTTAATGACTGGTGTCCTAACACCCCCTGCCACACGCCTCCACGGCGGATCGGAGGGTTGTATGCAGATGAATCCTTAAGTGACGGTGCCGCATGCATTTGGTTAGAAATGTTCACATCAGCATTATTTCACCCGCATGGACCCAGTAAGTCAAAGGCTCACGGTTATATTCCAGGTCCTGATGGAATTATTTTACATAAAAATGTTTGTATTAATCTTCATCATATTTTCAGCAGGAGTGCAAATATTCATATACTTCTTGACGGTATAACTGGTGTTATAGTATTTATAATCACAGGTATTGACTTCTTGGAAGCCTTTCAGCCCCGTATGACCGTATAATCAACTGTTAGAGACGTGAAATAGTACAAGTTGCAAAGGGAATCATTGAACCAGAGCTACATGATTGTATTTGCTTCTTGGCCTGGTTAGCCAATGGCTCGTTCTTCGACACCCGGTGTTTGGTAGATTATCTTCCCATGGAAATTCTCACGTAATCGTTTCACCCATTGAAAGCTTGATCTCCCCATCATGCAAATTTGTAAGGAGTAACATTGTTGCAAATATTTTGCATTGAAAAAACGTTCGTAAGTATTCTTGTTCAAATTTCTCCATATAAAGGTTGGCGATCACATACGACAATGATTATCCCATTGCACCGACCATCCAATTACTCAAGTTCATGCATTTAATATCAAGATTCCATAATAATGGAAGAACGCAAGTGAGTCCTTCTGCTTCCTTGACGTTCGTCAAGCTATTGTGGACGACAAATACTCATTCCCATCCCGGATTCCTCAACGCTCACAATTTATATCTGGCTATTTTCCTGTTGTAGGCACTTGGCCCCACAACAAAAGGAAAGCAAAACGAAAAATATTAATCACCATTGCATACATTTTTTAGCTCAAAATTTACCTCTAGTTTTTGTAGTAGACAGAGTACATTCTCCATTAAGCGATTGTCACGAAAAACTACGTCCAGAGTAAGGTGGATCAACACACATTTTCATTTCCATATATCAAATTCAAGAGCACTGCTATGCTTTGACAGTGTCTAAACCTAGGTGATTTTCTTATGTCTTGCATTTTTACCTACCAGCTCCTGTGCTGTTCAATCCAATACTTGAATGCGTGCTTGCCTCATGAATGGTTTGCTTTTGAGGGGAAATATAAACTGTCATGGTGAGCATGAAAAGGTTTGAATTTATATTAGCAAGATAGTTCATTATCTATATTTTTTGGAATCAGTTAATTTTCGCCTAACATTGAAACAAAATGATGGATCAAACACAAACAAAGTGAAAATGAAAATGTGTGTTGATCCATCATACTCTGGACGTAGTTTTTCACGACAATCGCTTAATGAAATTCTCTGTCTATTACAAAAACTGGAGGTAAATTTTGAGATACAAAATTTATGCAATGGTGATCAATATACTGTGTTTTGCTTTGCTGTTTGTTTAGTGACCAACTGCCTACTACAGGAAAATTGTTTGGTATAAATTGTGAGCGGACATCTGCGTAACTCTTATTTTTGTGCATATATATATTTTTTTTTAAATTAGCTATTTTTAAAAGTATGTTAAGCATGATACATATTCTTTGTAATACTGTAGAAATAATTAGACATCTATAAAGAAAGTAATCGATCTATTACGTCCACTTTATTTTTAAAATAATATTGTACCTGAAGATTGCTTAGTGAAAAGACGAAACACGTGTAGTGAATTTTTAAATAAAGTGGACTTACTAGATCGATTACTTTCTTTATTGATATGAAGTTCCACCACATCTCGCCTGACACCGTTGATTTCATTGGACATTTTTTAGCGGTGAAAGTGTTGTAAAATTTAAAAATAACGGTGATGCCCTTAACTTTTGTGACATCCCAAATGTTAACACACAATAAATTTTGATTACTTATCTATTCTATCAATAAGAACACTTTCTACTTCTTTTTAAATTATGAACTATACTTATTCACTTTTGTATTTCTCTCCACATTGAAGGTTAAATATTTGCCCGTACTATTTTATATAAAATACAACACGTCACTCAATACAAACATTATACATGGATCACAATATTATATGTATATATTTGTTACCCTTGTCAAGTATATCACATTGGTTTCTTCGCCCTTTGGGCCACAGCGCTAATTCCCCTTGGGAATTTTTATTTACATTCACGGCTAGATATTCACTTCACTTGTTGCACACAAATATATTCACCTGCACAAATAAATACCCTTTACTAATTAATTATGATTACGTACATACATATATAGTGACTTCTTTAACAGATGTCGGCATGACACACATGCTTTGGGCTGATCCCTCGACTGGCTAAAGGAAATCCGGCAGTTATAACGTTCACCACTGTCTCGCTACAGGTTCTCGGCCGCAAGGTGGACTGCTCCCTGGTTATGTCTCGGGTAGCTGACCTCGGCTTACTTCCTTTTACAGTACGGTTAATGCTTCCCTCGTACCGGAAACCACTACTTTAGAAATAGTTCTTCAGTTTTTTATGGTGTCTATGACGTAATTTCACTGCAGCGAGTGGCGTGTATTCGACCTTAATTTATCTTCGTTGATTGTTTAAACTAGTGATGGGTAAAAATAATCGATTCTTTGTCATAATCGATTATTTGCTTCCGATTCTTTCGATTATTGGATCGATTATGTACATCCGATATTATGGTATAATCGATTATTTGAATGGAATCGGCGGGAGAAGAAACAAATCAAAAGTTGGCGTACTCATACACCGATATATATGGTGTCTGAAAAACTATTCTTATTAGTAATGGGAAGGATTAAAAAATATGAGAAAATGTATGTGATTAAAAGTGTAATTAATGAAGAATCAGCGTGATCGGCGTCCGTTCAATTCGTCAAGGAAAGGGTTTATGGAAGACAACTTATTGCCGACTCCGTCGACGAATCTTTATGATGGCCAACAATGAACTAAATCAACTGATCAATTGCCATCCAATAATTTCTCGAACACTGTGGATCCCGGGAAATTGTTCGTGATATTTCTTTGCAAATAAATGTTAAGAAAAAAATGTCAGATTGGTATGGCTCCACGTATTGCCCGTTTGTGGAAGTATTACCATTATAATTACAGAGACAAGATTGCATTATGACTGAGTTATGGAGTAAGAAAATTTGTTTACTCTTTATAGACAGTTGATCGCAAACAATTACTATCCAAAAATTACTTCTCAACACTTGATCTCTGGATTATATTGTTGGTAAGATACTTATATTATAAAATTTAGTGAGACTCAGACATGCCTCCTATAAAAAGCCATTTGTGGAAGTATTTTCAGAGAAATTCGAGCGAGGGGACTGCATCCTGTCGAATATGTTTTAAAAGCATTAAGACATGTGGAAAAACAACTTTTTACCACTGTGACCAATAGAAATAAGATAACACATGTAATAATTAAGATCAATCAACCCCACAAGCGTCGATTATGCACAGGAATAGACGCTCATCGCTTGACGTTTCGCACCAACCACCTTCAAAACACGATTATTTAAATCCCTGCGATTCAGCTCAAAGAATCATACGATTATTTACAGATTCTTTTCACATATTCCATGTATTCCACGATCCACGAGCGTCGATTATTGCCGACAATCAACTCACGCCGATTTCTGTTGCGAATTCTCGACGTTCACGACACGATTATTTCAAATAATTTTATTCTGCTTCAATAATCGGCAAAGAATCGTATGCGTCATATTAATCGTATGAATCTTTGTCGATTCTCAACTCATCATAACCTCGTCGATTATACTATTTTTATACCGAGAATCGGTGCGCATTTCGTTCATCACCCGATTATTTAGCTCACAAAAGAATCGGATAATAATCGTATGATTTTCAAGAGCCGTATGTTTGTTCACCGATTCTCAAGAATCATACGATTATTCACCGATTATTTACATAACCGATTATTTCAACCCGATTTTTTTCTTGAATCGATTATGCCTCAATTTTATCATATGATACGATTAATCGATTACTGAAAATTTTTGCCCAACACTAGTTTAAACTGCCCGCACTCGCCTGCATATATACCAATTTTTTCCCTCCTTCGATTCGAATTTTCTCGAAGGAATTTCCCCTCCTTTCCCTTTGTGCGCAGGTGTTCAGAACTTTTAAACAATAGTGTTTGCTGCTATCGACTATTGGTTGGTTTCAGTTTGATCACGCGCTCAGGTCGTGGTCGCCGCTGCGTAATTGTTGCTACCTCTCAACCCGAACAATGCGGAATCTAATAATAGAACTCACTGCACGCTCGTGGTTGCTTATACAATATTCCTTTTAAAATATTCAACGTCTAAATATTCAATATGGTTAGGATTGCGATATGTTACAGTGTCAATGAGGGTTTTATCATAAGACAGTGAAATATTTTGAACCTGGGAAAGCATGGCATTCCGCAAAAATTATGGTTCCTGATTGTAATGTTCCTAACATTCTAATTCTATTGGATTAGAAGGTTATTGAAGTGAGGTCAGACAGTCAAGCAATATCAATAGCAGCCATATTAGCTCCTACCAGTGTCTAATAAACCAAGAAGAGGTTTAATTTTCATCTTGTGAGTTCTCTTCTCTTCTGGTAAATATATATTTGAAATACGAGAAACATGAATTATTTGCTGATTTTACCTTTCAGATTAAGACATAATACATGATTTTTTTTCCTGATGGCATGGTACAAAAAGTCAACGTCAGCAGGTTTTTTTTGGCTGAAACTCAGGGATTGCTGGGATTTAGGAATAAATTTGGGCTTTGAATTGACCTAAATTCCAATATTTAAATCAGTTCTGATTGTGATAAGATTTTTACTAGGACTGGATGTGCTTTTTTCAAATGGTACGATGCGCTTAATTTGATGCTACCAGCATTTTTTCTTTGAGCGGTGAATAGTTTCAGGCATAGCGATCGGAAGGAAAGGTCACTTTTTTGTTGCCGAATCCCAATTCGGCTTCTGAAGCCCGGACTTATCCCTGGGGAAATGGGTAAGTTTTTTGCCCGTCAAAATCATATCGGGCACGATAGGAAAATTAGCCTTAATTAGATATTTAATGTGATTGGACACATTTGGACGGGCAAATATGATGGATCTCAATCGGCCAGAATTGCAGAAGTCCAGGTGTTCTCGCTGGCGGAATCGAAATTTTTGATGGGTTTCCGGTCTCGGAGCAGCTGATGTGTATTTGAAGGCAGGGACAAACATCGCGACGGCCGTGGGTCTTCATTTGCCTAAATTTTCGGGATCGGACATTAATCAATTAAACGCGCATTATTGAAGGCACCGCTAAATTAATTCGGCTTATTCATCATCCATGAACGGACGGAGACTCCGAAGGCTTAGAGGGTAGCGCCAGGGAACACAAGGCTTTTGATTGATCGTCACCGAGGCTCCACGGGGCTAGCCTCCTCCTCCCCTCATCTCTGATGCCACTCCACGCCACGCTTAAGTGAGGAAAGCGTTGGCAGTTTTCGGAGAGAAAAATATGAAAAATAACGCACAGATGATTAACGGGGGAGATGGAAAGAGAGAGCGAGAAATATTTTTCATTTATTTTATACCGGTACCTGTCACGCAGAAGTGAAAAGGACGTGGACAAGCTAGCGTAGGTTGGGGCATTATTAGGAAGGGAACGGTGGGCAAGGATTTGGGAAAACATAATGACTAGGCTAACGTGTTTACGAAAATTTCGCAAGGACGAAATAAGACGTTCATAAAAGAAGGACATGACACGATCAAGTTAAGGAATAAAATTATTTCATCAAGTGCATATGCGTCGCGATATACATACTA
Organism: Pyrrhosoma nymphula; assembly: GCA_963573305.1. Lineage (NCBI taxonomy): Eukaryota > Metazoa > Arthropoda > Insecta > Odonata > Coenagrionidae > Pyrrhosoma > Pyrrhosoma nymphula. The sequence continues at coordinate 94,110,985 of OY754337.1, forward strand.
CCTTGCATTCATACTACCAAGTCGCCTAAGCGACTTGGTAGTGTCTCTGGAGTGAAGTAATTTTTACAACAGTGCCATGATTCGTATGGAATATCACTAGGTATACTTATTTACAACAGGATGAAATTTAAAATGCAAAGTAGAACATGAAAAGTCGATAAAAGCTACTAAGGCTAACTACAGCAACTAAGCTGATAAGGGAAATGCAGGGTACATAATGAGTCAGTTTTGTGAAATTAAGTATGGCCCTTAAGTTACATAGAGCACCGACGTATACTAATTATTGGTAGAAACAAAGTTTACTGGATAAGTACTAACGTCAACGAAGATATATCCCTGCGTGTAACCGGCCGGTACCTGTACCTTCCAAGATGGAAATAAGCACCGACTTTATTTAAAGTTTGCCCTAGATACTTGGCGATAGTCATGCAAAATGCCAACCGTACAGGAGATTGCCGATGCAGAACCTATTGCGTTGGCTTACCCCGAAGCTAAGATAAGAACAGGTGTCAAATGCGATTGTTATATTTCGTTTCCGGTCAGTAACAAAGTACGCACGCAATAATCAGGCGAGTATCTCAGTTGATAACTAGTCTTATTTAAGAATTAATGATCTAAGGACATCGATTCCAAGATCAAAAGATCTTTTTTTCACAGGATTTTAAGGAACTTCAGACCATATGTCTGACTGGAGCACGAATTCCTCGCTTTTGGTGGAGGAATACGTTACTTTTGATAACCGAAAATGACCCAATTGGAAATCACGCATGGACAGACACAGCGATATAATATAATTATAATTTTTATTGCTCTTGGATTATAGGTCTATGGAACAGTATGTAGCAGTACAATATTGATAAAAATAGTAATTTTTGTTTTAATTCACTCAGTGAGAACAGACATTCCTTCTAAAATACGATACTTATTGAGATAAAGTTAAAATGAGAGTTTAAGAAAAATGTTAACGATAGAAAAAATATAGAAAATATTTAAAAGGGTAGAAAATCGGTTACATTATTTTTCTTTTTGATAATGACGCTGATTTTCATATAGGTGTAACAACATAAACATTTTGACAAGATGATTATTTTTGTAATTCACTCTGTAGTCGGGATTGTATTTTTTTGATCTAATTATTACTGGGGAAAATGTGAACCAAGTGAGTAAATTAATATTTTATTATGTACTAAAAATTAATGTAAAGCCAAAAAGAGCATTTAAATTAAGCAATGCAAAAACTAAATATTGTGAAAAGTCAACATCATACAGATTGTGCCAAACCTTTAACAAATATTGTAATTAACTTGAATTGTTTAAAAATAGATGACACTTCTGTCCTCAGATGAATAAATTTGTTTCATGAAATCATGTTGCAAAAGCTTCTCTCTCTATGTATATGTTTGTGTTATAATTGATTTTTTAATATGTGATAATGTTAGCCCTGTAATTTTTTGTTGGGCAAACATTATGCATGATAGTTAAATAAACTATCATAGAAAAATATTTTGGTGAAAGCTGGTACGTATAGGTTCTACATTTGAATAGTTTTAAGCGTCTTCGAGCTTTTATATAATATGAGGAATACCGAGGAAAAATATCACAATACTGACTTCGGCGAAAGCGGGACTAAATTGAACCGTATGGGAAGAGGAATCGAAAGAATGCAAATATGAAAAAGATAGCATAAAGGTAGCGAACAAAAAAAAGAAATAAAAAGAGGCAAGGTTTCATTTTCACCCAGATTGGAATGTTTCGACTTAGTGGTTTCTTAAAAGCGTTGGGAGGATGTTGGAGGGTTTTATTTCGGCGGCCGCGTTCAGGTAGGAACGATATATTTTTATAACCGGGAGATTAAAAAGGAGTGCCCAGTGGAGAGGAGATGGATGGGGAAGAGTAAAAAACGAGGAAAAGAGAGCTCCTATAACATTGCTTTTTTGTATCGGGAAATGATTTGGCGGGATAAATGCTACGCGGATGTGACGCACCCAATCGATTTCTGCTAATGCCCTTTTAAATGCCGTTCCTTCGAGCAAGGAATACCAGCCCATTCGTCGGTCGCTTATTGCTTCTTCTTTTTTTTGTTACAACTGCCTGGGATGAATTTTTTTATTTACAAAGGGAACATGCACGCACGAAATTGCTTCGGAATGTAGAGCCAGGTGGTTAATATTAAGGTGACGCAGCCGATATTTTTTTCTTCCAAAATTTATTCACCAAATGCCCATTGGATCTTTTTCCGCTCCAGTTAAATTCAGCGGATGGCTGTAGTAAAAATGATATATATCCTTAAAAATAAATCTGGCATGTATCTTCCTGCGGAAAGGTTCTCTGGCATTTATCGTGGCGTGATGGAGAACGTAATCAGCGGTCCGTGGCCTGCAGCTTTAACTTGCACGTGCAATTCATTGCTGCTAACGTCCACATGAAACTGTCCTCTCATTCCGACTCTTTTAATGATTGCTTTGTTCTGATGGGATGTTTTAACGTGTGTCAGACCAGAGCCACGAAATCCTTAAGGTGGCTCTATACCGGGGCTACGAAGTTTGTTTCAGACGTTTCCCTCTAACGCAGTAACGGCTTTGCCGTGACAGCTGGAGACTTGCGATTTTTGTCTTCTATAGATGAAGAGTTATTTGTTGATTTAAGTGGAGTAACTTTATCATGTAGTGGTTGGGGTTTTTAGTAAAACATAGCAAAACTATGGTTTTTACGACATTTTTTTGTAATATTCCGGAGAATGTTGCGAAGGCTAGATTCCGAAATTAGGATTGTCAGCCCACTTAAATCAAAGAAACGTCTTTCATATATGGAAAACATTAAAAACCATTGATGCTGTTTTCTAATTAAGGCTATAACAATGTTAAGCGTTCAATCCTGCATTGACAACGAAGTAGACCTTATCCATCCCCACCCAAGGAGAATCGTTCCCCACTCCATTTTTGTCAGCGCCGCCTTCACAGTTTCCCGTTGTTTCCCTGGGTTTCTTCCACCCCAGTAGGCGACCACGGGCGGCGAACGTTACCTTGAGTCGGCTTGGAAATATAGACCCACCTTAAGGCTGAGACATCTAGAATTCGACGTAAAAGGTAATATTATCGTTTCGGCACAAAAAATTATATATATTCAATACCAGCAGCTATATAAGTAATCAACAATTCATTTAGAGCTTCTAGTTTACCTAAGACACCATCGCTGTAATTTGTTCGATCACGATTTCCAAAAATACGGGAGTTCAAAGTCGGTAAGTAATTTTACTTTGGTAATACGGGAAGTGTGCATAACAGAAAACTTGTTTTGACTTTTGAATGAATATTATCCACGTGATTCGGAAGAAACACCAACTGAAGATGTACTGAACTCTTTCAAAAAATACCTTGAGAATTTGTATATTCACCTTCATTTTAATTTTTACTAGTGGAAAACAAACTATGCAGCGATGAATGCTATAATCAATATGATGCAATACAGATGCCCGCCAACAATGTATTCATATTTTGTCTTTCGTATAGTTATTTACTGTCTCCACAATGGAGACAGTACATAAACAAGCAAATAACATTATATGACAGTGATAAGTCTAGGAATTTGAAACAATCTTCTCAAAATAGCCTGAAAACAACACAGTAGCATAAACATGCCTAAGAAAATTAGCAGATGCCAGAGAGTAAAGGCTGTCAACATCAACATAGCCAACCGTAAGTAATGAGCAGCGTTGCCAGGAGACAAGCCATTTGTGACGCATTTTAAAAATGAATATTGACGGAAAAAGTGTCCCTTAAAAAAATTTCATTTTGGCAAGTATATAGGCGTGAAGAAGATAGTGATTGCCTGATGACGACCTATTGTTACAAGTGATAAACATGACCCGTTTTTCAGCTCAGTTGATCCCAGTAAATATTTCAGTCCCCGGACACTGAAAATCTAGTGGAAAAAATTATGATAATATTGATTTAATAATTAAAGTCGGTAACAAAACTCGTCAACTATTGATGAAAACTCCAAACTTCGAATGCAGTTTTCACGGTTTACAAGAAGATACACTAAACCCTTGTTCTTAATTTCCTTTTGATTTTTTTCTAAACATTTTCCTTATCTATCTTTAGCTATAAACTTTATTCGCCTCAAAAGCGCCAATAAAAACTTGAGACTTAAGTTGATAGAATAAAAATCTAATTGCGTGAAGTCATGGTGTTTATATCAGTTTCAGTTTACGAGGTGGCAAGTCCATTTATTCTACTAAAGAGATGGATAACTATCGTCTTTTTCGTACACGACCTTCATGGAGGGCTACAACTGCCTACCGCGCCTATTTTTATATGCTCCTGCTCTCCGCTTGGATCTCATTATGTCCTTTGGGAATATTTAATTCAGTCTGGGGTGCGGTGCATAGGTATACTTATTCCAGTTGGATCGCATCAAGATTTTCACGTGGTACTGTTATCTTTGCGGCTCTCGTTGTCTAATTTAATGATCAGAGTGCAGAACTAAAGTGACGTCTGACGTGAAGACGTCAGCGTGATGGTTGGTGGACGTATTGTCGTCACTAGATACATGGTCGCGGAGTAATTCCCGGATACTTTGAAGTTTCGTCTACGTTGATTGTATCCATAGGCTTATTAAGGTACAGAGGTAGCGCTGAGTATATTCGACCGTAAGCGAAGGTGAAGCCGCTTCTGCATAAAACATCTAAACGTATATATCCACACGTATGTGAACATAAATTTTTGAATTAAAGAGAAATTGGTAATTAGGAGCGAGTGACTTAGCACATCGCCTGATCTTTGCAATATGTAGCGTCTTTCAAATTGATAATAGTGAAATACCAGTAGTGATAAGTACCACTATCATTACCATTTCAGTATAATTTCGATAAACAGCACCGTCAAAGTGCATTTTTTCAAACCATTAAGCTGTTTGGCATATATTGCACAATTAAGTGATGAAGAAACGAAGTCCTAACGTAGCTAAAATATATAGCTTTAAAGCAAGAGACTCAGGAACTCATCGTTATAATATTCTTCCCATCGTCTCATAATGTCGTATGGCCATCACAGTATTCCCGGGACTCTCAGTATGGCGGAAGCGGCTTCACCTGAGGTTCCTCACGCCACCGCTGTTGAATTATATACTCGAATATTGAATCCCAGTCTTAACGCATTTCTAGTACTTTGCTAAAACACAAAGAAAAAAGTTCAGCCAGTATTATGACTATCCCCTAAAAATAAACCCTATGATATTTATCTCTATTATTCAATACTATCGTCTGGGCTTCTATATTTTGCATTCTTTATGTGGACAACACTGACCTCCTAGATGAAAATTACGGGAGTATTGTCATTCACTTGTTCATTAATCGTATGTGTATTCCTGAATCAAACACGAACAAGATTTTGAGGCAATATATATTGATTGGAGATTTATTTTTTAGTTGCACGTAGATAGGCTCTTGATAGGATATACGTTGATGGGATAGATACTTGAATATTTATAACTCGCAGTTGTTTATCTGGTATTACATATCTCGAGTTACAATGGAAGGGTTTCCAACGCCGTCTTCTATTCAAAAGGAATGTCATAATTATATTTCATGAAAAATGTATTCTGGTTCGATTTAAATGCTCAGCGCCCTCGGGGCTGTATTAAACAAGAAACCGTAGTCAATTGAACCAACTTGCAATTTAGTCTCTCATGGTGATTTTTTTAAAAATTGAAAATACATAAAACACGCATTGAAAGCTCTAGCAGTCTCTCTTATCCTTATTAAAAGTATTATCTGGAATATTTTACTGTCGGATGTTGACGGATTGAAATTTTAAGCTGGTTTAATATACGTATGTCATTTTGTAGGACGTAGAAATGCCTTTAAATATGTTTTTGGCTTTGTCATAAATTTCAATTCATAGCCTCTGATGCATGGAAATTTAATTAGAGTGGAAAGTAGGGTGTATTTAGAATGTGTCTTATGATATGCGTGGCTTAACTATTAATTATGGTTACTATGTGTTCCCTTTTAGAGGGGGTAAGCTTTTTAGACGCTGTTTTGGCAGAGAAATATTAACGTGCACACCCTTTTAGATGAGAAATTATATTAATTTACATTACATTTCCAGCAAGGCGAGTTTTTCATGAATAATCATGTCCTATTGAGGAATGTTTTCAGACGTATTTTATCGCGTATTTAATAGTACTCACTCCCATGTTGGCATTTAAGTTTTCTCAGTATGCTAATTAATCCGAAAACGAGCCAGCTCAGAACATCTACAGAATACAAAGATACAAAAAATTGAATCGTGAAAATTAGTTTTAAAAACATCAATTTCATGGTTTTTACAATTCTCTCATTACCAGCTAAACCTCGAATTAAGGTGGTATTGAAAAGACTTTCTTTTGCGTAAAATATTTTCCTTTTGATTATTATGATATTATGATGGGCTTGAACTATTCCCGGTTGAATCTGGATTTCTCATTATTGTATTTCTCAGGAAAACCCCTTGAGTTCATAATACAACGCAAAAAATGATTATCATAATTTTAGCAATTCTGCTTGCAAGTGCATCTGTTCAAACGCTGACAACGAAGGGGAGTCGTGGATATTCCGCAAAAAACCTTTGTGACCGTTGGAAGCACGTATTTTGGAGTGACAAACTGTATGATATTGAGAGTAGAGTACATCTACCAATTCCAAGAAGTTATTGAAATAGATTCAACTTTGAAAATGTGTAGCCATAGACTCTTAAATGACTTTGTTCCGGAAAAAATGTCTTAATTTTTACCGTTTCTATCCACTTATCTTTTAATCGTTAACTTTTTTTTAAAGCTTTTCTTCGAGTATGTTGTCCTTGTGCTAAATAACCGGCCTAATCGTCTCCTACTCGCCAATATACTTCCTCCCTTAACCCCACCTCAACATTCCGTCCCATTTATTACGTCAACTGTAACTGAGCATGCATTTGAACTTTAATGATGATGTTGCGACATCGGATGCCAGTAATATTGAAAAAATGTGGAAAATCAACAAGTGATTTATTCTTTAACTACTTATGTGAAAATTCCACAAAGATACTTCGCCTACCATCGTGTTAATCCCAGAATACATGATTTTTCTTTTCTGAGCGTCAGGCTTTAGAGACAGCCCACTTTGGTTGAAAAGCACTCGTCGCCTTTTAATCTAACTCATTGCACTTCTCGTGCGTGTTTTTCGTCTGTATATCTTCTGCGAATACAGCGACGGTGACCAATGACATTGGCTGTTCGTGACGCTAACCACCTAATGTCCCTAATGGAACGCGTCATACTCATTTTAGAGCTTTTACGTGACGGCCTGCACGTCGTTATGCATAAGGTAATCACGAAAAGGTCACTAGGACAGGTTGTCTCCTCACATACACTAATGGCTATCTTGAGATGGGCGAATTGCAGTAAATTTCTAGGTGAGGTTAATGATTAATACAAAAGTAACATCATCATCGGTCATTCAATCCTGAAATTGGTTGACTGCAGCCCTTTATCCCTCCTTACCTTATGTACATACTTTTCTCTTTATTTGGTCTATATACCTTGTTATTTTGGTACGTTTCCCTCTATTTTTCCTTCTATGATAATCTTCACAAACCCATTTAGCCTCAGAATTTCCCAATCTATCTGGTTCTTTTTCTTATTTATAGCGTTCCATGTGGCCCTTTCATAGTCTACTCTTTTATTTAATCCTTATTTTCTTATTTCTCCGTTCATTTCATCTTCAGCATCCTCCTCCAACAACAGATTTAGAATAATTATAATACATTCTGGTCTACTTTTCCAGTCATCCATGTTTCCGATCCATAAGAGTGCCGCGCTCCACACGAATGTGTTCGCTTAATGTTTCCTCGTTCGTAATTTTATTGCCTTTTCATCATGAACGCTTTCTTAGCTTGGGTTATTCTACGCTTGACGTCCGTATTACTTCTTCCATCCCACGTGATGGTACTTCCAGATAGGTGAAGGAATCCACTTTCTCTAATTTCTCTCCTCTTTGTGTGACTTCTGCCTTCCGCTTCTCTTAAAAGTACATATATTTCAGGAATTGGTGTTATCAATTATGACTGTTTTAAGTACTCGTCACTATTCAGGGAGGTGTTCATTTTAATGTGTCAGCGTAAATCAGGCACACATCAGTGCATTGTAATGACCAAAATGACGATGAATGGAACCATGTGCACAGGTGAAGCGTTCGGTAAAGGTGTAGTGAAACTTGGTGGCACCCACGTGTGAATAGCATGAAATCAGAGAGAGGAAAGTATGTTAGAGGCCAGTAAGATTAAGGGGCCGAGGACTCCTCAAGTGGTCCATACAGGAATCCGTCGGTATCTCAGGCTCCTCATCAACGCTTGACTTACCTTGACTGAATTCAGACTCTTCGCTGTCAAGTGCCAGCATGTTTCGCTATGCTTATTACCTGCCGTTAGGTAGCTTCTTTTGGCTCACTGTAAAATAGGTCAAATTATTTGTGTATAGTCATCGAATAAGTTTAAAATTGTCTTTATAAGCGTAATATTTTTCCCACGTAACAATAAAAAAACCTTATCCATGACGCCTTTAATGGAATCAACACCAAACACAACCATCCAGGTTGTGATTATCAAAGTTCTTTTATCGTTTAGCGCACATTGACTCTTATCCTGGAGCGCGATAGCATTTCCCCATAACGCGTGCGCTGGCGTTATCGCTAATTTGCAATTGCGCTCTGAAGAGAGAAAACGTGAAGGTCATTAATGTCGTCAGGCGCTTTAAGTTGCTGGTTTTAATTGATGTAGTACGTCTAGAGATCAGTAACTGTAAGTATTGCGCTTCTAGAGAGGCTAGCGTTTTGCATAACGGTAACAAAAACGAGATAGAAGGAGCCGTGATCCCATCCCTGGTCTGTTTGAAAGTTGTCGGTCGAGAAATTTTTATAAATGGAGTTCAAGTGCTATGTTGTGTTGCGAAGTCGGAAGAGCATTTGAGTGAATGGGTAGGGCCCCATAGGGAATAAATAAGAGCTAGCAGTTTATTTAGCTACAAAAAGATGGCAGCTCTTGAACTCAGGCTGCCACTAGATGGCAGCTCTCTATGTTAGGCATTGGGTGGAAAAGAGGGATTTTGACGAGTGGTTGGTCGATCACGACATCAAATCGTCAATGCCATGATATTTCTGCGAAATGTGGCAGCTGAGTTTCGCAGATATGTTAGAGGAGGGAAACGGAATTGTTAACGCAGCTTAGGTGTAGCGTTAGAATAACGCAATTCACAAACTCATTTTAACATCTGCCTCTTTCTTTCTTAGTTATAGCTTTCAAATTTATCATTGGCTGTTTTGTGTAAATTTCTCCCTCATATTTTTTCAAAGAATAAAAAAACGTATTCTTTTTATAACAGAACTTACTTCAAAAAAGCACAAAATATTTTTAATACTTCACCACGGAAACCTGAATTTTGGGGGCACCAAAATTACAACTGTTTTATATTTGAAGGTTTGATTTGTTTATTTTAAATTCATGATTTTATCAGGTTCATTAATTGTTTGTTGAAAAAACATTTTCCACTTTTAATGGAAAACAAAAATAATTTCAATGAAATAAATTTTTTAAACCAAGGTTACTAAATTGTAACGACAGTCCATAATGGGCTAATTACTCATGTGTACCAACGATGGGAATGTCAGATGGAGGCCCTAATTATGTCCAGCATCTTACCTTATGGTAAAATATGTCAGATAGAGCAGTAGGATTAGTGATTGGGCATTTTGGAACGGTTCATTCCTTCGGAACGCATCCACAGATAGAACGAGATGGAACGAATCCGGGAATGTAAATCTTCTCGCCCCAAAGAATAAAAGGACCGAAAGAAACGAAAGAACTCGAAGGACCGTAAGTAACGAAAGAACTTGATGCAAGGAAATGATGCAAACGACCGAATGCAATCATAGGAACGAAAGGATTCGGTTCCTTCCATGTGAAATGACCTGTACAATAAATTGGTTGCGTCATCATTTTTGAAATGGACCTTTTTTGCACGTAAATACCAACATGTATTGGCTGCTGAATGCGATGATGTTAACAATTTATCCATACTCGTTTGCTCGTGGCAACCATTTTTACTATATGGTGTTTGTGAATTTAAGGTAATTTTTATGTTTACTCTTTTCATAATTTCTCATGAACGAATAATGACAGAGGACAGATACTAAAACCGTACTATTGTATTTGGGATTTATTTCCGTTAATGTTTCTCTTTCTACATTTTTTTACTATTGAAATTGAACTGAAAATTAATTAAAAAACTGCTTTTCAACTCGAGAAAACTATACAGCGGAGAAGAGTCGTAGATTAAAAGATTTTTTTGAAGTGATGTAGTTGGAGAGTATTTATAGAATGTTTTATACCTGTCGCACTTACTCTCTTTCATCTAGAAGCGAACAAAAATTGCTTCTCGCCAATCGTCAGCAATTTTTGGACTTTACTTTCTCCGTTGAGGGAGCTGTTAAAAATATGTGACTTACAGTATCTGAAGATATGCAGAACGTCTACATGTGGAAATACCTTTAATTCTCAGATTCTACTCGTAATAGATTTATGGCAGTTGTATACAGGCAGAGTATATGTGAATGTATGTAGATCACCGTAGAGTTTATTTCTCAAGGTTTATGGTGTTTATAGTATATTCATCTCCAAATAACTCTATTGACTTCTGGATTCTTTATCTTTGGGTGAAATGTGTTTCACTATGTGTTATCCATCTGATATTTGTAATTACTATGTATATTAAAGTGGCACTGCTGATTATTCATTGTTGCTAAGAAATTTACGAGAAGTGTTCTAGCATTGTGGTATTGGCTTGGAAATTGCCACTTGCATATATTTGTAAATCAATGCTAATCTCAATCTCACTTTTATTTCTGCTGTGACTAGTTATTTGACAGTGGCTAGTAAAATCCAGTTATTTGTTGCGTCAAAACCTCCAAAACCATCATTTTTGCTTAGAGAACACGCGTGTATCACCATAAAATTTTTACACAATTCCTCACCGGTGAGAGAAACTGACCCACCAACTCAATAAATTTAACGTTAAGATAAGATCTCTAGCATGAACAAACGACGTTTTATGCTCAACAACGACGGCTGACTCCCCCCAAGTCCTGTCGGCGTCGCCACCCTTTTTCAGCTCGAGACGTTTCATCAGGTTTCACTGTATCAGTCCAACTGCCACTTTGTGTGGTTTTCTCGTCAGCCTCAGTTGGGTGTGATCAAGTCTAGCGGCAAAATTGCTGCGCTTCTCATTTTATATTGTGCATATATATTCGGCTGTTTGCTTTAAAGGGGGTATATTAACTATTAAAGAAAAGAAAATTCCACTTTACAAGCAATTTTAACAGAGGTAAGATGGAATCCGCATTAGTACGGTTTAAGAAAGATGGTCTTCAAAAACTCAAACGACTGAAGCAAGAGCAATGTGCCCACGAGTATTCAATAGGAAAATGCACAGGGAAAACTTATACTTGATGGCTAAAGCTATCGCTGGTAAAACGGCTTCTTATGGCAATATTTCTGTGAAATACAGTGTCAATGGTGCCTTACCTGCATGCTTAAGTGAGAAAAGTGTATGTACCATAGCTACCATGCGAAGATTAAAAATGGGAACTAAAGGAACAAATAATATACTCGTTACTTTTAGTGAACGAGAACGAAAGGAACTAGTCTGAGAAAGGAACGAGACTGCCCATCACATGTAGGACGTTTGATCTAAGTCCATAGCTGAATAAACTGGAGTTGTGTATATGTCTGTGTTTGGATTAAATATATCAGAAAAACGCAATACTGCTATCATTTTTTAATAGTGCTTAGTTTTTTAATTAATCATGACCATATTCACAACGAAAGAAAATATTTTTTTTTGATATTACTTTCTTTGTACATACCACTCCTTTGAATCCATGATATAACAACTTGGTTTTAATCCACACAAGTTATTTCAGACGACCCGGGTTTCAGCAACTTACATTTTGTGCCATTATCAGGTCCATCAGGTCAGGTCACAAAATGTAAGTTGCCTGAACCCGGGTCGTCTGAAATAAATTGTGTGGATTAAAACCAAGTTTTTATATCATGGATGTTACCAACTTCCACAAAGTTAAGCCTGAAACGATTACTTACACTCCTTTGAAATTTTAAACACTATGCCTGCATCACTGTAATTAGCTACATGTTTTAAGCCATCCTCAAAAGTCGAGGCAAGCCATATTTTCATGCATAATTATGCCTTATTTAATGAGGACTGCAGGAAATTATGGACTAAAGCCCTAAGTTTGCTGTAGGTAATTAGGAAAATGACTGGAGTCATTCTCATATTTGCTCATTTTCCGGCCTCGGAGGCGGTGAGGTAGAGTCCTCGCCTGCCAACTGTAAGGTCTCTGGTTCGATGTCTCGCGTGGGTGGTACTTTCTCCAATCAGGGCTTTGTTGCCTGTACCCGTCCCCTTGGTACGGAGAAGGTGGGTAACATTCAGGTCTCATTCCACTCTTGTTAGATAAAGTAATGTAAAAAAAGTTTCGCCTTACATCAAAGCATACGCTTAAGAACCGGTGCTCTAGCTTGTGATTGTGTTGGCATCTGTTTTACGCTGCGCTGGTTCTGGATGGACTCAGGTTAGAGGTATTTGTAATGTGGGTTGGTAGGAAAAGAGATAAAGTAAGCTATGTAAGAAGGAGCGTAAATGAGGAAGTGCTAGAGGTGGTGGAGTAGGAAAGGAGGATTTTAACTGAGATTTGGAGAAGGCAACGAAAGTGGATGGAAGACGCATTGAGAGGACAGATTGAGGAGAGTTATAGAAGAGGACACCTCTGGCTCATAGTGGAAGGGAAAGGGAGAGGATATGGATTCTAGACGACATGAGGCCGTTCCGCCTCAAAGAGAGACCTAATGGTGGACAATTAGTGAAACGTGCAGGAAAGTTAAAGGCGACCCTTTAAAGGGGAAGTAAAGAAGGGTGGATACTATATAGAAGAAAAGACGCATTCAGACACCTTGGGATTTCATGGCCAAGGTTGCTTGCTTGCTAGGTAGCCGATTTAAAATCGTGCTTTCCGCATTTGGCGCTGAAAAGGTGGTGCAAGGAGGATAATTTGTTATGCAAAGTTGATAGCAATCCATGAATCCCTGTGGAAAGAAAAAAAACTCGAAAAAATCACCGAAAGAGAGAACATTTCCAACGGAGTGATGGGGTGTGATACTAAAAATCTCAATGACTCTTGTAAAATCTTTATTAGGCACTGTGTTTTACTCTTTTTAGTAGGCATGGTACACCGTCCATCGTATGGGATATAATACAGTGGACCCCCTTGCACATCATGTCCAGAGTAACCTAATGCCATGCATGTTTATCTTCATCCTTCATCCTTTCGCTTAATGGATCCTCCCTGTCTTCTGTGAGTGCTTCTGCTCGCATCCGTTCAATCTCCCTTGAGTTCAGGTATTCAGAACTTCCCTTAAGCTCTACCGGATTACACCACAAAATTCCTTTTCGTTAACATATCAGATCTATCCCATGCCCTGTACGGTATTAATTTCGTGTTTGAAAGTATAATGAAGCGCCTTTATTTGAGAGAAGGTTTTAATTCCTGGGCGTTTAAAACCTTCGAAATCTTTGGCTAATTTTCGGGATCCAAATAACAGTCAGTGTTGATTCGTCATTCTTATGATAAGAGTTTTTTTTTGACAAAATGACTATTGCTATGTTATATTCAAGTTTAGTTCATTGACCGTGTTAAGTCAAGTAAAAATCCTGACTGTTACGAAGAGGGGTGCCAGAAATGTGATATTGACCGAGCCAAGGTTTTAGGTGGGTGAAATGATGCATGTAAGTTCCAAACCTCATTGAATTTACCGAAACGAAATCAATAAAGTAGAACACCAAAGAAATGCCCAAACAACCTGGTGTAAAAAGGTGGTTCTAAAAGTATAGAAATTAGATTGAACGAAACCCTTATTTCATTCGCGCATAAAACTCTAAAGAGAGCATCAGGCTATGTTTGTACGGAACCCTTCTGTTTATGGTGAACCAGAAATAATTAAGGTAGTTTTTCCATCAATTTTTCTTGACAAATATGTCATTAGTTTAAACCTCCACTCAGATCATCAGTATTTTGAGGTGCATGTCATTTAAATTTGCCAATTGCTCAAATTATTCATTAATTAGACTCAGGAAATCACATGAAAAATTAATTAATTTATTAACCCCATGAAATAACTTTGAGCATTTATTTATCCGTTGCAGGAAATGAAGAACTATAGCAATCGATTCGCATCGGGAAGGCTAAAATGCCATGGAAGGGAAAAGAGAATGATACTGTGGACTGCTGCTATTACGTACCAGGCATGACGAGTTCACTTTCAACAGGAAAGTGATGAATTTGTAAGACCCTTCGGTTTGTTCGAGTTACTATCACTCGTTCAAAATACGAAGAAACTATTCAAAGACGCATTTCTTGGTTAAAAATATAGGTAAATGATATAGCGTTATGTTACTGGCGCAGCTTCTATTCCGCTACCTGCAAGAAATATTGAACAATGGTTAAGGCCTTTGTCGATTTTCTGTTTTATTGTTAAGCTGCGAAGAAACCGCATTGCCGTGACCCAGCGCTTTTCTCTCATCTACAGGATTGGTTGAGATGGACTTTTGAGCTCGCTGTGAGATTATTTTTGGGCATTTCGAGTGCCCCTTGAAATTTTTATTTTTAGCGATTTTAACCAGATAGTATAAAATATTTTGAGCGCTAAAAGGAAAAGTCCGTAATTGAATGGCCGTATCACAAGAAGTCATCTGAACAAAGGAGTTCAATCAATAATAGCGTTGTGACCAGCGTTCATAATCCAATTCGTTATCCGCAAAGTGGATATTCAGGGAGTTCTTTTCAAGTCGCAACTTCCTCATTCAAATTTTGATTTCTGTTATTTGCTATTTTTTCTGAGTTTATTTGCCAACCTAAACGATTTTTTTCTTTTAATCGGAAATATCTTTTATCTCGCTGATGTGTTTCTTTGTCTGTTTCAAATTTCTCTATTACGAGGTGTCTTTTTTACAAGGGAGAAACTGCGAAAGCTGCCAGTCACATGCGTATTTTACTATTGTGGGGAAGATTTTGCATGCAGTCTACTCAAGTATGACCTTTATGATTTAAAATGTACGGATCGATTTTTAAAAGAAACTAATGATATTTTGGAACATTTTCTCCGTATATCTATCTGATAACTTTTTACACTGTGAATTAGTTATCAAATCTGGGCGAGAAAAATGCATGGTCGAATATTAAATAATATTATTATTCTATTTTCTTTGCATTTATCCATCGGTTCAAGCCGTTGCCTGAGTAACTCTCAATCAGTGAATTTTTAAGGGTGCATTTAAAAAATAGTAGACCGTTTAGACTTGATTTCATAGCGGAAAGTGTCACGTTTGCTACTTTTTAAAGATGAAATGGATCTGTTTGGTACGTCTACGCCTTGCCAAGTGCGCATAAACTACAATACCGTACCAGAGAGTAAAACTCCGTACAACCGGTATGATGACAGGTAATTGAACTAATTGCGGGTGAATGAACTCTATTACCAAGTGTTTGTGTGAAAAAATCTTATAATTGAGCAAATGGAAGATTACAAAAGCATTAGTGTACAGAGGTGAGTACGTAAGAAAGAAGTCCTTGGATCTGTGTTTGAACGAGTTCCATTTTAATATAGCACTGCGTGGATCGACGACCGACCCTAAAGAACTGAGCAGAGAAATATACAGAAGGGAAGCCAGGGAAATGCGAGAATAGGATATATTGAAGGATTTTGATTTTCTCATGTCACAAAAAAGATTCGAGTTGATAAATTTCTATGCTGAAGAAATCCTTCGTCTCTTGCTGATTGATTTTTGTCGGGACTTTCATCGGGTCTGCTGCTGCTGCTGCCGTTTTTCTGACGCGGTGGATATCCCGAGAAGACCTCTTCAGCATCAATCGTCTGAGGAGCAACAAATATTTCAGGCTTTTTGATCTTCCACTGATTATGTAGTTTAGCTTTGCTTAGCCTGTATTTTACGGAACAGATGACTCTCTTCTTTTCCTCGTGTTTCAGCGATTGCGCTATTTTCCGTTAGCTCATTCGAAAGAGTGTTGCCAGCTGATTATCACACAAGATAATATATAGTTAATGGGTGATAGCCCCTTTGTTTGGATGCAATATGCTTAAATACTTTTGGATAATCTAAATTATATTTAAAAAGTAACTTTAAATAGTAACTTTAAAAAGTTCTTTGAAACTAGATATTGAAATAACTGATTGCTACAGGCCAATTTCCATTCTTGATTACCCAACTCTCTTAAAATTCAAGTTGCCAACTCGTTCAAACGTGCATTTCTCTACAACAATCTTTACTAGTTATTTCCTTTTAAACTGCGAATGCTTTGAAAGAAATGAGTTTTTACTATTATGTGTCGCACTGAATGTCATCGTTGTCCTACTTCGCCTCTACTTCTTCTAAATGTTCGCAGTAATTCCTTTTACCCGGAGCACCGGTGGTACGAAATAACTCTACGAATTAACCTCAACCTGTGCACGCGCTCCTGATGTGGAAAATATGGAGGAAGATTTAACCGTTTTTGATGTCAATGTCACTCTTGCATGTCAAAGGAAAATTCGCCTCGGCTCTCGACGTTCGTAGAATAATTGCACCCGTCCTCTCATCGGATTCAGAGTATTTTTCGAGTGAGCATCCCTGTGTTCATTGCTCACGCATCGCTCTTCAGCATCGCATGATGAGCCAAAAACTCCTCATGTGACGAATGCAAATTTGTCTTGGGCGGGCTCTTCAATGGTAACCTTGTACTTGTTCTCAACGGGGAACTGCATGGAGTCAAAGGGAGTACTCTCAACCGTTTTCAAGTAGTCCCCGCCATCTTCAGGGGATACACGCAGCAATCCCGGAATGGTTGAGTTCTTCTTCTCTGCTCCGCCTGTTCTCGGAAGTTGATTCATCATAAGCATGAAAAAACTCTCGTTATTTCCGCCATAGTGTGGATAAAGAAAGACTAAGTGGAAGTTGATTTTTTATTTCAGAATGAAGCATTTTAAAATCAATATGGCATTTTTCATAGTAAAGGGAAAGATTGATACGGGCTTTATTGAGTTTGATAGGCTCTCTTTGATGGTGACTAGAAATTAAATTCTATGTTGCCTACTCTTTGCTTACCTCATCTGTCCTTATTATTATCATCCATGCTATTGTACTTGCACACGCCCTTATCTACGTAGCCTTCCACTGTCTCATTTCCACTCAATTTTTCTCAATTGTTTCTCTCGTCAGGTGACTACACCTTCAAAACCATCTATGTCGTCCATTCTGTCTTTGACCGTATTATTTTCGTAATTCTGTCAAACTGCGCTATATTTTCGCTTTATCCCTGATATTGACGTTTTCTCTGAACATGTGATTCAATATTATCCCCTCACTGCTTCGAAATGACTGAAGTATTCCTTTTTATACGTATGCCATAGAGTATCTTCTGCGTCTGCCCTTCTTTTCAGCTCATCCTTCTCCAAACTCAGTACTTAAGTATTTTCTACCTTATCTCACCCTTCTCCATTAAAGACCAAGCTTCGATGTCGCACATAGGTATGCTTCATATTGGATAAGATCTCTGGCAATAACTTCTCATCAGCTCTCTCTTCAAGCAATTCCTTATTCTATAGTTTCTCCGTTTCCCCGTATGTTACCAAAACATCCTACATGGAAATATTATCTAAGAGGACAAAATTACTTTAGCTTTAAGTCATGCTCTATCTCTTTAATATGACCCCTGAATGATCTAACCTTGCTATTACACTCTCCTCATTGTGTGAATTACATATCTTAGTAGCAGGAATATATTTATCTACAGCCAGGTTTCGAAATATTCAGAGGGCTTGTGATGTGCATGCATACTGGATGACCACTAGCAATTCATCTATTTCGGTTGCATCTTATTTAATCCCATTTCATTTTATTTGTTCGCTCTCTTTTTCATCTAACTCCTTTAGATTGAATTACTCTTTGATTATTTATTATCATTTGCCGAACATACCGTTCCCACCGTTCCCTTCTTTTCACTTTCCTTAACGGAATTTCTCATTCAAATACAGTCTTGTAAATCTAATTAGGCACTTCATTAAATTGGCTTATCTTATTTTGGCAATTTTCACTTAATTGAATGTAGAAAACACAAACTACACTAAAAGATAAATGCCTTGACACATATCTTTAAAAAATGATAGATATACCCTAATAGTCACGTTATTCTTGTCGTTTTTTTTAAATCAGGTATTTTTCGTCTTATATTTTAACGTGTAGAAAAAAGGGATGAATACAATCGTAAAATCATAACGCCTATGAAAAAGGATTTATTTTCAGCAAGAATGAATATACCTGGTTATGAAAGGCGAACATTGCTGTGAAATCAGTTGCATTGAAAACTTTGATACTTGAGCACCATTGTAAACGCATTTCTTGAGACGTATGAGAGAAAAGTTGTCTTTATTGTCATTTACTCCGTAAATTCCAATAATGCATCTTCAACCCACGGGTTGAGCTTCAACAAATATTTTCATCTACAGGATTTTTGTTGCCTTCTCACAAATATTTTGAAACCCAAGTCAAGAGACGTTAGTGGGATAAACAATTTACTGAAGTAATAATTCCTCTCCTATATTGTAAACTCCATTCAGCTACGCCAGACTATGTGAACTTTGTTTGAGAAAATTTATAGCCTCCCGTCTTATCCCACATTTATTTCGATTGCAACAGAAAAATACGAAGACGTCGATTTTCACAGTTTTTGTGTTACGAAATTGATATAATTGCTTAAGAGTTTCGCTACCATTAGAAAGCTTATCACGTGAATTTTGTGATCAATTTTACCGCAGCTTGATACATTAATTTTTGAAAGTTTGGCTACCCTACAATAAACTTTAATTTTTTATGAATAAATACCAGTGCAAATAAGCACGGAATACAACTTCTTTTTAATGAAATACAATTGTGAAAAAAACCTTACCTAGTTCATTTTCTGTCATTTACCTCCCTGTTCTTCTATGAACACTTCAGAAAGTCAGCATTGGTGTAGGCAAAACAAATATTATTGGTCTCTTTAGAATGTTAAAAGGCCTCCGAAGAATGTTTTCTATTCGACTTTTTATGGATATCCTCTTGTTTTTCATCTCATTCCTCGGATAATATTGCATATTATTGACCGATGGTTGCTTGGCAAACTGCTGGTTTACCCCTTAAAGAATAATCGGGTGATCTTGAAAACGAAAATATTTTTTGTTACCGAATGAAAACTCCTCGGAAAAGACGTGGAATTAATCATTGCCTGCTGTTCCTTTTGGAACCACGTGAATAATTGTGGGGTGTGAACACTGACGGAGGGAAATATTTTTCTCATCAATTTGTCGCAATCAAATAATGATTAATTGTAACTTTTGGGGGCCATTTCAAACCTTTATTTACAAATGTACGTGGCAGGAGGAAATTCCTCGCGGAACGTTTCTACTCGCGTATGAATTCCACTCGCTTCCACAATACCGATTGTGTTTTGTTGTGCGAGATGTGTATTTATTTTTCATCAATCTTAGCGACAAACGCAATAGCGAGAGAGATAGAGGGTGGGGAATAAAATATATATTTACTAAAGACAAGGAGGACTCCAAGTAGAGAGGGGAGGGAGCTAAATCAATAATCCGACGGAACTCTGGCGGAAAAATAAATACAAAGCGAAGCGGATGAAACAAAAGAAGAACGATAAGTACGAAAAACAAGGAAGAAACGAAAGCGGGGGAAGGGAAGGGAAGACGACGAGAAACTCCTTCTACACAATGATTTTTAATCTGTACAGCGTTGGCCCAGCAGGGTCGCTCCCTTTCCATGTTCGAGTCTAAGTGATTGTTTTGTCGATAGTGGTGTTTTATATTTTATCTCTTTTTTATTTTTTTATTATTCTTTTTAATCTCCAAGGGAAGAATTTTTTTGTTCTGAGTGTGGAGTGGAGAAAGGCTTGCCCTGTTTTTCGTGCGTATGTGTGTGCCGGTTGCTCTAGTATATGTATGTGTTAGGAGGAAAGTTTTATTGCGAGCCAATCCTCTCCCCCCTCCCCTCTCCCGTCTCCTTTGTAACGAACGGGTCGGAGTTTCAAGGGCTTGCTCGGGTTAGACTTGGGAAGCACAGGAGGAAAATGGTATGGGGAAAGGATTTGGGGGGGCCGGAGTGATGAGGTTAGTGGGCGAGAAATGATTATTTTCCTCTCTGGCGTGTTGATCGCTGCACCCTTGGCGGGAGAAAAAAATCCTCCCCCGAACTCGCTCTTCGGTTTTTACAAAACCTTTCCGCTCCAGTTCCTCTGACTTCGATCCGTAGAAGGTGTGTACGTGTGTATTGGGGGACTTCGGTATCTACCAATCAGTATGAGCTCCATGGACTTTTTTTCATCATCACCACCGCCCCTGACCTGCCCTCCAAACCTCCCACCCCTCATCTACTAATGACCGACCGCGGAAACTCTGGCACTGCAAATTCGGAGCGAGTGATTAAAAATTACCTTGTTTTTTATTTTGGTCACCACCTAATTGGAATGTGGACTCGCTTATATCCTGGATCTCCTCTAAATTTTCCTCCGAAAATCTATGCGTAAGTCAGGGTCGTCTTTTGTAAATTGATTTTCTAACAAGCTGTTCACGATTGTACTTGAACTCACAATCAGTAGGGCCAGTGAGGCAGGTTGCTGGTGGTGTGAAATCTATTGTGCAGGTTCTAAATTAAATTTTTCGCTTCTCAAGTGCTATCCGAATACAAAGTGTTGTTCAAAATATTGAAAAAGAATATAAGAGGATAGTTCAAAATACTGACGAAGAATAGAAGAGTTGTCCAAATATTGGTAACTATAAAATATTAACACAAACATTTTCATCACCTTTCATAGATATACTGGTAGCTCTGATTTTGTCTGTGGGTTGGTGTGGGAAAGTGAATTTAGATATTGAAACGGATTATTTAAATTATTAACAGCATTCTACTAGGTACTCTGGTAGTTTAAGTAACAAATGTTCGTACACGAAATACACAAACAATACCGTGAAGTGACCCAAACATTTGACTCACACAACAGATATCTACATCTACAAAATACTTTGCAAGCCACCTCAGGGGTGTGTGGTAGGGGGTGAGTATTAACCAACATGCATTATACCATACCCTAAAGTTAGTGTAACTACGACTAATTATGGATTAGCATAAATCGCTAATGCTTGTCACGAGGCGAAGCCTCACAAGCATGCACTGCACTACAGATACGAGTGTCTTGGAGCATGAAAACGGAGAGTGTGTTGTTTCAAAATAATTTCGGATTTGAGGGGAGGTCCTCGGATGGGAACGAATATGGAAGTGGAAGTTTGAACGCAAAATTTCTGAAGGCATTGCCGAGATTTAAGCCAACAGCTCTACGGTCCTCTCTTTAGACTTTCTGTGCCCTGCCTCGCTCACTATTTACGTTTTCATTGCTTTCAATTATTGCCGTGGCTCCTTTGCTTTGCTAAACTGAAAATTATATTGACTCCTGTAGTATATTGCTATTAATTTTAATTCCATTACTTTGTTTTTATATTTTAAAAGGGGGTATAAAACCAATTTTATGGAGTCTCGGGGCAAAAAGCGTTAGGTGGTTCCCCACCATTATTATTTAAAACTGAAACAATAAATTGTAAAGAATTTGTGGAAACGAGGGCGTTACCTCTACCTGTAAAGCATGCATTCTGTTTCATATATGAATTAACTTGCCGTTATTAACTGTCACTCACCGTAAAGGAAGCCTTGGTTCCCTAAAAGGTGAATTATTTGATTTGGCGCCAGGCATTGCTCGGCTAATGCCCCCTAATCATAGCTTAAGCTCAGCGGGGCCTAGTAACGAACTTTAGGAAGAGTTAATTTATGATCTCTCTGGTAATTAAAATAGTAAATCACAGCATGCTAATCTTAATGAATCCGTAGTGAGTAGAAGAAATTAGCCTGAATTATGTGGAACGAGGAAAATATATCTGTAGAGTAAGTGATACGTTCTGCATTAAAACTTTGCTCTCAGGGTTCCTTCGGATCGATATTGGGCCTTAAGCTAGCCCGAACTGAAGAAAACGCATAATGTTAACCTATATTTGATGCTCTGAAAACTACTGCCTAAAAGACTGCGTAAAATTACGCACATGTTCCCAAATTGTTGGCTTATATTGTTTTTCATGATGTAGTCATCGCATGAAGGTAATCCCATGAAGGTATCTCTCTTACTACTGCGGAAACTCCAGAATATACCCTAAAAAATTAAAATTCTTTCCCAAGCTCATTTTTGCTTTGATGTATCAAATATATCAGCCAGGTTTTGGGTTAAGAGTATTTTTTCCTCTGCGGTTTGTACACAAAAGTCTCTCACTCGTAAAACATATTGCTGAATATTTCTTTGTAACACTGGTATGAAGAGACTTCTAAGGATGAGGGAAACGGCGTTTTTTAGGTAAATCCATAGCTGTGTACCTCTTCTTAATTGCTTAAAAAAACAAGGCTTTCCGTCATGGGAACCCGTATCGTAGGAAAAAAAGCAAGTTTAAAATTGAGACCAAGCGATATGGCTTTGGAATCTTTTCACATCCTAAAGCGGGAACGGGAAGTCATTGGAACGAATTTTGCCGCTGCATGCCCACTCATCTCCCGTCGCTAGCCCCTTTCATAGCGGATCCAGATTAAACTCCAGTCGCCGCAATATCCTGTTACCGGAATCGATTGACACGATCAGACATCCTACTTACAGCGGTTTTCACTCATGGTATTCACGTAAATTTTGAGCTTAATCCGATTTCCTTCCTTTAAAATTGCAGATTATTGCATACTAAGCACTCTAATTATCGCAAACTATTTTAAATACTCCGATTTTCAGCACTTGACAGGATAAACCGATGCGTAAATGTATGCTACTTTACTGCGAGAGACGAATACGATGGTATCTATTCATTCGATTATTTTTCGACTGCTAACTAAACTTATCTCCCTTCCACGGTAATCTACATGCACGAAGTACCATGCTATCCACCAATATGGTGTGTGGCACGGTGTGATTCCACATCAGGCATGCATCACTCGTCCTAGTTCAAATCAGGACTTCGCACGTTCCCCGGCCGCTGGGCGCAGACCAAAAAGCAGTCAGGAGAACAGTGCGCAGTCAACCCAGAAACTGGGAGAGTGCTACGTAAACGAACATGCAGTACACTTTTTATGAGACAGCTACTGGTTAATATTACTAATACCGTTAATTCATGAATGCTACGAGCTCCTTCTTCATCCAGAAAACAAAATAATGCCGGATATTTCAAGCGGGGTGAAGTGTTACTAATGATATTATGTTTTTAAGCACTAGGGAATAGTTTACTCTACCTAGTGAGGGTGGGAGATTTATAGAATTGATCTATTGCAACTATCATGATTCATTATTGTATGCGAGAAAAATCACATTTTGAATCAGTTCTGGAGTGTATTTCATTCATCTTATTCCTGTGATCGTTTACACCATAATACGTTGGCTCTAGTAAAAACTGTTGAACGCCCGGCAAAATTATAGTCTGCTTCGAATTTGCGCCAAAGATTTAATCTATATTTTTCCCTTCAATCATTTAAAGATTCCCACGTAAATTCCTTCAACAGTTCGGTAGCACTGACAAGTGTATCGTAACAACTTTTTACAAATCTTGCTGCTCACCGCTGAATTCGATCTATTTCTGTGACTCGCCGTCATTCGTAAGGGTTCCATGTGCTAGTGCGTGAGGTCTCACGAGAGAACGTTCACATTATCGTTATCGTCACATTTTCCTAGTAATGTGCTAGCCTTAATTTTTTCCATCTACATTTATATGCTACCCTGAGAGCCAACGCGGGCATATTTGGCAGGAGGTGTCTGAGCACCAGTTATGAAAATGGAAGGGAATAGGGAGAGATCGAAAGTGAACTGTATTTGCATTTAAATTAAAGATTGATCCAAATTTTCAATAAAATTCAGCGGAAATTAGACTCCTATACATGCTTTTAGGTCATCCAGGGGGCCATAGTCAGGAAGTATTTAAATCTCATGAACACGTGCGTGATTTCCAAGGTTCAAAGTCCGAGTGTTCGGAATGTGTGTTTATCG
Organism: Pyrrhosoma nymphula; assembly: GCA_963573305.1. NCBI lineage: Eukaryota > Metazoa > Arthropoda > Insecta > Odonata > Coenagrionidae > Pyrrhosoma > Pyrrhosoma nymphula. The sequence continues at coordinate 94,135,226 of OY754337.1, forward strand.
TTGTTAGTGTGGTGACGCCATTGTGTACCGTATTGTTATGCTCAACTGAGAGTGGCCATGACTATCATCTATCTCTGGGTGTAGAACATTCTTGACTCATCCTGTAGTCTCCAGTCACGCGTTCCGTATTTCAGCACGTACTTAGCTATTATTACGAAGATACTGCATTTTACGATAAGTAACTTATCGTTCATGATATGTTTCTGATTTAAGTGCATGAATAGGGTCTCGTAAGCGGATTATTAGTGGTTTAAAGTGGATTGTATGTGAATGGTGTGCCTTACAATCAGTGACTCGCTCTGCCTGTTATAATCCCTAATTGTACGTGGAAAGAAGGAATGCTAATACCTATATGTTCGGTAGTGTATCTATCTTGTTTTGTCGCTTCTAACAGTTCTGGAAATCCAGTAAGGGGTTACAATAATAACCTACGTGAGGCGACAATAATAACCTCCGGATCTCAATTTTTCAAGTAATCTAAGCCTAGCGCGTAGACTCCGAATCTCAAGTGGCTCCCAACCAAGTCCTTCCATCAGCTGTGTGACACGTACTGGTCACTGGTGGTGGTTTTTATACGAAGCGTGTGGATTGCCCGAATGTTCGCGGCGTATGAGATTTGTGGCATGGCAAGATCAATGTTGCATCTCTCTTTCACGTTTCACCCCGAGGGTTTTCCTACGATTCACTTGATAGTTCCTAGTTTCTTTAATGCAGTGCCGCAAATGTTTCATATGTGATTTCCCCATGCTAAGTGAGAAGTTACGGTGATTCCCAAATATTTGACTACATTCAAATCCTTAAAACTCACTTTCCCCACTTTATATATTTGGCGTTGATGTGATATCTCTTATGAGAAGTCTTCTGTAGTAGGTACATCTACTAAGACACTGCGAGATTAGTTTTAACTTGAGGGTAAATGTCGTTTTCATGAATGAGGCCGGTGAACAGGGGGCCGATCAGGCTTCATTATGGGACGCCTAACCATGATGGAGCCAATGCTTTTTGTTTCGCGAAGTTAAAAAATATTGAAACCAATTCACTATTTTTTCATTTAGTTCTCGTGGCTGTGATTTGAATATTAGTTTATTTGTCGATGACTTTCTTGAATTCCACGAAAAACGCGTCAGCTTGATTTTTTGCCTCACCTGATTTAAGAATATCAAGAAGGAATTGTATAAGCTGTGTTCCGCAAGATATATATTTTACCGGACCCCGCTAACTGTTGTGGAAGACGTTTAGATTATCCAGAAAGTCTATGAATTTGGAGTCATGACTTGGGGGAATTGGATTAAGAATTTAGAAATGGACATTTCGTATCATAGAAATTTAAAATGGAATTCCTGAATTGACTTATGTCTGAAAATGCTGCATTGTAGTGAAGCTAGTTGGAATAAAAATATCTAAAAAAAGTGTTTTGTTAAGTCTTATTTATCATATTCCTCTTTGAAAGTGACAATGGAATTCCTCAAATTATTGGCTGTATGCCACACATCGGCTTCAATACCACAATTACGTGCTCTAGAATAATACCTTATAGAGGGGTGGGATAGCTGAAACTTATACCAAATTATATCACATATGGCAACCGAAGCGCAACTTTGAATTCAGATAGTATATGGGTAGACGAGTCTGAAAAGCCCGGGACACAAATTTTCCTGGCCCACTAGCGGTGTTGATGACGTAATCAATATGGCCACCAAAGTTTTGTGACACGCTTCTAAATTTCTTTATATAACTCGGGTTTGTATTTTAATATTAACCTATATTGTTACCCCATTTCCGGCCAAGAAGTGAAAAAACCAGTATTTTAATATTTTTAAAAATTAACTTTGTTGTGTTGTGTTGTGGATTCCAATAGAGAGTCTATAAATCAGATACAATTTTTTAAATATTTACATTGTTAAACAAAATGGTGCGTTTACGCACCACTGGCCATAAGTGTGTACATTATGCTACACTGCAGAGCACTCACAATAGGTCAATTCATGGTAGCTCTGAAAACATTCGGGGTGTAGATGAACCTCACACTTCAGGCACATATAAATGGTGTGATTTTGGCAAATCCTGCACCTTCTGTTCGCTTTGTTTTCGTGTTTTAGCACTAGATATCCAACTTTATTTGTTCTTATCTCACATCATAACGACTTGCTAACTTCTAGAACTTGTGAACTACACTCCGATTTCCTTTCTTCTCGAGTTACTTCAGGTTCACATTTCATTAAAGCAACGGCAATGTAAGATGGAAACTCAATATATGAAATGTGATTATTGTTTGCTAAGTTACAGATCTTCCAATAATTCACCACCGCAGAGCCAATAACATTGATAAAAAGAGACCACCACCATTTCTTTCCCCTGACATGTATGCGATAGCAACAGCGTTATCATGCAAATCTACTCCTCATATGTATTTATTACATTCAGAAATTACTTTAGGTTGTGTTATGATTACTTCTTTTTTTCTTTACGACCTTATATGTTCGTGTTTACGAATGGAAGTACTTTAATGTTATTGCTAGCTAATGTTCCTACTGCATTATCATGACATCTCACCGCAAGAATTTTTGAGTTCTCATCAAATTCATAACCATATTTTCCTCTTTATTTTTTTCTAATAGACTTTGAATCTTCCAAGGGGCATTACCCAGTTTGGTTATTGTGAATTTTTCCGGTGGCAAATAACATCTTTCAATTAGAAGTTGAAAGAGAGTGTGAGATGAAAAAATTATCAAAAAAATACCCTGTGCTCCGATGAAAATTTTACTACACTGAGCAAATCTAAAACTACACGTGTTCTCAAACCAAATTTTGCTTGCTCCCCAGAGTTAGACAAATCTCCACCATAAAGAATAAACTGATAAAATACCCCGTTGAAGAGCATAAACACCACAACTTGAATCCAAACCTAACTGGGTTTCCCTTGATAAACATTTTTCTGGATGACGACCATTATATGGGACAATCTGCTCATCTACAGATATATTATGAGAAAATATTCCGAGCTGTAAATTAGGTAGGGGCAATGGCCCAGCCACATTGACACACCGATTCCCGCAAGATCACCGAAGTAAAGCAATGTTGGGCCCGGACGGTGGTTGGATGGGTGACCCTACATACATTCACCGTGACACTCTTATACCCTGTTTTCATGTGGTAGGCATGGGGTTGGCACAATGGACCAAGAAGGCCTAAGTGCCCGCGCTCCTGTTGAAGGTCCCCGCTGCAAAACAATCCATCTATCGAAGGGAGGAGTAAGAACGGAGGGTATAGAAAAGGGGCAGTTATTTTTTGCCTCATTGTCTTACTACGTATGCCATTAATTATTAACATTGGGAACAGAGTGTTGCATTTACCTTAGGGAAACATACGAGGGGCTCAGGAAAAAGGCTAGGAAAGAAATGGGGGTAAAGGGGGCGGTAAGATAAGGGGGCTATGCGTGAAATAAAAATATATATGAATGCTTATGAGACAATGTTGCCTTCCAAGTCTATGCGAAGGAATGGTGAGGCGCATTACTTTGGCTCTTTGAGATGGATGAGAAAAGGAGATGAATGTGACGGAAATGTAAAGGAGTGATAATGTGGAAAGTTGGCAGTTGTACTGGTGTGGATTGAGAAAAATCAGGGCTAGTGTAGAAGTAAAAAACATCGAAGAAAATTTGATGAACAAACAAAGGAGCTAAAACGTTCAAAAAATACATAACATACACTGTGTTACTCAGCATATAATCAAGATATCTTTGCTTATACACCAAAACTGAAAAAAGTGAAGAAAATTCTTAGATCCAGCCAGTGGTGCGCATACGCACCACTAAATTCATACCTTAAAAAACTGCCATGTTGTGAAATTAAAAAAAAATTCAGGTAAAATATCATAGATAAAATTATCGATTTTGAAATGTAGCTAAAAATTCAATAATAATGGTAAAAACAAATATAAAAAAAGTTGTTTATAGCTTGTCAAGCAGTATCAAAAAAGGCCTATTTAATGTAAATATTTCTATAATTAAAAATGAAAAACTATACAAATTATTTAAAAATATTGGGAATGTTCGCATATTATAACGACCAAATGAGCAATAACATTAATATTTGTCTTAAATAATATATAAAAAAAATTTTATGAGGTGGTGCGTTTACGCACCAATGGCTGGAAATGGGTTAGTGATCATTAATCAGGAGAAAAAGTGATTTCCAACGGTATATTTGACATCATGGTTTAGGTTAATATTACCATAAATATTTGTAACTTTATTTCAAAAAAATTATTTTGATATTTTCGAAACATTTTGATAAATAACTTGGAATCCGTTACATATGCTGAAACCTTGCCCTAAACTTTTATTTTGGGCAGAAAGTTACCTTATGAACGGTATACATGACTTATATTTTATCGCAAACACTTGCCGAAAATTCTCTTAAACAATGTAGCGTTGCACAGCGAGTCGTTATGGCAACAATGAGTTTTATATATAAAATACATGGATGATGGTGTTTATCCGCCAAAGTTGTGTCCCACTGGATTTGTAACATCAGCAATAGATAACATAGATCACAATACATCTTCTTTTACTGTCGTTACTTCTTTCCATGGTTCAATTCTTACGATTATTCAGTATCCTCACAGTGAAGCGATTATGGAGATAGACGATGACAGCAATCGTATCCAGCAGTGGAACAAACAAATTGTCAATTGCCTCCCTGAATGCACTACCCTTACTGCCGGGGGCGGCGTGGGTGCTCAGGGGCCCGGGCCGCTGCACGTCCAGAGGTGCCCGGTTTTTGGTACCCCCGTCCCCCTTTCTGAAAAAATTTGTGCGTTAAAAACGCGTAAAACTAAAATTTCGTAGGTATTTATGTACAGTATGACGAGTACGCACCTATTTCATTTTTCTTTTTCATTTTCCGTGACTGCAACAAAATCTTACTCATAACAATTTAACTTGTTGGATGAATCTTCAAAATTGAAATAAATTATCAATTTTTATTTTTTAAATAATATTTTTAATAATTTTTAAAGTTTCGACAAAAATTTAATCGCATATATATGCAACCCCTGATTGTTTTACTAACAAGGGGAATACACGACCGTCGAGCCGGTGGCCAATCGAGCTCAAATATTCTGATTCGGTAGATCATGATTGTTAATTAAATATGCCGAAGCCATATTGCAAATGGCATTCTACAGAGCTTACATACCGTGACATGCTTTTTTACGATTTTAAAATGCTTTTTTTTTTCAAGAAGTTACGGGAGGTCCGTCGTCTCGCTTAGGCATATTGAATTAATACGTGTATTACGTTACGGTTACGGTATAATTAATACGACGGTCGTGTATTCCTCTTGTAAGTCACTGCACGACAAAAAATATCAAATAACTATAACAAGGAATTAAATGGCGTATATATAAGCAAAAATGACATATAGGTCATTTTAACCCACGCGGGGCTTCTATGGGGGTAGTCAACACCGGGGCTTCTGGTGTTAAAGGTATTTGCTTTTATATTCCACGGGTAAAAATATTCATTTTATTTTTCTTTGCAATTAATGCTTAAGCCTGAAAGTCAGTGTTGCGTAAAGATATTTTAACTATCCGTTGATATCACTGAGGGTATTGCCTCGCCGGGAAAACCTCAGCAACTCAATAAGGCATTCAAAACATGAGTTTTTTCTTGCAAAGATCCTCGGGCAGTGAAGAATATTTGACGGAGCGTCACGGGATAAAAATGGCCCCGAATCCTTCCATTTCATGTAACACATCATTTTTACGACCCTCCGCGGATGAAGTATGTGATGTGAAAGGCAAATAAAGATCCCGTCCTCTCTCACGTGTTCCCCCTGCCCCCACGGGGCCACAATCCCCATATCTACCCTCCAGCCGCTCCAGAGGGTGTTGGTGGAAGACCATAAGCACGCGCCTCCCACACAGCACTAGCCCAACCCTCGCTTTGACCCTGAGGACGTAGTGGGGCGCTTCTCCTTCGCGCATATTTGGAGCTCTGAGAATGTGGGGAAAACGTCCCTGTTTTTATTGCGTCGTCTCCTATACGTATAACCCTCGCAAAAAATCATGGATATGCACAGTGAACGAATTAGGGACATGGGCTACGGAACTTTAAAAAAGTCTGAGAAACGGGGTAGTAAGATTGTTTAATGTGGAGGGTCAGTCAGAGAGACACTTTCTAATTGTTTCCATCACAAGCTCCCAGTGAATGGGACTATTCACCTCTATCTTCTGTCCCGTTTCGACTCGTCTAGCAATGAGATCCTTAAGAAGGGGTCCCTGGTGCAGTCACGGCGATGGGAATTAAGGTGGTTGGAGCGATTAATGTCCCTGTACAGATTTGCGTGAAACTTAGCATTAGTGCCAATAAGGAGAGGGGGAAGAGGGGAAGTGTGGAGGGAAGTCTATGGTATGGTCATTATAGTTCTCGTCAATGTTCCTTGCGCTGCGCAGTGGGAAATTTTGGTACGTGGGCTACGAAACTTTAAAAAATCCTGCGAAACGTGGGAGGAAGGTTATTTTGTATGGTTGGTTACTCGGAAAACTTGTCTAAACGTGGCCAACATAAGCGCTGCGAGAAGTGAGATGACTCATTACTACCAGTCGTCTTTTTTTCGACTCATCTCACAATTAAACCCCCTAGATTGGGTGTTTACGGGCGGGATCACGATTTCTACTTTCGCGCTTTCGTTATTCAAAATGCAAACCAATCCGGAAGGGAAATTTTCAGTCACTATCTTAAGAATGCACTCCATCAATTGAATCTAGTGATATGAAGAACCTGAAAACATTTAAGTAATTACGAGCAGCCTGCCAATGCAAGCGCTACGAGATGTAGGTTGACTCACCACTACCTATACGTACGTTTCGTCCCATCTCACTATGCGTCCTCAACATAGGATTCCTGGGATGGGATCACGATTACTTCTTTCGCATTGTCGTTATCGTTTTACAAAATTCAAACCACTCTGGAAGGAAATCGCTCGCAGCTACTCCTTTCAGAATGCATTCGGTCAGTTAAAACTAGTGATTTCAAGGACCTGAAATATTTTAAGAATCACAATAAGAATTTTGATCTCATGAGCGCAATTGAAGAATAACGATAACGCGAGTGCACGCGTTATGGAGAACCGTGATCGCACCCCTAGTGAAGTAACGGTGATGGGTTATTTTAACCACTTGCCGTGCGCCTGTTTGCCTCATGTCTTGTAGTTTGGTTTAGACGTGAACCATGCTGCTGGCACCTTTTGGTACGCCAACGTAGCCGAACTACTTGGTCCACCCGAAATCGACGCGAGTACGATCATTTTTAGTGTTTAAATACTACTTCGTCAATCAGCCGTGACGGCTGGAGGGTTGCTGAACTTATTAGCATTTACTTATCTTGTCGGTAGCGGCCAGAAGGCAGGAATGCTCCCCTCTCTCCCTTTTCTTCCTGCCAATGATGTATTCTTAAACTATGGCTTTGACCTTAGTAAATACAGCGCTACTAAAGATCGCAAGCAATCTGGTACTATAATGTTATTGTCATGATTTTACATGCATGCATACATACCCATCACGTCATTCCCTTTTGGGGTAGGCAAAAAGAATTTAGCCATTGCTATTAGCCCTAAATAACTGGCTACCAATTAATAATCTATTCCATATTGCCCTAGCCTCACAAACCACTTTCGCTTCTCTTATACTCATGTACTGCTTCACACATGCTCTCATATTCTTAAGACTCCTAATATTCCTCCTTGTTGGAGTCACTTCTGCAATATTCACCAATGTCTTTCAGGGTCTACCTCTTCCTCTCTCACCATTCACACTAATATCATTTATCTGTTTCGTTATTCGACTTCTACTCTCTCGAAATGGGCAAACCGACGAGGCTCACTCCTTTCGTATTTGTCCCAGCAATGGTTTTACCATTCTGCCACTTGAATTTATCATTGAATTCTGTCTCTTGATGACACCATAACGCGAGTAGTGCGTTGATATGAAAAAAAATGGAAATCCGCTTCTGGAAAGTGGTAGCATGGTATTCGGTCCGCGCCAATTAAGCCGTATGCGCAGTCGCCGAATAAAATGTCGTCGGCGCTCACCTCTAGTAAGGTTCCCCTGCCCTACTCTGTTTCGTTACCTACTCCTTTTCCCCTACGTCCTTTCCCTTCTCTCCTTATATACCTACTATATCCTTTATGCCTAGTACTCAAGGATCTTTCTGAAGAGCAGGCAATGAACCAGTGAGAGTGCGTATCATGAATGCAAGTTGCGAATTCACTAGGGAGGTTTGGTGATTGGGGCTCTTGCGACCCTCTAGGGGGAGGCTGGGTGAGAAATGGTAACGGGAGAGTGTAGTCTGGGCCCTGGGTAACCTTTTTAAAGGGGGCCGTGCTCGCAAACCCCTTGCGTCATTGCCTGTATCGCAAGATGGTCTCGTGGAGATTTAAGAGGAGCAAACGCGTGAGCTCGAATGGTGTGGGTGAGGAGGAGGTAGGAGGTTGGAGGAGGTTTTCAGAAAGAGAGAGAGAGAGAGCTCGAGTGATTGAACTTGCTTTATCTCCGAGTCTGCATGCCTTTCGGGCTCTCCTCGATCGGGGGTGCGGATGTATGAAAAGGGAAGTCTTTTTTTGCACCCCTCCTTCCATTTCCCCGAACCTCCGAGCCACCTCCAACCCCCACACACCCCACTTGTCCATCGAAATCGAATATTCATGGCCTCTCATGCAAAAGCCCCCTCTTTTTTTCTGGCCAAATTCTCCATGTACTCGACACATTTCATCATGATGCTTCTTTACGGTCTGGCTGTACTATAGAGAGGGAAAACAACTGAAGAATTCGATCGTAGTGTTTAGTGTGCCGATAGGGATTTGAAATTCATTCGCCGGAGGTTGTTAACACGGTCGTTTTTTTCATGAGCAATGACTATATGGTCTGAAAACTATTCTTGATTTTGAAGTGGAAGAAACTTGCTCCTTGAACAACCGGGTATACCTATTCGGGGAAATAAGAATAACGTAGAGCTCAATTGAAAATTTAATTGCGTATTGCTCCTGTATCTGTTTACCGTTCCATTAAATGAAACTCTCTAGGGACGACGAGAAAACTCTAAACACATCGTTTTTTCCAAACTGTTGTCAATGTTTTTCTCTGTCAGATGTTTCAGAGGTAGAATGCTGGATGCCATCAGCCCACGATCCTAGAGAATTGGCCATGATATTCATCTTTGTAATCCATGATAGCTATCCGTTATACCATTTATATATGTTATATAGATCGTAAAATTCATATGGAATTCTGCGATGTCATAAGTTTCAACTTTAGGATATTATCACCTTTTAATAGCAAAATAGTCTATCATATCTTCCAGAGATGAAGATGAACTTTTTCACAAGTAAAATGGTCAGTTTTGTAATAGCTACTTTTAATAGGAAAAATACCATGCCTTAGAGTGGAGTGGAGTTATAGATTACTTCAAATAAACGTAATATTCATGTAGTCTGAATGCCTTGGTGAAAACTTTAAAGCTGTTACTAGTATATTTTTTATTTAGACTTTCCACGAGGTATGTGAATGATTGACGCAATGAAGGTCTAGAATAAAATAAGCTCAGATGGTTTTAGCGCGCGGTAGAACTACGTGTATAGATTTGGTAGTTAACGGGAACCAGACCCAGAAACTTATTGTAAACATAGTTACTTTTTCATCATGATATCATGGGCGCGTTCCAAATTGCATAGTATTATATGTTAATTGTATTTTGTCATATTTTGCTGATGAGCCAAGCATTCCTACTCATGTACACTCATTGGCACATTATTGCTAAGCCATTCCCTCATGCATAAGCCATGAAAGCACTTCGAAGTATCTATCACATGGTATCTAATGACTGATATACTTATGATTAAGGGAAAGCTTTATGCCTCTATCTATACACCGTTTCCCGCCTCATAACTGAAGTGGGTCATCTTTGTAATGGGCTGTAATTTGGATGAATGCTCGTCTATTCCGTCCTGGGTGCTGTTGCCCTTGCCTGCTCTTGGCAGACAATGAGCAATGGCCGTATATGCTAAAGCGCGTTAAAGGGAATTAGCAGAACAATTTTTAATTGGAAAATTATGCATAAAGTTTACTTTACTAAAATCTGTTCATAATTGTTTTTACTTTGGAATCGGTCTTGATTCAGTGTAGCAGACACGACAACCTCGGGCTAAAAACAAGGTTTAATTTTTTTTGTCATTATAGCCTAGGCTAAAACCAAAAACCCTTCGGTTGATTGGGAAAAGGAAACCCTCCATCGTCTTATTTCTATGAGAGAATGCTTCACACCGTCGGGCATAACACGGGCTTTTTCAGTATGTACGAGTTCTACTTTGAGCAGCATTAAGTACTTAATGCTGTATGTATATGCAACAGAGCGGGCTAGTCTTAAAGAAATATAAATGTAGTGTGTAATGCCTGAAAATTGTAAAGGGTGTAATGTCTGAGGATATTAATTGAAGGAAATTATTAAACAAATATATACATTTCCCATAATTAGACGAAGAATCTGTCACTGCTTCATTTGAAAATAGGGTTAATGAAGCATTTTTAAAACTAAGTTATTTTATAATTTATAATGTCATCACAGTAAAACACGTGGTGCAAATATTTCATATTTGGAGATATTATCTGGCTTAGTACGCACTAATGACGGTATTCAGTTCAACTGTTAATGTTTAATCCGTATTATCATATTTTCCAACTACTCATTAAATTAGAGTACAATTGATACGCCAGGCCTGGGTCAATGTCCCGTCAAGTGCCCTGTATTAAATCCATAAATGGCTGTAATACAGGTTAATGGTTTTCTCGTTCATCAAGTTTGTTCATGAATCGTTCAATCAGATTTTTCAAAATTAGTATTAGGAAGTGTATGCTGTAATGAGTATTTGACAAGCGTTTTAGGTGTTGTATAACTGATTAGTACTTGATTCGTTGGAGGTCTTAATTTCAATCGAACATTTCTCTCCTTGAAACATTAATCACTTCTCGTCCCTTAGATTTGTGTGTGCCATTTCACGATGCATCGGTCGGTATAACTGGTTAATTTTTCCTAACTTCTTATGTTGGCTTATTTTTAATATTACTATATATAAATTTTCTCCATCGTAAAATTGTCTTGATGAATGCTGAATCAATTCTTATTACCTTTATTATCAATAACTTGTTATTTAATAAAATCTGTAGATAACATTTGGGCAACTGCCTGCCACGATGGAAACACCGGTTCCCGATCAGTCACCGAAGAAGTTAAGCATCGTTGGGCTCGACTCGAGTTTAGAGAGGTGATCCTCCGATTCGTCCGAGTGCTGTTGCCCCTGTCTGCACGTGGCAGACAGTATGTGCGATATGACCTTAGCCGTCGAAGCACGTTAAATAAAATTACTACTACTACGATATAACATTGATTTACTCATCTTTTTCTTTTTATCAGTGTTTACTTTCTCTAGATCGTATTTATTGTGTAGAAAAAAAATTGAAAACATATTCATTGAATTTCTGAGAAAATGGCGATGACTCTGTCATTACTTAGTTTCATAGTGAACTGTAATCTTCTCTCGAACGGCAAAACTCTTGGTGTTGGCATTTACAATATGCAGATGCATGACTGATATCGACAACAAAATCGTGTAATAATTAGATAAGGATTTATATTAATTAATTAACAATATCAAATTCTCTTAATGAGTCATAATTGTATTGGCTATGTTATGACGAAGTATTTCCCGATCCCTGAAAACATTCTGATGCCATTCTGTTAAAACTTGTCTCTGATCAAATCCATATTAGTTCTTATTAATTTTAGTAGCTCTTTATTTTATTTATTTTAAAATAGCTGGTTATTCGCCCTAATGTCCAATTTGAACCTTTAAAGTTATTTTTTGACGCTTTTCGACTTATTTCTGTATCTGTTCCATAGCTTATTTTCCTCAAGAAAGCGGTGATTTCGGCTCTTCTACAAAATTTCATTCCATCGCTTCAACTGTCAGCCCTTCTGCTTATTGCTTATAGGTCTTCAGCAGCTCTGTTACCATCAGGTGAGAAATGAAAGCATAATAATGCGTTCTGACGTATTGTTATTGAATATTAACAAGGGCGCTATTTAAATAATCGGCAAGTCTTTGAAACCTGCTGAACATTCAGAAAGGATTTAGCTAAGGCGTTCAAATTAATCAAAGTTGATATCCTGGAATTAAAATAATGAAGTTGGGACTACAGAAAAGTCCCACAGGAAAAATGAAACTGGTTTATTGGAGAAATCTGGATCAGAGCTCATTCTAGGGCGAAGATAGCAAACAAGATCTTAGTTTATGTACCAGCGTTATATTTACGCTGCAGGTGATAATTTTTTCTTCTGATGCCATTGGAATTCTCACACTCCATCACTGCATCAGTACAATGAAACATTTATTAGTAATTTTGGGGAAAGACCTTTGGATTGATAAGAGTTAATTTATACCCTAAATACACAAACAAAATATGCATACCATTGTTATAACTTTTTGGTCTCATGTAGGATACTTAGGAAGAGCCAAACTTTGGAATATATTCATAAACTCTCTCGTTTATTCGCATATTCTGTATGGCGGGGCAATCGTGGTTCAAATATACCCCGTGTTGGCTCTGTTGTGTTGAGGGATGTGAGGGGTGCCATTCCCTGTACAAGCATTGTTGAGAAAGGTGAATGCGATTTAACTAGTTTAAGTTGGCAATATATTTAAAAAAATTTCAAGCAACTTAATTCTATGATTTTTCTTGCATAATTTTACTAATGGTGAGCTGTTATTAAAAAATAGTAAGTTGTTAAACTCATAATCTGTGTCTGGTATACGTAATTATAGTGGAAATTTAATATAAAAAGTTTAACTATTGTCCCCGGAAAAAGTTACATTTCATACCACTCCGTTCCGCACTTTATTTTTTATCTTATACTCCCATTTTTTTTACCGCATTACGTTGGTTTTAGTAAAATTTAATATTATAAGCCGAAAGCCTTACAATAAATAATTTGCATTTTACCTACGCAAAAGATTCCACCTATATTTTTCCCTTCGTTCTGAAAGAGATAACCACCCTATATCTTTTCAAAATTCGGTCACACTGATAAGTTTATCATGCTAACATATTCCAAATATAGCGGCTCTCCGCTGTTTTCCATCGATTTATGAGATTACGTCGTCACGCGTAAAGTTGTATTCGTGTTAAATAAAGCCTCATTTACGAATGCCGAGTGCGTTCCACCGAGTCGCGAAAGGGATACGAGAAGGCGTTTTCTATCGCCATAGGCGATATAATTGGCGAGGGAAGATGTGAGCAAGGAAGGAGGGAGTGAGGGACTCGGGAAACGGGCGAGAAGGGAGTGAAAAATAGGTGAATTAGAGTGTGAATGGGTGAGAAGGGGATGGATTCAGTGTGTGTGTGTGTTCATGTGCGTCCATGTGGGGGAGCGGAGAACGGAATATAGAGGGTTGGTTGGAAAAAGTAGTCGACCGACGGAGCGGAAAGAGCGAAAAAAAATAGTCCGGATAGATCGTGCGTGGTGTAGCAGGAAGGAGCGAAGTGGCAGTAAAAGCTAGGAAGAGAGATGCCTGCAGGGTGATAGCGGCGTACTCTGCTATTGGGGCGGAGAAGTAGGGAAAGAGGAGAGGAAGAAGAAGACTAGAAGACTAGTGATAGGGGAGATAAAAATGAGGGAAAGCGAAGAGGAAGAAAAAAACACGTTGCCTAAGAAGAATGGCTTTGTGTGCTGGCTGTTGGGGAGGGAGAGGGTGGGTGGTATGGGTGGGCGTAACAAGCGTTGTCCGCCCTTCCCTTTGGACGTGTGGAAGGCGATGAGTTAGGACTATCGCGTCGCAGACAGTGTGAGGGCTGAGGCTTGTGTGTTGTGGTGTGGGACACTATGAGAAGGGGAAAGTGAAGTGTGCATCGAGAAGATAGCAATGCTACTGCAATGACTGTCGAAATCCTGAGCGAGGGTTTACGTATCCCAAAAGGTGGAATCGTTCAGTGTACTCAAGAACTTCGGAAGGATTTGAATGCATTACATGGCATTACTGTCTGTCATTTTTTCCGGCTCTTCGTTCCTTTTTTTGGGATTATATTTTGGCTCAGGCTCCTCATGGTTTACTGAGATATTGAAAGATGATGTTATACGATTTTGTGTTCCTGGCGAACGATTCGGGCGAAAGTTTTTTTTTGGGTTTTCAAGTGGGTGTGTTCATGCTACCCTCTCCGATATTTCGATTTTCACTTCGCTGTAGTCTTCAAAGTGTCGGTGGAGACAGTTTTGGAGTCATAAATATAAAAATGGTTTGCAGAATTACAATCAATGGTGGAATGCCCATGAAAATTTCATCTGCATGATGCTATGCTCTATAAAGCCAATATACGTTCTCATGCCTGAATACCAACCTAAAAACCAACCAATGCTCTAAAATCAAAGTTAATTATGTAATATCAATATCGTTTTGTAAGACATAATTGTAAACCCTTCATGATATGGGCGTTAATACGACGCGTATTTTTGTTTGTTCATAGCTAAATTTTACTCAACCGATGAATTAATTGCAAACCTCATGAGTAGTTTTAATAGTAAAACTCTTAATTTACATATTATCTTCAATATTTGGGCAAGGGCCCAGCCACATTGACACACCGGTTACCGTAAGATCACCGAAGTTAAGCAATGTTGGGCCCAGACGGCGGTTGGATGGGTGACCAAACATACCATCTCTTGTCCCCTGTCTGCATGTGGCAGTCAGGCATGGGGATGGCACAATGGACCAAGAAGGTCTAAGTGCCCGGGCTCCTGTCGAAGGCCCCCCCCCGTCAAACAATCTATCTATCTATCTTTAATATTTCATCAAATCACGCTTTAACACATTCAGCGTGGAGCTCGTCTATTAACGTGGTCCCATATATGCCAAACGCCGGGACCACGTCTATTGACGTGGTCCTTTAACTTTAGGCCATTTAAAAAATGGGTTCCGTTTCTAGTGACTCCCTGAAATTCGCGACCCGCATTGAATGTGTTAAGCGGTTGGATTTCTTGAAAAAATCAAATGCCTGTTTTCCCTAAAAAATTAAAAACTTGGCTGTACTACATACATTATTGTTATTAGTATAATTTCAAGTTTTTTGACCTTTTTACCATCTCAAGTGACGTATTCCGTATGGCATATATAGCACTTTCACTTTTTCAAACTTCCAATTGCCCTCCAATTCCCTCATTAGCTCTTCATATTCTCCAGGTCCCTCATATCGTCATCCAAAATACCGGATTCCTCGTCCTTCTCCCATCACCGTAACTTCGGGCCTAACGTGGGGGAAACATGAGGCACCCTTTTTGGCGAAACATTAAAGAAACTAGGAGTTATAAAAACAAATAGTGCGAAGACTTTCCGTTTAAAAAATGAAATAAAGATTCTACTTTTCTCTGCTTGGGCCACATCATGAATTGCGCCGTAAGCATTTGGGATCATGCATGGAATTATTTAATTTCAGGAGGAAATATATAGCAATGGAAAGCCCCACACTTCGTTATAAACTGCTACGTTCGAGTATAGTTGAATAGAGCTGGTGGAAGAGCAAGGTTTGGAGTCATTAGGAACTCGGAGTCTACGCGCCAGGCGTAGATTTCTTTAAAAAAAAACTTCAGAACAGATGAGTTCCAGAATGAAACGAAGGATATTATTTTGACCCCGCGCTATAACTCTAGAACTGATAAAAGTGACTAAATAATTGAGGTACACTGCCGAGATTTGACAGGTACAAAAGTTACTTATTTCCACGCACCATTAGTTGTATCTTGTACCTATTTCGAAACTATTTTACGTTTAATATGTAACATTTCTTGTAATACCATTTATATATTCTTTTATATCTCAATGTAATATACTATTAATCGTTAATTATGTTTTTCGTATACCCAGCAGAATTTTCTGTCATAAGATAAACAGGCATATTAACCTGAGTATTTATCTGCGTTATGCACAATGTTTTAGTACTAATCATGTGTGGTCATTATTTTTATGTATTTGCCTAGTATAGCGACTTGATGTAAGCATACCAAGTAACGATTCTTCTATTATGGTTTTTTTCCTTTTTTTGTTTAACTTCTCCTGTACATAAAAGATGAAACTTAATCTCATTTTATTATAGTAGTTTTCAGTCTAAAGCATTACACCAAGTACACGTATACAGAATGTCTTAAAGGCTTGTTGGTCTGCGACAATTAACGTATATTATTTTGTTTAGTGATTATAACTAAAACAGACCTTGAAACTAGCATAAGGCACATCGTTAACATGCAATTCACCTCTGTTCTCACAACCCTCCTTTTGCTATGCCCTTCCCTTTCATGACTGGTGTACTAACAGCCCCTGACACACATCTCTGTGGTGTCTCGCAGGATATAAAACTCCGCATTTTCCCCGTCAATCGAATTTCGAATCTATTTTGTCTCGAGTATCATCCATTCGACAACTTTAGGTAAAGGGGAACAGCTGAAACAACTGAATCTTCACATTTATGGTTTTCTTTGTTGGGCTTAGTAGTTGACGTACTATTTCTTTTTGTTGGCTTTCGAAATACTTCTCTGGCTCCCAGTTTCTGGTCCAACTCCCGTTACTAGGCGCTAACCGAAAGAACGACTCCAGACTCCTTCGTCTCGCATGAAAACAAGGAAAGCGGATGATTCCAAGGTCTCCACTGACCGTGAAAAAGACGAGGGAGTTGGTGAAGATATCGGTGGGGGTCTATTCCCAAGCGAGATGGCAAAGAAAAGGGACATTTTTCCTTATCTGATGTACAAAGGCTCTGCGTATCAAGATTCAGAAACGCTGAAGTTATTGCCTCTGATACAAAAATATTCCTTTTGGATTACGAGTTCGTCAGCAACTTCCAAAGTCAATATTCACTTCCATTAAATGATCGATACGATTTAAGTGCAAAATACTATACGTCACGGAAACGCCGTGACAGTAACCTCGACTGAAGTAATCGCTGGAGAGAAGAGAAATTTTAGGATTGAACAGCGAAATAATTATTCGACGAATCTTGGATTTAAGCACATATTCCTCTGTATCGCAAAGAGCAGTTACAGATTAAGGTGCTCCATAGGAAAACTCGTACCTCTTTCAGATGTGCTATTTTAATGAAATGCCTGTTGTGGAAATATATAGTTGTAAAAAGTGTTACCTTTGAAAGATTCGCCACTTTCTGTAAATATTTAAGCAAAGTGTTCCTAACTAGAGGCTAAAATAAACGAGATGTTTTCTCTAAGTAGTCTGCCTATAGTTCCGAAATGAATTTACTTGCGTTCCTTTGCTTTGGATCACCGTGCATGGAGTGAAACCCTCGTTTTTATTCATACCACAATTTGAAATTAAAAACCAATTTTGAGCTACTGTGCAAGAAATCTTCCGAGACAGGATTATAGTGTGCCGGATTGACTGCACCAAATATTCGGGTTCAGATCCCGACTTGAGTTTGGATATTGCCGTTGTTTTAGAATTATAGCCATGATGAGAAAACCACCTTTGTTAATTCCACAAACTTTCTTACGCTGTCACGACGCGCGTTTCACCACACTGTGGCACACTCCACAGTGTGGTGAAACGCGCGTCGTGCCAGCGTAAGAAAGTTTGTGGAATTAACAAAGGTGGTTTTCTCATCATGGATATCAATAATTTCCACGAGGTCAGGCCTGAGATCATCAGTTTTATTAGAATTATAGTCTTAATGTTTCTGTGTATATTAGCTGCGCGGTATAGGAGATTGGAACTGTTAAAAACCCAAATGAACTAGTTATAAAAAGTTCAAGGTATAATTTCCAGCCTATATGAATGCTTTTTTGACGTGTAATTCTGACTATTTCTAATCCTTCACCTTAACCGTCGTGGAACCCTGCAAGTCATCTCAAGGATATGTATTAGTTGGGGACTCAGCACCCGATATGTACAAACCGACAAAAGCACTATTGCACTTAACGTATATTATATGTATAGTAGGGTGGGCCGAAAAACACGAAAGTTTCCGAATCGAATCGTAATAGCGCGGAAAAGTTGTTACTCGTCACCCTGATCACAAAGAAAGAAACATTTTTGAAATCAGGCCATGTCTTCCGGTCGCACATCTCGTTCGAAGTTTTGAAAAATCGTAAAAAATATGACTTTTTTAGGGATTTTTTTAAATAAGTTACAGTGATTGGATTACGTTCAAAATCGGTATGTGGCCTCTTCTTAAGAACCTCTGTCTTAAAGAAATATGTAACACCCCTTATCTCCTTCTTTTAGGGGGAGGGGGAGTCGCTCATCGCGTTCAAATTATCGAAAAATCGTGAAAAACATGACTTTTTTCGGAATTTTCTCTTTATGAGTTACAGTGATCGAATTGCGTTCAAAATCGGTATGTGGCCTCTTGTAAAGGTCTTTTGTCTTTTAAGAAAGATATAATTCCCGTTCCCCCTTCTTTAAAGGGGGACGGGAGGGGCATGTATCGTAAAAATGAGTGACCATACGGTAGGCCTACGCTTATTTTTGAAAATTGGTTTTTCTTTTGATTTCGTCCCTTCAAAATACTTATTTTGGCGAGAAAACAAATACATTTCAGGCTGGTTGATGTGCGACTACCCATAGCCGTGCCTAAGGGGTCAAAGTGCAGGTGCACTAGAATAAGCGGATTTTGATGCCAGACACACGTCTTTACAGTAATTCGCGGATTGTAGAGCTCCGCAGGGGCGAAAAATTTCTTTGTGTTTTTTGACGAAATCTAGGAGTTACAAATTCCTAAACTCACTCTGGAGCGCACAGCGTTCTTTTCACTCTGAACAGACACCAAAAAGCTAATAACCTGATAGTTCTGCTATCTTATGAATGTGTTTTGGTGAAGTGGTTTGATACAAAACTGCTAACTTAGTCTATAGTGATACGATGCATATTAAAGTATTGCTTTGTAACCATTTTGGTATCTCCTGTTATCCTTCCAAGATAATCATATGAGCCCTGTGGGATGGGGTTAAATTATCGGCAGTCCTCCTATGTTTCTCTGCCTTGACATAGTGAATATATAGAATAAAAGAACCACAGTCTCTTCTCTTTTGGCCAAAGAATTTCAGTGAGGTGTTTCCCTTGCAAGTGTGTGGCTTGCGTAGAAATCTATTTCAAGTGAAACAGTTTGTTTACACAATGGCGTGGATGCGGAGTGGAGCTGTGATTGACCTTGTTGGAAAAGAATCTGTGGAGCTTTAAGTATTATCAAAGCTTCCAACAATACGTGAGGTACTGTGTTTGTTCTTTTATTACATGAGAAAAAATCATGACGTCCGGGACGCAGCTTGGATTGCAATGAAAGAAGTTGCTGATCTGTGGAACAAAACTATCCCGTATTTCCCGTATCCAAGGCATTCGGGTTATTGAAAAATTTGAGTCGCTTTATCAGGAATGGAGGAATCTCCATAAGAAAACCTACACTAATAAATCGCCAAGTGCAGCCGTGATGGTTAAGAAAGAAATGTTTCAGAGTACGCTAGACTCTGTTTGACTTGAGCAAAAATGATACAATGGAACAGCTGGAAAAAAAGGCAAATGATGCAACTAAAGAAGCATAAAAAAGGCTTGGAAGGAATAAATACTTTTCTTGTGTGATCGCGGACCGAGGTTAGGAGTTATCGGGGGTGTACATTTAAAGATGAAGAAGGATGATCAGAGGAGGGCAGTGAGGAAAAATTAATGTGAAACTCACTGAAGAAGACAAAACGCATGTTGCCACCGGTATTCTCAATAATGAAGGTTCAGAGGAGCCGCTGAAGAAGAGACAGGTGCAGTTGAGGGATGTTCCCAATATAACACTTGGTGACTTAGCCACAACAAGCTACGTCAGATTTTTCCAAATACTAGGAATTAGTCAAGAGTTTTTAAGAGTATCCTGTGACTAAATGGGCTGAAAGAGAGGATTACAAAATGGGAAAGCAAATTGCTACTTACCTTAGAGTGGTTAATGATCATGCGGGGCGAGGCGTAAAACTTATGTCCGATTTCAACAGAACAATAACACAAAAAGAGGACGCCTTTCAAGACTTGCTCATATCCGTAGATTCCTACCGGAAGTCCCTACCTGACATCAAAAAGTCAACATTAATTCATTAGTATGACACACCATCTACATCAAGAGACCGGAACTGAATTGTGTACTTACTCGTTGTATCTTCAAATATGTTTATTAAACACATCCAGGTAATCAGATAATCTTGACCATTTATTTACCCTCAGAAGTGCACGAGGAAGTACAAAGAGAAGGAAGGGGTGGGGACAGAGGGGGGAGCGCTCAGAGCTCGGCACGGATGCCAGCGTAGCGGCAACCGTCACCCAAGCGCCCGTACGGCGCAGCGGCTAGGCCGGTGCGGAGTAATAACTAATATTACTCCGTGATGGCTTCAAAATACAGAAAAATGGTTAAAATTTTCGCCCCTGCGGAGCCCTACAATCAGCGAATTACTGTAAAGACGTGTGTCTGGCATCAAAATCCGCTTATTCTAGTGCACCTGCACTTTGACCCCTTAGGCACGGCTATGGGTAGTCGCACATCAACCAGCCTGAAATGTATTTGTTTTCTCGCCAAAATAAGTATTTTGAAGGGACGAAATCAAAAGAAAAACCAATTTTCAAAAATAAGCGTAGGCCTACCGTATGGTCACTCATTTTTACGATACATGCCCCTCCCGTCCCCCTTTAAAGAAGGGGGAACGGGAATTATATCTTTCTTAAAAGACAAAAGACCTTTACAAGAGGCCACATACCGATTTTGAACGCAATTCGATCACTGTAACTCATAAAGAGAAAATTCCGAAAAAAGTCATGTTTTTCACGATTTTTCGATAATTTGAACGCGATGAGCGACTCCCCCTCCCCCTAAAAGAAGGAGATAAGGGGTGTTACATATTTCTTTAAGACAGAGGTTCTTAAGAAGAGGCCACATACCGATTTTGAACGTAATCCAATCACTGTAACTTATTTAAAAAAATCCCTAAAAAAGTCATATTTTTTACGATTTTTCAAAACTTCGAACGAGATGTGCGACCGGAAGACATGGCCTGATTTCAAAAATGTTTCTTTCTTTGTGATCAGGGTGACGAGTAACAACTTTTCCGCGCTATTACGATTCGATTCGGAAACTTTCGTGTTTTTCGGCCCACCCTAATGTATAGCGTACTTAAAGTAAGCTTACCTAATGTACGATGAATGAGATTACATATTCAATATTGCCTCCGATTATCGTTCTACTCATGCGAGCTTAACTCTAATCATACATCTCGGGGATCATATGTCCAGGCACTCTTTCATTTAGAACGTGAAAAATAACTACAAAACTACACACTTACATTAAAAAACATCCCA
Organism: Pyrrhosoma nymphula; assembly: GCA_963573305.1. Lineage (NCBI taxonomy): Eukaryota > Metazoa > Arthropoda > Insecta > Odonata > Coenagrionidae > Pyrrhosoma > Pyrrhosoma nymphula. The sequence goes on from OY754337.1 coordinate 94,156,654, forward strand.
TGCAGAATAAAAAAAAATAGTGAATATAAAATATCCGGTGAAAATAGAGATTTTTTTGCCGAAAGCATATTTATGGTACAGGAGTAGACGTTGTTTGAGGGAGTAGACCAAGAAAGTCATGGGTGAATGTGATAGACAATAAAATGCTGTGGTAGATAAAAATAGGAGTATTTAGAACTGAAGGGCGCGCGCGACGCAATGTGTGATTGTAAGTGGAACAAAAGAGGTCCCCAGAAAGACCAGAAAGGAGGAGATTACTAAAGTAGATTCAGTTTCACAGGCCTATCACCGAGAGTTAAACATTTTTGTCTTTGCCCACCTCGAAAGAGAAAGGCGTGATGTATACATAGGGTAAGCCCGTGTAATTTGGACCACCTAACTTCGACTGCGTATAGCTAAGCCCAATATTGCACTACAATAACAGTATATTTTCCTGACAAATTATATCCAATTAAGATTGCACTGGTAAGTTTATATTCTATAATTATTTAGAGGCATGGCCTTTAAAAACATTTTAAGTAAAGTTTTAGTTCCGTGTAATTTTGACCGAGGTCGTGTAATTCGGTCCAGCGAGCCCCTGCAAACGAGACACATAGTCTCAACAACTTGAGCCTCCGATTCATTTAATTGCTAATTTACATCTTGCTGTAAATAGCCTTTCTACGTTTATTATTCGCTCTAGAAGAGTCAGCTTTGGCAGTCGTCATCAATGACTGCTTATGAGGTGTCCCAGTTAAAACTACTACTTAAGCAGTTCGCCTTTTTTGCTATGTCCTTGGACCCTCAGCGGAGGTTGACGGAAGTGAGCTTATTTTCTCAACCGGGAGGAATCCTTCATTTATTGAATAGTTCTTCTGAGTTTCAGGCTTAGATGTTCAGTATGAATTATCCTTAGCCGTAGATTTCTCATCCAGTCTAACCTCAGGTCTATCAATAGCCAATGAAGGAGCAACATCTGCATCCATGAGCATATGCCGATCAACGGCCAAAATTCACTACTTCTGAAGCCGTTTATAGCTGTGTACATGGTCTCTAGCCTGGGGAATACCACACCAGCTACCGATGCAAAATGCTCCATTGAAAGCTTCTGCCCTGGTTTTTCCCTCAGCTATGTTGCAATCGCTGATCCGATGAACCTATTCAATGGCCTGAAAAACGACAGGTCTAGGGGATGCATTCTACGGGGTTCGTGTGATGGTAATGACAGCATTAAAACGCCATAAACAGAAATTGCTTAATTTCACTGAAGCATTTTTAGGTACACCAACGAGAATTATTACACACCTCAATATGTATCGATAAACCAGCGAAAATTGCTGTATTTCAACTAGTAAAAGTAACTTAGTAATTCGTAGTTACCTCAGGAGAAATAACTACATCGACGACTCACGATTCCACTCACTCCAACTATATGCTTCAAACATTCGAGCTTGGCAAGTGAAATGTGAAGGGAAGACATTTCAAAGGTGCAACATTGCATCAAATGTATTGCTACACCTAATGACTACAAAGTAAAGCCATCAGTCCGAATTACACGCCGGTTCAAATTACTCGGACTTCCCCTATGTATGTAACATTCATGTAAAGCAAGAAATATTCAAAAGCACCCGTTTAAAAAAGTTGAAGGTTTAACTTGGTGGAAGGTCGCCATCATATAATGCACCTTAATATGGCGTAACTGCCGAAACCGGATGTCCACTCTGTAATAAATTGTGGAAGTAACAAAGTTTGTTTTACTTTATTTAAACCAAGCACTCAAAGAGAGGAAGCTAAGATGGATAGGACAGCAGGAAAAGGAGGGAATGGATGTAAGAATGATTTGAGCACCACAGGTTACTATTCCTTCGGCCATAAAGGGGATGGAACACACTATAGCTGGCCAGTGGACCCCAGGGTCCGCCGTTCTAATTCGTCCCCTGCGGCTCCTCGTCGAACCAATGGCACATTTGTCAGAGGTAACGTTTGGTCGAATTTTATTGCCGACAAAATAGGTGCAGGTTTCAGTACGCGCTCCAACGGCATGAAAAATTCATTCAACGTAAATGGCCTCGTCGAAATTAAGGCTGTAATCTTATACCCAGGCACTGAACTGCGGCCATGACTTTCAATCATCATCCACACTGTCGGTCATCGGCTGACAGTTATGTTTTTGTGGATCGCTTATCTCGAGCAATTCATACAAAGACCTCTCTTTCAGTCCGATCACGTAGTCTTCATGGCTGTGGTTATCTGATTAAAGAACTCTGTATCCACTTCGGAGGTAAAGTATTCCACTTTAGTGCATCTATGTATGCAATCTAGTTTTTGTATATTCCAATGGCACCCACTAATCCAGGGACTACGGGACAGATGTCGATTGTATTCGAGATGAAACATATCAAATGTATAATAATTCGTTTTTGATAGCTGTAAATCAATTAGAAACACCGAGTGTTCAGCAATCGCCAGAAATGGCCTAAAAACAGCAAAATATGCCAAAATTCCATAAGTCTGTTTGCGAAGGGGCACGTATTTCCATTATTCGGTTACATGATTGCGTAAAACAGCTTATTTTTTTTGAAAAAATGGGAAATATCTAGGGGATGTCCCAGAAGAAATTCCAATTTTGATAGCATTATGATAACATTTAAATAACAATGAGTATCAATCACCTTAATGAATACATGTTTACTGCAGGTTATATTTCTCCAAGAGTCACTCTATAACTTACTTCATTATTTTGTTATCTCTGTAAATAATGGTATAGAAAGAATTTTAAAATTTTCCCTCTCTCTCTTAATTGGAGGAAAAATTCTTGTGCTTATAATTCATAACATTATAATAGGAATGTCCGGCATGGTGATTTTTTTAATTGATCTATCCAGAACAGAATAACTCTTCAGACTCGGGAGTAATGTACCAAATTAAAATAAGGTCCTTATGAAATCACTATAGGAATTGCCTTAAGTTGAATCCAAAATGATACGCTCGCCTTTTTTGCGTAACGTCATTTCTTGTTCAAATGTTTTGAGAGTTTAGAATTTGAGCCAATTTAGGTTTCCGAAATGTTTTATTTTTAGTGGTGTTTTTAAAGAGTATGTTCCACTAGATATCATTAAATGTGATCTCTTAAAGTTTAGTTTGAATTTTTCTCATCGGTGCGATGAAACTGATATTAAGCAAATTAAAGTTTGACTTTATGTTTTAAAGTTGGGATGACATGAAAGATTAGCGGGTAAAGTGCTACGTAGGGGAGCGGGCAAAATTGCTCATTCTTCAGTTCAATTCTTTCATTAGTACAATTTTTGGATTTTCTCTGTAAAAAGAAAAATATTTCTGGATGCATCGGATTAAATTGCTTTGCATACATTACGCATACTACGGCTGGTGTACTAACACCCCCTGCCACACGACCATGCGGCGGCTCGCTGGGTAGTAAGTACGAGTAGATGTAGAAAAGTATGTTTGGTAACTTTTGGTAGCATCATTTTCTTGAAAATTTCAGCGGAAGTAACCGTTGAATCTATCCGTACCCTATCAACTTTTTTTTACTGCGAATAGAGAAAGAGGTGAAATGTATTTTTGCATTAAAATTAATGTTTGGGATTTCATGGTTCTCAAATGGTCACGGACTGTACGGTAGAACAAAGAATAATTGTACCCAATCAGTCCTTGGGTCCTTCTCTATTACTTTATTTAGTTATGAATTTGATATCCTTACCTTCCCCGTGCATGTAAAGTTCAAACAGCTTATTGTTAGTGTTACGTGTAACACGAGCTATGCAATCGCCTGTTCATCCTGCTTTAGTATTAAACTCAGTGAAACTTAGAATTTAAATTAGCCTAAACGACCTACAGAATGTATGGTATGGTCATTACTAGCGTTAAAATATTTGAATCGATTTATATCGTATCATAAATCGTTCAGCCTGTTTAAATTCTAGTTTATCACTTTTGAAGCTCAGGTAAAGGGTTCTTGCTGGTATTATATAGTTAAAAAAACAAGCGGTTTCAATATCATAGACTTAATATTATTTAACTAAATATTGCCTTCTATTTCAAATCAGCAGTTTTAGAATATTTCTTTAAAGGCGTTCCTGCGAGATGTCTGGAGGTTGCTTTTCAGGTTCATTCAACCTCTTATCACACAAGTTTCCTTTCTACTCTCATCGATGGGTGTTTGTATAAGCATAAACTTGAAAAAAGTGCTGAACCCCCTCTTGAAACACCTGTTTTTCTCCCCAACCCCTCTCCACCTGTCTTGGGACGTTGGATAATGCTTTCATGGGCGAATGGTAATGCGCTCTTAAGTCCACTGGTCGCTTGTGCGTTGCTTTGGGGGAGAATGGCGTTTGTATATTATTTTATTCCACAGAACGGAAAGAGTGGAAGGAGAGGGTGGAAGATACCGTAGAGGGAGGAGAAAAGGTTTGGGGTGAGGGAAAGTGGGAAGAAATAAGACGGGATGGGGAAGTTTGGGAACTTGGAAGAAAGAGTGAACCAAGATAAGGCTGAACAATATTCAATTTCCAAGACATAGTCCAAAGTAGAAGGTAAAACTTATCTATGCGAGAGTGCTGTGGCTACGTGGTGATATATTCATCGGGTATGATCGGCTATACCGGGTAATACTTCAATACGGGCAATATTCTGCAGAACGGAATTTTTGAATTGAATTGAACGAAATTTATTGTCCTGGAGTAGCAGCTCCGTTAGAACAGTATATAATAAAAGAGTAAATGAACTCTCATGAGGATTACAGTACATATATGAGGATTACAGAACATACTTAGTGACGTAATTTACTGTATTTCCCTGAATTTCCTCGTCTTCATCGCATTGTATACTCCATGATATCTGCAATGAAAATTTGCTCTGATTCACATCCTCGTCAAATGGGTAGGACTCGGAAATGGCATAAACCTACATATTTCACAGCGTTGAGATGTGGCGTTTGGCAAGTTTTTGCTAATGGGACGATACATTGCATGTAGGGTGAGATAACACGTTTTTCATGAGAGCATATCGTACCACGATAACACAAATTTCAAAATGTCACAAGATGTTGTCAATAAACGATAACGTCTGTATATGGGTGTATCGATATAAAAAAGGATCGTTATCGTAAACATGCAATTAAATCGTATTGCAAAACGACATGTCACATGCATCGTTGACCCAATGGGAGCTTTTTATTAGCTCTTTTGCGCTAATCGCTTCGTAACACAATGGCGCACTTTCCTTCGAAATTCGTGACAAACCCCACGCACTAGGTAGTGCACTTCAAAACAGATAGTGAGCAGAGTTGATGTACGCTAAACAACAAAAGAACGTCGATAATCGCATCAACGGTAATCGATTTTGCGTTAATTTTCCGTAGAGGCGTCAAAAATGGATGTTGTTAAGATTTTAACTACTATGTGGTAAAATGCTTGAGTATTAAAACAATCATTTTAAACAAATTTGAATACTCTACACAAAAATGTCGACCGTGACTGTTTTTCACCCACGGAACGCTTCCTACCGGCAGGCTATCAAACTGTTCGCCATCGCACGTTGTTCCATTCAGCGTCGTTCGTGTGCGATGAAGTGCGATGATGTGTTCCGATCTTCGCCAACTGCAACATCTCGATTTGAAAGCTCCCATAGTCTCCGTACCATATATCGAGATTATCGCAAATTCAAAACTTCGATGTATCGAAACACGGAAATCGACTCGCTGCCAATGTATCAAAATATTGCGCTCATGCTTTGCTCTTGGGAGAATGGCGACCGAGGGGAATGAGGGAAACGTCCTGAAAGCTAGGGGGGTTTGTGAATGTCGGAGAAGCTGAGTAGTGTGAGGGATCCGTTTGTGCCAAGTGGATTGGGGGTCGCGGGTTGTGTGTCCCCTTGGCTAAAGCGTGGGACGGGGATGGATTTTGGGCGCAGGAAGAGTGTAGGAGGAGGAGGAGGGAGACTTTTCGAATGGAAGAGTTCTTCAAGGTTTGGTCGGGGAGAGGGGACGCTGCTTGCTACGGAAGGTTTTTGCGGGGGGAAGGCTGAGAATTCGGATATATATTGAGTAAGGGGTTTCGGGAAAAACTCCATTGGAGAACGAAAGAGTAGTAAGGGTGCAGGAGAGAGGAGTGGGGTACGTAGTGCCTTTTCCTCTGGACTTAGGGGTAGGGTGAGAGGGCGGGACGTGAATGTATGTACATACGTGTGTGTATATATATATATATATGTAAGGAAGACGCAAACTCACGCAATGTGCGTATCTGACAAATGCTTTAAGCGAGGAGGGGATGGTGGGGACGGAGAGACCTAACGTTTGGCTGCCAGGAGTTTTCTTCTGGCGTCCGTTGAATATGGAACGAAAGACGGGTTCTTATTTCTTTGCAAGGGGGGAGGAGCGTGGAAGGCAATGGGAGGAGGTTGGGAGGGATGGGTTTTTGTTCGGTTTTGGTGCGGGAGTATTGGCAGCGGGTCGGAATTGTTGAGAGGGAGGTAGCGAGAGGGAGAGAAGGGGTGCAAGTTTAACTGGTTTTCTTTTATCGGGTGAGGGGGTTGGAAGGGAATAAGTTTCCCGTGGATGGGGCAGAGTGGGGTGGGGGTGTTCCGAGGTTTGGGGGAAACGTTGGAATGCAATGAAAGAGTGCATTTGAAAGATGGGGCGCGGGAAGTTTTGGGGTGGAGGGCTTTAAGAGGAGTGAATTAGTTTTCCGTCGCTAGGACTGACTGCCGGATTGCTTGTCGCCTTCCCGGCAGCACGTATGTACGGTTTTGGTAGTAGCGGTGACTAATGATAAGGGGCCATTCGAGTTTTACGTGAGACAATTTGGTGAGGAAGGAAGATTGGGGGCTTTTTACACTGCCTTACGTAGGGGAGTTAAGGGATCTTAGATCATCTTACGCAAGATTTTAAGTGCTACTCATGAAATTGTATTTGTATCACTCTTGGAATCATCACCCGAAGAGTTGTCTTTGTGGCGCTGCCAGTAGCGTGTCGCTAAACTCCATTTAATTTTCCCTCACGACGCGCCTAAAATTTGTGCCCTACCAGCGGTGAAATTATCACTGGTGAGCAGATGAGCAACATTTTACCATCGCCGCAAGGCTCAAACAAAACCCTACATCACCATGTGCTGAATATCCTCAATGGTAGCCGAAACAGCACATGTTGATCTATGGTTCCCAAAATGGCTGCATGCATGAACATGTTGTGAGATACGATACTCATGAGATGGTATTTGCATCTTTTTCTGAATTATTGTCGCACAAAAGATCTTAGTTCTTGGCACAACAAATTAACGCGTACAAAATTTTCCCCTACACATAATCTTTTCAATTCTACGTGGTGAGCATGAATATCTAATTATAATAACCAGCTTAGTCCCATATTACCATCGTTTATTAAGCATTATACTCTTGAAAACTTTGACAATGAATAACTTTTAATAGTGAGTGCCTGTTTATTTTATGGAACCGTCCGCAGGATCAAATTCTACAACTACGAAGTACCGTGCAAGCCACCACTAGGGTGTGTGGCACGGGGTGATTCCACACCAGGCATTCAGCACTCGTCCCAGTACAAATCGTGACCTCGCACGTTCCCCCGGCCGCTATGTGTGAAACAAAAAACAGTCAGGAGAACAGTGCGCAGTCAAACTAGAAACTGGGAGAGTGCTTCGTAAATGAACATGCATTACAATGCTATAGACACATCTAGTGGTTAATATTACTAATGCTATTAATTTATGAATTCTACGGTATACTACTTCAAAAGTTCTACCAGTGGCATAAGTTGTTCTGCGCAAACCCGGTCGTACTGTTTTATTTTGGCTGTCGGAAAGCATTTAATCAATCTCCTCGCTGATCCAATGAAACCAATGAATCCAATAGTAAGTATTTCCATGAGTAGCCCTAACTAAGCAAAACATCGTTTATTGAAAAACGTTTTGCACATACTTAGCGCACGTAGTGCATAGCATAAGTCTATGACTACTTAGAATGATGAGGGAATGGAGGGTTTCTTGAAATCTTACATCGTCTTACGTGGGGGTTTGTAAAAGTGGCTTCAATTGCATTACCTATTTAATGCTTGAAGCGCTCCTTAGGAGTGGCTTCAGGTAGTCCCTCCATTTATGTGTCTTACATATCATTCAATGTATATTCTGGATACTTGACAAATTTAAGGATTCCGGAACTAGACAATACTTTGCATATATGGAGTCAACTGCTAGTGCAAATAGGTATGAGGCCTTGGTAGCTTAACTAGCCAAAGCACTCAGCGTGGCGCGAGGGAGCCGAGTTGGTGGTCCCGGACATTGCGAATGATTTTTCCTTTTTGGAATTTCGCACTTCTGGCAACTTTCGGAAATTTCGTTTGAATACGCCTAAAATTAATATATTTTCATGCTAGTTTTTCGGATATTGAACTTGAAATTATATCTTGTCAAATCAAAGAATTGGTGAAACATGGAGAAAAATTGATTTTTCATTCTATCATAAATGCCATTTCTGTGAAAAAATTTAAAAGCAAGAATTCACTAAGGAAATGGGATTGTTATGAACTTCTTACATATTGTCATCTTATTTTTTGTCAACTTAATTTTTGTCTTTGGTGAAAAACTGCCCTGGTTGTCGTAAACTGCACTGGTACACTGGTTGACGTAAAAATGTGTTAATGCATTGGAAACGGCACTGCAGTTGTCTCCTATGATAATAATAATATTGCCCCAGGCGGGATTCGAAGCCGAGACTCTTGGGTTGGCAGGCAAGGACTTTACCCCGCCGCCACCAGTGCCATTAAAAAAAGGGTACTATCTAAAAAAGGTTATTTTGTATGTATATATGCGAGGATAATAGTCCCTTTTTCGTATTATTATTTGTTTTCTAGTTGCTCAACCATTTCTTCAGTGAAAGCAGTGTTCTTGAAAGAATTAAAAGGACAAGATAAAATTCAGCATACATTTGTTTTGACTCAACCGGTTGCCGTGGAACCTCTTCAAATGTTGGTGTACCCGCACCAGAGTTGTGCACCCTCGGTGGGGTGCCCTCGGCTCTCTTGGGTGTTCACGGCCCTTTCATCCCACTCTCATGTGGCTGAGCGGTGCGTGGGGGGCGTCATGTTCTCGGGATCATTAGCGTCGTCAAAAGTGTGTTTAGTTTTTTTACTTTGTCGAGTGTATAGGAATCATGGAGTGAGGTTCCGTCACATTGGTTATAAACAGGTCCGTCGGGATCAGGGTTGGGGTCACGGTTAATTCTTTCGCGTCGTCGTTATCGTTAACCAAAACGCAAACCACTCTACATGTACGAAGTACCGCGCAAGCCAACAATACATCTACATCTACAAAATACCCTGCAAGCCAACTCAGGGGTGTGTGGCAGGGTGTGAGTAATCACCAACATGCATTACACTATACCCTAAAGTTAGTGTAACTACGACTAATTATGCATTAGCATAAATCACTTATGCTTGTCACGAGGCGAGGCCTCACAAGCATGCACTACTACACTACAGATATTATCACAATGGAGAGGGACCGTTAGTATATATGTATTTTACAACTACACAAATGGACAGAGACTCAAGACTTATGTATAAAACATGCACGGCGTGCTGTTAGTACTTGGTAACAGATAAGGATTCAAGTATTAGGAGTACTACTACTACTAAGAGCTACACTGCCTAACGACAAACCTAGATAAAAGTCTCATTGGCAGCTGTTATGGTCCCTTATCGTTCGTGGGAAAAACTACATTTTAAATCTGTCCGTTCTGGAATCTAGTTCCCTAATTGTATTCTCATGATCTGATCTACCGTAGTATGTCGGATTACGTAAAATATTATCAACGTCGTCAGAGAATAGACCGGTTTGGTACTTACATAATAGATTGAGTCTAAATTTTAATCGACGGTCTGAAAGCTTTTCCCATCCCAGTTGCTGCAAAAGGTCAGTAACACTAACGAGATTATCATAACGGCCTTTAACGTATCTTGCCGATCTTTGCTGCACGCGTTCTAAATCATTTTCCAATAGGATTTGTGGCATGAAGTGATCCCACACCAGGCATGCAGCACTCGTGCCAGTTCAAATCAGGGCCTCGCACGTTTCGCTGGACCTTAGGCGCAGACCAAAAAGAAGTCAGGAATACAGTCCGCAGTCAAACCAGAAACTGGGAGAATGCTATGTAAACGAACATGCATACATGCAGTACACTGTTAAATAGACAGCTATTGGTGAATATTACTAATTCTATTAATTCATGGATGATACGAGATACCACTTCATGAAGAAAACAAAATAATGAGGGAAATTTCAAGGGGGGTAAAGTGTTAGCAATGACGTTATGTCATTAAACACAAGTGAAAAGTCTACCTAATGCGGTTGGGGGTTTCATATGATTGTTGTATCGCAACTATTGTGATCCCTTATTGTATGCAGACAACTGAAATTTTAAACCTATCAGTTCTGCAGTCAATTTCCTTTATCTTATTAATGTGATCGTTTCTACCGTACCGTAGGGTCGGGCTCTAGCAAAATATGTTGAACATCCGGCTAAGGAAGAATAATTCTCACATTTCCTGCCCTTAGAACGCATTCCATCAATTGAAACTAGTGACCTAATAAAGCACATGTCAAAATCGGAAAAATGACGATCACTTTCTTTCTCTCTCATTAGAGTGATTGAAAAATAACGATAAGGCAGACGCAGGTGTTACGAAGAACCGTGATAGCGCCTCAATATGGTGTTGTGGCTTAAGGAATGAATGGATTTCTAACACTAAGGATCCGGGTTTGAATCCGGGATTTGTGGATATTTTTCAGTGGAATCCTAATACCAACATGGGTGCCTTGTGACCAACCTATCCTTAATTTAGCAAGTTAACTCAACTTTTGACTGTCTCATCCTAACAACCTACCAATTCGTAGTATTGTATCTAGCAAATCTTGAAATGAGACGATTTTTCGATAACACAAATCTTTGTGCTGTTTTCAAAATTCTAATTTCTTGAATCCTAAACTAAAAATTTGAATCAATAAAGATTGGGCCAAATATTCTGGATATATTTGTTAATTAGCGTCCCATGGCAGCGTTCATTAAAAATACAACAACCTTCGTTATTTTCACAAAACTATATTACGCTGGCATGACGGGCGTTTCACCACACAGTGGCATACTCATGTGCATTTAACGGCAGATCGGGTGATAATTTATAGACTGGGCTTATGCTGAGGAAAGGAGTGGGGGTGGGTGAGGTAGGGGGAGGGGAGAGGACTTCCGTTAAGTTTAAAAATGAGTACCAAAGAGCCTATGAGTTTCTCGGAAGACTGCTTAGCGACTCCAATGGCTGGGGGGTAGGGGAGGGGTAGGGGTGGAGTGTTTAGAGGGGGTTTATAGGGGTGTGAGGGGGGAGGGTGTGAGAAGAGGTGCATGCTGTAGGAGGATTTGGGGACCAAGCGCTTTAAAAACCGCCGTGACCACCCTCTTGAAGAGGAAAGGTCTAATTACCTCTAACAGATAACATATAATACACACATTTTTAAAAATCACCGTCTTTATAGTGTCCAACTTAAACTTTAAACAAACAAGTAAAAACTAATTCTTCTCGAACAGTCTATACACGAAAGTCATCACTTGCATACAAGAGGAACTTCGTGCCCATCATAATGGTGACTAAAAATAGAATAATATAAACTTTTATAAAACACAGTAATTGCTGTGCCCTGATAAAATTTACACCAACAGGAAAAATACTAGTCCCTGTACATCTCACTCGTCACACCCCACGGAGGAGGAGGGGGGGGAGAAGATGCCAAAGTGTGGTGAAACGCGCGTTGTGCCAGCGTAATAAATTTTTTTGGAAATAACGAAGGTGGTTTTCTCATCATGGATATCCATAATTTCCACGAGGTCAGGCCTGATATCATCAGTTTTCTAAATTAAAACTTTAGTATCGGCTTCATGTACTTGAATTTATTTTACTGTTATTTTTCAATGAAAATAGTCCACCTAAACCGTCATGGATGGAATGCACAGAAGAATAGCTATGAAAGACAAAAGAGTTGGAGGAAGAAACAGTTTAGGATGGAGAGGCTTACAGAAGAATATTAGATTGGCTGCATGCATTATTGGAATATTATTTTTTGTCAAATTATTTATTTACTCAAGGCATATTTCAGCTATTTATTTGACCCAAAAGTCTTAATTTTGAGTTATATTTTCTTGCTTAATATTATTTGTACTTCTCCGTGAAAGAGACGAGAGGTGTAAGGGATTTTAAAAATTTCTACGTATCCGTGAAAATTCTAGAATTAGTCTTAACTCTAGTGATAAACTATCGCAGATTGTTGTTGTGTTACGCATTCTCTGCTCTACTTTGCCTTCTATCACGTAAGCTGGCACTTGGATTGCAATGGCTGCGCTGATTTGTTTTCCCTCACTTCATTATGCATATAGTTTAAATCCAATCATTAATAGATTTATTTCAACTGTGGAATTATCCTAAAATTTACCTGTTTTTTTGCAAACCGTGTGCTTGTGACAAAATTCATGCTAACAAATTTGAATCACTTTGGTCTCGTAATGGGTAAAGAAATAATTATGTTATACACATCATGAAATAAGCACATGTTAGTTGAGTCCATCTTATGCTAGTCAGGAATTATTACAATGAATTACGTGTTCGTATGGTAAAATAGATTTTTTTGATTTTGGACAGTGGCAATTTAATGATTTCCCGACGATCTTCATTTTTATGCATGTCATTATAATCTATCTTGAATGAAATTGGTGTTTAATATGATATTATAACGGGAAGTAAATCCCATGGAGGTGATTTGATATACTTCAACATTAATAATGCGTATTATTTCGATAGTGAAATCTGTTAGTAACAGATATTCCAAGAATTTAGAAAAGATTATTTTCCCTTCAATGAGATACTATTACCATAAATTTTTCAAATATATGTTTACTTCCCGTGCTACTGATAGTTGGAAGTGAATTGTAGTTGCCATCATTTGCATACACAGGGGAATACAATGTACTACGTTCATATAGCTTCAAAACTTTTCACTCTAAGGTAAATATTTGGTTACACTCAAATTTGCATTTCATGGAACTCTGCAGAGTTTGCTCTTCCATAGCATTTAAAACATTTAATTAGTTTTTGCTTTTGGTGGGCTTTTGCTCCCCTATTGACTCTTTCATTTGTATTATACTTGAAGTCTAGTACTTGGCCTTTATATTGCAATATATTGCGGATGACAGTAATGACTATAGCCATTAGTAATATTTTGGAACAATTTTTGCTTTGCGTAAATGTTAATAAAACGTAAACATACGCAATATTTTAACTCGTGGTTTATGTGCCCTTGGGGAGAATTTTACAGAAAAATGTGTTTATGTCACCTAACTTTCCGCTGTTTGTTCTTTTTTCAGCTTCTGTATACATTTTCTTTCGTTGGCACTGAAGTCAAGGACTGCCGTGAATGTATTTAAACATCTAGCCGCAGCAGAATCCTAATCACAACTTGGCCCGCTAAAGATTTTATGGGGCATAAGAATATTTAGGAGTCTGCATTCTCGTCTCGTTCGACTGCTTGAGCGTCTTAAGTCCTTTCAAATTAAAGCTCAGAAAACCATCAGCTTATATGATGGCTTATCCACGTTTATGACCGCCAAAATACCGCACTGAGAGGTCGTTGCTGCAGTTTTAATGAACCTCAAGGGGCCATTTTGGGCGGTTTGATCGTCTCACTGTGGGAAAGATGGAGGAAATCCGCGAATTTATGGAGCCTTTAAAAACGAGCACGGTGCCTAAACATCGACGGTGCTCTGAGGAAATACATACACTTATGAAGAGGAAACGCTGCGGAAGATCTCCTTCGAATCAAAGAATAGGGATATATAGGAAGTGATGAGATTTCTTGTGCAGTAAACGCGAAGATTAAAGGATGTGAAAGGAGAAAAAAATGAAAATACATTTCGGGACATTAAAACCAAAGATCCGAAAATGGGTGACCATAGGAAGATAGGTTGGATATGGAGGAAAATGAATCTAAGAGACTTAAGTGTTAGACTACGAGAAGGTTATCGGAATAAGAAAAGTTACGAGTGAGAGGCTTCGGAGAGTCATTAAAATGGTGGTAAAATCGTTTAATGTTGGTAGGAGTCGAAAACAAGGAAGAAATCTTGAATCCCGCATAAGCGACTGAATTTACTTCTCAAAGGATGAGAAGTAGATGTTCCAGAGTTACTTACGAGGACGAAATCAAAATTAAGGTCCCCATATTTTTTCAAATAGAAAAAAATAGTTTTAAATCGTTTTACATGGTTGTGAAGCTGAACAGCACAATATTTATCAATAGAATCACCATTACATTCGATGCATTTTTTCGAGCCACTGTAGCAGATTTTGTGTGCCAGTGTCTTAAGGCCGTTTTGCACGGGGCACGAAATTGCACAACTTCAAACTGCATGTTTTTCTCAATTGGGAGGGCAATCATTTTCAAATTAGAGCAGGGGCTATTTTGCCACCTCGCATTCATGCATTCGCGCATGCGTTCTTGCAATTCACAGCTTTAAACGATGCAAATTGAATTGCACGTTCGTACGTACATCAGATTGTGCATGTACGTGCCCCGTGTAACACGGGCTTTAGAAACTGCCGCCGCTAAAGCATTGTGATAGCGCATGGGCAAGTCTTTCACTTTGCCATTGTCGTCGAATCACATTCCACCCATTTGTGTTTCAAATGTGTTAGTAAATGCTAATCGCAGGGTGCCAAATCCAGACTAAAATGGGGGTTGGGAGATAATGTTCCATCCAAACTGGTTCAGAAGATAGATGGTTGAGTGGGCAACATGTGGGCAAGCATTATCGTGAAGAACGCACACGCCCGTGATAGCCATTCCTCTTCTCCATTTTTCAATCACCCGTTGGTGTTTTTTGAGTGTCTGCGTTTATTGTGGTACTAATATGACTATCTGTCATCCTAATGTGGCTAACTCTAGGGGGGAGCGTGGTAACCTAGTGGGCAGTGCGCTTGGCTACTATCGAAGGGTCCCGGGTTCAAATCCGGGTGAAGCCTTTGGACGCCACCTGGCAAAGAACAAAAGAAATCCACGGAGTGCCAGGTGGACTACGGAAAAGGAACTGGCCTCTATACCCTGAATGTGTGAAATCCACGCCCCTATGGCTTAGTCCGCGGTGAGCTATTCTCTCAACTATCTAAACCAACCTTCGGGTTAAATCACGGAGTGAGAGTGAATATGACTGCTTATAAATTTCAAGATATTGAACTCCTTAAGCGATGACAAATCGACTGACCCCGCACTTGGCGGGAATGGCGATCGGGAGCTCCATTTTTAACGGCTAAAAGCCAAGAATGGACTAACTAGTGTTCTCGGCGACAGTTTGCTTGAAAGAAGTAAACATCAGAAAGTTTCCCGGGGTATCTAATGCTTGGGAGACTTTACTTTTAGGTAAACCCTTGTATCAAATTTGGTCTGATGCACTCTAGAAGCAGGGATGTTCCAAGCCAAATATCGACTACGCCAGAGATAGATAAAAGAATCCACAATGGTGTTTGAAGGAGGGCAAGTTTATATGATTTTTTTTTATTGATATAATATATTAACATGGAGAATACTGTAATTTGTAGAATATTTGAATTTCAATATATTAAAACTGCAACATATTAAAAACTGCAACATCTAAATTTACGCTGTGCATATTAATTATTTGCTCAAAGTTGTCGAGAGTATTTAGAAACTAGGATATTTTGATGGAATTGATGAAAATAAAAACGCTTCGCGTTTGGCATAGAGCTAGAAACAGCAGTAAGCACTGCAAATGACAAAAAATGATGATGGAGAAAGGGTGCCAAACTGAATAAACAATCTGATTCTAGGGATGGGCTAAATTGTTAGCATGTAACTGAAATGGTTACTAATTATCATCTAGACTTAACCTTTCACAGCCAGAATACGCGTAGGTACCAAATTTAGCCGATCGATGAGTGAGTTGGCCAGTAACAAAATGGATCGAAACGAGGTAATAAATTGTACACAACTTTAAAAGCTTCTCATTTCGCAGATGTTAATGAATTTTCACTTTGGCTTGAATGCAGTCTTTGAAATATATTCACCGCTATTCATCTGACACTTTGTTCATGTAATGAGTTTTCCCACCCAGCTGTGAAAATAATAATTTCTACCGATGAGATCAGCGGTTCCTATTTCATTGTCGATATATCATTTCCTTGCCACATGAGGAGAAAAAAACAGGGTTTAGGAGGATATAGGACGAAAGTTGGAGGTATTTTTGGTCTTTCCTATAGTGGATGCCATTCTACGTGAAATTGAATTGGCAAATCCAGTTTAGCCCTCTAAATGCAGGGGCTTTCGGAGGATAAAGCCATTGTCACACGCTTTAGGATAGAGCATTGTACAATGACTCACTCCTACCTAAACACAGAAGAGAAAATGTCACCCCATGGTGACGAACGCGACACTTCTCTTATCGCAAAACAATTCCTGACAGCGTGTGACGAGAATAGAGAATTACGCGATTCGCTAGGGATGAATAAAGACGGACAAAGTTCTAAGGAATTATTGTGATCGAATAGCCGAAGGGTTAGCCGAGTGAAACAAACTAGGCCGAATAACTCGTTTGAAGTGTGGGAAGTGCATGTCAAGTTCATTTTACACGTTTGTCAAATTTTTCTTTTAGATAAATATATTATCCATACCTATATACCCTACCCAGCAAGAAAACTAAAGGGTGTGTAGCAGGGGGTGAGTTTACCCCAATGTTCTCTACACTATATTCTACAAATGTTAATGAAAGTCGACTATTAATGCATTAGCAAAAACCTGCATATCCCAGTCAGTAGGTGGAATTTAACCGTAAAGCTATATGATAAATGTTTTAAAACTATAATGATTATCGTATTTTATTACTTAAATTCACAGAGATACAAGAGTTATAAAGGAAGCATGCCTGAGATGCTATTAATACTACATAGAAAATGTAGACAAAGACATTAGAGAGCAAATTTAAACAATAAATTACACCATCTATCAAAAAACTTAATTATACAATTTCAGTGGCAGCTGTTATGTCTTATCGTAGTTTGTGGTAAAAATTACTCTTTAAAAGCGATGTGAAATGATTGTAATACGCCAACGTAACCTAAAAATCTAAGACTACTGCTACTATTTAAGAAAATCCGGACGGAAATTTTGTACGTCAAGCCTGTTTCACACGGCGCATATTTTAGTGCTGAAAATCGAACTCTCCAGCATGCTCATAATCGGATATTGAAAGTTGAGTCCTTTCATTTGACCAAATTCTCAGAATCAGTTTCTGATCGGCACATATTCAGAAGCTGCTGTGTTTGTTCACATTTTTCATACACACGTGAATAACCTGTTGCATTCATACAACATGTACAGTACAATAAATCCCTACTTTTGTAGTCTTCAACCAATTTTAAAGGTCTCTACTCTTCCCTTGTCGAAGAGCACCTTTAACCATTACTGAAAAACTCACCACACGTTATCACACCGCTTAATGACGAAAGCAATGTTTAGGCAATTCTAGCTCCGTCGTCGATTTTTTTTTTAAAAGCTCCATTCGCTTCATTTGGTGATAAGTGTCGGTTTTTATTCTGTTTTCAGTACTGAAAACGAATTCAAAACATTCATAGAATGAGATTAATCCTTTTACGCACGATACGGATGTTGACGAATTGACTTCAGTACTGAAATGTTTTCATTTTCAGTTTCCATTTTCAGTGCTGAAATAATTGTTTTGTGTAACAAACTAATGCCTGTGGTCAGGCGTGACTCGATATCACGAAATATCGACACTGCCGAGTTTGTGACATCGCAACAATCGACTAGACTCAAAACTTCTGCGAATCAACAAACGAAATTTAATTCGTGACCGTGACGTAGGGATGTCGTCATGGCATCGACTCACCGATCCGGAGTCCTTGCCGAATTACGTGCTGGATCGGGGGAGGCGAACATTGGCTTTAAATGTGGACGGAACGGAATAGATTTCGAGATGCGTGACGAGGGGGTTCGTGGCGGGAGAAATGCTTGACGTGGACGTGGAATAAAGGGTCGGAGGAGGGAGAGATGGATGGGACATGTCGTCAGCAAGTGGCGGCTAGACCGCTGACTGAGGGGCCGGGGTGTGGCGGACTGTGGTGCGGAAGATCGACGGCGGCAGAGAGTGACGCAGTCCAGAGAGTGAGGGAGATAGCAGATAAATATGGGAATCGAGGAACAAGGTGACAAGCACAGTCTGCGTTTCGGTACGTTATAGTATTTGTGTTCGTATTTAGTTAGATCAGATTTATTACTCCGTTTTTATTACGTTATCAAGTTCCTTTCATTTCATTATGTTAAGCTAGTTCCACCAAGTTTCGCCTGTCACAACCCGTCGCATGTAAAGTAGGTTACCTCGGTAGTTGCTAGTAACTTTGCCAAAATAGCTCTATAGTTTTAAAATAGTTTTTTCGTTGTTGTGCCAAGTTTCTTCGACCTTTTTACGTAATTAAATTTTAGAAAGCTTCCGTACTCACCGCGCTAAAATTATAAACCTTATAGAAAGGTATCCAGGAATCGAGGAAAAAGGTGACAAGCACAGTCTGCGTTTCGGTACGTTATAGTATTTGTGTTCGTATTAAGTTAGGTCAGATTTATTACTCCGTTTTTATTACGTGATCAAGTTTCTAATTCTCTTGGTAAAATTCTAGGTCTTACTCTTATTAATACCGAGAGAAACACCTTGATGATGAAGTCAGCCTATTATAAGCCGCGGACCTGCAAACTGCAGCATCGTAGCTTATCATGAATCACCAGAGCTCTGGTCATGTATGCTTTCCACCAACTACCTACTTCTGTGTAACAATGCTAAGTCTTAACCTATGAATGGGAAGTAAAATTATTTACGCTTTATACGTATGTAAAGTATTGAAATGAAAGCTTTAAAATTATTAACTTAAATTCCACATGAACTTTATTTACGACCTAGGTTTCGACTTATGAAGTCAACATCAGGTACATGCATAAGAAAACTGATGCATGTACCTGACGATGACTTCATAAGTCGAAACCTAGGTCGTAAATAAAGTTCAAGTGGAATTGCGAAGTTAATGCTTTCATTTCATTATGTTAAGCAAGTTCCACCAAGTTTCGCCTGACACAACCAGTCGTATGTAAAGTAGGTTACCTCGGTAGTTGCTAGTAACTTTGCCAAAATAACTCTATAGTTTTAAAATAGTTTTTTCGTTGTTGTGCCAAGTTTCTTCGACCTTTTTACGTAATTGAATTTTAGAAAGCTTCTGTACTTACCGCGCTAAAATTATAAACCTTATAGAAAGGTATCCATTTTGAATAAAAAAAATCTTGGTACTATTCCACACTTTATTTAAAAACTGCGACCGGTTTTACCTTAATTAAGCATTTTTAGGCCAGAAGATGCCTTATTAAGGTGAAACCGGTCGCAGTTTTAAATAAAGTGTGGAAAAGTACAAAGTTTTAAAAATTCAAAATGGATATCTATCACTTCCACGAAGTCAAGCCCGAAACAATCAAATTTACTCATAGAAAAGTATTAAGCCGGCTGCCATCTTTCTGAATAGCCCACCGGTGATCAAATAAGTTGGCTGTTTGACCCAACTGGATATTCTTATGCTCCTCGCGAGTTCCGTGAGGCGAAACACTATGATCTAGAAGACAACTTAACAAGTATAAATATAAAACGCATGCCATAGCCAAACACCTGCGATGTATCCATTGGAGCTAATGTTTTGTCCAACGTTTTGTTATCCTCTGAATTAGATGCTATACATTAGTTTTTTTTATTTAAAGGATAAATTCAATTGCCACTGATCTTGACCCTGGCTAAAATTGTTTGTGATTTTAAACCACCAATCAGTCTGTTTATTTGATGGAAAGTATTTCTTTGTTAGACGCCTGGCAAATATTTTATGCTGCTTTGTTGTGTATTTGTCGTCCAACATAATGAGGGCCATGCAACTGGATCCTGATTTCCATTTTAATGCCTAACTAAACAAGAAAAAACTCTTTCAAAGTGGAAGGAAGTCCGCCATTAATTCTGTTTGAATTATTAAAGGGATACTCATGCAAAAGTCAAGGAAAGCCTTTATGCAAAAAAGAGGTAATTAATAATATACTTTAACCAAAATAATGGGGAATTGACATGGAATAGTGACAAAGTAAAGCACACCAAATAAATGGAATAGTAAGTATATGTTCTGGAATGAGGCGTCAGTTGATAGAACTCCTTTATGATGGCTCAAATGAAAAAAAACTTTGCTTGTTCCACCAATGTGTTTTTTCAACTGCCATCGATAACAAAATATAGTATAATATTTTGGTGCGGGGTATATCAAAATCGATTAAATCGAAACAAATACAGTAGTGGAACAAAGAAATGTTTTTCATTTGAATCAACATGAAATAGATTTGGCTTTTCTCATCGTACCAGATAAAATATTTCACATCATATTATTGTATCTGCAGTTTAACCTAATACAATTTTAATTGCACCAAACCGAAGTGGCATGCTTTGTGAGCTTGGAGAGTTATCTTCAACGATGGAAAGGGAGAGACTAGGAGAGAGTGAATAAGCACTTGAACTGAATAGTAAAATAAAGGAAATACTGTTAGAAAATCAGAAATAGAAAGCATTGCTGGAAAATTTCTTTTTATCCATATTAAGCCAGGTAAAGCCACGGAAAAGGTGAGAATAAAATTTCCAAAACGTGTAACAGTATCGGCAAATATCAGCTGTTCGTATCGTACACTCCTGAACTGACATACTTCGTTGGCTGGGAGGGTTGTCTACAGCGATTGAAAGGGAGAGACAAGACATTTGAAACTAATATACCTAAAAGTGGCTGGAACACTCTAAGATAAGTCAAGGAAATACTGTATTGCTGGAAAATTGATTTTTACCCTTGTTGAGAGAGGAAACGCCGCGGATACGGTGCGAATGAAATAAATGCAAAACATGGAGTGGTGTCGATATTTTTCGCCATTATTTATGCGATAAAATATCTCGCATCATAATTTTATCCTCAATTATGTCGAATCCCTCCCTACCGAACTACCTCTAAGTTGGTGGGGTTTGCGGACAAAGATGGAGAGCGGAGAGACGAGGAAGCATTGAAGCCGAACAATCGGAGAGGAGAGAAGGAACAGAATGGAGACGAAGAGGATAGAAAGAGAGAGAGAGAGAGAGGGAGAGAGAAAGAGATGAAACAGAGATGAAGGCAGCCCTAGATTTACGGCGGCCATTACTGATACGCTTGACTTGGCATTCAAGGAGAGGTCTGCCCCGTGGAGGGGTTTTTAGTGGTTCGGCTATGTCCGGTGGCGACGGGGACATTTTGTGATGTGAAGTAGGGGGCTAGGCGGGGAGACTATGGGAGAGGGGGGTAGGATGTGAACCCTAGGATGTGCGTTAGGCGCGGGGATGTGAGGGAGTATGGAGGGGTGCATTAATGGGGTGATGTGCGGGTGGTCGAGTATGGGAATAGGCGGAGGGCATATAAGGGTATTTTAGGGGGGTGGGCTGCTAGGGTTTTGGGGGTTTGTGTCCGACCGCGCGCGTGGGAGCCTAGGGTACGATAATGCGTGTGCCCTTCCGTGTGTGTGTGCGAGTGTGGGGGCCCTGGGCTTCGAGAGGTTATAGGAGTGGGAGGGAATACGGACACATGCGATAAGAAGCGTTCCCCCCTGCGCCGCCGCGTCCATGCATCTCAGATGGAGCGCCATCTGATGTGTCGTTGAGGGCAACTCGAGTGGGGAGGGGTGGCTAATATTTTCCGGGATTCTGTATTGTTATGTTGGGGCGGGGGGGATCGATTCGCGGTGAAGTATGGCCACGTGTGTTTTTTTCTTCCTGTGTCGAGGTAGATAAAACTCGAGGCAATCGAGTGCTTACCATAGAAACGAGTGCAAATTGTGTGGAAGAGGAGAAAAAAACGGCCAGTACCGGATGTGGAATGCAATCGGAAACCTTAAGGGTATCCTGAGTATACTCGAATGACCTCCAGATTAGGCTTACACCGCATAATTTTCGACGAGTCTTAACTGGATAATAATGTTAAATATTAATGGAGTGTGGTTGTACATCAATGATTTGAGGATTTTCCGATGAATTATCATATGAAATCTTCTAGGGTTTCTCACCAGATTTATATCCATGAAAATGACGTTTTTTGTATTTATGACCTAAGGTCATAAATACAAATAACATCATTCTTTACAAAAGGAAATGAATTCATTAATATTTAAAAAAATCAAAAATAAAAACTAACTAAACTTAAGTATATATGTATGAAAAACATTTATGAAATAAAATAAGAATAATGAAAATGCAAAGATGGCCAATTGCTACAAAATAAATACAATTTAGTGCCAATTCTTGTGTTAATTCGAAATCTGCGATTACAATATAAAAAATATTCAGTCATGGGTTTTTATCACAGAAATCCAAGGGGATATTTTACAATAGGTGGGTGAAATTATGACTTTTATAATTGACGGCCTGAGAGTCAAAGTAATACAAGTAACAACAACACGAAAAATGATATGAGTGCATATGTTCTAAGTTTGTACCGTCGCACAGTGGGCTCAAATCGAAAATCGCCGGACAAAAGTCCAAAATTGCTTTTTTTGAGAAAACGTCTTGAAACTTGGCACATATACACACAAGTGATTAGTGATTATGGAATGGTAAGCCATTTCTCATAGGTCTTACCCGTTACTTAGATACAGAGGCTCAAACACGACCAAATTTCCGAAAAAGCGCCCGCTCTCATTTTTCTTCGAAAATCTTAAACGTTGAGCAGATATAGGAGTAATGGAAGGATTTATATGAAATAAAAAACATTATCATTTGTAAACAGGGTACTTTACCTATACTATGCATAACTTTCAGACATATTTGCCCATATTTGAGTGCTATTATGTCACAAAATGGTGGACCCTTTTTTTAGACAAAATTGTACATAAAGTAGACAATATAATCCTTATTCGGAAAATGGTCTCTGGGATACTTCATCAGAGTATAAACTAAACATATTTCTAGATTATTCCGTAAAAATATTTGAAAAAAGTTTGCGACGCCGAGAAAAAACTCGATTTTTCTATCGCGCGTCGCGGCCCGGCTCCGCGCAGCGGGTCCTGGAAATACAGTGACTCCGTTGGATTGTTTAAGTTGTGTGGACATTAACTCCTCGAATTCAACTTTTTCAGGCTATGCATGTTGTCATTGATTTCTAAAGATTCTAAACTGAAGATTTTGCTAGGATATTGGCAGTAGATTTGTTTTTATTTGGATAATTTTCGGAATCATACTGCAAATTATGAACGTCTTTCAACTCTTGAGAAAGAATGCGGGTTCTCGGGGTACCATGCATGTTTTCCATAAAAAAGGCAACATTTGGGTTCCCTTCTTTCCCTTCATCCTCTCCACCCCCACCACGAACAACACCCTCCGCCTTTACTCCCAGAGGAGGGTGGCGCGAAAAGGAAGGTTTTATGACACCGGGCTGCCTTTGACGGTATTAAGCGGGTATTTCCAGTGGCGCCCTTCCTTTAAGAAATGCATATTGACAGGCAGTTGTTTTTTGTTTTTGGTGAAGTAATGTTGTGCCTGTGCTCTCATGAGTTTGGAAAACCCATAGTATCTGGTTATTTGGCTCGTGAAATACTGACATATTTCCTGCTCCAGTTCCCTGTGGTGACAGCAGTATTGTTTATTTTCTTAAAAGTATGCCTCATTCTTAAGGTAAGTAATTATTTTAAATTTCTTCTTTCTAACCAATGACGTTTTATACCCACGTTATGCGTCATAGTTTTCTTATATGTGGTCATACATATTTTGTTATATTCTCTTGGTTTTTCTTTTACAACGCGATCTTTCTGCATATTTTAATTTTAATGCCCGGAATAACGAGCGATGTTTGTTGCATCATAATGATTGGTTCAATGAGTCAATCGTTTTTCCTGATAACGGGCGTCATTATTTACCAAGTACTTCTTCGGCGACTGGAATGTATTTTTATACAAATCTCTAATGTATTCATTAGACGACATTTTTTTTACTCTTTTGCCTTTATTATTGAAAATTTACTTTATCAGGCATATTGGGAAGGCCAGAAAAAGAATATAGGTGTTACATCTGCGGAGCAAAAACCTCCGATATGAATGACATAACAGCCATAAAAAATCGACCGGCAGCTGTAGACAAATATACTTATGGTTTATCGAAGCTGCATTGCTACATTCGTTTTTAGTGTATTTTGCATATATCGTATCGACTGGGTTTTAAGTAATGGCAGGTGAGAAACATCAAAGTTCAAGGTGGAACTTTTAATTGCTTAAATCCAAATTATTCTGAAAAATAAATCGCTAAATTATAATTAAATTCCTTTCTAGGCTCGTGGTTATCTTAAAATACAGCTGTGCAAAGGAAAGGCTTATACTACAGAAGACTTTCAGATAAAGGATGGGTTGAATCGTAGATGTGCTCAGGCCTGGAACAGAAAATACGAATGATGGAAATACAGCTAGAACGTTTTTTTGATTCCCCTAAACTGGCAGCTGATGTAACAGGTAATGGTGTAAACCCGCTTATATGCTCAGAGATAGAGCTACATATGGTCAACGTCACGTAGTACACTCAACAAATCAACAGTGCGTTTGCATGATGAGTATTATACTTCTGTTATCGTGGCTAATTTATGTTTTCTTATATTTTCATTTCAGGAGTAGGGTATGAGCTTATAATAATATTTTCAATTATTCCGAAGGAAATTTCAAGTGGCCTACCACTAAACGACCAAGCATTTTCACTGTACTGCCTGAGGACGGCCGAATTATACATTGAGCTCTATCCCTAGTACTACCTCCCGACCACGGTCCATTAAATGCTCATACATGGCGCGGAAATTTCTTAAGGGGCAATTCTTCCCTTTAGGCCAGCTATCCGAAGAGGCGATGGAGGCTCGCAATAAGGACGCCAGGATATTCCGAGAAAGATTCACGCGGAAACACTCCAGGATGGCCACCAATGACTTTTGATCACGTCCGATCCATTGCTTTCCTTCACCATATATTTGACTAAGAAGGCTCATAGGAGCCGAAGGAATTACGGGAACTATTACTAATAGAAGACAAAGAAAAAGCAATAGAATCAAACAGCGAGAATGAGTATGAGTAGTAATTACGATTCGTCCGAGGACTAAGAATTTAGCTTGAAATGAACAGTCAGCAATGGAAGTTGGGTCAACGGTGTTGTAGTGACGTATTCGCGGGGATGGGTGAGTGGTTAACGTGGCTAAGGAAAGGATAGTGAAAAGGCGATCGCATTTTCAGGAGCCCGCTACCCACCACCCTTTGCTAAACCGCTCCCTTACCCACCCTTGCCAATCCCTCATTAGAACACCGCCGACCCAACTTCCCTTCCTTTCATTCTCTCCGGGTATTCCCTGCTTGAGTTTTTTTCCCTTCATTGCCTCAAACAGACCTCTCACTTTCATCTATCTCTCTCATGGAGCGCATCGGTACACATGCGACCAACCCATCTCCTCTAGCTGTTTCTTAACCTTCTTACCCATTCCTAAATATACACATGGTGTGTGTTTTCAAAATTTGTCAACTACTTGAAGATGACTCGGTGAATTAAAACCAAGGCTGCTCTGAGGGTGAAAATCATTTCGGAAAATGATATTTGGCTTATTTTTAGTATCTTACAAGTAATGGTATTTCATGTATATTATTGAATTAATCATTACCGGTACTGACAACATCAACACGAATTTAAGCCATTCTCGTTTATTGCCATCCTATTTTCAAAATACTTTTTCTCTTTTACCATATTCCGCGTAAGGTTTGGAGCAGCAAATTCTATGCAAAGCAACATCGGTTTTCCAGTTTTGTTTAATATATTATCGATGAATCTAATTGTGTTTTCATGTATGTATATTACTTCACTACTCGTCGAGAGCATTGTAATTACAGTATGTGCTCAGTATTGCGAAATATAAATGCACAACCACTGGAGACTTAAGTTTAAATTAATCCATCCCTAAAACATAATGATCCAGTTTGTCACTCAATACAAAGATATAATATTCTGCATAACAGAGCTTTTTGAAAAAAAACTCATGAAATTATGCTCATTTTAAACTCAAGCTTGAATTTCATTGTAAGAAGGTATAAAGAATGATAATATGAAAATGATTCCCTTTAGGTAATTCCTTAAAATTAAATAAAAATATACATAGATTATCAGTTCCAAGTTATTTGTAGGAGAGTATCTACTATTATTATTTCTGGCACATCAAAGAGTCAGATAACGAAGAGTGACAACAAGTTGTAATATGCCATGAAGGCATGTTTTTTTTAAGGTTACACATTGTCAAAAATCGTTCCTTTTCGCGCCACCCTCCTCTGGGAGTAAAGGCGGAGGGTGTTGTTCGTGGTGGGGATGGAGAGGATGAAGGGAAAGAAGGGAACCCAAATGTTGCCTTTTTTATGGAAAACATGCATGGTACCCCGAGAACCCGCATTCTTTCTCAAGAGTTGAAAGACGTTCATAATTTGCAGTATGATTCCGAAAATTATCCAAATAAAAACAAATCTACTGCCAATATCCTAGCAAAATCTTCAGTTTAGAATCTTTAGAAATCAATGACAACATGCATAGCCTGAAAAAGTTGAATTCGAGGAGTTAATGTCCACACAACTTAAACAATCCAACGGAGTCACTGTATTTCCAGGACCCGCTGCGCGGAGCCGGGCCGCGACGCGCGATAGAAAAATCGAGTTTTTTCTCGGCGTCGCAAACTTTTTTCAAATATTTTTACGGAATAATCTAGAAATATGTTTAGTTTATACTCTGATGAAGTATCCCAGAGACCATTTTCCGAATAAGGATTATATTGTCTACTTTATGTACAATTTTGTCTAAAAAAAGGGTCCACCATTTTGTGACATAATAGCACTCAAATATGGGCAAATATGTCTGAAAGTTATGCATAGTATAGGTAAAGTACCCTGTTTACAAATGATAATGTTTTTTATTTCATATAAATCCTTCCATTACTCCTATATCTGCTCAACGTTTAAGATTTTCGAAGAAAAATGAGAGCGGGCGCTTTTTCGGAAATTTGGTCGTGTTTGAGCCTCTGTATCTAAGTAACGGGTAAGACCTATGAGAAATGGCTTACCATTCCATAATCACTAATCACTTGTGTGTATATGTGCCAAGTTTCAAGACGTTTTCTCAAAAAAAGCAATTTTGGACTTTTGTCCGGCGATTTTCGATTTGAGCCCACTGTGCGTCGGGTACCGTCAGGTATATACAAGAAAAGTTATACAAGTGTTCGACCGTATGATGCTGCGATCTAGCCTCCGAAAACTTAAGCTACTTTGCTTTTTGTCATGTCTTACCGGAGTAAAGTGATACAGGTAACACTGGACGATGTTTATTACTTGTATTACATTGACTCTCAGACCCTCAATTATGTTACTTTGTATACCTACTGATAAATTTAAACAATTTTGAAATTTTTTGAATATGCTGTATGTATATGTGCTATAATTCATAACCAACATCCATTTGATAGTAATTTAAACACTGATCCTCATTCAGGGCCATCTATAGTGAATCTCTAATTAATCACTATTAATGAAAGGATTATTTATGTCGGAGTAGTGAACATTATCTTAACTCATGATGACCAACGCTTCGATGGGAGACTTTTCTATCATCCTCAGGGAATCAGATACGATTTTTTCCGTGTTTTCTGGATTTTATGCTCTCTCTATAACCTTCTGTCCCAGTATATTTTGGTCCCTCAGAGTTGTTTTGGTTGATCCAGGCATGTTCAAGATGAATAAAATGCTCCCCTCAGGCTGATTACTCTGGCTGACCGAGTCGTTGGCGCCAACGTTGCTCCTTTGGTCTGGTCTCCATGTCAGTCAACAAGGACTTAAAGATGTAGGAGAGAGCATGTAATCTGGACAGCAAATGTCAATTTGCATATACAGCCATGAAGATGATAAGAAAACCTGGTAGTGAAACGTCGACCATTCTGAAGGCATTAACGTTGAGAAGTCCGAGAAGGATTCACATAATTAATAATCAGTTTGATCCATGTGAGCCTAAACGTTTTCATTATTATTCTGACTTGAAGCTCTTTAAGATTCATATTTGTGGAACTTCATAGTCCAAGAAACTGGAAAATTATTGCAATACCGTTTCGTTCCGTAGTCGATTTTTTCTCACACTCATATTCTACACATTGATTATTAAGTTATTCACGTTGAAAGGTGAATAGTCTAAAGGTGAAAGGTCTTGTTATAATTTGAAAAAGTTCCGGTTCCACATTTTCAATAAGTTTAAAAATTAAAGGATAGCATTCGACCAAAAGACAGCCAAATTACTAAACTGAAACAAAGAGCGACGGCAAAAATGGAAGAAGACTGAGAACACTTGGATACTTCTTTCTTCTGAAATAACGTGATTCTCCTTCGGCACGCTCTGTTGAGATTTGTTAGCCTGTACTCATCTTGGGATAATGGATACCGAAGGTATTAATCAAAAGTCGTTTCAGTAGACCTTAGAGCTTCCATAATGCCTTTATTTCAAGCATGCGAGGCACAAACCCTGGATCATTTTCAGTGGCCACCCATGATTCCTAGATTTCACCAAAAAACTATGATATCGCAATGTTTTTTCGAAGGGGTGGAGATTCCTTAAGGCATGCGATCTGCGTGTGAAAAATTTAGACAGGGACTCAATTGTACAGCATTTAAGGGGCGTTAGAATTGCTAGTGGTTAGGTCTGAGTAGTAGTTAATGTCTATTAAGTTCCTCTGGCGGTTGATGCCACGCCTGTAGCGTTGCCTGCACGATCGCTTTTGGCTACTATTTCACGCATGCACGAGATGGAATTCCAGTTTATTCTCTTCAGCCGGTGATGAAATTCTTGACTTGGCACTCCTACAGCCATATGAATAGTTCGGAAATTATGCCATGCAATCTTCAAAATGACTTCATACCTGCGAAAATGCATTTACGTATTCTTTTATTGCTAAAATTGAAAATATTTATTTTGGTGTCTCCTATGATCAACCTCTGGAATTTTTTAAGCGAAAATATATAAACTTATCATAAATAACAGTAAAATGAAATTAGTTGATAAACATATGCCTCTGTGGAATGCGGAATGGTTAACATATATGATGCGGAATAGTGGATCGTGCCGTTTAATATATAATTTTTCCAGCGGGAATAACTCGTTGACATCGAACTGGAATCCTGAATAGCTTCATTATCTCTGCAAAGGATGTCATAAGTAAGGTCATTAGACGTAAAATAGGAAAGGAATATTACTTTGTATACGTAATAATTATCCTTACAGTGATATATTGCTATTAACTAACCCTTTAATTTAAATTAAATAGTTTTGGCGTAATTATCTGCTCCGGTATGGATTTGACTTCGTAAAATCGGTCGTATAATTTGGTTTAGAGCTTTTATTGACTTTTTATTAAATGCTAAACTCTTTTTAAAACGGACACTACCAATCATGGAAGTCAAAAATGAATGGAACCAAAACCAAAATGCTTTTTGTGCAATGCAAAATACAATGCAAAATGGCTTATGAAGATTTTGGGTTTGAAACGAAATTGACCGTATTCACAGTAGCTATTTGCATGAAAACGAGAAAGGACAGTGAATGGAGTTTTTTATACAGGCTACGTTAAATTTCAGAATATGTGCAACATATTGGCTGGTTATAACTTAATGGAAGCATTTTTTTATGAAAACAGTGAACTATTTAAACACGCTGCCTATGCCGAGATTCTGGGTAAGCTTCCGATCTGTCTCAAAATCCAATGATGAAAGGCCCTTGCGACCAAGTAACGATTTTAATAGCCTGCCGTCCTCAAAGAAGCAACCTACTTGTGGAAAATCAAAATAAATCATGCAATTTTCAACATTCATCGAGCAGAAAATGTGACTTTGATATAAGGATTTGGGTGTACTTCCCACTTGATCAATTAATGAGCTTTAGAAGGTGGAAGGTTTGGTTTAAATTCAAGGCTGCTAAAATATCTGTAACAATACAAGAAAGAAAATAAGGAAAACATGGGTCACACAAGAGATGCTGAATAAAATGGAGGAAAGGAGGAAATGGAAGGTGGTGAGCACAGACGAAGGAAGGAGAAGATACAAAAGACAATAATGAACTTAGAAGAGAGACCGATAATGCCAAAGAAAAATGGGTTTGGGAAAAGTGCTAGGGAATGAAAATATTAAAAAAAGAGGGGAGATATGATCGAATGTATAAGGAGGCCACAGAATTAATATTTACGGAAAAAGGAGGAAGTAGTAGTAAAGAAATAGAAACAGCTGATGGAAGATTAGTAAGTGAGCCTGAAGAGGTTTTGGAAAGATGGAAGGAGTATAAAGGGAGGCTATATAATTTGGAGGGTAGACCTGAAGAAGAAGAGCTAGAACTTGAAGAGGAAAGTGGAGTCAGAAGATGATAGGGGATACCATATATTGAAGAGTGAGATAGAAAACTCGATAAAAGAAATGAAAAATGGAAAAGCTACTGGAATTGATGAAATCCCCATTGAACTGATAGAAACACTGGATCAAGAAGAAAACGAAGATATACTAAAACTGTATAATAAGATATATGAAAGAGGCAAGTGGCCAAATGAGTTTGGAGAAATAGTGATGATGCCTATAGAAAAGAGGAAAAACAGCAAGAAATGCGAAGAACATCGGTTGTTATGCTTAATACCTCACACAGCAAAAGTACTACAAAGGACAATTAACAGAAGGCTATATGGAAGGCTGAGTGGAGCAATCGAAGAGGAACAGTATGGTTTTAGGAAAGGATTAGGAACCAAAGATGCTATAGGCTTGATAAGAGTAATTGGAGAGAGATATATGGAAAAAAGAGGAAAGTATATGTAGCTTTCATAGATCTGGAAAAGGCATACGACAGAGTGAGATGGGACAAATTAATGGCTTTACTGAAAAAACGAGCGATCGATTGGAAAGGAAGAAGATTAATTAAATACCTCTATTTAGGCCACGCTGCAAGAGTGAGGATAGCAGGTCAGACGACTGCGGAAATTGGTCTGGGAAAAGGAGTAAGACAAGGATGCTGCATGTCCCCAATATTATTCAACATGTGTTTGGAAGAATTATCAAAGTGTGTTATGACGGTAGAAGAGGGGTGTGTTTGGGAGGGAAAAGAGTAGAGTGTATAAGATTTGCAGATAACATGGCAGTATTAGCGGAAACCAAGGAAGACATCATTGGAATGCTAGAAGACCTTAACACCAAATTTATAGATTATGGAATAAAGATGAACAAGAAGAAGACCAAGTGTATGGCAAACGGGAAGAAAATTAAAATCAAACTAGAAGGGTAATGCTTAGAGCAAGTGAAGACCTTCAAATATCTGCGGAGTATTATAAAAGAAGATATGTCTTGTACAGCTGAGATAAAAAGACGGATAGCATTAGCAAAAGAGGGATTCCAAAGGAAAAGGAAGCTACTCTGTGGGCCTTTGAACAAAAAATTAAGGAAGATGCTAGTGAAGTGCTATATATGGAGTGTGGCACTATGTGGGGTGGACACTTGGGCAATTAAGAAGGTGGATTAAAAAAGACTGGAAGCTCTGGAGATGTGGATATGGAGGAAGATGGAAAAAGTGAGTTGGAAGGATAAAGTGAGAAACGAGGAGGTACTGAGGAGAGTGGGCAAGGAAAGGACTCTGATGGAAACGATTAGAAGAAGAAAGAGGAATTGGATTGGACATTCCCTCCGAAGACATTGTCTACTGACGACGGGTATAGAAGGAATGGTGGAAGGAAAGCGGGGAAGAGGAAGGAAAAGGAATCAAATAATACATGACTTTAAAATAGACGGAAGGTACGCGGACACAAAGCGGCTGGCTGAGAGAAGAGTGGAGTGGAGGAGGAGCCCATGAGGAAAAATTGCCATCTGGAGCAGAAAAACGAATGATGATGATGATACAAGATTATTGTTTCATGGAAACGAATTCAGTGAATTTTTTGTTTTGTTTTTATTAATCCCAATAATAGGTCTGAACACCCCACCTCAATAAAAATAACCGTGAAAATTGTTGTACATGTACATACAAGGTTGATCGGTTTACGTATTTTTAAGCTTCAATTTAATGAAAATACAAACGTCCAACTGTTTGTGAAAAACACAATCATAATAAAACCCTTTTTAAAGGTATTCATTTACGAAAATACACCGCGAAGCGATGAAATTGTTATTATCCGAGTGAGAAAAAAATGACGCACTTCTTTCGTGGTGACTGTGAGTGGTAAATTTATTTCATCTGGCAAACAAGTCGTGGTTTTTTGATATTCTGTTGTCCCTGTAACCGAATCGTGCATCTCGCTTTAAATTCGTCGCTATTTGTTAAACGCACGGTGTGGTGGTGGTAATGATCGATTTAAATTCAGGGCTATGGAACCGACTCGTTTAGTCCGAAAGACTCCCTTCGAAGGGCCGAATCATCACCTCGGACATATATACTGTTGTTAATGGTCTTTCTGGAATAGCGTTTGCGGTGCAAACTGGGATTTGCCGTCGGTGAGCCTAATATATCCGATTACTGCTGCTGTGGCGCATCGATAAGCTGCCTTGATTTAATTCTCATTTAAAATTATGGCGTCCAGTTCCAGTCGGAGACATCGCCAATTCACTCAATGGTTTCAAGTTACAAATAACAAAATTCATTATCATTGATGTCTACTTTGCCTTTAGAATTTCTATGTTTTTAATTTCGATACTATATTTTTCCACCGTCGTGCTAAGTGATTGGTTCCGTCTATCCATCCCCCTAAGTTTCTTAATTTAGCCTTGCGAGGTCTATTCCTTACTAAACCTATGCCGTAATTACCTATTATCTTTGACGGGCATTGCTGTTAGGATCTAAGTGTTCGTTAATGCTGAGCCATTTGACAGTGAGTTTACACTACGACAGAATTTAATGGCCTATTAACACTTCATTGCATCCCTATTTGCCTTGGGATAGGTGTTTTCTTAACGGTAAGTTTGGGGTGTTTTATATGGGTTTTGCTTGAGTATTCAAATATATTTTTGCTTCGATTTCTTGGGAGTTTTACTGCGACTTCAATTGTTGTTTCGTTTCTTGTATTGGTTTCAGGAAATGTTATAAACATCAGATTTTCTAATATAATTTTGGCTTGGTAAATGCGTTGATGTTGGAAAGTAAACGATAACTAACTGTAAAGTGACACAATGTGACTCTTATTTTCCAAGGTTTGAAGGTCGTTTTAAAGGCTTAAAACAGGTAGTAATAGTCCTTAATCTTGATCTGAAATTAAATGAAAAATCATTTTGTTGATTTAAATATTTCCTGTACTTATAATGTAAGAATTAGTGTTTTGAGTAGAATCAGGACCTAATTCTGCATCCCAATAACACACAACCCTCAGATTTTGGATGGAACAAAGTAGGGAGTGAATACGAGCCTGTTGCTTGTACCAACCCTTGTGCACCAGAGCTTATCTTGGAACATTGTCGATGCTCATGCTCCAAAAGGCGTTCCCCTCCTCCATGTACATGTCAGTCAAATGAACTCTAGTGTACTGAAATGT
The DNA here is from genome assembly GCA_963573305.1 of Pyrrhosoma nymphula. NCBI lineage: Eukaryota > Metazoa > Arthropoda > Insecta > Odonata > Coenagrionidae > Pyrrhosoma > Pyrrhosoma nymphula. The sequence continues at coordinate 94,190,375 of OY754337.1, forward strand.
GAAAGTGCGAAGGTAACCCCGACCAAGTAAGAAGGTTGTGACAATATGGGAGAGTGCAAGCTAGACGATGATGAAGATTTTGGTCTAAGTGAGATTTGCATTGAAATTGACGATGATTGTAATTAAAATGTAACTGTAGGAGTGACAAGTATTATTTCTCCACTCTGTCTATATAAATGTGTGAAAATTGTATTTCTTCCACAGTATACTCATTCAATGTTAAAACTTCAGTGGTACTTTTTATTTTTCAATTTCCTACGGCACAACATATGGGAAAGGGGATATTTTTAATTTATTAGTGTTTAATGCATTAATTATTATTAGAATTATCCAGTGGTCATGTAAATAATGTCAAGAATGTAAATATGCGCTTGAAAAACCCTCATACTGAGACATTCATTTTTATTATTGAAAAATATAAAAGTACTTTTTATTAGAAAATGGTTGATCTTACATAAAAAGTTGTAATAACCTTTTCTGTGTATAATCTGTGTAGCTAAATGTTTCGCTTCAAACTTGTTTTCGTAATCCCAATGGTAACTGATATAAATAGGAATACGTTTTTGCGATGGTGGGCATTTTGTTTTTTGCCCGCAGCAATCAAATGCACCATTTTCAAGAGTGCCACCATCGAAATTATGTTTCACCAAGGTCAAACGAATAGATTAAGACTACTTCCACGCTTGCATCATCAAGGAGCACACGGATGTACATTTAACAGTGACTAAATAACAAATTGAGGAACCAAAAATTAAGGCATAGGGAAGGCAAAGGATATAATTATTCTCCTTTCGCTGTTAAATGCACTACATTTTTTTCTTCCTTTAACTCATTTGTTAAACTGCGTGCAGTGATGCCCGGGAAAAATAATTTTGATATTCTGAAAGGTGTCCGAGTATAGTGTGATGCAGTTAACGCGTGATGCGAATTTTCCTAATACTAACATTTTTGCATAATTTCAAGAAAACAGTAGACCGAAATCCATAGTAGTTAGAACAAGTGGTGAATTAGTTCTTACCATAGATTTCTTTGGGTAGTACACTTTTAGAGAAAAGGTCGTTTTTACGCTAAAAACAGCTTAATTTTAACTTATTGCTAAGCACTTTGAGGGACTTTTCAGACTTGAAGTAACTACTATTTGATGAGACAAGGAATGGAGAGGCTTTAACTTAATTTTTTTAGGAATGCTGACTGCTACATGCCCCATAGCTGTCTACAATTATACTTGTAAGCAAGTTAAGCTGCATTTTGCTGTGAATATCACCTTTCCCCTTAAACAGGTATTTCCTGAGAAATTAATGGCAATAATACCCTTTCTCCCGCAGAATTCGTGCATTGTTTTTTTTCTTGGTATGGCATTAGATTTTAATGAAGAAAATACGCATTTCAAGTAAACAAAGTCACAGTATAGGAACTATTTTGGATTTAAAACGGTGATATTACTTCTTCCGATTAAAATCAATTAAAATCTCTCCAGTAAAGGAGGCAAATTCATCCTTGAAGGAAAACAGGTACATCGGAAAAACAAATTAGGAGAAGAATGGCGTTAAAGGAGGAGACGTTAGCTAACAGAAGGGAACTAAGGACAGAGGCAAGGACGTTTTGGAAAGGCATTGGATGAGCGTAAATTGGGGGCGTTTGAGATTTGAGTTAAAATGAGAATGGAGAAGGTGCAATAAACGGGAAGAGAGACGAAGGATGAAGAGCTGGGAATGGTGGGTGAGGAGAGGTAACTGCTGTATGAAATGAGGAGAAGACGAGTAGATAAGTGGAGAGTAGATGAGTAGAGCAGGTATTATCGGGTGATAGGATGTTGAAGGACCCGATTGAAGGAAGGATGTTGGGTTAGCAGATAAGGGGGGGAGGAAGATTAGTCTTTCTGGACGTGGTGGAGAGAATCAGGACGTATTCCGAGCTGAAGAAAGAAATTATGCAAGGAGATGCCTGTTGTAATATTAGAATCGTAGATTCAATGGGGGAATCTTTGCTCCATCTAAATCTAAATCAATTGGTTGACCACGTCAAATAAAACCCTTGAGGAGGCTATCTCATTTTGAGGCTCAAAAGACAATGTATATTTATTTATTATCATGATTTATCAAGATAAAAGCGAATCTATGTTATTGCAGCTTAGTTGTTTAATAGTGTACTCATTACCTTTTATGGGGATTTAAACCTACATGACGCTTATCTGACTGCCCATTCCCTGTCATTAAACGCCTTTTTAAATTTTGGAATACTCAAAATTAAAAGTAGTTTTTTCAAAACTGCGTTGTACATAGGTTTGGTTGTATCGAAGCTTCCATGAGCTTCTGCTCAGGTAAATTCATATTTCATTGATTACATTTTGTTGTGCTCGAGTAAATAAACCTCCTGGAAAGCGTTCTCACTACTTTTTTTTACTTAAAGTTACATCTTTGGAAGGTGACCTTTCCTGTTTTCCAGTAAGAATGAGAGGGTATTTAGTTTTGTACATATTGAATATTCTGGATTTATTTCATCTCTTTTATTTAAAAAAATATTTCTTGGAAAATATTCTCTTAAACTGCAACGCATGCGTTATAATTTTAGATTCTTGTTCATACTGCTGTGCATAAGGGGTGAAATTTATTATCACGGTGGCCGCATTTTGGCTTTTTGCGTAGCTAGTTCTACGAAAACATTTGATCGAATAGCAGCGTCGTTTTGTGGGAGAACTCGTCTAACATTAGGGCCATTGTTTACCCAGAGTAACTCTCACGACTTCATATCCTTTGTTCTTAGTCCACGAAGTTGTTAAGCCAAATGTTAGTTTTTCTGTTGATATTGGTCATGCAGCTCATAAAAATGACGGGTAACATCTGAGCTTCTAAAAAATGCGTAGGTTGTGGGAAAGAAGACATCGCAGCTTTCAGCTCTTATTTCAATCCCTCATCAATTGATATTGTGCCATAATTTAGACAAGGGATGGATATACTTCCGTTCGTGATGAAATCAATTTTATACCATGATGTACGAGCTTGTCTACTTAACTTATATTTTCTACATAAGCTTAGTATAGGATAAAGAAGAGTTTTTAAAAATTTACCAACAAATATCAGAGTAAGCCTTCTTCCTTGTTATTCCTTAACCATACAAACTGTTACGTATTGAGGATTTCATTTCGGGGGGATCCATGTTGAGTATGAGCAAGGAGGGGAGAGTGAAATTGTGAAAAACCGGAGAGCATTTGTGCTAAGGCGATTAAGAATACAAAAGTAACTGCATTTAACTGGTAATTTTTAATGATTTTTGCTGTGAAAATTTCTGAAAGAAATGTACAGTTTTTAATAAAGTCAGTACCTACCCACGAATTTTTATGCTTGAACGTTACAAATATTTTATTTGAATAAGTTGTTCAGGATAAAAAATAAATGAAATCAGCATTATTTGTCAAAAACAAATATCACTTTTCCTTTAATGCCCTTTATTTAAATAAATTCAAACTTTCGGGGAGAGGGGGGGCAGGACCCTATGAACCACCTCCTTGCTACGTCGCTGCTTACAGGGGATAATAATTACCCCAGTATATATATTTGGCCAGAGGTACACCATTTCTGGCCTGCGAAATGCCCATATTAGCTGTGAAAATTCCCAAAGAAGAAGTGGTTTAGGTGCTCGGGAAATATTATAACGGAAAAATTATCGACTCACAGTTCCGCGAGTGTTTGACTCGTTGTGATGACACGCCAAGCATGCAATGTCCGTCCCAGTTCAGGGCCGGTTCCTCACCGTTCCCCTACCCACTAAACGAGGACTAAAGTACGCCGAGCGAGGAGATCAAATTTAAAACCATAACTAGTACTGTGCCAGTTTAAGTAAAAATGCTTGTACAGAGACATAAGTGATATAAACTCATCGGGGATATTGTTTCATGCGGGGTGAGCTCTTACTAATTATCAGAAATATAACGCATATGTAGTCTAGTGCATAGTATGAGCTAATTTTTTATGCAATGTTTATCTATCGTAATCATTATGGCTCTTAATCATCAAATAATTACCTATTGATATTTTAAACATCTCCGTTATGAAACATGTTTTCTTTAACTTATACTAATGATCGTTCCTATCTTCGAACGCTGGAGCTTATAAAATATGCTGAATACATTAAAACAATTACAAAACTCAAAACAAACAATTACAAAGTTCGTTCAAAACACTGACGTAAGCTAAAATATGAGAACTAAAGGATACTGAAAGCAATGATGCTTTTCAATTAGTCTAGAAACTCATGAGGAAATTATTATTTTAAACTAGGTTACATGATTAAAATATTCTAGGGTTACCTACCGGATCAGGAGTTTAGTTACCAACGTTTCGGTGACTAAATCCTGCATCGATTCCCAGGTGGTTGATCACCAGGAAAGCACCCAATCCTTCAACTGGTTTCTTGTTGGATGTTTTAAAGGAAGACTTCGTTTTCACTCACATCTACGTTTTACCTTGTGGGACGCCACAGGGACGTTGAGACAACAGCCAGTTTTGTTATCGTGGATATGAAGCTTTTCTTCGCAAATCAAATTATGTTGTATTCCAATTTATGAGTGCCTAGCCGTGGTTCTGTTGCAGTAACGGACTACTCGTGGGAGAAAAAGGTACACGCATTATTACTCTTCCCTTTCTCCCTCATTTTATTCGAGTTTGCGATCCTTCCAATGTTACCAGTAAGCATAGTAAGCGTCAGAAGTAAAATCGGATCCCCTGTATCCTTTTTGTTAGCATTTATCTAGTTCCCTTTCTTCGTGTTTGGAGAGTCTGCCATAATAATTGAACCGCTGACGCTAGTGCCTTTGATTTTCCTCGCAAAATTATGTTTAGATCCTGACTGATTTCATTTGAACTTTATCTTACTAATTAATCAATATTCCGTCCATACTATTTTTCAATGCATTATAAAAGCTTTATTTCTGATGTTAAAATTGCAAACTTCGGTGACTACCTCTCTAACTGTACCAAAAAACTAGTGTAGCTAGCCCTTTATTTAGATCATATATCTGAAGGAAGTGACTCCAGACCAGGCAAGAACAAAATTCCCTGCATACCATTATACTCTAATCAGATATTTTTAAATAAAAGATTAATCCAAATCAACATCTACAGGGAAGACGGTTACATAATCTCTAATGCTTGGTAAACGGTTTTCATGAAGAAGAATACTGTAGCCAAGGAGAGCGCACCCGACTGAATTGGCGGAAAATACAGCCCCGATATAAGACGGACACGAACACCTGCATCTTCACTTCTGGCCTGAAGAAGATAGCTGCAATGCAGTCGAAACTGGCGTCAACGACAATGGAAGTACTCGGAAGAAAGCCCGAAAAGCCTTCAAAGCCATTAATGCAAATCGTCAATAAAGCAGAGGAATTATAACTAAAATGCAAGAATTTCGGTCATCCAGGTGACCATATATAGGGAGTGTTTAAACCACGTAAAAACGTGCGAGTTTACGAGATGTAAACACTCCCTGTCGGCGGTCAGATGAATAACCGAAATGCATGCTTCCGAGTATAAATTCCTCTGCTTTTATTGACAATTCGGATTAATTTTGTTTACATGTCAATTGTTTTCTTCCTGAAACAGCTATTTTACCTAGAATACTTAAAAAAAAACGTGCGTAGAAGAAGACATCTAGCTTAAATGATGTGGGAAAGGATCGGGTCGTAGTGGATTCGATTTCCAGCTTCGTTCCTTTTTCCTTTTTTCATTTCTCTCTCTTTCCAACTTTCCTCAATTCCCAGAATAACCGTTTTCCTACAAGCCCATTCACCTATCCAAGTGGCGCAAATGACCACAGCTTTCGGTCGCCTCCCCAAATGAACGAACAAACGACTCAGGAAGGACACTGAACTCACATTTGACGAGGAACATCAAGTTAAGTCACGCTAGAATGTAAGACGTGAGAAAATGATCACGAAGTAGCTTGAAAACAAAGTCCCTTATTGTTAGGATAAGAGCGGATTAGCGAAAGAATTTGCTATTAGTCCCGATGAGCAATATATATACTGTAGATATTTCGGGGATAAAATCAGTGCGATCAGCATCGGGGTATGTTAGTGAGTGAACGCACGAGCAACAAAAACGTACACCCAAGAGCGGAAACTGCCACAAGCAGTGCCATTTATGGGGAGATACTTACTAGGCGTGAATTTTTAATACATAATAGACAGTGCACTAACACTTAAAACAATAGTGAGGTGAGAAATAAGTAGGAAAAATAAATGAAATGTGTCGACGTGTGAGTTGGTAGAACATCAGTACTAATGAAATGAATAGCGCATCGTGAAACAAGTCCGAAATTGAGCGTGGATTTGTGTGACTCTCAACTGTTGACTTAACAAAGTGCTTTACATTTAATTTGAATAGGAAAACCCTCCGCGGATGACCGTGGATAGAATAAATCTGGCAGATAATGAGGTACGTTTAAATGAAAATCTCTGAAGGCAGGAAATTTTAAGCCTATACGAGAGTACTCTGACATATTACGGTAGATAAGATAATGAAAATAAAATTAGGGGACTAGACTGCAGAACGGACAGATTTTAAATACCATTTTTCTCGCGAACGATAAGAGACCGTCACCGCTGCCAGTATGACTTTTTACTAGTTCTGTTAATAGGTAGTGTAGCTAGCTGGTTACTCCCTAGTTCTTGTATGCTTATCTGGTTTTTATTACTCACAGCACGCCGTGTATGCTTTCAGTATAAGTCTTGTATCTCTGTCCATTTATGTAGTTGCGAAATACTAACGCTCCTTCTAACATAGGTAGTATACCTATTACCTATAATAGTGTAGAGCATGCATGTGAGGCTTCGACTCCTGACAAACATTAGCGATTCATATAATGCATCAATAATCGCAGTTACACTAATTTTAATACATATAAATCTACGAAGTACCATTCAAGTCACTACTAGAGTGTGTGGCACGGGGTGATTCCGCATCAGGGATGCAAGACTCGTCCCAGCACAAATCGGGACCTCGCACGTTCCCCCGGCCGCTAGGTTGCAGACCAAATAGTAGTCAGGAGAAGTGTAATAGGGTAAGTATAGTGGAATGTATGCTGGTGACTATTCACCCCCTGCCACACACCCTTGCTGGCTTGCAGGGTATTTTGTAGATGTAGATGAGAGATGTCTGGAGAGCTGCATAAAAAAATATTCAGATTTATGAATGCTGGTGAGGAAAAAATATGTGATTTTAAATTCGAGGCATATAAAAAATGGGTTGTATAGGGATGAGTGAAAGACACAATGGAATTGAATGCAAGCGCATAAATAAAAAATCGATAAAGGAGGAAAAGAGTTTTCTGAATTGATTATTTGGAATCAGGGTTATGCGTCCTGCATATGGCAATAAGGGGAAATACGATCTCAGTTATGAAGGGTTTAATGTATGGTACATGTAATGATTGAGGCAAAGGATTAGTACTAGCAGGGAATTGAATGACATTTGAGCTCTCGCATAAATGAATAATAACATTGTGAAGTCGTTTAGAGTCGAGATATTGATAAGAAAATGTCCATTCTGAATTATCTTTGATGTACAGAATGCCAGTTAAAAATGAGAGGAAACAGTATTTGTAGTAAAACTAATTTAAAAGATTGCATAAAGTATTATCTGAATATATTTCATGATGTTGTGACTGCGTATTTAATTTCAGAATATTCTAAGCTAAAACCTATCATATCGCGAATATGCAGGTTTTTTATTGCTTCGATGTTCTGAAATCACTATTTAAATTCTTGCTGATGAAGTCAGCACGTAGAGACTAATGCGATGCAGAGTACGGAAAGCTATCACCGTCATTTCCGCTGACTTTCCTCGTCTGAGAAGCCAGAGCTATACTGCACGATTCAACATACATCATAATTGATTTATTTACTTTTTATTATCACTTAAGGTAGAACCTGCGCTTCGAAGTACTGTTTTCATTACATATCTAAACTCGACAGCAACGATATAAAATGGCTTAAAATGTTACTAATAATAATTGAAAATAATTTTCAATCAATCAACATGGCTGTACAGTACATGAGTTTTCTTCAAAATGAAGTAATCCTGTCATATGAAGAATGGCTTTTATATTGACGCCATTCCTCAGAGGAATTGAAAAACTTTCTCTGGAACTGCAGTTAAGCTGCATAATTAAAAAATTAGGGATGAATTAAAACAACATAACTAGTGAGTGCTTTTGCTCTTTTAATGTAAACGTAATTAAAACAATTGTATTATATATAATTTCTGACGATGAACTCGACAACACTGTATAGCTATCAACATATCATAGTTTCACTCCGGTCCGGCACTTTTGTTTGTTTGCATTGTTTCACTCCAATGTTTTTGTTTACTCCTCGAATATAGTTGCCAAGTCTTTTTCAATATGGCGGCTACGGAACGAAAGTAAGACTCTTCATTGCTTTTCAATCATAAATATCTGCATTAAATGGCCGATAAGGTAACCTGAAAAAGTTTCACTGTATCCGTTTATTATTTAATCACCATATGGTCGTTTTTGAGGTAGCCTTGTCGATGAAAATCTCGAGAAATAAAATGTCGAAGTGAGGGACGACACCATTCCGCCATAAGAGCAATGTAATTTGCGGCTTAAAATGACGATTTTCAAATCCTGTTATCAACGCTAAATGGCCGATTACCTCCAATTACTTATTCACAGATCGACTAAGGCATAATTTCTCTGCAATATATGAAAATATCAGGGCATGTTATCTATGGTCCTTGTAGTAGAGGTTCTACCTTAAGTGATTAAATGGAGCAAAGAATTTCCAGGTTGTCATACCGACGCTAGTATTGTCAGAATTACTTGCGCGCATTAATAGATGAAGCCATTAACAACGGTTTTACCATCAAGCAATTATTGATTTTGAGCGACCATGAGAACAATTTAGCGTTCGTTTTAATGAGCTGAATAATATGACATCATCAAATGTGTATAAAGGGAATGAAGTTTGATTCTTTTGCCCTAGTAAATTGTGTTCACCCAATTGTTTTGAGCCTCGGCGGAGTACCGTATTTCACTTGTGTCGAAATGTTTGCTGATGTCCGCCCCAGAGCTTTATGAAAACGAAAGATAGCCAATGCAAATGAGATAATCCTGAGAACTCATCACATTCTCGTTGATGGTCAGTCATTGCTTGTGACTAGATATTCGTATTTGATTCAGTAAAGGTATACCAGTTCCTAATTTAAAAAAAATATGTAGAAAAACTTACGAGGAAAATTCATTCAGTTTCCGACTTCTGTGAAAAAAATTCAGTAAACTTTGAGTATAATGTCAAATACCTACGGAATTAGATTGGCTAGTATGTATTTTAATTCTCCGTTTTATGAAAGTAGTTTTTCCTTTTTGTTAAATCAATTTTAGCCTGTTTTTACTTTTGATGAAATGTATTATGCTCATTTTTTTTCTTTTCATTTTTTTCAATTTTGATCTCTACAAGTGGTGCTAATGAATTTTATTTTGTTTTAATTTTAAAAATTGCTTGCATTTTCGCACGGCTGAACTCGAAGAAGTAGTACCCGTGATTTATGAGTGAGGTTTCTACTCCGCACGAGTAGAATGATGCTTAACGGCATGTGGAGTTCCTTTCACCTACGCTATTTTCATAAGCATAAAGGTACTATTACATTAAATAGCAGTACGACAGTGTTTATGACGGTTTGCGCGTTCCTGATGTGGTATTAACACCTGTCACGAACCCTTGAGGTGGATTTTGGAGTACCACGTGTACGTAGACGCATGCGCAATATCCGAGAACTCAAAAAGTCAGCTCTTTAATTCATCACTTGAACTTATTAATGATGAAGAACATTAAATCAAAAAATGTTTACAGACCAGACTTTAGAAACAATATACCTTAAAAACACTTTTTACAAACTGGTCTTATTTCAAAATGCACTATTTTTTACTTTTTAGTCTTCACACTTTTATTAATTTAACAATCATTGAAATTTTCTTTAGCTTTTTTAATTTCCTGTCTTAGTGATCGCAATATTTGTTTCTCAATGTTTTGCAATGCTTCCAATGTTTTACAATTCAATGCGTAATGTTTAACTATGTACTTAAATAAAAATATTTTTAAAATTAAATCTGACAACATGAAAAATTATAAAAAAATTACCAACATTTTGTCATCAAAATTAAACATACACGCAAAATTTGAGAAAGATTAAACAATGGGAAGGGGTTTAAAAATTGGGTAATAGATATGCGATTAAACTCACGAAGCAAGTAAATAAAAGACCAGTAACTAGTAGATTCACTTGGTAATTAGTTAATATAATGACTGATTCACGTACTGTCATCGATTTTAAACATGTATGCAAACTTTGGGAAAGATTGAACAACGGGAAACGGTTCAAAAATTGGGTAATAGATATGCTATTAATTTCACGAAGCTATTAAATATAAGACCAGTGATAATGGCACGGTGGTGTGAAAATGAAGCAAGAAATTCGGATGCCTTTATTCATAAATGAAATTGGGTCAGTTATCGTGAGTAAAGCAGACATAAATTGAGGTTATAAATATCGGGGTGTATCATTCATAATGCTGTAGGCACCATCCATCAATTGCATGATTGAGTGTTTGAAAAGTTAGCTTTGCTCACGGCGTTACGGAGATTTATCGAAATGAGAATTTTATGAATCAACTGCAGTGTTGCATCATGTTTGGATGGGAGTCGAACCCACCAAATGAATTATTGGATCCATCACCGTTTCGTTCAATGCGTGGGATTGGGCCATGCTTGTACTTGGAAATAATTCCATCTGCTGTGAAAGAGCTGTTTTTATGTTGTACCTATAATAGGCGTTTTATGTGTTTTTTCCAAAGCTATCTTGTGAAAGAAAATTTTGGAGGAGTCTCTATGATAGGAAAAATAATTACGAATGTTGCATGAATAATGTGGTTAGATTTTTCTCACAGGTAAATAAAGAAGAATTGTAGACACCTGAAACCTGTCACAGAAAATTTATTACACTTTCGTCCCTCAGATAATGCGTTTTTTCTTCTACTCATTCGCGGCTCGAGATCTAGAAATTGACATTGGTATAACTTTTTTCGAATATCAGTTTCTCGATGAGCGCTCCATATATTACAAATTAATTGGAATCTGGCTTTTTCAGGATTCGTACTCAACACTATAAGACTTCGAATGACCTAAGAATTACTTCGGATACGGCACACAAAACCGGAAGGATTCGATCTCCCTTCTTGCGAAGATGGTCACTTAAAGCGCAGCTGCGCCGATTCTCACCTGGGGTCGCTTTGGGGAGTAGGGGAGCATGCGAGGGGTTGGAGAGGGGATTACGCCACTGGGTGAAGAATGCGAAAGACGGGGGAGGGCGGGACAAGGAGGGGGAGGGGAGACAGAAAGACAAAAGGAGTGAGATAGAAAGGTGAACCATTCTCGTGAGGGTGTGGGTTAGGAGAAAGGCATAAAATGCCAGTTATCTCCCTCTGTCCGTGTAATAGAATGGTTAAAGGAGTTGGAGAAAGAGGATGGGAAAGACGCGGAGGGAGGGAGTGGGACGGAATGCAGAAAAGAATGAGTAAGGAAGAGGAGGCGAGGTTGGTAGGGTTAAAAAAGGAAGACTCCCAAGAGTTGGGTGAGGCTTGTTTCAAGCTCCCAACAATGGGAACGGTAAGAGAGGCTTGGGAGAAGGGAGTAGTATAGTCTGGAAACACCGCGGGGCATAGAATGGTGTCCTGGGGAACTCTCTCTTTTTCCCCTGCATAGCTCCCTTCAACCTCTCTATCTCTTACTCTCTCCCTTTCGTCTCCCACCTTCCATTTCAACTTTAAAAAAAGTGAGAGAGGAGATGGAGACTTGAATGGTCCAGCCTACTCATTCTCCGATTTTTTCCCGTGTCTTCCTCCTCCATCCAGACTAACCTCAGACCGTTTCCCCACTGCATACACCTTTACCCTGAGGGGAAATAAGGAATGTAGATGAGGGTCGACTAAGGGTCGGGGTGAGTGGTCTGCTGGGGCATGGAGGGAGAAAAATGTGTGTGTGAGTGCGATGGTCTGTGCGGAAAGGGTTTCCCTCCATATCCTTTTTTTTCTCTTCTGCTCTCCTTTTCAAATCCTCGAGCCCTGTCGTAGAGAGAGAGGTAAAGAAGGAATTGTAAGGCCAAAGAAAGGAAAAGGTACCCCTTGGGACAGACAGAGGGAAGATGGGACCCCCTAGGCACCTTGTGAGAATGCTGTCATGCAGGGCAAGTGCCATAATGTTATGACTATTTCATGGATTTAACATTCCCTCTTTTTCATCGATCACGGACGAGATTTTAATGATCGAAATTATGATCGAAGAATAAACAAATTTTCGTAACCAAGAAGTAACCTTGTAAATTTTCTTGAAATCAACAATTTTCAGGGTAGTAATGACGACGTTATACATCGTCTATATTCATGTAAATCTCCGTCTATTAGTCCAGTCATTGAAGCTTTTCACCTCAGAAATATTTTACTAAGAACCGATTTACATGAAATTTTGGAATTAGGCTTATCTTACCCTTAACTTCAAAAGTGATATTGACCCGACCTCCGTTCTTACCCTGGGGGTGGTGGCCACCCCTTCTCGTTAGTGGAATTGTTTTGGTCAAAATAACCTCGGGGATCGATAGAAGACCCAATTGTAAGCAAAAAGTGTTCTATAAAGTTTTTTCAAAAACTCAATACTTTTCGAGTTATTGGCGATTGAAAACTCAGAATATTTCCACGTTTTTCAACGGTTTTTTTTTGCAAATATCTAAAACAAATATATGTTTTAACGATAATTTCATAATAAACAAAATTGTAGCAGATAAGAAAATGAACAAATTGATTTTTATAGTGTTTTAAGTGCAATATTAAGCGAGATATTAAAGATAAAAACCGTTTTTTTTGTCTGAAATTTAATCGGTCTTCAATGCCATCTAGCGGACAACGGATATGTTTTATCGATATGACACAGTAAAACTTTTATATAGTTCTTAAAATAATCTTTAAAATAAGCAGTGTTAAAAATCTTTTGCACGTAAAGTGAGTGAGTTGTAATGAAAAAAAGAGGGACATCTAACATTTTTTTTTAATCGACGTGTTTCATAAGTGCCATTTCCACCAAAATTAAAATTAATCGTATTCCGCCTAGAATGAACTTTAATAAGAAGACTCTATTGGATTCAAGCGGTTTGGCTGCTTTGGAATTGCATACTTTTAAAATAAAATCACGGTTTTAAGAAGAAAAAAAATTTTTACATTAAAAAAAACACCTTTTTTTCATAATATTTCAAAAACAATGAAAAACAAACGTAAAAAAATGTTCTGATAAAAAATGTAGGTCTTTTTTTGACAAAAATTTGGGTTTTTTTTCTGTCAGACCAAAATTGACGCAGATATGACTGTTTAAAGAGCGCGCGGTAGCGCAATCACAGTCTCTCTCGAGCCCTTTGACCCTTCACCGTTTCAAAATAAAGGGTTTTATACTACATATCATAATGAAAAAATTTGTAGCTCTTTTAATTACCTTTAAAATGGTTTTTTGTAAATTGTGATAGCTTTAAAATTGAAGGTGTTGTGGTCCAAAAACTAAACGTTTTTTTTTCTAGTTGAATTCTTTGTATTATTTAAAAACAGTTTTTATCTTATATATCTCGCTTAATATTGCACTTAAAACACTCTATAAAAAATCAATTTGTTCATTTTCTTACCTGCTACAATTTTGTTTATTATGAAATTATCGTTAAAACATATATTTGTTTTAGATATTCGCAAAAAACCGTTGAAAAACGTGGAAATATTCTGAGTTTTCAATCGCCAATAACTCGAAAAGTATTGAGTTTTTGAAAAAACTTTATAGAACACTTTTTGCTTACAATTGAGTCTTCTATCGATCCCCGAGGTTATTTTGACCAAAAGAAATTCCACTAACGAGAAGGGGTGGCAACCACCCCCAGGGTAAGAACGGAGGTCGGGTCAATATCACTTTTGAAGTTAAGGGTAAGATAAGCCTAATTCCAAAATTTCATGTAAATCGGTTCATAGTAAAATTTTTCGTAGGCAAGACCCTATTTTTCGCTTCAATGACTGGACTATATACTTTACTTAGCTTCCCTACCCCGCCTTTTATTTTATTTGGCATCTTGTAAGTATAAATAAGAACTCGACTGCGGGAAAATGTAATAGTTCTTGAAAAATAACACGATAGCGTTGAAACCACTAAATGCGTTGAGTGAAATAAAATAGTGTGACATGTGCGAAATTGATTGCTCCGAGCTTTTATTACTTAACACGTTCGCGACGGCAGGGTCACGGGTCCGTTCGGGTGGCACTATCTTCCTTCTGTCAGTCCCATGAGGTACATTTCTCTCCGTTTTTTAGGATTAGAAATTTCCGTCTTTAATTTGACTCATTTAAATGTACAGGCACTCATGTTCCGGAGGGGGAAAATCCATCAAGACCGCACTTGAATGCACGACCTTAGGTTTATCAGGTGATGATACTACCCTACCGCCCTCGAGGCTGGCAGTGATGAATAAATTTTTAAGTATAGGAGGATAGGCAACGGACGAAAGGTCAAATTAACGGAAAAGTTGTCTGGGAAGTGGGTCAATAACTTGATTAAGAAGTGAACGATTCATTCGTATCAGGTTATTTGATAATTTCGCTCCTAATTCTTGGAATAGGTCAAAATTCCAAAAATATTCTGTAACTCCAGCTTTACACCTTAGTCATAAAAATGTAAAACATTTAATATAAATATCAAGCATGTCGTCAAAACTGATAAAGTTTTAGCAAACAGACTTATTGTCGCAAGCAATGAAGGATTAAAAATATTCTTTTGTTCTTACACAAAAACTTTTCTGCCCCATTAATAACACCAATTGAAGCATCGCTACGGCGTAATTCAAGCGAATGTATGAAATTCACCCGAAAAAATTTTTCAATTGTACATGTATTTGAACCTGATCTCCCGAATGTGTGAGATCTGCATTCGAATCCAAGAACAGGCAAATGTTTTTTTCACGGTGAATATCCCGCAATCGTGCGTCACACCTACTTAAGCTGCCATTTAGTTTCGTAAACTATTGCATCCTGCTGGAATAATCCATCTTGCCATACCTTTGTGTGCACAGTGTGCCTGAAATAAATTTACCAAAACACACTTTAGAATTGAGCGTTGAAATCTGAGGCAAATATTAGCTAGGCATTTTGCCTAGGAAAAATGTTTTTCATGTCATTATTTTTTTTAAAGTAAAAAAACTCGCAATAATCATATAGTAATAAAAAATAACGCGGGTCTAGCTATCTTGCTGTACAGGTATACAGATTACTCCCAAGATCGGGTGCATGACAGGAGGGGGGTTTGTCGCAAGGCACGCGAGACCAGGTTATCTAACTCATTGGGAAAATATGTGACGGTATATAAGGCTTTGTCTATCGACACGCCATCAAAGAGGAAGGTACCTTAGGCCCTTATAACATACCTTTGCATAGGCAGTCAAGTAGCATTGGAAGCCCTTAACTGTTCGTGATATCAACAAAAAATCTTGGTGTATAGTAGGGAAAAGCTCGACGCTTAAGCTAAACAGAACTAAGTCGAACTCTAATGAATACCTGGACGTGGAGGTATTCCCGGAAATGAGACGACAGATGATCTAGCGATATAAGAAGCTCACTTTTATCTTGTTGGCCCAGAGCCAACGGTAATAATTACACTCGCTGTATTGAAGCTGCGATCAAGGAAACTAAAAGGCGACGGTCCATCATCTTGGTAACTGAAAACCAACACTAGGCTTGAGGCAAGTTAAGAGGTTCATTGCTGGATCAATTTATAGTCATGTAAGATAGCTTCTATCGTTAAGTTGAAGGGAATTACGACCGATGGTAGTGCTGTTAACCAGGCTAAAACCAGTTCAAAGACACCTCCCCACCATTGCAAATACTCCGAGTTGCAGATATTGCGAAGAAGATGAAGGAATCAAACATAATCTCCTGTGTGAATGCCTTGCAATCGCTAGGAATTGGAATAGGCAATTAAAAACTCCCTTTCCAAAACCTAGGATATCAGGGATTTACCCAGTGAAGATAACCTGGCCTCTGGTAAGGCCATTTGACCCCAGAGGTAAAAACTCATGGAGATTGTTAGGACACTGGACCAGTAGGGCCAACACTATAGATCCTAAATAGTTTTCCATCTTCAGTCAATCATCTTAAATCAATTCCTCTTGGCGTACAAAATTAACTTCCCGTTTTAGTGAGTTTTCTTGACACGAAAAATTAGAAAAAAGGCACTTAGAACCTCTTATATCTGTTCATATTTGTAAATAATTTTACACCACCTTATTTAGTCATTTTTGAGAAATTAACCGATTTTTACATTTTTAATAATTTGTAATGAAACTCCTGGTAAAAATAGGAACTACTCATTTCAGACTGTGATATTAATTTATACTGGTTTTTACGAACAAAACCTGGTCCAATTCCCCATGTTCTAGTGACCAAAGTCTCATTTGAACGAAAAACAAAAAAACTCCTTTTGGTAGCTCAATGTCGTAATCTGCATGATCGTTTCATAATATCACATGCGATAATTAATAAGATGCCGCGCTATCTGCTGTAGGTAGCATTTTCCTTTCCCATTGGCAAGTTAGCTCCCAAGAATGTTGAGAAAAAAAACTAGGGCTCGGTAAATTGCCAGGTATCCTTTTTGCTCGGCTAAGAGGAACCAAGTTTAAGCGAATTTCCGGTCTTTTTTCCTTGAAAAAATAAAGTGGGCGTTCCTTTATTATTTTTTTCAACACGTCTTGGCGCATTTCTCTAGGGGGTGGAGGGATGGAAAGAAGTTCGCAGCCTTCGGCCTCAGAGGATAAGATCGTATAACGACCTCCGGTAAGGGCATAGAGAGAGGGAGGAAAAAATGTGTAAAAAGATAAAGAAAGTAAAAGAATTCGCCTCTTTTCGTGGAGGAGTGGCGCAATTTTGTCGGCGGCATGTGACAAGAAACGGGGGTAGGGCTGGGTGAGAACGAAGGCTCTTTGGCGCGTTGGAATTTTTGGACTGCCTGGAAGAAGGGAGGGAAAAGGAGCTCTGGAGCCTGGGCTTGGGAGTCCAGTACGGGGAGTGGAGGGGTTAAGAGGGTGAGTTGAGTAAGGTCGCAGCGGAAGTCTCAAAAGAACACAGGCCAGAGGAAGTACGGAAAGAAAAAAATAAAGGGATGAGGATATGCTCTCGGCAGCGACTTAGTGAACCAAGTGAGGCCAAGGGCTTTTACTGCGAGGTGGATTTTGGAATGCTCTCAAGAGTCTGCGCCTATGCCAAGTGAATGTCGAATCTTCCGGGTTACTCCCTTCTATAGGTATACGTTCCCCATCCCCCTCTCAGTCCATGATTCTGTTATTTGAATCAGGTAACGATCGATCAATCAATGACTCGAAGATATTGAGGGTAAATTTGTTGTATTCGTTCGGGAATGTAGTAAGTGAATGTATTCAGCGAAATTCCATGTATACTGTGAAGTCGGGAGGCATATGTCGGTGAGAGATATGAAATACTCCATTTTTGATAGGGCGTTGAAAGTTTCAAGGGAAAATATTTGTGCCATTTTCAGAAGTGTGTACTGCTATTGTGACCGAAATTTGATCGATCAATGTCAATATTAATGGACTTTCAAACTATCCTTAACTTATTTTTTCGAATTTCAAGTTTTCTTTCTGTCATATAGTCCGGAACCTCGGCAACTTGTTCTTTCACTGACTTGCAAGCTAACTTTGCTCTGGATCTAAAATGCATTTTTCCTCCATCTTACTTGCTTGTTGAAAATAAATACCGTAAATATTCCAAATATTTTTACTAATCCAATAAAATATTTTTTTCGTAACCTAGGTTGTTATGACTTTTGCGATATGTTTTATTAAATTAATATATTTATATAGAATGAATGAATGGTTGTATGGCCGGAATGGCTCATTTTCTACTTCTTGGGCTCCGTGTGCCCCGAAACGCCTGTTCTCTTTCTTTACCACTGTCTGTGTGCCTGATTCAAACTTTGCTTTCCTCTTCTATGTACGTAATTCCTTCTCTGCCGGTGAGTGAAATTGCCCTGCGCCATCTCTCGGCGACATTTACGGGTTATTCTTGGGGATGTTTGATTCATATAAACCCCCCGCCGATTCCAGTGTTTCTTACGAGACTTAAAAGCTCGGTGGTCTGAGCATCCGGCGCGACATCGGAAGGTCCGTGGTTTGATTCCCGGTCTAGTCGATTTTTTTTCACTGTGAATCGGCCATCTTCACATCACCATTGTTGTCAAATTTTATGTGTTTCCTATCCTCTTTCTTTCACCATCTGTCTGAACGAAATATTTATTATAAGTAATAACTAAATAGAAATAAGAAAATAACTATTGATATAGTGGACAATTTATTTTATATGTATATATATATATAATAAATTGTCCACTGTATCAATAGTTATTTTTGCTAAGTCAACAAAATACGACTCAAAGAGAAACCTTATGATTTTCAAAAAACAAATCACCAAATACTGCCTCTAAATTCAAACTAACATTGATTGAAATGATCGGAAAGCGAATTTTCTCTTTCGATCAGCTTTTGCGTGCATGACACTCATATTAGTGTTTGTATTATGATGATATTGTGCATTTTTATTATTGTCACTTTTCTTTCTCATTCGATATTTGCTGATACATTATCTTAGAGGAACGTAAGAAGTATGTGCAAGGAAAGCGGCTGCTAAGGACAAACAGATAATGTCTCTGAACGACTAGCAACCATCAATTGCTGTAGAATTCTCAGGCATTGGTGGTCAAATATTTGGTATGGTCATCCATACCTGAAACAGCAGGTAAACTAAAAATGCTGTTTTTCACTCAAATGCTCCTTATTCGTTTGGTGGGGTTAGAGTATTTTTTATACTGTAATGAAATAGCTCTTAGTTAGTCCTGTTAGGACATCTTTCAGTCTTGGTTTTCCATATCTTTTGTAGACGTCCCAGAAATCTTTTGCCTCTCGCTATATATTCTCATATTATTCGGGTGTTTTTCCTTCACCATTCTTTCTACATGTTCTCTCTATCTATGTCTGCATTCTCGTATCGTTTTGTTGAAGTTTTTACGCCAAGATATTACCACATATCCGTATTAATTTATCATTCCGTTCGTGTAGAGACAGCAGCTCTTATTAAAACTTTCAATTCAGAAGTTACTAACCTTAGTTATTTGCTTGTTGTTGTCTTGTTCTTGCTGCCGTGTATTCCACTCCGCATTCTGATAATTGTTTGGTGGTTTGAGTAGCCTGACTGCCTTCATTGACTGTCCCAAGCACGGATGAAAGAGGAGGGTTATGCATCCGTCTAATAGCACGATCATTAAAAAAATTGAACTCACAGACCTGTAACAGTAGCCTCGGATAGGTAATCTCATTGATATAACTTAGAAATAGTTGAGTGTGCGGCTTGCGTCGGGGAGAGTGCGAGATCAGTAAGGGAGAACCTTAAGCAAATTTAACTTGACGGGGCATATCCATATAATAAGGGAGGTGGAAAAATATAAGGAGACGGGGCAATAGTTTGGTTATACTTTGCGGAAGGGAATGAGTTGCCGAAATAAAGTCAGTTACAACGGTGTATGAGGGAGAGAACTCTCAGGAGGAAGAGGGTAAACTTATTTTTACCGGGGTGAGAAGTCGAGGTAGTTAGGCGGGGAAGCTGATGGAGATATTATAGGGTGCAAGAGGATGGGAACGAGGGGGGATGATGGTGGGTGCTATGCGTGTGGTGAGAAAGGAGGATGAAGATGGAAACTGACGCAGACTTCGGAGGCGATGTTCTGTGGGGATGAGAAGCTTTGGGGTTGAAATAAACCGGCTAGGGAATGGTTAGGAAAATCACAGAAGCTGCTTGAGTAGGAAAAATTGTGATTTCAGTAGTTCTTCTACTTGACTCACGTTGGAGGCTGCCTATTCATGGTTAGCTGAAAGAGAATATGTAATAATTCATAACTCTAGAATGTGGAACCTAAGGTATAACGTAATCAATATTAAAGGACCTGAGGTAAAGGACCTGATGGAGTTCGCAGTTTTTATATAATTTTTGCCAAAGAACTTAGAGATGATCTATTTTCATCATCATCGTTCAGAACGTAAAATTTAATATCTCTGTGTGCAGAAGTAAAGTTGTATGTATCTGCTCAAGAGCCTTGAGACCTTGATTGCTCTACCAAATTTTCTTTTTCGTTAACACTTTTTTATGCATCATTTTATATAACAATTAGCCCTCAAACCGTGACGTGAAAAAATTACGTTAACCGTGACTTCAGTCTCTCAGACTGGGAATTCAAGAAAAAAAAATATCTCCTATATATCTTCAAAAAATCTTCAAAATATAATTCATCAAAAATGTCTTCAAACGGCAAAATTTCGGCTCTCATGCAAATATATATTCTAGTGCAAAGTTATGAAGCTACTAAAAAAAAGAATTGGTGGGCTTAAGACCGCACGGGAGAAGTGTAAACTTCTATGGCGATATTCTGATAAATAAAGTATATAAAAAACTCCACCATTAGGAATTGATCCTGGGACTTTTGGTGCGTGGGACGACGACTCTAACCACGACGCCATCTTACCCTGTTACAGTGAGAGCGTTCTCTTGAGTTTACATTCGGCATGATAAGCGTGACGTGAGAAAAAAAGCGTGACGCCCAGAATCCGATTTACCGCCTGCAGAATTTTCTGTGTGTGGTGCGCCTATAGAAGTTTGCACTTAAAAAATACGAAAGCCGCACGAAAAGGAGTTACGGGTTAAGCGTAAGGAGGTATAGAAGTCTGTGAGACCGATGTTACTGTTTGAAGGATACAGTGGTATTTATTATTTCCAATGAGTTTCGCCATTTTTACTACGAGGAATGGTCACCATACCTTGAACTAAAGCTTGAAGTGGTGGGAGGGCTTGCGCGTTCCAATTACCCCTAGGCTGGATGGGCAGGAGCAATTATTATTGTTCCTGGTAGGGTCACCCATGGACAGGTAGGAGCTAGACAAAAGGTAGTTCCGTGATGGTGTCACGTCAAAAATACCACTGAGAAGTGGATTTGGGAGTCTCTCCCAACAATCAATTTATTCTAGAATAGTATGATAGTCATTCATAGATAATTGAATTATTCTGGCAGCTACGGGACGCCGCCCACTTAGGCGGGTGCGTTACCCGGCAACGGGGGAGGCAAGGCCTCCATGGTCGTCATCACGCGAAACCCTTGAATAACATCGTCATCAGAGGATACAAGGAATAAATGGGAGAGGAAGAAGAAATAGGGAAAGAGGAGGAGGTAAACAGCGGTAAAAATAGGAGCTTGGAACGTTAGAACAATGATGAGGGCTGGGACGGTAGATAATATTAAATTAGAATATTATATCAGAAATTGACAAAGAAAATATATATGCTTTAGGGCTGTGTGAGGTGAGATTACGGGATAGCGGGGACTGATGAGATGAAAGTCAACGTGGAGTAGCTATGGTACTGAATGCAGAATTGGGGAAGTGTAGTAAGGAAGGAAGTTTAGTAAGCATTGAACAGTTGAGTGACAGGATACTAGTGGGGGAAATAAAAGCACGCCCGACGAATTTCGTATTAGTCCAGGTGTACATGCCTAAAAGTAACCATAGTGAGGAAGAGGTGGACGAGGTGTACGAACAGCTAGAAGAAATAATTATTAGGCAAGTCCCGGTAAAATAGCCTGATAGTCATTGGCGACTGGAATGTAGGGGTGGGGAAGAAGGGTTGGATTTGAATTGGGAGGGTGCGGGCTGGGGACAAGAAATACCGGAGTGAGGAGGCAGTTGAATATTACAGGAGAAATAAATTAGTAGTAACACAAAATCGGTTTAAACATCAGTCCAGATATAGACACAAATGGTAAATGCCGGGTGATACCGGGAGATATCAAATCGATTATACTATGGTAAAGCAGAGATTTAGGAACAGTGTCAAAAACTCGCGAAGGTATCCTGGGTGGATGCGAAGTCAGACCATAATCTAGTTATGATGAACTGCAATGTTACATTTAATAGGCATTTTTAAAGTAGACGGATGAAGAAATGCAAGTGGGTAGCATTGAAAGGGTTGAAAAGGAGGGAATACAAGAAGCTAGCGGAAAAGAAAAAGAGGCGAAGCATAGCAAATGGGAACCAACAAGGTAAAATGGAAGATTATAAAATCAAGCATAGATAGAGGGGGAGATAAAACCGTAGGAACAGTAGAAATGTAGAGGTTTAATAAAAAATGGGTTACGGAAAAAAATTATGAGGAAAATGGAGACGAGAATGTTGTTGAAAAACATCGACAGTGCAATAAATTAAATAATAACCACCGGCGAGTGACCGATCGGGCAAAGGAAAACTGATGGAAGGGACAAAGCGAAGAGGGGGAATTGGGTGCGTTATACGCTAAAGTGAAAATGAAGCGGACGGTAAGAGATGGAAAAGGATACTAAAGGTTATGGACAAAACAGGGAAGTTATTAATGGAAAAAGAAGATGTCCAGGGTCGGTGGAGAGTATATGTCAAGGATCTATATGGCAGCGATAATATACCGTTGAATCTACATGTTGAGAATGAGAGAACAATAGATAAGGATTTCCTCAGACCAGAGATATTCGGGAGATTAATAGAGAGTTACTGAAGAATTTAGGTTTTAAGGGAAGATAACCTTTTGTCTAACCTATTAGTTGGATCTACGAGGACGGAGTATTGCCTGAGAATTTCGTTAGAGCAGTGCTGATGCCTGTCAAGAAGAAGGATAGAGAGTCATAATGCAAGGAGTATAGAATAATTAGTCTAATTTTACACCCAACAAATATATTACTTTGAATAATTATTAAGGGTTGGACGGTTGAGCAAATGACTGCTCAAGCGATGACAAGTTTGGGTTCAGAAATGGGAGGGCAATTCGGGAAGCAATTACGGTGGTGAGAACACTTCTAGAAAGGAATATTGATAATAATCAGAATATTTTTGCTTCTTTTGTGGATGTCGAGAAGGCGTTTGAAATAGTCAATTGAGAAAAACTAATACAGATACTATGAGAATAGGAATAGATTGGCAAGATAGGAGCATTATCCGAAACATATACATAACGACCAGAGAGTACAGGTGCGGGTAGCTGACGACGAATCAGGGCGGGCAGTTAGAGGTCGCGGGATAAGGCTAGGTTGTCGTCTATACTCTTTAAAATCCTGGCTGAGCAAATGTAAGAGAGGAATGGGAAGAGCTAGACGTGGGAATTAAAAGTAGGAAGCCAACTGATCAAGTAGGTTAGATTCGCGGACGACCAGGAGTTGGTTAGTCGATCATGTAAGGGATTGCAAGCTTTAGTAGATGCATTTGAATTTCAGTACAACAAATACGGAATGAAGATAAATCATAAGAAAACAATGGTAATGAGCTTCTCTAGGACAAATAAAGCGAGGATGGTCATAAACATAGAAATGCACAAACTGGAGCAAGTAGTACAATTTAATTATTTGGGTAATACGTCCCAGCGCATTTGGAGAGTAAAATACATTTATGGGAGGTACTGATTGAATGGACCAGAATATAAACTACAACAGGAATGGCATTAGGAGTGAAGTGGCGGCCTCTTTTCGTGAAAGATCGACGCTGTCACGACCAATGCATGGATCCTCACCAAAAAAGCTGGAAGTAAAATGTCTCGGGTAGAATTAAGAAGAAAAATTTTTGAGAAATACCTTACAAGGTACCAAAAACGCTCCTCAGAGAAGTGAAAGAAAGCCAGTTACTAACAGTTAAATCCAAAGCCATGTTGTAGTAAGCCTGCGATTGGATGGTCTAGACCATTTAGTCCATCGATGAGGGAGTGTAACAAGATGAAGGTCTGCGTTATGTGGTTCCTCCATGCGCACAGAATGTGGACTGTGCATTGAGTGCTTTATCGAATTTCACACAAAATAACACCACAATAAGAGATGGCTAGTAATTTAGAAACTTTTTCAATTTGTTTCCTATACTATTTTAAAGCTTGTATTGTGCTTAATTGCTTTTATAATGTCACGATATCCCGAAGTGTTTTCCAAATTCTGTTGCTTTGTGACGCGCACCAAGTTTTATTGAGTATTCTCTTGCATTTTGATATGTTCTAATTGAATTAAAAATTGAAATATTTGTGAATTTGTTTGAAAACAAATAAATAAAAATTAATTTATCACTTTTAATTTATAATTATATTACTCTAGATGTTTTTATGTAATATGAATCAACCTGAAGACAAAAAAACAAAACTTTTTCATTTGGAAAAAAATTGAACCCACAACCGCCTAGCATGACCATACGGTCACGCCCCATAACTCTGTCGTTTTGAATCCTATGTAGCTAAAACTGTGATAATATTATTTAAGTGCTCTTAAGGTAGTTTGAGCGAAAAATCACTTCACCTAGAATTTGGCCTCATTTTAAAGAAAAAACTCTCAACTTTCCAATGATATCAAAATATATAAACCCCTTGCCAAACTACTTTCTGAGCAATTAGCCTAAAAATATAGCTGTTTTACATGGGATAGATTTTGGCTGTGCGCTCCAGAGGGAGAATATTAAAACATTTAGGAACTTATGGCACCTAGATTTCGTCAAAAAACTAACGGTGTGTAACCGTGCATTTTTTCTCAACTATTTATAAAAAAATAATCTATTACTCACCACAGTATTTTTTACAGAGGCGCAAAAAAACCTGCTGTTTTGAAGGGGGTTCAGCCATACGGCGGGAAAAATTGAGTCAAGTTAGAGACTTATGCAGCTTTATTTATTTAATTACTGAGAATTTTGGTTATATATAACTACATATTTGCGCCAATAATAATACAATATTTATTTCACTCTTCTTACAGACACTGAGGTAAAAAAATAAAATTATAATATGATCTCTTTTTTGACTACGGAACTATCTCGCTCAAACCACCTTAATACTCACATGTAAAAATGAAGAAGGTCGGGCAAAAAAAATTTCCTCGGCATTAAAGGGTTAAATAACTGCTGGCGCTATCCAACGCTGCTGAATGGTACTTCTTCGACCGTGGGGAAGATGCCACAACGATCTCCCATTACACATGCTACCGCAAGGTTAAATATGTCTGACAGGAAAGAAAAAAGAAGATATATCCATATATGCGAGATAACGATTCAAAATTACCGCTCCCCCGCATGCAGAGCCACCTCTGTGGCAAAAATATGAACTAGGTGAGTACTAGTGGCGCCATCCAACGGTGCTGAACGGTATTTCTTAAAACGTGGAGAACAGCCTACAACGATTTTAACACTCTCATTCCTCCCCCTGATTGTAGCAAAGACATTAGGAGGAGAATTGCGCTGGCGAAGGAAGCGTTCAGTAGTAGAAGGGAGCTCGTGCAAAGGTTATTATAGTGGTTAATAGGAAATCAATGACAATAAACGAAAATCTATGTCTACTAATACTTGTACCAGTGAACTAGCCAAGGCAAGGCAAAAGGGTTAAGTATTACGTTCAGCAGCCAAGCAAGACAAGTTTAGTAAGTAAGGTAAACCGGCGATTAGAAAATATTACACTATTAAGAAGTAATAATAATTTGTGAAAATATTTATTTTGCTTTTTTATGCCAATTTAGTCATATGTTATGCATTAAGGTATTTAATCTGCCTTAATTATATAATATTACAGTACCTTTGTAATTGTTTACTACCTGACGAACTTCATGTTGTATTTAAAATTTTCTAGGAAACAAAAATGCTATCAGTATTATTGAGTAAATATTTTATTCGGTTTATTTCCATTGGCGTCTTGCAGCAAAAGTAGATGTGCTATAAACATTCCAAACCCTTCCTTCTTTTTCTCCTGTCCTCTTCTCAATTCATTCCTTTGAGAGGTTAAGTGGACCTACGTATATTTAAGAGGAAACCTTTTAGTCGGATTTTCAGATCTCTACTGCGGGACTTTCCTTTCGGAGTCATTATTTGCCTTCCATCTCGTTCGTTTCCAAATCCCGTTGAAGACTCAAGACCTCCTACGGATTACTCTCTGAAAATGTGTTCTTCAGTGGGGACTTAAGGAACCCTTGGAAATTTCTCCGAGCAGAAATAGTGTGGATATTGAGATATAATTGAGAGCCATCTGTGGTAAGGAATAATCACAACAAATAAACATCAACTTAAACCAAGCGTTTTGCCATTTCATAACAACTATCTCGTGGGCAATTTTCTTGGGAATTCATTAACAAAACAGCTTGGCCTCGTATGGTTTACCTTTTTTAGCATTTTTTTCCGATAAGTGGGGTTTGGTGCACCTTTTTATAACCCTGAACTACTCTTCCCCCTGGAATCACATGAAATGTATCTGCGATCATGGGATTATTTTTGGCCATAGGTTTGAAAATAATAGTAATCACTTATGTTTTCTCAGTAGAATGTTGATTAATAAGCATAAGATAAAATTCGAAGCTACGGAACAAATTGAAAATTTGACCTAATATATTTAATAATAATAATATATTAATTAATGTGCTGTGGCAAAGAGCAAAACACACCTATTACTACCAATCAACTTCTAAAAACAAAGTTAAGAGTATGACAGGAAGCAAATTGCATTTATTCGCAGCGAAAATATACAATAAGAATTACAAATTATATATTAACTCGGAAATAAATAAAATTCGTTGTGAAATTTACAGTTTGTATTGATTTTGTACAATTTATAAAGCCCATAAATTATGAAAATTACATATGGTGGCATTTTTCCCGTTAATTCCCGTAAAATAGTTGTGAATTTCCCCGTAGCTTTTTTTGGAATAATTTTCCCTCTTCGGTCATTTTTCCCCTCTGCGAACTGTTTAACCTTCGGACTTAGCGATAAGAGATGCCCATTTTAATGGCTTTGGTCTTCGGACCGCTGAGTATGAAATTATTTTTGTCTGCCCAATCAAATATTTATACACTACCTATATTCATTTTTTCAATTGTTTCCCTTATTTTACAAGGCTTACAGCGGCAATAAACTTGTAGGCTATCTGCATAGAACATGTTCTTACATTTTTTGATATTTTTGGGCGTATCACCGATACACAATGAGAATAACAGCAGCCCAAGTACCGAACCTTGTCGGACACCACAATAAGCCTGGGGCCATGGAGATAAGTTACCATTCGTTAATCTATTCATTGTTGGATATGTAAAAAATAATTTAAGTGTTTTTAACTATATAAGTTAGACAACAATAAGGTTTTAAAAATTTGACTTCATATTTATTTTAGAAAGGTTGTTTAATTTTACTTGAAGTCATATTGTACTTTCACTAGTGGATGTGGAGGGAATGCAATTTATGTTTTAAGTAACGCTGCTGTACCAAAAGTGTTAAGTAATTACAATTTTGAGGTTAAATAAAACCCAAAAAGGCAAGATTATATTAAAATATTTATAAATACGCCGATATTTCAGTAAATAAAAAAATAATGCGTTAACTTCATAAGGGTATGTACGTAGATGTCTCATAATTTATTGAGTGAAATTAAATAAAAGGGAGTGGGATCTTAAATACCCAGCCATTGCATTTCGGGTTAAATCGTTGTTATCAGATGCTTGCAGTTTGCTGGTATCGTGGTCCAATGTAATGAAAATATGAATTAGAAAGTGTCAAAGCGTTTTCTATATATATATAGACACCCGTCTCGCTATTCCTTTTGGGTAGGATCATTTGAAGGGCTTAATTATTGGTGTAATGTCTATAAAATTAGCTCTCCTATAATAATTACCTTCATGTTACCCTATCCCCCAAACGTTCTTTTCTCCAGACGCATTCATGCATTGCTTCATCACACTATCTTGTTCCAAATGACTCCTAACATTCTCAGGATTATTATTGGGCTATTCTTTTTAATTATTTTATATTCAAAGCCAAATGTCCTCTGCTGGGTCCTTCGTCAAGGATTAATTTCGTGAAATCGACGCAAAACTTTGAATAACAGATCAAAAGTACACAGAGAAATTGAATAATTTTCTGTAGAATATTGATTAATGTGAAAACGTAAGCGGTGTACTTCTAATATTTCTTCTCTCTTGATAATTCATAGAACTAGAGGTTCAACACGCGCGCAGTGCATGTTGAACCTAGCCCCCGCTGTAGTGGTGTCTCTGGAATGGTCTGGGAGGTTTTAATATGGTCGATCGAATGGTTTGGGTGTAGGTAGGTTGGTGTAATATTTTTCTGGAATCGTCTGGGTGGTTTAAAAACAGAATTGGTCCTTTGAATTTTTGGAAATATTTTAGGTGGTGATATAAGTGAATGTCTTAATTGAAATTGATAAAAAACGGAATGGACTGGGTGTATGATAGCTATGGTAAATTTTATAATGGTGGGTGTGGATAGCTTGGTATAATTTATTTTCAAAATAATATGCTTATTTAGCAACAAGCATTAATACATTAACGCAAATATAGTAATATCTAAGAATGAACCCCGAATGATAGGTATCAACTACCTTATATCCAGTTAATAACAACGGAAGCAAAAAGTTAACACTTATCAGAAGTGTACAAAAAAAATATTTAAAAAATTTGGTTGTCAAAATTAGTAAACTGTCAATGTCAAATTAGACTGTCTTCCATGGCCTTAATAAATGGAAAATATCACGTTAAAATCAATATAATTAATATACTATTCTTAATTAATATTGATCTACGTATAAAAAACGTAATAAACGATAATGTTATATTTTTAAGAAAATATTGTAACTATTTTCTTTCCCTATCGGCACTGTGAAAACGTTAATTTAAAAAATAGTAACATGAAAATAGTAACCAACATGACAACTGATGAAAACGAAACGACAAATGAACCAGTTAGAACATTGGTTCGAATGAATTTATCATTGATTATGTGTTTATAAATGTTAAATTTTATACTTACGAAACAATAAAAAAATCAACCAGTAATACTGATTGAAAACTGCAATAAAAATATCTGTAAAATAAAAACTATGTTTATGTATTTTCAATCAGTACACGACCAAGAGTGTCTATACACGATGATTTGTTCCGTTATTTCTAGCAAAAAAAATAATTCCACTTTATTCAACTGCTTCCACTTCGTCAATGCACATTTTGTCCTTTTACCAAAAACGTAAACACATTTATTTACTTAGCAACGTGAACAAATTTGCTTAGCAACTCGTTTCCCACGTTAAAAGATAGGGATTATACCCTTTTTCATGTTAAAATTTTTACACTTTTCGATCGGTCAACAAAAATAAAAATACGCCTCAGCAATGTGCTCATGTTTCCTCTTTTGAACGACACCACTCCCGCTTCGATGTGATCGGTATCTTCGGAGATTACCGAATTAATGGACACACCCCGAGCGCTATAAACATACATAGTTACCGAATACCACGAATTAATATAAGGATAATATAAGGACTTTCGTGGTCTCCCCATTCCTCTCACACCATTCAGTCCTATGTCATAATTTCTCATTATTTGACTACTATCTGCCATCTCTACGATGCGAAACATTAGGTTTTTTTATAAAATAATATTCGCTTTAGTCATAGAAAAACTCATTGTGGGATTATATTTTTGTTAGGCTCTTTCCTTTTTAAGAGTCTGTAAACATATTGAACGCAGCGTAATACAAGAGCATATTCTATATTCGAACTAAATTTAATGAAGATGATGCTCCCAGATTAGAAGTAGCTGGTCATTGAAACACTACTCCCTCTTCTCTTTCAAAATAATTGCATGTCATGTTGATACTTTTTGGCTTTATTTACTATTAAATTTTTGAAATTACGTGCAACAGTGCTTGAAAAAGGAGTAGCTTTGGCGTAATCTTTGTTTTATCTCGAGTAACACTCGGTCCAGATGGATTTTAACATTCTCATTTGATCTGTCATTGAAATTAAATACTCCGGACAATATTGTTCATGTGAACTAAGTCGGATGATTGCACGGGACCGTTCATGCATTTTCCTTTGAAAGGATCTCCGGCCATATTCCTGTGAACTGACATATCTCATTTTAGCGTAGATTATCCTGGTTGCCCCTTTATAAAAGGACCGTAGCCCATACTCGGGGTTTTGAAATGGTAGTTAACGCTCTTGATGCTAGAGCAATCTTCCTCGTTAATGGAAGCCTCACATTTTGTTATCATAGGTTGGTTTTGCTGGGGAATGTTGCGGTTATCAATTTCGCAAGCGGCCTTTGAGGCTTAAGTGTGCTTTAAGTGTCAAATATGCGTAGAATCTATATCTGAATTCTCTATAGCTGTCTCATGAACGGCTTCGGGGTAAAAGCCTTGTTTTATGTATGGAGATTGAGGATTTGTAGCTCTACACTGCTGGTGAATCATACGCCATGAAGAGTTTTGCCTGCGAGCTTGGGAAACTAACCTGTCGTTGGAAACTACATAGAAACCAAATTATAAATATGCATAGGTTCAAAGTAAATCATAGATTTTTGATTTTACTTGATTGTCGTTGTATTTTAAGCTAAGAAAAGCCACTTCCTTGGAATTTCATCCCAAATTAGTGTTTCAAATATAATTATAGGCTTTAGTTTTTATTGTGAGGTGAATGAAATTGGATATTGTATGAATTGATCATTGATGATCTATGTTTTCGATTTCTGTGTACTAAATATTTTCTTATGCTATACTGTTATACTGAAATACGCAATGAAATTCAGAATATGGGTGGAATGGTAATGCTTTTTCAAAGAGAATGTGTGTGGAATTATCCAATTATCCTAGTGTGAAAGTAGAGCAGTAGAGTACTTGTCTTGGTCGTGTTGGGCAAACATTTGTAGAATTTTTATAGGCACATAGAAGATAGCAGTCTGGAGGGTTAGGGCTGATCGACTAAGTCATGTGCTAATGCATTCATTAGAGTAATCTACCGGTTAAAGGAAGGTTATGATGAAAGTCAGAGAAAATCTTACAGATCCTTACACGTGCAAAGCCTCTAGTATTTATTTCTTCATCTCAGCGTATGTCCTGCCCTTCATCATCTTGCCCATAAAATCTATTCTCTTTCTTCCCCTTTTCCACTTGCCCAATATCATTCCCTCTAACACAGCCTTCAGCAAACCTTCACCCCTCATTACCACTTCCAGCCACCTACCCTGCCTCCCCCTTATCTCATCCAGAAGTTTCCACTTCTCGCCAACTATGCCAAGCACTTACTCATTTGTCTCCCTTTCCGTCCACCCATCCCCCACCATTCTCCATCTTCCCCACACCCTCATCTCGTACGCCTGTAACCTATTTTCGTCCTACCTTCTCGGAGTCCACGTTTCTGCCCCGTACAACGCCACACTCCATATCAAGCTTTTCACCAGCCTCTTCTTTACATCCTTACTTAAGATCCCCGTCATCAGCTATTTTCTATTACTTTACGCTTCTTTCGCTAGTGCCATTCTCCTCCTAATGTATTTGCTACTATGCTCATTTTCCTTAGCGTACTACCTAATTAATTACGTTGATCTACTTGCCCCAGTTTATGCCTTTTTACGTTAATGACTGGCCTCGCTTTTTTGTCCTAGGGAATCTCAGTACTTTTGTTTTCTTATGATTTATCTTCATTCGATATTTCTTGTAATAATTACATAATGCATCTACTAAAGCTGTCAATCCCTTTGACGATTGAATAACCAACGCCTAGTCGTCCACAAATCTATCCGAAATTATTAGATGGCCTCCTACTTTTAATTTCCACGTCTAGCTCTTCCCTTGCCACTCTTACCATTTGCTCAGCTTAGATGTTAAAGGGTATAGACAACAACGGACATTCTTGCCTTACCCCGTGACCTGTTACTCCCCACCTTGATTCATTGTCAGCTACTCTCACCTGTGCCCTCTGGGCTATACATAAGTTTTGGATGAGTCTCCTATCACGCCAATCTATTCCGTTTATCCTGAGTATCTGCATTGGCATTTCTTTCTTTACTCTGTCAAACACCTTTTAGAAATCCATTAAATAAGTAAAAACCTCCTGATTATACTCTGTTTCTGTCTATAAGTGACCTAGTTACCACAATGTTATCCCGAGTTGCTCTTCCCTTTCTAAACCTAAAATGGTCTTCGTCTGAATAGTATTTTGCTTTACCCTCCAACTATTTATTTAATTTTCAAAGCAAAGGTTTTACCGAGAGTGAAATTAAACTAATTGTTCTATACTTTTCGCATTCTGACGCTTTATTCTTCTTCGGGGTAGGTATTAATACTATTTTCACTATGCTTCTCGTAGATCCTACGAGCAAGTTCGAAAAAGGATTGTGTTGTCTTACTACATGGATTCTTCAGTAACCCCGAAGGTGTTTTATCTTCTTCCACGAATATTTTTTCCTTCATATCCCCTCACTTTTTCGCATTCGAGCAACTCTGGTTCGAGGTTATTCTTATATATTGTATTTTCATTCTCTAGACCTTGATTCAAAGGTATATAATAGCTGTCATACTCCTTCATATTGCAATATCTGCCGCCACGTACTCTCTCCACCTACCGGGTATATTTTCCTTTTCGATTAATATCTTCCCTCGTTTGTCCTTAACCGTTGGTGTCGTTTGCCCTCTTTTACCACCCGACAGCCTGGACCCGGAATGTGCAAATTTTATTGATATGATTTATTTATTGTTGTATGTGTGCATTAAACACTTTGACATTGGTTTGAAAATCTGATGACCATGTCATTGCTGTTGTAGGTATGCACATTTTATTAATACCATTGTGTTTATAAATGAAAGGTGCAACCTATTCATATTTGCACTTTTTAATACGACTTCTGTGTGAAAAGATATTAAGGGTTAAATAGTTAGTTTGGCTGCCATTTTGAAACGGTGTGTCATAAAATAATTAATTAATTATCGCTGGCTTGTTTTAAACATTACCAACAATAGTTATACCAAATTTCAAGTCTTTGTCTTAGATAGTTTTTTATTGAGTGCGGTTTCAGTGAAAAACGCGTACAGACAGATATCTGGGTAATGGTGTTTCCGGACACAGTCCAATTGAATTTTTTTCGTATTTTGATCTGCTAATAACAATATGGTTGCGCATTGGACAGCTTCTATATGCCTCGTGTGGTGTCTCTCATCTACATTTCAGATTTAAGGAAATGATACATCAGATGGGTGATGGGTAAACATAGGGAGGTTTGGTGGTTGAACATAGGGGGGTAGAGAAAGATGTAATTTTAACATCACGAAAGAAGCGAGGCAACGGCTTTCCCGAACCCGAACGGGGTTCCCCATCAGTCGCCGCGGTTAAGTATCGTTGGGCTCGGCTCGAGTTTGGAGGGTGCCTCCGATTCGTCCGACTGCTGTTGCCCCTATATGCATGTCGTAGACAGTATGTGCGAAATGATCTTAGCCGTCGAAGCACGTTAAACAGAAATACTGCTACTACTAAAATATACGAAATAAGCAATTAGATTATACAGTGCGTATTTTCAATCGATGGAAGATATATTAGCTATTTTAGTGAAGGCTGCTCCACCGGGTAATCTCCTCCATGGCTGCCGACGATTCGGGGTACAAGTCGTACTCCATCCTCTGGGCTGAATGTCGTGTCTCAGAAAGTGGTCTCCTTATATAGCGGTGCCGAGGCCTCAAGTTCCCTCTGATTGGTCCTTGGTTTCAGCCAATTGGATTCTTCGCAGGACGGATTTCCAGGTGTTGCTGAGGGAGTAACCGCCATCTCTATTGATGTTATTGTCCACTAGCCGGATCTATGGCCTCCTTCGTAATCCTTTCCCAGTATTTCTTCTCTCGAGAGATGATCTTCACATCTTCCCAATGGATAGCATGGTTTTCGTTGATGCTGTGTTCGGCCACCGCAGATTTATCCTATCAGAGTTAACCATGCTATCCATTAGGAAGATGTGTAGATCATCTCTCGAGAGAAGAAATACTGGGAAAGGATTACGAAGGAGGCCATAGAGATCCGGCTAGTGGTCAATAACATCAATAGAGATGGCGGTTACTCCCTCAGCAACACCTGGAAACCCGTCCTGCGAAGAATCCGATTGGCTAAAACCAAGGACCAATCAGAGGGAACTTGAAGCCTCGGCTCCGCTACATAAGGCGACCACTTTCCGAGACACGACATTCAGCCCTGAGGATGGAGTACGACTCGTCCCCCGAAACGTCGGCAGCCTTGGAGGACATTACCCGGTGGAGCACCCTAGCAGCCTTTACTACCAGCATACCCCGGGAAAGCATCAGATCTTTTTTTATATTAGTTATTCATTGATTCTTCAAAGTAAAGATAATATCGATACATTGATCACAGCTGAAATATGATCCGCCAGACTATGGAGCGGGATTCCTATGGAAAGTCTCAGCCACCACACGAATTCGAACCCGGTCCCATAGGATGGGAGGCTAGCTCTCTTGTCGACGAACCACTCCCATCCCCTTTATTTCTTTTGATTGGCTTTCATGTGATTGGTTATCTCGCCCTTTCTCTCCATTCTTACATTTCATTCCACTTTTATCACCTTCCTCTCGTTTTTATAATCTCTCCAGGGGACTACCTCGTCATCGCGAATCCTATCGTGATTCACTCTCCTTCATATTTTCTCTCTCTTCCGCCAAGAGTTTAACGATCACACCATTTCCTTACTACCACAAGTATTTTCTGTCTTCAGAGATAAAATGCTTAGGCATAAGGGCATTAACAAAGTTTTGAAATTTTAACTAAGTATAGATTAATCCAAATTCTCAGCAAAAAAATAAATTTTCACTCCCCGTCTTTCCTTTCGGTCATCCAGGCGACCATCGACTGAAGGAGTTAAAAAAATCGTAAACACGCACGACAATTTGGATTAATCTTTTATTTAAATTTGAAAGTGTTGCTAATGTCGTACAAGTTTGCGTAAGCACTATATCTATGAATACAGAAAATTTTCGGGGTAAGAAGTTAATGGTGTGCACGTTAAAGTCTAGGGGAAGAGAGAGAAAATATGAAGGAGGGCGAATCAGGACAGGAATCACAAGGACCGAAATGCATGCACTACACTGAAAAATCCTTTGCTGTTTTCCACAATTTGGATTTATCTTTACATTTACATGTCAATTGCTCTCTTCTTGAAACTCATAAAAAAATAATATACTTGTGGGATTACAAATAGACACGCACGCTTTCTTGAAGCCCACTAATAATTACTTTTGAAAACTCTATAAGGAAATAATTTATCACGGGGTGTGACAGAATTGCATGAATTATGTGTAACGCTGATGAATGATTAAATGCTTTCCCGGGGAATCTTGTGAAGGGAGGGTGTCTCGTGTGTTCCATCGGTTACAGGCTCCATGTCTGCCAACGTTTCGAAGAATGATTGGGACTTCTGAATGGAATATGCTGGCTGATGAAGAACGAGTCTTTCTTCTAAACTTCGGCAGATATGGAGCCACTAATCCGGTGGAACACCCGGAATACCCTCCTTATCGATAATGCTGAGCCTATCATCGTAATTTGGTGCTCAGCCAATCGATATTTTAGATGGTCTCTGATTCAGCATTCCCATTTATGAGATCACTTTGATCGTTCGTATAAATAATTGTAAAATTTCTCACAAATTAGTCTCTCTTTACTTAATTTAAGTTAATGTCTCTCCTCGTGTCGTATAAATTATCCATGATATCCATTCATCTTCCTCGCTAACTCAGTATTTTTCCGATGTCATCAACGAGTATCCTCGTTAGGGTACTATGAGCTTCTTAAAAACTGCCACTAGCGAATAAAGGGATCATTTCCACTTATGGTATAATTCCCTGCATTATAATGATAGTTACGACAGAATGA
Organism: Pyrrhosoma nymphula; assembly: GCA_963573305.1. Taxonomy (NCBI): domain Eukaryota; kingdom Metazoa; phylum Arthropoda; class Insecta; order Odonata; family Coenagrionidae; genus Pyrrhosoma; species Pyrrhosoma nymphula. The sequence continues at coordinate 94,226,247 of OY754337.1, forward strand.
GAAATATTTTGCCGCACTGATAGACACAGAAATTACATCTTCCTTGCATCAGACACCGAGACATTCCACCGACATAAGTCCTCTTCCATCCTTTTTCTTATTCTCTTCCTTATTCTACAATTATATAATATCCTGCAAGCCACCTCAGACGTGTGTTACTGGGGGTGAGTTACCACCAACTTGCATTACAACATACCCAAGTGAATTTTATGAAATTTCGGTCATTAATGCAGCGGAAAAAACCTCCAAATAATTTCCAGGAGGTGACATATCACGAACATGCACTACATTATAGGTGTGCCACCAATGCTAGGGAAACTGTTAAAGAATCTGTTTGTGTTAATGAATTTTGCAAAAGCTACCTCCTTCCCCGTCACGTAGTTGGTGTCGGAACGCGTCTTGCGCAATCCCTTGTGGCAGTTTGCAGGGTAGCATGAATTTGTATCTACAAGCGGATGCAGTCGAGTGGACGTGATGGAGTAAAGTAGTAGAAAGATAATAGAGTTGAAGGTTGCACATTACAATGCAGTATCAGTAATGTGATCGCAAAAAAATTCAAGCATTTAAAATTTAGAAGAAAAATAACATTATACGAAGCCAAACAGTGCAGAAATTTATGAAGAATGCAGTAGAACTTTGTTCCCGGAACCGCCTTAGAATGTGCGCCTAGTAGTTATCGCTACGCTGTCGACCAAAGCTAAGTTTCAGGAACCTTATACGCAGCGTAATCCGTTCAGTTGAGAAGACTAAGGAGTTGCAGTGAAGTATCGAGAATTGCGATACACCCGTCGATACGCTTTGATAACTCTCATCGTAGATCATCATCCAGCCAATTCTCACCACTCTCCTGATATCCTCTCCATCTCTTTGTCTTCGAACGGAAGAGGCATAGATCCCATTCCCATTTACTCCTCCCCCACCATCATGACTTACAATATCATCCTTCCTTTCCCCTTTTCATCCCCTCAAACGCCCTTCCTTATGTGCCCGTCCACTTATATATCTTACCTTCGGCGCCACTGTCTCCGACACCAGCCGCGTCTGCAAGATGGGACCCGAGGATTGAGAAACTGGCAGCGTGAGGGGAAGGAAAAAATATATATAAGACGGTGTGAGAAGGAGATTGAGAGAAGTGTAGCGGGAAGAGGACGGGAAAAGAGATTCCTTACTTATGGCTAAGGGCGTCAGAAGGGGAAGGGAGGCAGTGTTGCGAATTGGATGTGTGGGGAGTGAAGAGATGAGTGAGAAAGAAGGTGACTCAGCCCTAGGAGGAAGATAATGTCGAAGTTGCGTCCAAATTCCTTTAGTCGTTAGGATTTTCGCATATTTAGTATCCTTTGATGTCTAATCTTTACGAACCATAGGATGGCTAAATATTCTATCTTTGAAACTAGTATGTAAACTTTCATTGAATCGTATAGTGAAATTCTCACTTGACAGGTGGACCGAATTATGTTTTCCACTCTCAACGTTTTTTTTGCAATTTGATTTAGGATTATCATACAATTACTGTGATGAAACTGTAAACTTGTTGATTTCACCATTAATTTATAAAAACCTTTGCGTTAAAAATATTATTGGAATAACCAAGTCATTGGTTTTCATTGCAATATGAATCGATTCCATTAAGTGACGCCCGAAGCTACTACTTAGATTCACATACTATGAGTTGAGAAATTTCGCTTAACATTGTGAAAAAGGGAAATTTGTATTGAATTATGGAAAAGGATTCCTAAAGAATATTGCAGAATATTAGCTTTTCACTCATTCTCCCTCACATGACCGCAAAAAATTTTTTGCTTTAACAAAAAAAAGGTTAGTGACATTGAAAAAAAAGCAATTTCTTATGGAGTGAGAAAATAGTCATGTTTTTCAGTTGCCCAATTGCGAAGAAGAGCTACGGTTTCTTAATATCTTTACCGGAGCCAACTTGACAGATAATAAATGCACCACAAGGGATCAGAGAGTGAAGTAATTAAGTCATCACATTGTATCCCATATGAGTTTGCATTTATTCACGTTAGTTCTCGAGAGAATACGATTTTACGACAAAATAAATAGCAATTTTAAAATTAAGAGCAATTCTTATGCAGCGCAGGTGTGAAGAATAAATCCCAAAAGTCATCATTAATTTTCAAAGTACATATTTTCATTATTTTGGTCTCAAGTTATGGGGGAACGCAGCCTTAGCTCAAGTTATGCTATGCTTTAAAGTTATGTACTACTTATTTCCATTGATTACAGGCCTTAAGCCACCATACGGAGTGAGGCTAAATCCAATCCCCCTCATCGCTTCCTCCCTTCCCCGGGTTTGATCCGGGAAGATTTCGGTCTGTGAGGGTGGGTTGCCGAGAGGGGAGAAGAGTGTTCAAGGGCCTTGCGTTGTTGCTTGGAAAGGCGAGGGGTGAATATGTTGAGAAGGGATTAAACCTTCAGGGTGAGGGTAAGTTTTTTGGCGAGAAGGGGGGAGAAGGACACGTGAGTTTGGGGTAGGTGTCGCTCTTACTTATATTTTTCCCCTTTTTCCCTCTTTCTCGTGTGTCGAGGGGGTGGCAAAGTTGGGTGCAGATGGAAGGGTCTTTTTTTTCATCCGGGCGTGGAGAGGGCGAAGAAACAGGCTTACGGAGGGCGTTGAAATGGGGGAATGGCTTGCGCAGGGGATGAAAAGATGGAGTGTCTTCAAGGAGGGGATCCGTAGAAGGAATGAAGATCATCTGTTTTTAGGAGTTCCGGAAGAGCAATGAAATTGAAATTCACATTGAATATTTAAACCGATGGAAGATATAGTACCTGATGGTGCGGTTGCTCTATGCGTTGAGGAAATCGGAATGCTAAGAGAACTAGAGTTTCTCATCCATTGGGCTTTGGTTATGGATTTTCTACTATTCCAATACCTGCTTTTGAGTAGGGCGCACGTCAAGAGTAGTACTCAATCCGTCGCATTGTGAGGGACGTAAAACTAATGGACTCTTTGAGCCTTTTGCTAAAAGCAAACCACCATCTGATTAAGTTATTTTTCAAGTAACACAACTGTACTACAAAATAGATCGCCATTTCAACAAAAGAACCACTCTTGGAAATTGAACATGAAAGAAAAATATATCTCACAGGTCATTTTAATTGAAGAAGAATTTCCATTTTTGTTACTATTTGTAACAAATTATTTATTCTTACCATGTCATAATCTCTTATGCCAGATAACTTTCGTCAAGAAACAAGTTAAATTATTCATCAAACTGATGGAAAAGAAGTACTGTAGGTTTTATTACAACTTTCGTTAACTGAATAAAAGTCAGATACTCAGTAGTTTACCAGGAAAAGGGAACATTTTTACTTTTTTAATGATTAAAAGTATTAGATATTTAAGAGAACCTTGGAATAATCTTGGAGTAGATACAACACCACCATTCACCAATAATTCCTACCCACAAGATCCAATTCACCTACCCAAAGAATGAAAGGTGAATATATAAAGCTGCAATTTCCACTATATTTTATTGTTCGCGATAAAGGCATGTGATAACATGAAGTTGCTCTTCAATGAAACCGTATTTGCGAATAATAAAATGTGAAGTGAAAATTGCAGTGTTTTGTATTCACCTATAAAAGAGCTCTTAGAGCACTGGAAATGTTGCAACATGAATTTCCACATCACTGGTGGTAAGTTGTTTCAATTATGTTTCGCAAGTGTGGACGATTATGAGGATGTGGAAAGAAGGTTTGAACTCGTTTGAAACTGGATTCTGGGTGGGATGCTGAGACATAACACTTATGGATCATGCTCCAACTATTGTGCTGAGGTAAAGAATGAGAGTGAAATAAACACTAATGGAAAAGATTGAACAAACACCATTGTTATGGTATGATCATATGACGAGAGAGCCAAAATACAGACTTTCAGAAGTTTGTTTCTATGGGATACAAAAAAAGAAAAACATTAGGGCCGGCCAAGAACTAAATAATAAGGGGACGTGAATGGAAATGAGAGAGGTTTAGGTAAAGACGACTGCCAGAACAGAGAAGAACGAAGGAAGGGATGAGTTAAACTGCTACAACGGCTCTAAAAAAAATTGCCGTATCGAGTAATGTGATTCCCTAATATTCGTATGGTTCTTACGCCTGAGACTGTTAACTATCATTCATCCTAATTGGCACAACTACTTCATTTGCCGAGTAGCTTAACTGATAGCGGCAACCTCAGTTGATTTTTTGTTCGGCCTGGGATGGAAGGTACTCAGATTCAATTTTATTTTTCGAGTCCAAGAACTTCCAAGGAAGTGTAACATCTGGCTGGAAATGGGTGGCCCAACTGGAACTGGGCCCTTTACACTTCATTTGTGAATTGCTTACGCTTGTTGGCATGCTACTCTGCGTGGGCTTAGCCCTAACTAATCAAAATTTACCATTGGATTTATCACGGAATATAATCGAAAATGATTGAATAAATATATACTCTCAAGAAAATTTGCGGAGTTATCGAGATAAAATCTCTCTCTCACTAAAAAAACACTCAATAATATCAATCAGTAATCACGGACCAACTTAATCCACCAAAATCAATCGCATTTAGGTTAGCACCTCGCATCAGCGTTTTCTCTGTTTAAGTAACTTTACGTTGCTCGTCTAAGGCTTAATATTATTTTTTCTCTATGTAACCTATTTAAATAGTTTACTGCACTTCGGTTATAAACACTAAATGAACAGAAATGGATAATTAGATCCTTTTTTGGAATTCAAGTGAATATTTTATTTATTTTTTCGCTCAGTTCCTTTAAAATTTCGTCACTTTGTTCATTTTTACTCATAGTATTTAAATCAGGTGTACATATAAATACGTTATTTTCGTTGTAAAAGTTTTCCATTCTCTCTTATCTCAATAATCTGTCATAAGTCAAGATAGTGTATAGAAATTTTCATTAATTTTCATCTATATCTTCATACTACCCCCCGAGCTGCCACAGAGGCGTGTAGCAGGGATTGCTTTTGACAGCAGCCGTGAAAGGGGAGGGAATAGGTAAATGAGGGGGAGAGGACTGAGTTGTATTGTATTTTATCGATTTGTCATATGGTAGTATTTATTTTTAACAATAAAGAATATGTATTAATGTCATGGAATTAATTTTTATTAGCAATTACAAGAAATAAATTAAATATATATTTTTATAACTATTAAAATCTGTATTGTGGTGATTAAGCTTCACTTGGGAAAAGCTTGGTACTGCTGGTTATTAATAGATGAGTACTTCAATTTGCTAACGCTGCTTTGCGTGATATCGCATACTTGTCAACGATGATTTCATTCCTCTCTCTCATTTGCGTATTTATCCTGTTTGATGGGTTTTAATGAGATTTCAATTCCGAGGTCTTTATTTCAAAAATCATATAGCATAACGTATTGGGGTGTATAGTTGAATCATTTATTTCTCTCTTGGCGCGTAAATGACTGAAAGTATGTACTTATAACGTATTTCACTTTGCTTATTATAACATAAAACTTGTGTACCATAAAACAAAATCAGATAGCTAATTAGTAGCTTTAGGAAAAGTTATTCATGCATTCATTGACAGGAGTCATTTACAGACCGCTGTACCCAATGCATTGTGCATTGACCCAATATTATACGTGGTCTTTCCCTTCCTCATGTAATTCTGTTAATCTCTTGAAATAATTTTATTAATATTTGTATTCGTAATGCAAGTAATCATTATCTCTGAATATAATTTCAACATCCCTTATCTCTGAATATAATTTAAACAGTCCTTAACCATAATCACAATGGCGAAAATTTTACTGACATATGTTTGTAACAGAATCCCTTGAAACGGTTTCATTAGATTGACAAGCGTACGCATCCAATGGAAAGGTTAGAAACCCCGTTGCAGAAATTTCTTGAGAACTTCGTGCCTTCCATAATAAAAGCAATATATTCCTATATCCATAAGCTGGATATCCAAAATTCAGAATCTTCGTGGAAGGATCAAGCGATTTTAATCGAATTTTTGCCGTTCTGGTTGAAATATGCCGTGCATGGCGAATCGAAGCTAGTGACCGCTGAATCTCGCCAAATAATCTGGTGGAAAAATTTGAATAACCGAAAATTGGAGCCAGATAATCCTCTGCAATATTGCCTGCTCTCAAACCAGGAATATGAACACAATCGCGTGATTTTTGTTTTCGTGAGAATTTTTTTCCCGCGGTTTTCCCGTTTCCGCACCGCTTCACGTTTATTTATCACAAAATGCGATATCAGTATGAGGGAGAATTTTTTCCACTATGGCTTTTATAATCCCATCAAAATTATCGTTTCATAGATGGCTAGTTGCCGCAGCAAATATATATTTGGATTTATCCATTAATTTCATATTTTGAATATTTTCACCGCATAATTATGAAAATGTTTACTCGTTTAGATGTTACCTCGATTAGGTTAGCGTTTCCGACACGGACTGCCTGCTTTGAACTCAAACCTGCTATATCCGTGCGTATAAATTAACCATTATACATCTGAAATCGTGCTGGAGAATGGCGCTGCTAATGCACGACGGCCATTTGCCTTAATATCTTCCGTCTAGGTTATTCCGGCGCTGGGAGCAGTGACCTTACCATGTAACTTTTACCTTTCAAACCCGCCTCAGGCAATGTCGCGTAGCAGTTTCCGGTAATTTTGCGTATGATCTCCATCGTATATGCTCCTAAAATCCGAAGTGGTCCTCGGGATCCCTTTCTTCATTCTACCCATTAGTCACTTATAGCTTCATTATCTACTATCAGAAGAGAAGTCTTTATATCAGCCAGTAATATTAGCCTGGAAGTAAGGCAGTACTTTATACATAGCACACAAGTGGAAAAGCAGCACAGGTCAATATATTGGTGAAATAACCAAAACGTATTTAATATGCAGAGTAAATAATAATAGAAAAGAAATGAATGTGTTTTATATTTTTTATGAAAACAATTTTTGTATCCATGGTAAACAATATATAATACCTTAATGTCAGCGATTTCCTAGTATGTAACAATTTTGGTGAAGCAGGTGGAGCTGATATGAAGCAAATACCCTTGTGTCTATTTTGAAAAATGCATACGCCCGTGCCATGTATCAATTAGTGGAGAACGTTTATGGGAGTTCGCTTGCCATCTATTGGCGCGCTCGTAAATCACTACACCTAGCAACTGGAATATACGTGCGTGCGCTTAGAATTTTATTTAAAGTATTTATGGTTTGTTGAAGAAATCAAAAAGGCAGAATAACCGTAAAACTTGGACAGCAAAGATTTGCATGAGAGGAAGAATTTCGTTACCTGGAAAGCAGAATTACCAGCGATGGAAGAAACAAGAAAGACATTGTGAGGAGAATAGCCCTAGCAAAAATGGCAGTCTACTAGAAGAGGAGTCTGCTGACAGCTGGTAACACAAGCCTGTAAGTAAGGAAGCACTTTATTAAAACATATATTTGGAACATACTTTTATACGGCAGTGATTCCTGGACATTACCACTTGTATATCAACAGAGAATGGAGGCAATGGAGATGTGATGTTATCGAAGGGTGATGAACAAATGTACGGAGGGAATCACCAAAGAAGAAGCCATGCAAAGATTTGGAGAGAAAAGAAGTACAATGAAAGATCTGCGAAGAAGGACAGACAAACTCATTGGGCACATTTTGCGACAACGCAGCCTATTGAAACAGTATTGTAAGATGAAATGAATGGGAATATTTAAAGAGGAAGACCATGGATGTAATACATTAGGCATATCATGAAGGACGTTTAAGTGAATAGCTATGTAGGAATGAAGAGGTTGGCGGAGAGTAGAGTGGATTGGAGAACTGCAAGAAACCAATCATCGGATTGTCAAACTCCTGTTGATGGTTTTTATTGTGTTACATTTTGTGTTACACATGATTAATCAGTTAATTAGCAGTTACGAAAACCCTCGTAGCATTCCCAAAACATTAACAAAAAACGTATGTTAGATAACGGATAAATTGCCACAGGAAAAAACGTATATGAGAGTTGACTGAAAATGAAAATTTATTTGTTAACATGTGAGAGCTGATCCCAAAGTGAACGAATATCTTTCTTTTGTAAATTTGAAGTGTCTGTGAAAATCGAGTTTCCTGCATGCCTTTTGATGTAAAAAAATCTCTCTACATAAATGTTTTAGCTCATGATATTAAAATACAACATATTTTCAAGGTGTGAGGATCCAAACAGAATATTTTCGGCGCCGTAATCGATCCAAGACCTTTAAAAATTTCGGTACGTAAACTCAAAATCACACTCTTAAACGACAAAAGTTTAACTTTTAAGGCAGTCAGTAAAATGTATTTTTGGGGGAATCTATATGGGAAATCATAACTTTCTTCGCGTGACCGTTAAGGCGACGGATAACGGGTAAGGTAGAGGACTTCTAAAACTCTAGTTGCAAAACACGACGTAATCAAGATACATCCGGTGGAATACTTTCGAGGAAATCGACCATTGAAAGATTTTTAAGATCAGGGTTTCTCACGAAACAGAGACAAGGAGTTGGCAAATGCAGAAGAAATGTTTCAGCGAGATTAAGAGAGGGACCTTGTCTTACCGAGAAAACATCTAGCGAAAGCCTCAGGAAGTGAAAGGGCTCTATGAAAGGGGGGGGGGGAACTTTGACTGGAGTTTTAGGGAGGTTTCACGTTGACAATTTTTTCTTGGTGGAGGAATGGGGATATAGGGTGGGCCCAGGGATACCAAAAGGAAGTGGGGTTTAGGGTGGGCAGTATAGGGCAGTTTCTATCGGTGAGAAACCCTGCCTGAACATTCCCACATATATTTTTCAATATCTCGTTTTCGAAATACGAGAAAGATTGTTTGGGAAATCGAAAAAGTTGCTTATTGAACCCAATTATAATTACAATATCATTTACGCCTTAAGAAACCTCACATATGTTTCGGAAATTGGCCTAATAATACTTTCTCTCTGTTTCAAAGTGGCTATGCTCAGTATCCTGTACAAAATAAGCGCTATTCATGCAATTAGTTTTCAATTAACCAAGTATTAAAAATAGCATTTATTAATATAATGGCTATTGATTATTTATAATGTGGAGAATTATTGTATTCGGTGCTTAAATATTGTTCAAAAGTGAAGGCAGCCTACCCATTGGTCTGACTCTTAAGGCTAATCCTGAGGCTACATCAACGTGATAGTGTGTAACCTTACAAGTCACTCTAAGGATAATTGGGAGGGGAGTATTCCGAACAGGCACTAGCAGTCAAACACTCGATCATTATGCCATTACAATTTAAAAAAATACTATTTTGCCAAATTAAATTTCGTACATGGAATGGACTTTACATGCTATACGGCTGCTAACCATTATTCTAATATAAAAACTGCGAGATTGGCTTTATACTTATACATCCCGGGGATCAGGAGCTGGAGTTCATTAATGTCTACATGTGCAGAATTTTTACAAAATAAGAGACGCATGAAACAAAATTAATGAGCAACACCTGTAAAATATTTAGGTTTAAATTAAATACTTCAGGATGGTATGTATATGAAATAATACTGAGAGACTGAATTAATAAATATTGTCATTATTGTTCATGCAATTTCGGTCGATTTCGGTTTTTCAAAAATCTGATTCGTCATTTTTCAATTTGCGTCAATCACATATAGGAGCGTCCCCGCCTCGATGCATGACAGCGAGTACCCCGGCTCGGTGTCCAGGTTTATCTACCCTCATTACAACCTTACAGGGAATTGACAGTTACTGTTGTAGATATTATGACTAATGGGTAATGAATAGGATATTCTTAAGAGAAGGAATATCAGGAACATGAAGAAGAAGTAGGGAGTGTATGAAGCAATGCATAAGTGTAACTGAAGAAAAAGAAATGATAGAGCAGTATGGAGGGAATTATTGAGCAAGAGTCAGCCTTACTGGCCTATCTAAAATAATTGAACGTTTTTGACTGAGCCAACTCAGAATGGGAACGGCGTGATGGGTATGAATAAGATAAGAGATTTATTCAATGCTCTGGGTACATACCCCTGAAAGCAACAAATACATAACGTACAAGACATTTTGAATAATTATTAAATAATAACAAAATGAAAACGTAATACAAAATTTACATAGAAACAGGAATTAATTACATGCTCAAATATAGCTGAAACATTATAGAGTAAAAAATGGATGGTTTGATTACTGCTGTAACAGGTAACTATAACATTTCTACTTGAAGGTTCCACAGTCCAGTCCAGTTCCAAGCAGAAAAAGTATATTTACATGACATTGTGAATTTATATTAAGTAAAAATAAAAATAAAAATGTAATACAAGATGTATTACATAGAACAGACATAATTTCATACTCCTAAAATAACTGTGACATTAAAGTGAAAATAAATAATTAGATTACTACTGTTGCTTAAACTTAAAATGTGTAACGTAAATGACATTTTGAATAGATATTAAATAGAAACAAAATGAGAACGTAATGCCGATCGACGAATGAATATGATCATCAGTAGGCATAAATATGGATATTGGTTTGAAGCAGCTCCCCACGTCATTCTCCCTCCAGACAACCACTTATTGACAACCACATTAGACAACCACAAATTGTGCATACTTCTTCACTTTGACGTCATTCACAATTTTTTATGTAATATATTCTTGGTCATTCACTGTAATTCTTACAATTTAATCCTCCTCCTATTCTTTTTTTCAATAGGCTGTTGTGTCACAAAGTCTGTCGAAGATGTTTTTCTCTTATTCTTCGCAGAGTTGTCATTATGCTTCTTTTCTTTTCATCTCTCTGTAAGACCTATTCCTTAAATCTCTCGATACATTTGGTCTTCATCATACTATGAAAACTCAACATGTCCATATCTTCCAATCTCTTTTATTCTGCAGCTGTTATTGTCTAGGTTTTACTTCTATTTGTGAACATACGCTATATATATATTTACAATGTGCCTCCTTACTTCCATGCTTGTGTTACTAGCTGTAAATCGGTATGTATATAACGCCAAATTTTTCTTGAAGCTCCGCATTCATTCTACTTATTATTTTTGATTTCTGTTCTTTTATGATCTCTCTCCTGTAGTTGAAAATCTTATTTTCCAAACATCTTCTCCTCATAATATCAACTCTTTTCCAGAATGATTGAATCAAACTTTGAAAATGATTAGATGATAGAATCAAGTGACGTTACTATGTGGATGACATTATCTACTCATGGCGAAGATAAAGAGTAATAAGTTATTATGCACTATTTTTGACTTTGCCTACCCTACAAAGGGAACGGATTTATTGAGTTATAAAAATATATGAATTAATAAAAATTACTATTCCAAAAATTATCGGGAAATACAATTTCCCGCGCTCACTTAAAAGGATGTATCTCATCTCAAAATTAATGTGGAAAATCAACTACTATGGAAGATATTATATTTGTGCATGGGGCCAAATGTTTCAATATGTTACTCAAAATTATAAAACGGGAAAAGAATTTTCATAGCTGTATGTTTTCGATGAAAAAGGTTGTCCTCTCAGATAGATGGTGAATCTTTTTTTTGTTAAGTCGTTGCAGAAAGTTAACAAATGTGTTAGAAGTTTTATTTTTGCCAATTATTTGTAAATGTTTGTAACTTTTTATCATTTTCATAGTGCTGGTAACACACTGTTTATAATTGAGAAGGTTGCCTTCACGCCGGTTCACCCTTGGGCTTTCAATGCTTAAAATTATATTTTTTTCCTTTAAGTGTACATACTATGTTATTATAAAGGAAGAGGTAAACTCTATCTTTTCTTAGTCCCGGGGGTTACAAAATGCCGGGAGTTTTGGAAACCCTAGTATCGGGTATAGTGCGGGAATGTTACGATGAGATAGGTTGGTAGGCTTGTTAAGGGAAACTGCGGAGGAAGCTCTTGAGTTGTAAGTAAAGGAGAAAGGCAAAGGTTTGCCTTGGTTCCCTGCCGACGAAGAAATGCCCGGATGTAAGTTTCGGGAAGGGCCGAGGGCTAGCCCGCTCGGCTCGGTGGTCGGAGAATTTAGATGGAGTTTCGGAGATGCGATCCCCCTCTTCCCGTCTGTTCCTCCACTTCAACACTGCGTGGGTGGGTGAAAATGACTACTATAAGGGGGTTGGAAGTCTTACGGTTTGTTCCTAAGGCGGGACTAGAAATGGAGGAGGAGTGGGTGAGTCTTCGGGATTGGCCGGAGGTGCTAAGTCAAACAGGGGTCTCCTCTTGCCTCTCTCACCCGGAAACATACCGTGCACTCCGAAGTTAATCGTCCAGATCTTATTTGCCCACTGAAGATCTTTTCGAAGGAACTGTCTTGTCATTCAAGACGGTTTTGTAGCTCCCCTCGTTAACTTTCATTAACCTCATAAGTTTGGGCGCGGCGTCCGGACGGTTGTTCTGTGTTACCGGGTGGCGACGCGACGCTTTCCCCTGAGGGCCTAGGCGACTATACGGTTTAATTGCTTCCTTTCGGGCGAACGTAAAGATTCGATTGTGGCGTCAGAATCTTGCGAAATGGTGGCCCGTGAGGTTGAATCAAATACTACCTTCACGCCTCCAAATATAACTACTTTTATCCATAATCACCCTTATTTTTTGGCTCTTACTATTATGTTAAAGAAAATCATGCAGAATGCCACAGTGTGGTGAAACGCGCGTCGTGCCAGCGTTATAAAGTCTGTGGAAATAACAAAGGTGGTCTTCTCATCATGAACATAGACACGTTTTGGTTCGCAAAGATTAATATTCTTGAGCACTATTTCCGCTCCACAAGTAAATATCTGAATTCAGTATTGAAATATATATGCCTAGATCTTGTTGTGGATGAAGTACTCGGAACGTTTTGAAATAAATAATTGATATATTCTGTATTCTTGGGTAGCTATATTGATGTAACTATGTACTTTTATTGCATCAGTAGATATCATATGATAAAATTCTCTTCAGTTGCTGCTTTTACAATCATCCAGTTTTCATCAACTTCTCCAGGAGGTATTTTTTCTCTGTTGCATGGTCGTGGCATTGAAACTGTTATAATTAATTTCATGTACACGCGGTCTAAGACGCAACTCGGGGGAAAATCATTCATTATAATATAGTAATAAAACTAGATTGTAAATTTAATATATATTTGCAGTTCATTTCATTTTATGAAATTTTTTGGTACCTACGGTATATTTTCGTTTACATTTTGTCCAGCAACAATTTTGCCATGCTAATCCGCTAGCTTCGTCAGGAACGCCCGATGAAGCCGTCAGAGTAACACGGCGAAACTGATGCTGAACCGAAAGTGAATGAAAGTATACCGCAGATACCAAAAGATATTAAAAAATAGATTGTTAATCGGTGTAATACTTCCGTTGAATTCAGAGTCGTTTTGAGTTGCTACTGCATCTTCATGCAATGAACGTTGTAATGCATGGCGTATTGCTCCTGAAAAAGCTATGACAAGCAAAACTGCTGGCGCAATTAATCGAATAAGTTTTTGAAATACAGTTGTTTCACTCACATTTTTTTATTCTGGATTTATTTTAGTATATTTATGCTCCATATGAGAAACCGATATTCAAGGCTTTATAATCAATCTACTCTTCTTATGCACCTTGACAGTGGTACTTTCAGCCTTTTAATGCCAAACTTACTTTTTCAGGCGATTATGTGTGGAGGAGGCGACACGGGCGAGAGGGATGTCTCCGTTTGGTGAGTATAAATTTGTTCATTTCTCTTCCTTAGCGTGTTACTGCCACTGTCCATCTATAGACGGGAATCCGAAGAATGGTTTGCTGCGGTTATCTATTCCACCTTGCCAACAGTTTCATTCCAACATAATTATTCACTTTGACGCCCTTCATTTTTTTCCTGATGTTTGCTATTTTGTCGTCAAATCTGTCCAAATATATCTCTCCATATTCGCAGAGTTTTCATTTTACCCTTTTTCCCTCCAACTCTTCATAGAAATTCATTTTCATTGATTCTCCCCATACATTTGATCTTCATCATTATTTCATCTACATCTACATACTACCCCGCAAGCCGCCTCAATAGGCGTGTGGCGGGGGGTGTTAGGACACCAGCCGTTTACATATAAAAAGGAAACGCTGTAATGAAATTACGCCTAGCATTTATTATAGTCCCTTATTGTTCGGGGGAAAAACGAATTCCCATACCTATCCGTTCGGCAAAATATCTCTCTTAATTTATCGTTTCTGTCTGACCTGGAAATATAGTGGGGTTCTAATATGATGTTCTCCGTGTCGCTCTGAAATATATCTTTTCTCAATTGTTCAAGCAATCTAAGCCTAGCGCGCAGCCTCCGAGTCTCTAGCGGCTCCCAGCCTAATTCGTTTAACATCTGTGTAACGCTGTCTGTACGCCCGTAGCAGTTTTGACGAATCGCGCAGCTTTCCTTTGTATTTTATTATTTGGTAAAACACGCTGCAACTTATGTGGAAAGAAACGTGTGAATCAGTTATATTAATAATTATATTATTAATTATTAATATATATATTAAATATATTTTTAATATTATATTGGCATATTATTAATTAGAAATATTTAGCGTATGAAACACATGCATTTTCGCTCCTATTTGGAATGTTTCTCTTCGTTTTTACTTACTCAGCGTAATAAAGGAAATCTGGCGTGAAATCACTGCACACAAATTACTTATACCTATATCAATAGGCAAGTTTAGAAAATTGCTCGAAAACAAAAATATCTAGAACTTATTGTTACATGAAATGATTTATGGAAAAGAGCAATTATAGAATGGCATGTTCACAAAATCAGGTGAACTTTGGGTTTTTGCATACATTATCATTCTTTTAATTATTTTCACCACAAGTAAGGCGTTTTGAAGTATGCGAACTTCATTTGGAAAAAAAATTAGTATGAACCCAGTCATTGTAACTACCGAAGCGAAGAAGTAAACTACGTTCTATACGATAGAATCAAAACAAACTTTGTAAATTTTACAATCAATTTTATTCACTACGACCGGTTTCGACGCATAGGCGACATCTTCAGGTAAATTTCATATCAAGCACAGAGTATATATACATGAACTGGGGAGGTATGGGGGGGGGGGAAGGGAAGGGAAGGAAGGTATTGACAGGAGGGGAGGGGAAGGAAAGACAGTGGGAGAGGGTTTTGGTAGGAGGAAAGGTGGAGTATGTTTTGGAGGATGGCGGGGGGGCGGTTAAGGGAAGGGTTAGGGGGGGGGGAAGAAGAAGGAGCTGCATGGATGGACTTTGGGTAAGCAGTGTGCCTCACTGCAGGTGGGGGGGGGGGGGAAGGGAGGTGGGAAGGGTTGGGAATATGGAGAGGTAGCAATTAAGGACGTGTTTTGAAGGTATTGTAATGAATGATTGTAAAATTTACAAAGTTTGTTTTGATTCTATCAAAATGGAATTTTACAAAGTAACGCCTGAGAGTATCGAGTTCATACGTTCTATACGTTCATTTGTGACAGCTTGTCTCCAGTAGATTCTATCTTGAATTAGTTTCATATAATGAACATTAACGTAGACATTTTTGATCACGTCGTCATCTTCAGTGTAAATATCTTCACCCACAGAGAGTCTTCGTATTATTTCTTTGTTCCAGGGTGCCAATAAGAAAACTGCACGTTTAACTACTTCTAGTGCTGCCGGGTAGGCAGTTATTTCACCAATTAGTTGCGTAAATTTGATTGCAGGCACTAAAAATTAACGTAAAAATGTAGGCTAACGACATGGAAAAACGTAAATGTCAGTCAAGTAAGGCCGTACATCCGTCCATTTTAAGATACATAAAATGTCTCCTTTGGATTGACCGAGGGGGAAAATGGAAATAAACTAATCGATTTCATTTTCACTACGCTTGGAAGCAGCCCAATTTCTCATACGACACCATCCCTTTTCATTTGTTTACGTTTCTACATTATATCCTAATTAATTTATTTCTCTTCTGTAAATTTTTGTTTTTGTCTTGCTCCATTCTCCGTGTAATTTTAATTTTTCTGTACGTACCATTATGCAAATTGGCTCTTGAGAGTACATTTTCTTGTAGCTGTTTAATCTACCTAAAGAACTAGATTATCGTATTGCTTATTAAGGACTGGTTTCTCTGCTTCGCTGAGTATTTTTTCTAAGAAGTTGGAGTATATATATGTACATTAATATGAAAATAGCGTGCACCAATGCTTTTTATCCTAAAAGTTGCAAAACTTGCGGTGAGCTGGTATATTTATCGACTGGAATGCAAATGTTTTTAGAAAACATTTCATTTCATTAATATGTTTTTACTTGGCCATAGTATCTTTGTCATGTATGCTGTTTTTAAAACTGTCACTTACATGCTATAGAAAGTTCCTTTTTTGAACTTTTATAGTTTACAAGCCATAATTGAATTAGCATCAAGCATCCAAGCTCAGGCGGATATTTACAAGCAGCATCGCACGCTGCGTGCCTCTACTAAAATATGTAAGTAGTGTTTTTTTTTAATTTGTGCGGAATGTGATTAAGAATTGGACTAGGATGCTCAACATCATATTTTATGTAATTCATAGGTTTCTGTCATGTGACTTCATGCTTGACAGCCGGTATAAGTTGGGCTCCACACTTCATCATAAATAATTAGGTTGACCTCACGTTTGTTCTCGCTTGTGTGCAAGTGGAGTAATGTTCACTTAGCTAAATTTTGTACCTACATTTACTCTAGGGATCTTCCTGATATTATAAGTATTTCACTAGCTATAGTTTGCGTTCGGATATTCTCTGCCATTTATGAGTTCAATGAAATATTTTAAAAGAGGTATATGAGGTAGATTGAAGAACGTTACGAAGATACCAGTGCGGAAGTTGTACAATTGTGAATATTGATATTTGAGAGAAAAGATGAGCTCAGATTGGAGATAAAGTATATTCATACTACCCCTTGATACACCATGAGGGTGTTATAAAACCGTCCATAAGAAGGATAGGGAATAGGGAAAAGACGGAAGTGTATTGCGTATTAGCGGAGTGTCTTAGTCTGTGTAACCGTTGCAATAATTGTGCGAGGAGAGAATTTTATTACTCATCAGTTTTATATTGTATCTCTCCTATTTTGTCAGTTCTATCAGTTCTCAACATATGGTGAAGAGGGGGAAAAAATTATATCCTCCATGTTATCCTAAAATGCGCATGATCTGAATTTTTCAAGTACCGAATCTGAGCCGGGCGTTTAGCCATTGAGTCTCTTACAGCTCCCAAACTACTTAGTACTTCCTAACTTACTTACTTACTTAGTACTTAACATATCGATCTGCCGTGTAACCCTCTCTACACTCTCTATTCGCTCATAGCATTTTTAAGGAACCGTACGGGTTTCAATAAATTTTATATATTTCGTGAATAGAACATCTCTGTGCAGGTGCCCAAATGATCGTGGTTAACTCAAAATGACGGTAAATTGGGCCGAAATCGAATCATTAACTTTTTCATACCCCTAGTTTTTCCTGTCTCTTTTACGCAGTTCCGTAAATTTTCGTTTGAACTTAATGAGTTTCACTTGGGCATAGATTAGAGAATAATGGGACTTGCGGATACAGAGAAAGGCAAAATGATAAATTTCAAGGCTATATTTAAGAACATGGTTGTAGAAAATACCTAATAGTGATGAAAATTGACCGATAAAGAGGTTACAAAACTAAATGGCTGACAGAGAGATGAATGTTAGCTAAGTGTTGGAGGGGAAGGGAAATAATACAGAGTATTTGAAGTGTGATGTAATATGATAGGCATAGATAGCTTAAGGGGAGACTAAAATATTGCTTTACTAGATAGTTGTAGAAAGGATACTATAGGAGACGATCCTACGTAGAGGGTAGGCGCTATGCAGGGACTGTTCTAAGACGTACTGATATGATAAAGTATGTAAAATTGTATAAATATATTCGCATATACATCCATCCCATCACGCTATTTCCTATCAGGGTATAGTAGAAAAAGTTTTATTCTCAGTGATAGGCCTGTAAAGCTGACTCTACTGTAGATAAATGATTTGCTTCTTTCACGTCCATGCATTATTTCATGCACGGGCTCATGCTCTTAAGACTCTAAATACTCCTTTTCTTTAGAGCCATTCCACCATATTCATCCTGGACTTTCTAGGCCTACCCCTTATTTTCACACCATTCGCTGCGATTATAAATCATATCTCTCATAGATCTACTTCATTATTTGTTTCTCATACATTTTCTCTTCATGACCGTACCACCGAGCACTCCTCTTTCATAGATGTCCATTATCAAAGCGTCCATTCCACATGCTTGCACGACCCATTCATTCCTAATCCTATCATTTCTGCTTACCACAAGCACCTCTCAGATACCCCATTTCCATTAAGACTATTTGTGCCACCCTTGTGATTATCATGGCATACCCAATTTTCACTACCATGCAATAATGTGGGAGGGAGTATACTTTTGCATTCTGCAAATTTAGCTTCCATACTCAAACATTTATTCCTAAATTTTCTCCACAGACTAGCTGCGACTCTCCTTCAAGTATTTGCATGCATTTCAATCTTTTCATAAACCCTCTCATCCTTCTCAAACTGATTCAGTAAGTACTCATTCTACCCACTGATATGATATGCAAATCACTAACTCTCAACTGATATCAAGATAACAATATGGCTACGTTTTCTGGCGGTTAACTCTAACCGGATATCATCAAACAGGGCCTGAGCTATTTCTGTTTACAAAATGGTCAGAATAAATCATTCGTCCGCTGTGCCTACTCTAATCACCGTGTAGTTGACCCGTCTCATTGCATCAGTACTAAAAGGTATATTGAGTAATGCGCGGCAAAATTATATCAAGAGGATATATCTTGGACTACCGTATATGCACTCCTCTCTCGTTCCGTAGACACACGATAACACCCTGGACGGACAAAGACATTCTTCCATCGTCGTAAAAAAAACCCGTTCCCCTCAATTTGTAGGAGTAGCTAGGTACACACGGTATTGAGATTCAATGCACCGTGGATGTTTACCGAGAAGTCTTCTCTGTCTGTCTGTCTCCAGTCATGAAAACGGGACATGTTCGGAGCCAGACGGATTGGTGTGGGCAGTTAATGTAGTACTTTTCTCTTCTCCTCTTCCCGAAAATCCTTTCTTTATTTTAAAGGACGTGCAACTTCCTTCCCCTTTTCGGGCGGCTCTTGTCTCTCTCATTTACTCCCATTTTGACCTGCTCGCCTCCTTCCGTTGCCTCCAAACTAGCGGCATCTCGTGAGGGAAGGGAGAAATGACTCCGCTCCATGAAGAGATTCCTTTTTTCGGAAGCGAACTCGCTTCGAGATGGAACTTTTCCACGTCATTATCGTAAAAGGTTATCGCCCTCTCTCTCCATATCTGCTCTCCTTCATTCTTTTTAAAGCCTCGGACTGTCGTTCAACCCCTCCACGCTGCGTTCTTGAAGGCGTTGGGAAGCAAGAATAGACACCACACACACATACACATGCGACGCCGTTAGACATTTCTCATACTCCGCACATATCCAATCCTTCCCTTCCTTACCCCCTTTCATATGCTCTCAAATTTCTCCGACGCTCAATTTTCGTTTCACGGAAGGGAAGCGTCTTCAAAAAATATAAAAGATTGGGGCCTCTCGAGCATCCTGCGAAGGATGAGAATTTGCAAGCATGAGGTTAGAGTAGAGGCGACAAATTTTCCGTGCGAGCTATGTCTTCGGCGTCTAATGCAAGGAGGTAAACATTTTATTCCGTCAGAGGGACCGCATAATTCCACAGCAACCTCCTGATTGTCCTTGCGATCTTTATTTGAGTCAAGTCTTTATATGTTCGTGTGGCATACGTTGATTTGAGGATTCAATTTTCAGTGTTCCATTGTTTGCTATAATCAAGGCATAAAACATTTCGAAAGAATCCAACTTCACGCCTTATTTATAGGAGCATGAAAATAAGACAATGATTTATACTCAAGTTTTTTGAGAAGCGATTTAACGTGACACAAGATGTTAAACAGTTTGTGATTCATTATAATTTGTAGATCAATGACTAAGATAAAGTTATTTTTAATTAAATATGAAAGTAGTTTTTAAAGTATCAATTTTCCTTCATAAACTTGCTATTGATTTGTTATCATTAGCATTAAAAAGTGGGAAAGAAGGAAAGTATATGCATGAATACCTATTTACTTTATGTGGAAATACATTTTACCAAATCATCGTTAATTAATTAAAAATCTCTTAATGTCCTTTTTAAGGCGGTACTTACATGAAATGCCTTCCTGATGAGTATCCATCCTATATATTCAAGTATTTATATTATTTGATATTATTTTGTATGAGTGATCTTTTCCAAGGCTTTTTACATTACTTTGAGATAGAATCAAATGTTTTCACTTTCTCTGTTATGCCGTGATCGTAAATATCGTGGAATAAAATGTTTGTGAGGGAGTTTGATTTGGCCGGAATTCATCTTCGTAGTCTCCTCTGGTAAGATGTGTTAACTGTCACTAATGTTCCGGCCATTGCTCTTCTTAGTAAGGGATCTTTTCTTTAAAAGATTCCGAGGTTTGATGCATAATCTTTTAGCTGTCGACAAGGTGAGCGAGAGTCTCTTGTCGCCTATCCATACAAAACCGCCGAAATAACAAAATAATCTGGAGCCTCTTTAAGCGGATTTAGGAATCTTGATTGATAATAACAACAATTTTCTCTACTGATTCCACAATTTTGTCCTGTATTAGCATAGGACAGAACTTTGTAAAAGGTATTTGAATTTTATTTACATTTAATTTATATACGTTTATAAACTTCTATTACAGTTTTGTTAATCTATATTACTATGATATACGTTTGCAATCATGATGCATGTATCATCATTGCTGTTTTTATTTGTATATTACAGTTTTTTGTGCCTACTAGTTGTTTTTTTTACAATTAAATTATTTGTGCCACAAGAAAAGGCCGTAGGAAGAGATTTCAATAGAAAATTAATAATATAATATAAAATGGTTAAATTAAAATTGATGAAATTTGAGTCCCACGTAGTCATCATCTAGACTTGTTCCATGAGTTCCATGATTTAGCTGTATTACCAACAATACAAATTGCTGAGTAACTAATATAACAAACATGGTGAACCACATCGATTCTGATAAAGTTGTTTTTAATTGGCCATATTAATTCCTGGAATATTATAGATTAAAAATGGGAATATCACCTTACCTACTATGTCTGCCAAAACTGCCAAACTAAAAACTCTATCTTCATAAAAATAAAAATGTGAGTATCACTTTACCATGTCATCCAAATAGTGATTTTCCACATAAAACTAAAACTTAGTTTTATCATTACGGTATATATATATATATATATATATATATATATATATATATATATATATATATATATATATATATATATATATATATATATATAATGGTATGCACACACCACCATAATAACAAGCGCTAAAATATTAACTAATTACCACGATCATTTTGGAAATACATCAAGGTTAACGTCGCTGAAAGAATAAGGATTCTGAGGCATCTCTGACGATCACCCTTGTCGGTTGGCATCCTCTGCCAATCAACATCAAGAACACTCTCCTCTTTAATAAAACTTGAGTGCCGCCAACTTCAGTCTCATTTAACCAAATGAAAGTTTGACTGCCGCGCTCGTTTGGTTTTATCACATTATGCCCTAACGATCGTTCTCTGATTGGCCCTCGCAAAAAATTGCCGTGTAGGATCCCGACCCAAAGGAAAGGGGTGAATGCGGCAGTTAGTTGGGTAGCACCCTAACATATCCTGTGCCGTAATTTTCGATGCTCCCTTTTACTTCCGTCTCTTTAGAGTTCCGGGACACGAAAATGCGAGGAGATTGGTCGAAACGGGTCTATTGCGTGCGCATTGGTAAAATAAAACATGGTGGGCACGAATATTAAGTATGGGCGTATCGCTTACAATTTTGATATGATATGAAAACACTTCAGACTTTTGATATCAAAGGATTAGGAGTTTAACTAAGCAACCAAGGAAATAAACATAGTAAAATGAAATAACGTATCAACAAAGGATGAAAGAAAATTACATCCTGGTGATTTTTTCTCAGGTTTCCAACCGGGTCAGGAAGGTTGCTGCTGCCAACGTTTCAATGGCTAACTCCGCAATCTTCATCAGGGTTGATTTCTCTTTGCCAGTGATGGCGAAGATAGCTATGGAAGTGTTGGTATCGGCAACCTTCCGGACCGGGTTGGATACCCGAGAAAACTTACTAGAATCATTCTCCGGGAAAACACATAATATTTCGACAATTAGATTATAAAACTCCTTTTTATGGGACAAAACAATTACAAGGGAGAAGAATAAAATAACACATAAAAGTATCATCCAAAGTGCTACCACGCACGGAGTCGAAGCATAGGAAATGACAAAAAAGAATTGAAATAAACTAATTTCAACCGAAATGGACTCAGACGAAGTTGCAGAAGATCCAAACTTAAAAACGTCAGAAGTAAAACAATTAGAATAAATATGAATGTACCCTCCGACATAATATAGGATAGCTAGAAGAAAAAACTTTATGGTTTAGCCTCGTAAAAAGGAAGAACAACAAAAGATGGTCAAGATGAATTTTTGAATGAAACCCTCAAAGAGAAGAAAGTTAGGGGGAACAGGAAGATGTTGTATGAATGGTATTCACTAGGCAATTGCATCAAGAGGGTTGGATGAAAACATTTGCCTCAGGAGAATTAAATGGATACTATCGACGGCGAAGCAGCTCAGATATCATCTGCGGTAAACATCCGAGATATATGTAAAATAGCATTTGATATTAGTGAGAAATGATGCAAATCACCGATGCATGTGTTCCTTTCAATAGCACAACTTCGAGGAAGTGGGTTCAGTTCTATGAACGGCGTTAATCACCTTCATTCACTATATAAATATTAAGTGTCAGATATTATTGTCCCTTTGTTATTGTTTGTTCATATTTCCATTGCGTAATGCAAATGGAACCTGATTGGTTATTCATCTTCAATGATTGATGGATTAAGTTCTGGAGTTAGTCGGTTGGAACTCAATATTCGCAATTAGTGGCCGGGTGAAAGAGATATTGTCCAATCTCAAATTCATAATTGCTGTATAAATGAAAACATTTAATTTCGATGTATTAAATGATTGTTATTGATGATGATTGTTCCCTGGATTTAGCTTAATAATGCAAACCCTTAACGAATGTAAAGGGAAATAACATTGTTAAGTTAATCAGTGGAAAATTGAAAATGATTCATCGATATATTTTTTTACGTTTACGTTGAAAATAAATTAAGTAGGAGTGGTAGTCATGGAGTTGTATATCACCTGTAATGAATTAACTTTTGTAGATTTTTCACCTTCAGGTGAAAATTGGAAATTTGGAAAATTGGAAAAAACATTGGAAATCAAGTCATGTTGAATTATTCACTGTAATTTTGATAACATGGGTGAAATGCTTTCACATTTTACTTTTGAAAATCCTTGTGTGGCAACACCAAAAGCAAAATTACATTAAAATTGTTCGTACAAATTTTCGGTTTCGTACATGATGTTTTAATTCCATAATTTATCTTCAAACTTGAAATTTTGGGATGATGACGTAGTGTTATTAATTTGAGCTCTATACAAAACCGCAAACTGGTTAATGTACTCCGTTTGAGCTTCACATACTATTATTCTTTTATTTTAAAATATACAACGTTGTGAAACGTTTTTGGTAGATCGTTGCATGCGGACAAAATATTGTATCGGTGGAGTCTCTACTCAGGTAAAAGTTCATGGATCCAATGAAGTATGCGAGGATTGGTCTCATATATCGGACGCATAAAAAAGTGGAACAATTCTGTGGAGTTTCCTACGGGTGCCGAAATTTGCAAACAGAGACGCACCTGCGTCCGTCTTGCTCTTGGGCCTCTCTCAATACCGTGCACGCATGGAAATTTCTCATATCTCTTACTTTCACTCTCTCCCACCCTCTATAGAGTTCCCAGTCTAGGGAGCATCTCTCTCGTTTTCACCCCCGACCCCACCGGGGCAACATCCAAATGTATTTGCCCATTGACGTGCGACGTACACTTCACGCCATCTCGCAATCTCCATTTAGTCTTCCTTCCTGCATGACAGCGTTTACTTTTTTTCTCCTCCACGCCTGGCTCCCTGCACACGTATATATTTCCCTCTTACTCGTCCGGGGGAAAACATTTCCCCCTATTTCCCTTTTCTTATTCTTCCTATTTTTTATCTTTTCATCCTTCCCTTCTTACCGCGGAGAATGAGTGAGAGAGAGGGAAAGGAGGCACAAGGTCACCGCTCCCGTAACTCCAAAATCCTTTCTTCCTTTCCGCCTCTCTTTATAAAGACGCAGGAGTCCTCCACGACTTTCTCTTCGCCACTCCGCCGTCTCCTCCGTACTCTGCTTGCATCTAAAACCCTCCAATTTATTTTTTTTCGCTTCCTTCCCGAAAACATGCGGACCTCAATCTTACGCTCCGGCGCCCACGTGATGCGCTGCTGGCCGTTTATGCGCAGTATCGCGCTTAGTTCCCGTACTTTATAGGTTGCTTCCTTCCCTTTATGCCTCGCAACGCATTACTCCAGCAAAGCAAACACACTGTTTGCATAAGCGTTCATACTTAGGGATGTTTAAAAAATAAAACATTGTTTATAATTTCTACAAATAAGATAATATTTTCTTAGCTCAAAGTATTTTATTCGATTTATACTATCACGGTTTAAACGTTAAATTACCACATAAAATTCAAGAAGTAGGACCTCATTATAAAATACCAAAAGCATACCGATGCTTCTACACAAAAAGTCTTGTGAAACAATCTATTGAGAGAATCTCAAACATAAGTCTCCTGGTGAATTTGGAAGAATTTGTTTCCGTCTCCTGCAATGAGCCTCTACTAATGGATTATACTAGTTAAATCATTTTTTGGAAAATGCAAAATTTTATTTTATTAACTACAATGGTACTTATGCAAAACAAAAAAATTCAAACTTATATTGATGCAAAGGATACGTCGCGCTATCCCTTGCTTTATACTCTCATGGGCTGTATAGATTTGGATCCTTGTTAAAAAAATTATTTATAATTTAAAACATCAATACATGGATTCAATTATGAAAAAGTGTCAGCCATTTGTGCCCCTTATCTTTGAAGTATTTCCCTAAAATGGAAGTAGTTTTGCATGAGATGGGGTACAACTGTCCGATCAACAGAGGAATTATGAAAAAGAATGGCTTTTTTAATAACATCGCGTGATTAATGTAACTGTGTAGTTCTTACATTTTCTATTATATTTTTAAATTTATTTATCACTCACATTAATAATTTTTAAAAAACCTACAAAAAAATCTTCGGTTTGCGTTGGCATTTCAGCATACCTACAGTGCGGAATAAATCATGTTAAAGGCTCAAATATGAACTCCCATGTACACTCGAATGCAAGTTGAAAAATTTCTGTTTTTTTTTCTGGCCAGTAAAAACCTATTTTCAACTTATAAACGAGTCACGAAAGTCACTTATATTTTATTGGGGTCAATATTTCCGCGTATCGGCTACATAATACCATATATATAACTCATATACTTCGGGGAATAGTAGTAAAAATGCGTTATATTGTTGTGTCAAGTCTCGTATTAGGACCTTCGATATGCAATTGGCACTTCCACTTTGAGATAATAATGTATTCCACAAGGCTATTTGTATTGTACAAATATCGTATAACCAATCCGAAAGCACTAGGATTGCTCGATTAGCTACCGGTGACGCTGCATATATTTTCGTGAGTATACTGATGTACGATTTCCGTGAGTATACTTATTTACGATGTAACATAGAAAATTGTTTACATGCCATCAGAAGAAATAAATTTGAGAAAAATTCCATTGAATATTTTGATCATTGAGCTCAAAAATGAGTTGAAACGAAAACATGTTGACTTCTCGTCACGAAATCGGGTATCGCCTGGTTTCTATGCTTCCCAATGCATTACACATTCAAAGGGCCGACTGAAGTGGTTAAGACTCACCAATAGCCATCATAGTTTTCGACCACAGTAAAATCCATTGATAAAAGCTGGTTATTGAGGGTTTGGTCAGAAATAAGTAGACACTGTTGCCAACGTTTCGATTTATTTATAAATATTCATCAGGGCTATATAATGGAACATACCAATAATATACACTTCATAACAGGATTCAGTAGGCAAACCAACATGTCAATTATACAACAATAATTTTAAATACAGCAGCTATACCTGGGCAGGGATGATATTATGTGATGATGGTAAATACTATATACATAATAGTAGGGACTTCTTATATCCATTGAATAATTATCGACGGGAAAAAAGCAATTTGATTCATAATTACTAAGAAAGGACATAATGCATCATTATGGACGGGAAAAAAGCAATTTGGTCCATTATCACAAAGTAAGGATATGAGAAGTCCTTTAAAAGAAAAGATAGGAAAGGGTGGCGGTGTATAGATGCTGAGAGAAAGATGATGAAAGTAAGATGATAGCAAGAGAAACAAAAAAAGTTTTCTATCGTGTGGTTGTAGACGAATAGTTTCTTCCCGCGTAGGTCCATTGTCCCAGCACAAAGACCTACGTGGGATGAAAACAGAAAGACTTACAACTTCAAATTCATTAAGCCGCGGAAGCCTTCACATTAATGGAGGGTGATAGTGTAAATAATGTTTGGGGAAATAGAACCGGTATTTAGAGGTTGAATATTAGAGGAGGCAGTGATAGGTGAGATAATTTTGGATAATCGACGAATGGAGCTGAAAAGACTCCTCACTTAAATGAGATAAAAAGTTAAACAAAAATAGGGTCTGAATTAGGGGATGATAGAGGACATTGGTTGTTTTCACGTCCAGCGTGTCCATTGAAATGTTTTTGGATTTATTCCATTCAAATACATGTAAACAGGAGATTTATTGGAAGAAACTAGTGAACTATTATACATACCCTCCCAGTGATAACCTATCTCGCCACATCGGTATGTATTATATGTAGAAGTTATTAATTACTATAGCAAGTAGCACATTGAATTTAGAAAGATATAGGTACTTCTTGAATCCTTTTTCTTTTGGTGTTATCATTGATGTAATGTCATTTACTCATGGGCTAGGGGAAAACAGGCAAAACCCTAATGCAGCAAAGCAGACCATCGCTATAGCCATTGTTTAGCCAATGATATAGTAATACTATATAGTTACCTATTGCCAAAGCATGAATAAAATTAATGCCTTAGAATTTTGGGCATCGCTTAAATGGGTAGAACTTAAAATATGAGCTTGTACTGGCTAAGAATGTTTCAGAAGCATGATTTTATGCTAAACAACAGAAACAACATGGATACCATTTAAGTTGGTGAACATAAGAGATAAATAAATATATCACAGCAAATACTACTAGAGTCATCAAAAATTACATGAACAATCTCACAAGCTACGAAAAAATATGGTCTCATAAGAAGGAATTGAAGGTGGTCTTAGAAAAAATATTAATAGTAAGACAGCAGCTAGAGGAACCCTAAAAATTTCATGTACCCCAAAGCAAGACATGCTGAAGAAAGAAGTCCGCTACTGCGTAATGATACTTACTTGTCGCGAGTTCACTGTACGTGGCTGACAAGAAAAAGAGCTGAGCAGTCGGAGATATACGGTGACGCCCGGCTCTCGCACCTACTTCCATTAAAGCTGGGCTTTCTTGTTGCTACAAAGTTTTAAGTGGACTCTCCTTTTTAATGAAGTTGAAACAGCATCCAATGCAGTAAATGCTCCGGAAAACTTAATGCGGAGGACTTGTATCGTCCTTCTTGGCGTGAATTTGTGTTAGTGATGCGATGCAATAGGTCTCTGGAAACTTCTTTAATTTAATTTAAATTATCTTATATCATGTGCTAACATTAGCATTTAGGCCAGCTTTCGGGACATTTTTTTTCCTATTTTTCATGTATCTTGAGAAATAACGAATAATTACAAAGTTAATTTGGATTCTTATCCATCCTTAATTTTCAAGACGTATTTTCATTGGATAACGAAATGATTACATCACGTCCTTCAGGCTCTCAGTTAAACTGTTTATATCTATTCTGTGCATGGGATGTTTGATTCTTTTGATAATCTAAAGTAGATTCAAGGAAGCCTCCCAGATAAACAACAGTGGTAATATTTTTTTAATTTTGAGGATACCGGGACTAGCCGCGGTAGTTACCTTTACGGAGACACCAGGCACATAAGTGCGATATTCCACAGAGGAAAAATAATTCGCCTTGACCGGGATTCGAACCCGGATCCCTCGATTTCGCGCTGAGTGCTTTAAGCACTCGGCGCGGAAAGCACGCGGAGCGGAATAAGCACTCGGCGCGAAATCGAGGGATCCGGGTTCGAATCCCGGTCAAGGCGAATGATTTTTCCTCTGTGTAATATCGCAGTAATATTTTTTGTCATAAGTCAGAGTGAACTATATATTCGAGCTGAAAGCTGAGGAGTTAAGATGACGATATCGGTTCGGTTTACGTTTGTTTTCTTTGTTTTTTTCTGATTTCGGTGGATCTTATCTCCCTTTAATTAACCGGATTAATGGATATTAAGTATACATAATGAATTGATTAGGGCTGGACAGGAAGCGATGACGCCATGATGTATTTGCATTCTTAAGTGAGAAGCCGAGTAAGAGAATCTGAAGTGAGAAGTTAAGACCTTCGCCATTGGTGCTCACGTGTGCCGGGATCATAAAATAGAATATATTAGAATTTATTTCGAGAACCCAGTCCTTCGGACTATAGGTTCACAAAAAATTAAAAATTCACCATATAAAATACTAACACTTAAAAAAACCACTCTGTGCCCATGTAAAATTTTAATATACTCGTATATCCTTGATAAAGTACAACGATAACTGACTGTATTGAAATACATATGTATTTATATTTTTCATTGAGGATTTGACTCAAATGGATTGATGCTATAATAACATTTCCACTATTGGGTATGCCATTCGTTATATTAAAATACTTGTTTTCAGTGTTATTGACTATATTTTTTTAGTAAGTGAAATGGAAAAGGTTTATAAATTAATTCATACATTAACCAATTACAATTTTACTTCTTTGCAGAATTCTGTACTAATATTCTCCTAGGATATGCAAGTCTTCAAGTACGAGATTCATGTGCAGGCATGAGACATATATTTCAAGATTGATTTTTTTATGCTGTCATTGGTAAATACGCAGGGCTCCCCATCTTCCGGGGTTCATTGATGCAGAGGTCAATGGAACGTGGGGAGAGGGGGGGGGGGGGAAACGGACAAAAACGACGGAACCGAACTCATTTCCAAGTTTGCGAAAGTCAATTCCGCACCCCGCGTCTCCTTTAAAGGGTGGGAGGAGTAAAACCATCTTGTTCTCAGAGCTACAGTTTTTCCTCCCTTTCTGCTGCGCCCTCCCCGAAAACTTCTTTTAAGTCATCTCCACTCCCACCGTCAATTCTTACCTCAAGCCATCAAATGGAAACTCCCCCTATCTTTTTCCCACCAATTCTTTTATACCGCCATTTTCTTGTCCTCCGCACAATATCCTTCCAGGGTCCTTTCGTCGTCTTCTCTTACCCTTATGTCTTCTCGTCTTTCGTTTGAGGAGAACCATCACTACCTATCCAATACCCCCAGCTCCTTGGCCCACCTTTCTTTTCTCCCCTTCCCTCCTTTTGTGCCCATCCCACCTCGTGTTCTGGGCGACGCCCACTTTTCCCGCCCAGCTTTCGCACGGCCCATTTGACGCTTATGTCAAATGCCCCGCCCCGCCCCTCTCGCTTTCTGGTCGACCCCATCTAACTGTCCCCATTCCCCGAGGGGTATAGCGCCGCTATCTTTGTCGCTTGTCCCCTATTCCCCGACCTCCATTCAAACCAACTCTCTTTCTCCTCGTCTTCTTTCCTCTTACCTCCTCTCCTTCGATGGCCCTTCCATACACCCCTTCCTCCCTCTCGTCTTCTTCCCTCCACTTACTCATCTATTCTGTCTCGAAGCCATCTTAGCGGCCTTATTCCAGCTCAGGCAGGCTATCCTTTCCTTCCTCTCTCGACCGTCCTCAACCCTTCCTCATCGTCCTACCTTCTCCAATATAACCGCCCTTAGCTGGGATCATCTTGTCCTTAACCCGGCCCTCTCTTCCCTCTTTCCCCTGTGCCTCCCCACTGTTCGAACTCCTTTCTCGCTCCGTTCTTTTTCAAACCCTTTGGTCTCCACTGACAATGAGATCACCGCAGCAGTGGCGGTTAATTCCAAGTAGTCTGAGCTGACCAGGGTTGGGTTCTTAAATGTGTTAACTTCATTACAAATAGGGAAGTGGATAATGAAACCCAAACGTGCATGAATTATTTTTGATACGGCTTTTAAATTTCGTGGACCTTTGTAGATTTAATCGTTGAATGTAATTTGTGAAAATAGTTTGAGTGATAAATATTTTATAAGTACGCCTGTTAAATTCTTGCAAAATATTTTACTATCAATGTGCAAAAGTATTGATTATATACCATTATTCTTACAGTCATCCATTCTATGAGGAAAAGACTGGTAGGAACCGAGGCAATGTTTTTTTAAAAAAGAACTATTGCCTGTTAACACCAATTAAGAAATGGGACGATCAGCAGTTACAAAATTTGTCATTTAAAGAAAAGGATCAGAATGTATTTGAAGTATTTTGAGGTGTAGGTTTATCGTAGGATGAAAATACACGAGCGCACAGATAGAGGGGTCATGGAGGATATGTCCCTGGAATATAGGAAGGAAGACGTGTAGACTTCGAGGGAGATTGAGGTTTGCAATGTAGGGAATGGTAAAGGGTGATAGGATGTTGAAGACCATGATAGGAAGGAGACTGCTCGTTTGGAGAGGGAAAGAGACGTATAGAATAGGCACATGAATGACATGAAGGGTTCAAGGAGATATCAAGGAAGACATGTTTCACAGCATTACGTATTTGTGGCCTTATTTAAATTCTTTCATCGACTTACCTGATGTCCTCTTAAAAGATACGAGATAATGCTTCGGGAACTTGCTTAATGAAACCGTGTGTCTCTAGCTGCAATATAATGTGGTCTACAGATAAAATAAATGCCTGTATGCAAGAGACTCGGTGATTAATCTCTATACAATAGTGATGGCATCATTGTCCACTGAAAATAGTGCTCTACTAAACTTTAGCACACTATTTTGAACTATTCTATTAAACTATTCCGTATCGCGTTGGTTGTCTACATGTAGGGTAGCACACGTGGTGCTAATTTTTTTTTTACAGAAACAGGTAGGATTCAATAAGGTATTGTTATCCACCTTGAAGGTAAAGAACATTTAAAGTTAAGGAATTTCGTTGAAGTTTCTCTTTTTGGTCAATTTATATTCCTGAGGGAAGGTATTTGTACCGCTATATTTTTAAAGCTACTGTGCTTATTCAAGCTAGATTTTATTTTTGCTTTTCTTCAAGCCGAACTTTTAATGCAAATTACACTCACTATGCCATGCAGTAGTAAGACTCTCCTAGGAAGAGGATGCATTGAGTATTTATTAAATCATCCCATAAAAGGCCTAACCTTAATTTCAAATCTCACCTAAAATTTCATCCTCCTGCTAAGTACCGTCCCCTTCGACTTTTGTTGCTCACTGCTTCCCTATTTAGGACATATCCGAAATAGTATATGATGGAAGTACCTAATACGGTATTTTCTCAATCTCTGCTTTCATCTTTTTAGCCATTCAATTATAAAGCAATTTAAGTCACTAGCATATTTTCTACAGCGGAATTTTTAACTTCTAATTGAGGAAATAACATTTTTTAAATTTAATAAGTTCAGTGGTTTCTTTATTCGTTTCCACGATATTTCTCTTTTTTCGTTACCACGATATTTTTCTTCGAAGAAAATGGATCTTCGAGCACTTGAGTTTTTGTTCAAATCGAACCATTAACATTCAAGGATTCGCATAGTCCACGTAAGTGAGAGGTTCATTTCAAATCGTTCGCTCGATCTCTATTAAACAAGTTTAACAGGAAAAATTGACAGCGTGCAAGCAAATATTTGAATATAATTCGATCCCCATAACGGATCTTACTAAACAATTCCCTCTTATCTTTTTTCGTCCTATATCGTAGCTGGTGACCTAACAAACGTCACCGCAAACCCACGAGGAGTCTTGGGAGGTTATATGCAAATGCAATACGGGAATTCTCTTGTGTCATCGTCCTCATGGAATAATATGCTAGTCCTCCCATCACTCACCGCAACCCACTTTTAGACGATTTCTATGCGACCGCGGATTTCGTAAACCACAATTCTGGAACGATATGAGTGAGCATGATTGAATTCAGAGCTGATTTATTCTGAGGGTTAGCGGCAGTCGGGAGCCATGTGCATGCCAGGTTCAGGGAGGAACTCTTAAATTTGGCCTGAAGTGGTGGCCGTGGCGGACTCTTAACATGTCTACTCGCTTCCATGAGAACCCTCCATAGCAACCTCTCCCTCTATCTTGGGGTCTCAGCATCCCTGAGAGAAATCTTAAAGATCTTTTTCCGCTTCCCTTACGCTCGTGCGTATAATTTTCCTCTTCCAATTCCGTCTTTTGCGCGGGTTTTCTTCTCCACTCAAGTGATGGCTTAGAGTGTGCCTCTTCCCTTTCGATTGGTCCATCACCATACCCAAACGGAGTACATAAGCACATGTACTCACACCCCTCCACTCTCTTTCTCCCCTACTTTCCCCTTCAATAAATTCTTCTTCCCATTCCAAATCCATACTTCCTTTAACCCACTTTCACTCTGACTCCCCTCGATTTAACCCTCCGAAATCTTCTCCTGCCCTGATTATTATTTTTTTTCTTTCCTGTCGCAAACTTGCCTCCATATCTTATATTTTTCTTCCAGTCGGCGGACTTTCCTTATATGCCTTTCCACTCATTGGATCTTTAAGTAATGGTCCCGCTGGCCCGTGCTCGAATCTAGATGCTATACTCTTATGTATACATTCACAATTTTGTCATTGCGTCCAATTCGATCGCCATAATTTTATCTTGTTTTTGCTGTATAACAGAGTAAAGTTTTGAGGTGAAATTGGTGAGGTTGGGGATTGCGAGGCCACGGGTTTTGGCTAAGTCTACCGACAATTTCAATTTGTATTGCAAGTATCGTCGCTTGAGTATTTAGTGGTAACGACTGAGGAAAACCACTTTCTGTGAAAAAATGGTATGTTTAATATATCGGTGATATTAGTGTCTTAAGTTATGCATTATACCTATTTATGAAAGAAAAATAGGGAACGCTTTTGGGAGCGAAAGTAAAGGTTGTCTATCGTTAAGAAAAATTATCCTAAAAACCATGGTTACAGCGCGGAAGTTGCCAATTAAAGGCAATATGGAATCACGTGCATTCAATGTGCATTTTCCTTAGGTTCAATTGTAGTTCTCTTATCAGCATACGTATTCATAAATTATCATGCTATCGTTGCTGCCTTTTAAGTATTACCATGGTAATTCGGCCTTATTCACTGAATAGCACATCCTCTCAATTTCACCGGTATTGCGTTCAATTGCTACAGTTTTATTCTTCTGCAGTTTTGTGACTTTTGGGTCAAATATTGCCATCTGTAATCAATGTTCGTCACATTATGATATCTAACATATTAAGAAGGCTTACTCTTACTCCCATCTATATCTTAGGCGATATTTAGCCGCATCAACAAATCCCCTCCACCTGGACCGATCTTCTGCCTGTCTTTCTGTTCCTCCGATATTTTACATATTCGTCCTCACTTGGTTCCACCATCTTAGACATGGTCTTCCTTCCGGAACCCCATGTAGGACCTCCTTCAGCAGACATCCCACCTCTTTCCTTAGAATATGTCCAGCCCACCTGATTCTTCTGGACGTTATCTTACTTGTTATCTCTGGATGTTTATATAGGTTCCTGATTTCTATATTGCGTTTATATCTCCATTGTCCTCCTTCGTATGTGAGCCCACATATTTCCCGCAATATCTTATTCTCGAATACTATAAGTTTTTTCTCATCCTTCTTTGACAGCCTCCATGTTTTGGATCCGTAGAGTAGTACTGGGGATAATATTGTTTTTTAAACTGTAATTTTTGTTTTGTGTGACAGGGATTTAGAAGATAGAATCCGATTGCTTGCATGTAGACATCTGTTGGCGAGTTTTAACCTGTTTTGTATTTCTAGCTCTCCGTACTGTCATTTGTTAAAATTTCTCCTAAATATTTAAAATGGTCTACTTTTTCAAACTCTTGCCCATCTATTTGCAGGGGACCTGTATATCCATTTTGGCGTCTTGAGAATTGAATGTATTTAGTTTTTGTATCATTTATCTTCAGTCCTTTTTTTTTCGTTTCTTTCATAAATACATTTGTCAACATTGTTAAATCTTCTTCACATTCTGCGAATATCGCTACGTCGCACAGTGGGCTGAAATCGATAAAAACTGGCCAAAAGTCAAAAAGTGATTTTTTCAAGCCAGGAAGCTGAAACTTTGTTTAAATATTTTCAAAAGGCCTGTGCATGCGATGACGCAAAGCATTTTTCTTAGTACTCAACAGTAATCAATTTAA
The DNA here is from genome assembly GCA_963573305.1 of Pyrrhosoma nymphula. NCBI lineage: Eukaryota > Metazoa > Arthropoda > Insecta > Odonata > Coenagrionidae > Pyrrhosoma > Pyrrhosoma nymphula. The sequence goes on from OY754337.1 coordinate 94,260,942, forward strand.
ATGAGGCCAAAGTTAAACAAAAATATCCGCAAACAACCCAGAATAAGGCTCCGCGGTGCCAATAAACGACCCTTCGCCGTACGCTCAACCGCAGTGCAGGGGGCGGGGGAGTTGCAGCCGTGTGACACCAGCTTTGGGTTGGTGGCCTCAAAGAGACAATAATTCTGTGTGGTATGCATTCTGTCTCCGTTAAAAGTGTACGTATTCGCCAGTAGGCGATGTCAAGTTGCTAAAAAGCGATGAAAACAGTCTTTCAGTACCTCCTAAACCTTTACCCCATGTGACAAAATACGTAATTTTTTCCGCGATTTCTCCATAATATAATACATGGAGGCTCTTTTCAATGTCTGTGTCTCTAAAATCTCCATAGTGGAGTGGATGCGGCTACAATCCATTCCACACACTTGCGGCGCCACCTTACTTCCTCCCCGTTGCAGGCGGGTAGGACTAGACTCGACCGCGCGATCGAAAAACTGATGTGAAATTCGGGGTCGCAAACGGTCGCAGCATAACTCATCGGATTTGCACTGTAGAAGCTTTGTAGAGTTTCCCCATATAAGTTACTTCGCGATGCTCGGCGATGAAAATAACTATTTCTCTACATATATTTAAAAAAATGACTAAAAATGAAGGTCCGCCATTTTGTATGGGTACTACTATTGCTTCCTGCCAATCAACTGGCATCGCTTCCTTTTCCCATATTTTCAATATTATTCCCTATAGTCTATCAATTATAATGTCACCTCCTTTTTTAAATAATTATGATGTGATTTCTACTTTTCCTGAAGCTTCGTTGCCTTTTAGGAATTTAACAGCATCTTTGACTTCTCTGTTGGGAGGTTCCACATTAGGTTGAAAATGACAATAGTTGGCCTGTTCGCCTTGGTTTAGTGAGATACCTACTTTTTCAACGCTTAGAAATTAAGAGAAATACGCCATCTTTCCATTATCTTTTGACTTTCTGTTAATAGCCGTCCTTGGTTCTTCACCCCATAAGGGGATTGGAATGTATCCTTTCTTAGAAAACCCTATTTTTCTATAATATTCTTTTGCATTGTTTGCTGTGTTTTCTTCTTCTTCCTTGTTCAGTTTAATAGTTCAACTATTTATACACAATCGTTTTTTCTTCCTTAGCAGCTTATTTGTTTCTCGTTTAATCTTATTATAACTTTCCTTAGCATCCACGCTATTTCTGTTATTCCAAGCATTTTTCTCTTTAATCTGTACTTCTATCATTCGTTTACATTCGTGATGAAACCAGGGTTTTTTTGTTAATTTTCTTCTTCTTGCCACACACGCCCTACGCTACTTCCAAGATGGTTACTATTACGTTTGGAAATTATTATCTATATTTTCATCCTTTTCTTCCCTTCCTTCCAGAATATGAAATCTATCCTGAAGCTCGAGCTTAAATTTCCCAGCCACACCGTGGTCTGCGAGTTTTTCTGTATCAATTCTTCTATTCCCAATGCCCTCCTTCCTTTTCTGAGTTGCTATTATTTACATCACTTTAACTAAAAATAGAGTGTTCTGTGTCACATCCTGCTCCTCTAACACTTTTAACATCTGTTATGTTACTTTTGTGTCGCTGATCCACTAAAACATGGTCATTTTGGTTTTTAGTTCCTCCGTTCGGGGATATCTATGTGTATTTATGAATATCCTTTCTAGGGAACATAGTACTTGCAATTATCAAGTCGCTTGCCTGCGCAAAACTTGCCAGTTGGAATCCATTGTCCTTTGACTCCTGGTGTAAGCTTTCATTTCCCACCGCTAATTTCCTCTCTACCTACTTTGGCATTTGCATCTCCCATAATAATTTTCATGTCATATCTTGGTAAATTCGCCACATTTTCCTCAAAAGTTTGGTAAAAATTGTCCTTTACATCATTATCTACATACTCTGTTGGTGCGTAAAAGCTGACTAGAGATATATTTTATAAACTATCCTTTTAATCTTATATTGCACATTCTATTACATTTAGCTTCAAACTGTATAACAGATTCTGCGATTTTATAATTTACAGCGAAACCATATCCGATCAAAGTATATATTTTCTTCACATCCACTATAATAAATTATATATTTCATATTTTTTATTCTCCCTGCATATGAACAGCTTAACCAGACCTACATAAAACGGGTCAACCAGACAAAATACAAGAAATCTTAATGTGAAATCATTCTGTTTTATACAAGTATTAATGCATGTTATGATGGTCGTTTTTATGGATCAATATCTGTTTTTGTATGATTGATAAAACATCTGCAATGAGCGGAAGTCAAATCAGTTGAGATTACCAAGGAAATCCTTCCTTGGAGTGCTTTGTAAGTTACTTTAACAAACAATTTTAATAAATTATATATTTTATATGCAAAAAATCCATATAAAATAAGTTTTGTTGATAAACGTAAGTTAATGCGAATGGATATCAATTTGTAAGGGCCAAAAATAATTAACTCTTTCCTGATCTTTTAAGAGGGTTATTCTCGAACCAGATATAATTGATTACCTATTGAAAATATTTCGAAATAGTTGCCTTCCTTGTTCGGGAATCGAACCATTCCTCAATGGCATATCCAGCAAATGTGCAGAACTCAATCTGCTCAAAACTTTTATCGCATAGTACATTAACATACTTTTAATTTCAAACGTTACATCGAAGTATTGGAAAATATTTCTCATTGAAAATATTTTTTTTCCTTTCGCTTGCGCCTTCTATCTTGTATTACGATTACATTCGGAAATGGGAATAGTCGTAGGATAACCCCTATCAGGAGATATCATGATGTAGACAATGGTCGTCCTTACCTCTTTGTGACTACAGCTAAGAACGAGTTCAATGAAGCTCAGGGATCTTATATATGGGTTTTCCTCCGTTTCTATGTGCTTATGTGCTAGTGAGCGAAAACAAGTTAGTCTTCGGAAAACTAATCTTTCGCCAGCTTCATCTGAGGCTTAGAGAACGTCCACAAACACCTTCTACGCCTAACTATTCTCCTGCAGTAACCTACTCTCCCGGTTTTATTTTAGAGTTAGTTCTTTCCCAGTCTGTTGCATTCTTCTTTCTCTCTTCTCTCCTCGGATTCTTTCTACACCAACTGGAACTTACTGTTAAACAGCTAACTGCTGAACGGACAGGCTTTAACATTCATTTTTTTACGAAAGATTAGAGACCATAATGGCTACCACTAAATAATGTATTATATTGAGCGATAGGTTGGCTGGAAACTAGGTACACTAGAACCTATTTTATTCATGTACTACCTATACTTACAACATGTTTCGCATGACACCTACACTTTTGGGATATGTGTTCTGTGTGTGTATGTAATAGCATAATATCCCCACTTGTGTCACACATTTCAAGCTTTGAGTATGAGGTATCTTATTGTGAAAACTCGGCCACTGCCTTGAGCTAGGTAAGCTTTAAGGTGGCTTTTAGGGTACTGTGCTGGTTAAATTCTGATTTTTTATTTCAATTCACAAAGATATCCTTTTTAGCTTCTCGAATTGTCAGTAGCTGCCTTTTAATTTCCTATAAAACGGTAGCGGTTTATTAAATAAGTTATTTCAATTCCAAAGAAGAACATGATTTATCGCACATTCACATCACTTATCACAAAGAGTTATTACTTAATGGTAAATTATATAATTTATCAACACATTTTGAGCAGCTTACTAAATATTATTTTTACTCAGTAGTAACTTTTCTTATTTCTTCACCTCTAACTTAAAACGGATATATGTATTCAAGCAAGTGGTTGAGTAATATCGAAAATAGTTTTCAGTTATCTATTTCCATTTTAGGTTGCTAAAACATAAGCTTTAATACTTACCGATGATATTTTTTAATTTACTTTATTTGTCAAAATTAATTTTTACTTTTCAATACTTAATTATATATTTGCTATAATATTAATTTCGAGGGTTCGATTTGGTGCGAATCCGTGAAGCACTTATAACGTAGCGGATATACGCAAATGTGAACTACGAAATGAAAATAATGGCCATAAAACTACAATAGTTACAGTAAATTCCACAACAACACTTCTTTCCACACGATTCAGCTCCATTGTCTTTCAAAGCCCAACATTTTCAACTTTATTTTGTTGTTTATCCTAACAACCTTTCGGGTTTCAGCAGCAATCTGATTAATCGTTAAACTGTTATTCAATCCCTAGTTTGTTACGGCATATATTTTTAATAACTGAAACATATGATAGGACAGCATTTATTTAAAATCACAATAGTCTCATGGTGAAGCATAAAGTAAACTTTCGATGTAGGAACACAACTACAACACTTTGTACGACTACCCGTTCTACCCCGTCCAGTCTCACTCCTCACGACGATACCCTCGTTACGTGGGGTGGTGCGCCAAGGTCCCTTTCTCCCACCCACAAATTTCACCCTCTCTCCTATCCCTCCACCTTGTCCTCCAACGAAAACTCCTTTTCGCAAGGACCTTCGTCGGGGGTGGGGTACACCGAGAGAACAGTGAGGGAGGCTGGGAGCAAGAGAGTCTCCGCCTTTACTCACCGGAGCATGTTTTAAGGCGACGCTCTAAACTTGGTTGGAAGTTTCTCCTGCTTACGAAAAGGTGATGGTGGTGGTAGTGTTGAGGAGTGCGGGCGGGAGTGGATTTCGGGGGAATGGGTATTGCCCGCTCGAGCTGTTATGGTTCGAGACCGTAAAATAAGCGGGGAAGGAGGGTTGGCAGGGGTCTTGCTGCGTTCGGGAGATGAGTACGGGAAAGTGGGTAGTGCGCTAAGGGTACAGGGTTGGAGAACAGACCTTGGAGATATATACATATATATAGAGAGAGTAGGGTTTGATTGAAGTTCGTCTCAGCCTTTCGCTTAGGTGCCACCGAGCTTAGGGGGACGGAAAGGAACTTCTTGGGCGTGAGGGGGCGGAATCTTAGGAGGGAGAGGTTCTTCCCCCGGCTCCTGGGGATTGGACGGTTGAAGGCGGTTTCGCGACAACTCCCGAAGTGTGTCCCCGGGACGATTGTTGCGCCGTCAGCTTCCCTTGGCTGGGACCCTTTTCACTCCAGGGCTCGGTTAGACTTTCTGCGCCCGTCCGAAACCATTTGGGTGGTCCCCATTTAAATGCGTTGAAGGTGAGAGCCATAATTCTCTTGGAACGCGGATTAAGCGATTTTGTCAAGCGATCCTAAGATTTGTTTTGGAATATAGCGTAACATAATGTCGGCGCAGATATAACGAAATCTTCATGATTTATTTATTTATTACACTGATACTGCAATTAGACATTGTCTGGTGGCAATATATCATTAGTTTCGGTTGAAACAAAATTAATAACAAGGTTTAAAAAATACATATACCTACATACAACATCAAACACTCCTCTTGTTTTTTATGAGTAACAATTTTTTAAATTTTTTTAAAATTTAAGCCTCGTGTTGAAAAGAATACCATAGGTGATTTTAAAACTGGGCACAAAACGTCTTAGCTTTTTTAATTCCCATTTTATCCCTCAAAATATGTTAAGGAATATATGTTTAACCTAGTTTTGGGCAGTAAAATGAATTTTAAATCATCATAACTTAAACTGGTACTATTGTTCTCTTTGGAGAACCACGACTATGTGAAATTCCCATAAAAACCACTTCAGTTTAATCTCTGTCCGAATCTTAATTCTGGTCAATTACTATTGTGAATGAATAAATCATTGGCCAGAATTTTGAAACGAGATATGGAAAAAAATGCTTTTTGTCAACTAAACATAATTGCGAAACACCTTGCTTTGTAATACGACCATTTTTTTGTTTCCGACCTCAGAAATTTTCACGCATACGAGATATGTGTAGACCGGCCTCTTAAACGTGCTGAATATATTATCGGTCTTTCTTAAAGATTTTGAATAAATATTTATGGCCGGAGAATCTTATTTACCTGCGTAAGTGTGCCATCACAGACCAGGCCGTTTTAGATTTGTGTGAAATCAAGCACATTTATTGTGCAAGTCAAGATTTATATTATGATGAAAATACTCAATTAATGAATTAGAAATAAATTATTTGTGAAAATAGTCTTTGAAAATTCGTCCGAAGCTCTATAGCATTTTGGAAATGGCATTGATTTCGAGCTATTTTGCTCTACATGTAATTTTAGTACCATTAAGGAGACACATTAAGCATACATAATTTAGAACAAACTTAGAATGGGAAAATTAAGAGTGCGTGTGCCCTTATGTTATACCCTTTGAATTTTTTTTTCGAGATCAGCTTCCTATTAATTTTAAATATAACTCCTGCATCAACGATAATTTCTGGATTTCAATTTGGTATATTTAGTTTATAACCAAGCTTATTATTTTTGTACTGTCTGTGATCCTTGAAAAAAATCTGGTGTCGTTAATTTAAGGCTTCTTTAAGCAAGGCAAGACTATTTGGGAATGATCACCGATACTTCTACTTTTTAGTATGGAAAATTAAGTTTATATGCATATATGCACCTGTTATTAATTAAAAATAACTTATAGCACATTGTTGTGCACTAAAATGTGTTCTTAAGGAGTCTCATGATACAATTTTGAGATTTAACCGAACAGAAAAAGGCTAGTTACAAGAAAAAAGGCAATGCGATAGCTTCACATGGATTTCAACATTTAATACAGTGAAAGATATCTCAATGCATTGCATATGCTGCCATATCCTTGGGCTTCTTCTTCAAGGCGTCTTAACTATTCATCATATCATTTACACTCTCACCTCAGGCCGCGGAATTAAGACTGCCATTTCATTCTATTGAATTCGTTTTTAATGGCTCTCTGAATACTTAGTTGAGGTTCACTTATTAAGTTCTCATCAGTATATTAAACAAATTGTTTCATCTTCAACTCAAGTTTTTGATGGCCCTTAGTTTTGACCATTTTTACTCCCTTGGCATAATATTTCTAATACCTCAAAATCCAGTATTATTGTAGTATTTATCTATGAAATCATGTGCATTATTTAAATGTGCTTAAAATTATGCTTAAAAGTTACTTTCTGCGACATTTCGTTTCAGAGGGTTTATTTTTATAAATAGCAAACGTACGAGCAGAGTCGAATATTAGGGTGTAAGTGAGTTGTTTTATTCCTTTTATTCCTACTGCTGGGAACTATCATACGTAATTTTAGTTGTGTCAATTATATGCTATTTATCTACGAGCACCCAAAGAGCGTTTTACACGGAGAGAAAGGAGACCAGCCATAGAGAAGTATAGAAAAAGGGAAAAGGATTTACAAAAGGGAAGTGAAATATCCTTTTGCGAATTAGTGTGTCACTATTTCTTAGTTGAATTCATGACGGTGCTTGGCAAGAAGGTTATTTCAACTACCTTTCTACAGGAGCATCTCTCTAAATTTGTGATACTTTAAGCCTTAAACATATGATGAAAGTCTAATATAATATCCTCCAAGCCACCGTGAAACTCAAGTGACCTGCAATTTCAAAGCAATTCTAGTCTTGTGTGAAGCTTCAGTCTGTTACGGGTCCCAGCGTAGTTATTACATTAGCTGCTTTACACTCTAGGCACCCTCAGCAGTTTTCAACAAAGCATGTGGCTTTGTATCTTATTCATTTTTTGTATAAAGTCTTACTATGCGGAGTACCAAATTTATGGAGTATGCTGTAAAATCGCTCTAATAAGAACGATGTAAAAGCTCTCTCGCTTTTTCCGCAATAATCATGCGATTATCAGCTTTTTTCAAGAGAGGAAGAGGTTTGGGAAGTTTCTGCATCCTCGTTTCTACGGCGCTCCTCTGCCTTCATAGAAGACAAGACCCCGGAGAACTTTTCACTTGTCAGAGATAGCAAAACCAGTTCAACGGGAACTCTCACTTATACGTTAAAATCAATTCGCGAATGCTTTTTAGTTAACATGCCACAATAATGTGTTTAAGATGCAGTGCCTTAGCCACATCTTTTCCGGAGTGTGATTTATTTAAACTGTAGCTCTTTTTGATTGAATTAGAAGCTAAGTTAGTGTAAGGCCAGAAGTTAATTTGTTAATTAATTAAGGTAGTCGTGAGGGTTTTTTCTTTTTTTTTGCCTCCCGTCTTACAGTCACAATATCTGCATTAGTTTTCAAAACCTTTGTGGCTTCACTTATTATCTAGCCTTATATATATATATTTTGAACCTGAAAATATATTCATGAAAAATATCTCTGAATTAATTACACTCAAGTGAAAATATATTATCCTGTTTTTCAGTCATTAATGATATGAAGGTCAAGACGAAAACGAATTCCCAAAACTTTGCTTCCTTATCGGCCTCATTTAGCCTCTTTTCCTTATACTGTTTTCCTTCACCTACCCTGAGAAGAAGACAAAATCTTCAACTTAATTTCGTTACAAATGATCACCATCTATTATCGAGTACCAAGTTAAATGCGCGCTGACAGGTTTCCTTCCGCGGCTAAATTCCCCTCGACAGCGAAGTTGGGAAATTATTTCTCCATTGGCTCCATTGTACTCTATTATCATTGCGTGATTCCCTAGAGATAACTATAATATACCAATTCATTTTTTGGTGCTTGGATATCACTTACTGGTGACGCATCGGCTCTACAACAGTCAAAGCGAAAGGCAGTGTTCGGATATGTTATGGCGCCATGAGCCAGTAAATGCGACGTAAAATGTCCAAAGAGTGTTTGTTAATTCATGTGTAAGGAGCTGATTTTCCAACTGACGTTTCTGTCTCCTTATGTTAGGCATGGTATCCATCGTGAAAGATGGAAAAGGCATTAAAGAGAGAAAAACTGAGTGAAACCATTTCGTAGCATAGCGTAGTGTGCATCATAAACTTGGCCGCTGCGGATTAACAAAGACCTTTTTAGTAGTGACGAATTTGGTGACACTCGTCTGTGAAGATCATGACTAAAGGGAGAGGAGATCATGCAAGAGAGATGGGATAGAGGGGCCGAGTCTTCCACCAGAGGTTCCTCAGAGAGTCCTTTGGTAGCTTTGTTTGCTCACAATTTCCTTTGTTGAGTACCATCAAGGTTTACTTTACCTTTAACAACAGGCTCTTTGAGTTTGTGTGTCGAGAAAGAAGGCAAAATTATTCTTGTTAGCGAGGAAAACGAATGAGAAAGTGTTATGCCTGGCAGGTCAGTCAAGCAAACTATTAAAACAATGAGAACAAAGAGGCGAAACAGGATTGAGGGTAAACCACATGATGTAGAGGATGACAGAGAAAATAATGTTTCGTAAGCATGGGAGATAGAGTGAAAGAATAGTATTGTTGGACGTTTTGAATGGAGATAAAAAGTATGAAGGTTTTACAACGGATTTAGGCAAGATTCTCCATGTACCTTACATTTATTTAGTAGAATGTCTATAATGATAGCGATAAATATTATAATATCATGTTATTTATTATTTCAAATACTTATTGTTTTTTTAATTTTTCTATGATGTACAAGTCCCTTAAAAACGCTTTTTAATTCAAATGATTGTGTTTCACAAATTGACGACGTGAATATTTTGAATACTGGTACTTAGTAAGGAATAAGTAAAATTAATGTCGGAAAGAATTAATTTATTTTGTGGTTGGAGTTCAGTTTGATGGAGATTTGTAACCTGATATTTTCATTGGCTACCGAAACAGCTCCTTAATTGTACGTTTTTACTAATAGTATTATTACTACTATTAGGTTCATGGAACAGTATATGATTCCAGCAGATGAAACAGCTCTTTTTTTGTCCGACTCTTACATCTACTATTTACTCTTAACGAAATATAAATTTGCTGAAAATTAACTTCTTTCATTCTAAGAGAGTTAATTAAGATTCAATATTCTTAATTATTTTTTATTTATCAGTGTTTTGTTCCTTTTGCCGCTGCCTTCTTCACTTCCCTAGATATCTTTCCGTTGAACTAATGAGATTAGGCAAACTGTAGACATTACCATTGAGTGGGTTGCATAGTCGTAAGGATTCAAAAGGCTGAAGCATTTATGATTATACGAGCGGAAGGTACCCGTTGAAATTCAACGGGTGTGAAAAACGTTAAACTTATTTTATAAGAAAACTGCAAACCCTGAAGAAAAACTGTATGCGTGGACATTCGAGGAGTTCGTAACCTATCTTGTATGTTGTGTTCGTTGTAGTAGACACGCTGACCGTTTTCCAGGTGCACGGAGAGATGTGTGACTATTGGTCCACTTTCATACAAAAGAAACCCAAAAATCGGCCATTCAGACTCATTACTACTTAAATAGCAAAGGTTGATAGATGGTCACCTCGTCCCTACAGTTCTCTTGAGCAGTCTTGTGAGTGAATAACAGCTTGATCGCTTCCCTTGTGTACAATACATATATTTGCATTCAATGAATTATTTCAGTTGCACTATTCAACGTTGATATGTGCGTTGAGTAATTAATTTACTTGAGATTTATATTATTTATAATTATATTATAATTCCCGCCATCTTAAAACAGATTGAAGGTTCGAAACAGATGGGTCTGTATTTGAACCAGGTTTATAGCTGGTTACCCGTCCGTACGTTGGGTGAGGATGAAATTTGTGCGGATATTAGCGTAACCCGAGAAACACCACGGGGAGATTCTCATGAGATCGCTGGTGGGCATGCCTTTGACCATCCAAGTCTAACCTTTGTCGTTTTTATTTCAAGGGCTCATTTTCTCGCAAATAAGACATTCATTTTGCATTAGAAGATTTTTTCGAAAGGTTACTCTTTTCTATTAGGCATGTTGATGGATATATTTTTAAGTCCAAGGAACGGAAACACAGCGGCAAGTGAGAGTCTAGAATAGGCAACTCGATGATTGAGGGAATGTACCTAAGTTAACTGCACTTTAACACTTTTAAACATATAAATAACTCGTGACGTTAATGATGTGGGAATTGGTCTAAAAACTGTTCGAAATCGTAATGGGAGGCAGACGGTTTCACTACGTTTAATACATCTGAGTATTAAACGATAATAAACAACGCCGTGTTTGTTGTAGCAACAGAGGCATTATTACCATTGATATTCGCTGCACGTAAATATTCTTGCACATTTAATTAAGTGTGTATCCTATTAATTCCTTTGTGTAACGTTTACTACATAAGTGCTCTCTCATATACATGCAGGTCTCCTATGAGAGCCACTTTGAGAACAGACGTTGAAGAGTATACTTGTTGTAAATACGTATTGAATCGTATCGATTACCTCCCGAATCAATCTATCATGGGGTCCTTGGGACTCTGGGCCCTCTTTATTCAGATTTGCTTTCTACATGCTATCATGGGCCTGTAGGAAAACGTGATATTTAATAGTTAAGAGGCGTGTATATCCTTTGAAAATCAAATCTATGGTTGTCAAGGAAATATGTTATTGTTGATTTCAGATCAAAATGTGATATTTTTCAACTGAAAACATGAATAGCAGAAAAATACGGAGCGTAGAAGAAAATCGATTGATAAAATTAGAAATTAAATTTATTCAGCCATCCGATAAAAAAATTCCAGCCCTATATCTTGAGTGAAAGTACTTTTAAAAAGTAAAACATTAAACCACTGCACCGAACCCAATGCTTGCCATTGACCACCAGGGGGGACCTTCAGGGGGCCTTTGGGGGCCCTGAGGGCTTTTTGATATAGCATATGTTACAATCAGATATGTCTTCAATCTGCATGCCAAATTTTAGCTCAATCGGTCCAGTAGTTTTTGCGTGATGGAGCAACAGACAGACAGGGACCATTACATTTTTATACATATCAGTAAGGATCACACCCTTAACCCTGAAAAAATAGGGATTCGGTTAATTGAACCCTACAGTGTTTGTTGTCTACCGGTAACAAACATGTGTTCCAAATTTCATCAAAATCGGTGCTGTGGTTTAGGAGGAGATGTGGAACATACATACATACATACATACATACATACATACATACATTGACTTTTATATATATAAAGACATGAATGAACGAAAATTTCCAATCCTGAATTTTCTGTTTTCATTATTTTATCATGGATTAGAAAATCGTTTGCCTCTTTGCCTTGAATCCGTGCCTCTAACTTTTGAGCAAAGCTTCGTGACAATATTGTCACAGAGTCATTTTGTAAGTGACGTATTTGATTAGTCAATTTACTACACTTTGACCAATAAAATTCCTATGATCCTTTTATTTATTGAATTTTAGATACAATCATTTTTGGAATTGTGGCCGTATCACGTGCATTTTAATATATAATCTTTAATACTTATGAATGTCTCACGCTTACAACTTAATCTCCAATAATACGCAGGTCAAAGGAATTTAATATGCTTAGAATTGAATGATTTGACAAATGAAAAAAAAACCTCAGGCTTACCACCACTGGCATAACTTCCCCTGCATTTGTTACCATCTATGAATAGATTTCTTGAATCTAGCCCGCAAAAAAGTTTTGGAAATCGGCACAAATTTTTGGAAAATGAATGTGAGCCATAAATAGCCATTTTTGCCGCTTTTTTACTCCAAAATGAAATCTGCCGTCAGAATTCCTTGGTTCATGCTCGTCGTTGAGCTTCCTCATACGCGGAGACGTTCAATTTATACCCGTGGGTAGCTTGCTCATTGGAATTCAGGGCGTAGAGTGCAGCGGCCGATCAGGAACAATGGTCGCTTTGAATATAAATGCGTTTTATCGCAAGCGCTCGCCTTTCTTCCCCTATGCCGAGTACGTCCGCCACCTTCAGTACCACTAATCACCAGTGATGTTTCTGGCCTCGGTACTCTTTTCTCCCGCAAAAGCTGCGGAAAGCTGTTAAAAGGTTTAGCGATCAATGCCAGTGGGAATTCCATTTCTTCGGAGTTGGTCGTTCGTAGCTTTTTGTAATTAATACGTTGTGAATAAGTCGTATTGGGGTTAATTCATAGAGAGAACTGCTGAACATAGAATATGATGTTATTTATTATAAAGGATTATTTAACATATTGCTGCGTTACTTATTTAAGGACGGTTTTCAAAAGAATAATTTGGTAAAGGACATATTCCGGGAATATTTCACAATTACCTTTGTAAGGAAGATATTAACTTTTCCCCTTATGTTACATTTGTGACGGAAACTACGCTATTTTGCTCCTTGATATATTTTAGATACCCAATAAATATTATGTTATATTCTCTTCCAACACCTTATTACGACCAAGTTAAGATCTTATATCCTGAAATATTTGTCTCAAAATGATGATGATGATGATACTTATGAAGTAAAGTCTGATGTTTTCCCGGCGTATAGCGTTATGGAAGGCTATTCGGGTTTGCCACCGGGTTACTCCTCTCATCGCTGCCGACGTTTCGGTTTGTTTTGTTTGAGTTTATGTTTGAGAAATTTTCACATGTAATCGACCATTGTGATTTTTTAAATATAAAAAAAATAAAACCACTCGTCTAAATTTGCTTGTGGATTTCGACGAGTGGTGCCAACGTATTATGGTCATTGGAGATTTTTATAACTTGAGAAATTTGAAGGGCCAGAACACTTTATTTAATAGAATTTGCACAACTCTTTTAATGAGTATTTTTCGATCGTTTTCCATTGTTCTTAAACTGTAGACTTATAAAGTCCACAATGCCTAAAACGACACTTCCATGGTCATTTTTTTTCTCAAATGTAGTTGCTCAAAAATAAAATTATGTGAACCTGAATTGTGTAATCTCGTTGATGCTAGGTGGATTTTATTCTTGAATGCTATACTTTCCTCTTACGTGCACATGGAGCATGCATGGAGTCTAGAGTCAGCTCGCTTCGTGAAAGCACGTATCTTTTAGTCGCTCTCATCACGGAATGCCGAATATCTGTGTTAAATGTGGGGTTGCCATCAAACGACACTTAAAGCTTATACCTTTCGGTAAATGTCAAGAGGCATACAATTTAACCTGCGCCGAAGTTATGGAGGTGGAGTTAAATGTTCTTGAAGAACAACAACGATCCTGGTACTGCATTTCCTGTGCTACCAATGCGAGATCTTCCCAAGCGGATGACACTCCTGTGAGGGTAGCTTCCTTCAAACCAGAGGCCTTTTTTCAGGTCTCTGCTGAGGGAGCTGTTTGCAAGGGTGAAGGCTATCTAAGACGAACTTGATGAGGTAATGAAAACTCTGTTGTGGTGCAAGGAATCAATTGAGGAAAATACCAAGGCAGTAACTGAACTGCATGCTGCCATACAAACCATAATTGAGCGTATCGATAATTTAATGTGTGATGTTGTTCGCGCTAACTCGCGGGTGAGTCAGCTTGAATCCTATCTACACCAGGTTGGGCAAGACTCACTAAGAAGCTTGGTGGAGATCCATGACGCTCCTCGAGCAAACAGTGAATCACCTACAGCCCTCGTTTGTCAGATTGGGGTGGCACTTGGCGTCACATTGAACTGTTAAGATATTAATAAATAATTCTCGGGTTTCCAGCCGAGTAAGGTTTTGGTTTCCTAACGTTTCAATGGAATACTCCTCCATCGTCCTCAGAGCAATAAAGCTTGCAGGGCCTTTCGCGTGCGCTTATATAGCCGTCTCATCCGGGGGGCATTGTTGTCTCCTGTTTTCCGTTATTTTTTGAATTAACGGTTTCCATTCTCTGCTAAGGATGTACCCAGAGTCTCGATTTAATGTTTTTTCTTCCAGCCTGATTTCAACAGGAGACAACAATGCCCACCGGATGAGACGGCTATATAAGCGCACGCGAAAGGCCCTGCAAGCTTTATTGCTCTGAGGACGATGGAGGAGTATTCCATTGAAACGTTAGGAAACCAAAACCTTACTGGGCTGGAAACCCGAGAATTATTTATTAATATCATTCGCCGAGAAAGAACCAAATCCTTTGTTAAGATATTGATTATATTTATGCTATTACATCGCGTAATGACACCTTGCAGCCTTCCATGATAATAGTAGGTTTTGTAAGATAATGTGTTACAAAAGACACGGTGAACGATAGGAGAGTAAAGTGGAACTTTGAAACAAGGGATCTGGAGTTATCTAATGAAAATAGTCGTTCTATTTATGTTAATGAGTCTCTCACCCCATTCTACAGGAAACTGTATGCACAGTTAAGGGAGCTAAAGAGGGCAAATTAATTTAAATTCCTATGTATTATAAATAGCAGAATTTACGTTCACAAAGGCGAGGGGGAAGAACGCTTAACAATTACTTGCCCTGAGGATCTCTTGATATTCTCGAAATGAGATGTGATCAAAGTGAATTGTTGAAGGTCTGCCACGTGAAAGCTCAGTCGCTGTTCTGCCATATTGACGCATTTAGAGAGCATTTTTCAAACAGGCAGTTCCATTAAATCGCCGTCTCTGAGACATGGTTGAATACTAAAATACCCTCAATTGCAGTTGAATTGGATGGGTATGCATTGATTCGTAATGACCGGATTGGAAGTACGTACGTTCTACGTACGAAGAGTTTTGTACGTTCTGAACTCCCTCACATATCGAATTTTAAATTCATCCGAGTGTTCCATTAAAACCTGAATAAATGTTTGCTGAACTGGTGAGCGAGTATGGAAAAGTGCTAGTTGAGGTGGTTTATCGCTCTTTGAAATCTGGATATCTGAGTGAGGGGTTTGAGACCTCTTTGCTGATCATTCTACCGATATACACAAATTTCATATTGTGTGGAGATTTAAACTGTGATATGCTAAAAAAATCGTACGATAGTGCTTATATGAATAATATAATTTTTCCTGTAACCATTCGCTGGTACCATTCAAACCTACTCATAATTTAGCTAAAAGTAGTACTTCTATTGATCTGTTTATTGTGGATGATATTGATAAAGTTTTAGAATATGGCCAACATCCAATCTCCTTTCTCTCTGAACATGAGATATATATATAAATTACCAGTTTATGTTGAATGTTTATATTCCTATATAGTTGAGATCACGAGATATTATTTACATTGATCACTGTAAAGTCCAAGAAGATTTCTTAATGCTGAACTGGACTTAGTAAAAAAATTCTCATTGTGTTGATTCCAAAGTGGAGGTTTTTAACGAAAATGTTAAAAAGATTCTTGATGTTTATGCCACACTACGCAAACGAACGAATAGTCGACCCCCGGCCCCCTAGATAATTGAAAATATTAGATATATGATGACGCAAAGGGATCGCATGCGGCTAAATTTCCGAAGAACCAGTCTTCCTGTTCTTCACGAACAATAAAAATTACTTATAAATCGTGTGAAACAGACACTACGGAATGCAAAACAGAAATATTATCACGAATGTTTTAAAGAGAAATGGGACGTTCGGCAAACCTGGCAAGAACTACAACGACTAGGCCTAGAGAAAAGTCGAAAAGATTTTTGTGATTTAAATTTTAATCTTGTTTAGCTCAATACGTTTTTCCTAAAAAAAATTACTGACCAAGACCAGGCTGTATTAAACACGAGGGTGCATACTGAGGCAGATTTGCATAGTGAGCTAGAATTGACACCAGAAAATGGTTTTAATAAACTGTACCTACCACATTATACGCCGGAAGTATTGCTTCGAAACTTAAAAGTGATTAAAACTAATGCCACTGGTGGCGACGGAATCAATAATAAAATTTTTAAAAATTCTACTCCCTGTCACTATGCCCGTGATACTAGACATATTCAACTGCTTGTTAAATTACTCAACTTTCCCGGCTTTCTGGAAGTCTGCACAAATTCAGCCGATTCCTGAAGTTGCTCACCCTAAAGCAATGTCAGATTATCGGCCAATCGCGCTTCAAAGTACTTTTTCAAAGCCACTTGAGTGATTTGTACATGATGCCACCTTGGAACATCTCTCTTGAAGTGGTCTATTAGATCAATATCAGTCAGGATTCAGAAAGGGGCATGGTATCCAGACTGCCCTCTTAAAAGTTACAGACAATATTAGACTCTCAATTGAGCAAAAAAAGATAACCTTGTTAGTCCTATTAGACTTTTCTAAAGCTTTCGATTCGGTGAATCACAACATACTAATAAAGCGCTTGAATGAAGTCTGACTCTCAAATTCAGCCGTGCTTCGGTTCAAGTCGTACCACACTCACAGGAAACAGGTCGTCAAAGGACCGAAAGGCGAGCTATCAAACTATTATTCTGTAACCAAAGGAGTACCAAAAGGGTCAATACTTGCCCACTTCTGTTTTCCATTTATGTCAATGACCTTTCTAAAGCTATCTTATAATGTAAATACTACATGTACGCTGATGATCTTCAGATCTACATTGACTGTTGCACTTCTGATGTGACTGAGCCATTAATAAGGTGAATGACGATATTCGAAATATATGTAAGTGGTCACTGGTAAACTGGCTAAAACGTAATCCAAACAAGACCAAAGTATCCACATTAGTAGTAGTATTTAAGTTAATATAATTATACTTGATGCCCTGCCAAATATAAATGTAAAAGGTGTCCAAATTGATTATTCTGATAATGTAACTAACTTAGGAGTTACTCTGAATAAAACCTTAGCATGGAATGAATACATAAAATCCATTTCGCATAGAGTGTTTAAGACTATATCAATTAACACAATTTAGACACCTTATACCTGTCCCCATTTGCCAAAAGGTAGTGGATACTCTTGTTTTCCCACACATAGACTATTGCTGTGTGGTATACTCTGACCTTACTAACGAAATAAATCTAACTCCAGAGGATTCAGAAGTCCTATGTGAGGTATATCTTTGACATCGCATATTATGAACATGTGACACCATATTTTGAAAAACTCAGATGGCTAAAAATACAAAATAGGCGCTTACTTTATAAGGCAAAATTCATGTACAAGTTAATAATGACAGAAATTCCCACATATTTACACAGAAATTTACAATATAATGCTAGAAAAAATAAACGTCCAATACGCTGCATGGAAGAACTTTATGTACCACACTATCGAACAAATGTCTACGCTAGGTCTTTCCATGTCACCTCTTGCGAAGTATGTATTCAATTGTCAGACGACGTAAAAAAATCTGATAATGCAAGTTAATTCAATAACAAATATCATGAAATATTACTACAAGTGAACTAAATAGTTGAAGTGAACTAAATATTGTGCTACTATGTACAAAATCTGATTTATTTTTGTGTATTCATAAATTGTCCGTTTTGTTAAATATTTTGTTAAATATTATGTCGGATTCTGTGATATTGATACATCATGAATATCTTCCTATTGTACTATTTGTTGATTCTAAGGATATGTATAATCATACATGTTCCTGAGGGACAAACTTGTCACGGAATAATAAATTTCATTTTATATTTTCTATTTCTAAAATTACGTCATCGTTTTTTCTTACATAATGAAATTTTCTGGATTGGTGCCTTATTTTTAAGTAAGCAGGTACTTACTTTATTTATTGATCCTCTTAATGCGGTTGTTATTAAAATAAGATGTGAAATGGTTATAAATGGTATATAAATTGTCCCTTCCATTATTTGCAGGATATTATTCATCCCGTGTTTAAGAACGGAACCAAAGTATAATAATTTAAGCAGCACATTTTTGATTTATTGGAGTGTCCTTTTGATTGCAACAATTTTAGAATTTGGGTAAAAACGTAATGATGACGTTCAATTTTCGTAAAAGCATTCGAGATCTGCTAAATGTTTGGACAGTGAATATTAGTAAAAACAAGTAGATGGTATATACATTATACAAGTAATAAAAAACATAAGGTAGGTTCAGTTGCTACGACTAGGCTGGTTGACGTAAAAGTTGTAAGAAAACTGTGATTTGACTTTGGTTGAACTTTTCGATTAATATTAGACTTGTAACAACTCTGCGGATATTTATTACTGGATGATAAGTGAAAGATATTTTTGATAGATGCATCAATGTATTTAAAACATAATCGTTTTGTTAAAATACTTCATCGACAGTGAAAAGTGAAAAATGATGAAAAATCTCCATTATAGAGTAGATTTAGCCGCTCACGCAATATTTCCTATGATGTTCCATTTCAATTGGGTCTGAATATTACGTTAACATTCTATATAACCAAATATATAGTTACCTTTAAATCATTTCCGCTACTCTTTCTTGTAAAGTAACAAGTACTTTCAACAGTAAATCTTTGAACAGAACAGTAAACAGATCTTTGAACAGTAAATACAAATGTTAATTCTCTTAATTATGATTATCATCCACTCGGCTCAAGAGGCTCAACTCAGTAAGGTTTTAAAATATCCTCGTAACACTCAACGCAAGGTGACATAGCCTCTTCGATACCTTTGTGCTAACTAAGAGTTCAGGTTGCTTAATTTTACGGATTACGGGGGTTTATTGGAATGTACGTTATCGATGGAATAACGTATGAACTTTGGTTTTCATGGTGGTACTATATTTAAATAGAGACTATAAAACAAGACCTTAGAAGTACATATGCAGATTTGATTCTGGAAATCGCCCTAAACAATCTCCCAGAAAACTTTCCTTTCGTCAGACTCCAAGTGGCAAACTTATGAAATTAGAGTCTCCATCCGTGGTGCGCTTTAACGCATTCGTGGTATACTCCGCTATGTCGATGGTGGTGTGTAAACTCCGCATAAATGAACCAGGAAGATTAAAAGGCCGTGAGTTTGTGAGAGAATTAAACCCATTGCACTTCCATCTCATCGCTAGGGGTGCACAGCCAGCCATTCCAGTTTCATCCGGGCCAGGGAGACCAGGGAAATGGGTTTAGTACGAAGGATATGAGAGGGAAAAGAGAGAGAGAGGGTGAGCAGGGATACATGGAGGGAGACTGGAAGAAGAATGGTCCGGAGCCGTTATTTTTCCCCCCTCCTGTTTCAAAGGCGGGGAGACAAAGTTAAGGGAAAAAAGTGAGGCAACAAATTAGTCGGAGAGAAGGAGAAAGAGGAGGTGAAGGTGACTGAGGAATAGTGTGAGGACGAGATTGGGCAAGGATAGCAGGAGAGTCTCAAGGGGAGAGGAATAATTAAAAGAAGAAGAAGGAGAGGAAGAGAAAAAAATGATCGGGAAGGAAGAATGGGAACAAGATTTCTCTCCCGGGTTTTCGGGGACACGAGGTCCATGGATCCCGTTATAGTTTTAGCAAATATACATTTTCCTTTCCGGGAAATCACGGAATCCTTTTTTTACTAAAATCTGATGCCCAATTTTCTAACCTCAAGCTGAAGGTAGCGATATTTCGAATCTTAAGAAAATTATTCAAAAGTTAGTTCAAAGTTTTTTAAATAAAAAATGTTGTTACTGCTTTTTCTGGCGTTAACGTTGCTACTAAAACCGAATTTTATAATGATCATCTAAATAAATGTTTGACACTAAAACTGAATGAAACAATTGTCTCAAAAAATATAAACTATATATAAAAATGTTAAAAAATATAGACACGAACGTTCCGTGAGTGAGTCATTAAATATGGGAGCAAAAGTGATAATTTTGGGTATTCAACGTTTATCTGAAAATTGTCTCGAATAAAAGAAAACTATGAATCTCTCTGTTTTCTTGAATGCCTTTATAGAATATTTAAACAACGTCAATAGAATTAAAAAGAGCATTCTTCGTCACAGGAATTTACTTGATTTGAATTGGAACAAGATTGAGTGATCGATACATCAATTCATCTTTGTTTTTCAATATCGTAATACAGTGAAGTCTCGAATTTCCAAGGTAATGCTGATTGAAGACACGTTGGATAATCAAAAACTCGGACTTGGAAATATTGTAAGAAAAATGAATGGCTGAAAAAAAGATATACCCAAGCTTTACTACATTTCAGTTTAAGCCATTGCAAGGAAAATACTGTGTTGTGAATTTCGATTTAACTAATAGCAGAATCAATTGCAAAATTTCGGTATGGTCTGCTTTCACGAGCTGTACTGGCTTGATGTAGCCAAACGTAAGTATTCGTCGCTCAGATAATATGGAACAAGGGTTTATCGGGACTAATCCAATCACTACTGCTCTGTAAAAAGAATCACACACATGTAATTGTTAAATTAATCAATTTAATGCATTTAATGGTATTTTTTATTTTTTGTTTTTAGCAATTAAAATACTATTTTCGTTGTAGAAATATCTTTTTTTAATGAATTAGAGCATTTTTATGTGATTTATGGAAAATATCGGTAGAATTCAAAAGTAGTTTTTAATACATGTTTTCAAGGACATATATTTTAGTAAGTTCATTATAGATACTGCAGGGCTTATTAGAACATTATTAAAAAAGCAGCAGTTACTCCTTTGTTTCACTTTCCCAATCTTTTCTGAGTAATTTCAGTTCATAGTATGTTATTAATAGAATTCAGTTCATATCGGGAATTACCGGGAAATCCCGCGAAGAGAATCACTTTTGTCCCGGAATCCCAGGAAAAGCGAAAGGCCGGGAAACGAAATAGCCTATGCTGTGGGAGTTGGAAGCATGGACGGGGGGAATTAAGGAAATGAAACTATGGGTAGGAAGGAATGTGTTATTCCAGTTCGCGTGGGGGAAGGGGTCGGAGGTAGATCAGTAGATGGGGAGAGTAGGCATGGGGGGGAGGGAGGGCGAGATAATGAGGAAGCGGCAGGTCAGGAAGGGGTGGACGAAGGCTGGGGGTGGGGAGACACGGCTGGGTAGATTGGAAGGGTTCTTAAAAAGGGTTGAGAGCAAGGAAAGAATGGAATGGAGGCGCTTCGGAAGAAAGACTGGGAGAGGGACCAAAAAAAGGGGAAGGGTTTTAGAAAGAAAAGATAGATGGAGCGTCTTTTCACCAGAGAACGATTTTGGGATAATGTAGTTTATTCTTCGAAACTGCCCCGTCCGTAAACTTGAAAATTTTTCACGTTAAAAAGGAAGGTATAAGTTTTTTTTAAAATAGCGGTGGGAATGAGGAAATCCCTCGCTTACCTACATAAAACTCGCTAAACAGGGCAGATATTCATCGTCAAGCGCCATTGGTATAATTGTCGATTTGTCTCGAAACTTACCAGAAAAATCTATTTTTTATACAACATGTAGTACATATTCATAGAAAAATATAGACAACATTTTTCGCCCTTTCGGAAATTGTCAGAAAATAACATGGAATGGTGTTGTAGCTAACTCATTTAACCGAAATTTGGTGATCCGGTTTCGAATATTGGTCAAGCCACTTCTTCGTTTCATATAGAAGAATAAGTCATAATTCCAAGTCAATTAAATCATTTAGGAGAATAAGTTCATAGGCGTCACTTTAAATCAGCCCAGTACCTCGGTCAGTAGCTCACTAGGCAACTAACTTGTGAGAAGAGGAATTTTCAAGGTTGATGAGGAATATAGGTACCTTTGTAATTGGTAGTGAAGTGTGTTAAATACCGTATATAATTTATCAAAATGCTTTGAATTCTGGGAGAGGAAATGATAAACATAAGCTAATTGCTCATTGGGAAACCGAAAATTTTAACTGTTGAGCATTAACAATGAGTTAGTAATTATCTTCTTGTTATCAATAGAGGCTTTTAATGTAAAAGTAAATTTCATTGAGTGGTCGTGTAAATAGTGATAATAAAGAGTTATATGCTTTAAAAGATCCACGGAATGTATCCAACAGTGACGGATCTTAGCCTCTCATTGATGAATACCCAGGGTTGTTTTAGCATTTAAATTTATTTCTTTTAATTTACGATAATTGTATTCGAATAATCGCTGAAAATTTAAATTTTGAATAACCAGTTGAATCGGCTTCAATCCTGAATTAATTAAGAAACACTATTTGTCTACGTAATCAGGATATTTTCTCCACTTATATAATATTTTTATTATTTCCACGGACTTACTCATTGCGAGATGTTATGAGCACTTCTTCCTTCTGTTAGTGACTTGGGTTGAAGGAAATAACTCATGAAGTTTCTTTCCAAGTACCGCTTGTACAAGTGCTCTTGACGTTCCGTGGGAAATCACTCCAGCACGTCCGACTTGTTCTCAGTAAACGGAATTGAAACTATATTTTGTGCACAAAGGGAAGGTAGCTATATATCTTTGTATTGAAACTTTAACTCTTGGGCAAGGAAGTAATTAAATGATTTACTTTTAAGCAATTGCTAATACCAGACTGCTTATATAGCTGAAGAAGTGTGCTGTTTTGATGGAATGAAGACTGGGAGGGAAAATGAATTGCTGTTGAAGGAGTTAATGTTGTATAGAAGTTGGTGCAGTGATGAAAGATCTAAGGCTTTCCCGGCAACCGATGTCCGACTTGTTCATCGAAACGTCGGCAGAAATAGAAATCCGGATGGGTCGGGAAATCCGAACAACCTCAACAAGTTGGCGTAGTGTTAATTATCCCAAAAAGAATATAGTAAGAGATAAAGGCTAAAGATTCATCGCTTTCTGAAAATTTCAACTTTTCAAGGATCTACCGAGTGATTCGTAATGACTCTGTAATACTTTAGGAAATAAATTAGCAGATCCAAATAAGAAAACAATTCAATTGGACATGTGTCCGAAAAAGCACCGTTACCTAGCTATCTGTCTGTACGCGTTTTTCACTAAAACTGCACTTAATAAAAACACTATCTAAGATAAAGACTTGAAATTTGGCATAACTGATAGTGGCCACGTTTAAAACAAGCCTGAGATATTTATTTCTTTTCTGATTCACCGTTTCTAAATGGTGACCAATCAAACGTTTTAATCCTTAATATCTTTGCATACAGAATTCCTATTAAAAAGTGCAAGAATGAAAAAGTTGCGCTTTTATTTACAAATAAAAGGGTATAAATAAAATTTGAATACATACTAAAACAATGAAATGGTCAGTAGCTTTTAAAACCAATGTCAAAGAGAGTTTACGGCTATAACTTTTTATTTTAATTGTTCAGTCTACGGTTGACTGTACTGGTATTATCAAGCGTGAAATAGAATTTTGTGTATCAGTTTACTAAGTACATTTTTACCGACTAGTATACTGCAGTTTCAACCACATATGGTCTAAAACACGTGTTTTGTTTCATATAAGAGTTTTGGTTTTGAAGACGATTCAATGAAAAAGGGAAAAAAACATTTCCATGAATTAAGGTAGAAGAAAATACAGCTGAAAGAGATAAGCTTTTTGACATTTACTTGCTCTTGTTAGTGTTTGGTCCAGCGACGTTTTCAAGAAAGAAAAGCATTTCCATAGTTTCATCAAAAAACGACCGGCTTAAAGTAGCATGTTTTCGGCAAGTGTTAAGGAATTTATCTATACATCATACTATTTATATTATATACTACGAAAGAAGGTGGAAGTATTTTAATTGTTAAAAATCACTGGTAGCTTAGAACAATATTTCCTAGGTCTGATTTTCAACTTAAAGTAAATCTAAGCATGTGCACCATTGCGTTATCTCGTGTTATTAGCTTCTCATGAAATGGAATAGCAGATTCCACCGCTCTTTCACTCATTGCTTTCGGCTTTAACAATCGTGCGAGAGTACTTGAGTCTTACCTCTTTGCCCACCCAATAAGTTCAAATGTTGGACTCATATAATGTGCTCCCTATTCCTTTAAGTACTTGAATCAGTGATTATAATTTTATTCATTTAAGCAAGTATCAAAATGGTATATAAACTCGAATTTATCCCGGAATGTAAAGGAGCTAGGGTTAAATATTACTTTAAAATATAAATTTCGCGACAATTGGGAAGGAATTCGAGATACAAGACCGAGTGTGCAGGACAGCCGTGGGCCCCTATTACTTGAAATTTTACGAGAGGTCTGCGTCCTTTTACTTATTCGTATAAATTATTTTTTTTATTTTAATCCAAGCAAAAAGACTGCATACCATGATACTGCCTACATTTATATTGAAAACTCCTGACACACACTTTCCACTTTCGTCCAAGTATTAACGTAATAACTCATTCAGCTAAGAATTAGGTTTACTCCTACAGAATCTACCCAACAACTCCCTTCCAAGATATGCGGTAGCTGATGAATGTTCACCAAACATGCACCATGGTATCATATGCAAAGAAAGTATCAAGTATAATCTATTCTTATCTAAACTTGGGAAAATGAATGAAGTTAGATGTTTTCAAAGCTACAATCATCAAAGTTGGAAAAGTACTACCGGCCTGAGAGTTGTACTGGTAATAGCTGTCAAGGGAGCAAAAGATTTACTCAGATATGGTTCCAAATACCTAAAAAAAACAATTCGGCGGTAATCTTATTAGTCCCAAACCTTATTTTGGGTGAAAATATTGGCTTTTATAAACTCGTTCATCCGGCGGTGCATTAACTCAATCGTACATTTTTATGTTATTTCCAACAGAGTGTTGGAGCATGCATGACTTTGCCTAGGCAGAGATCAGCTTTGAATCAGCTTTCTAGGTTTTATGTTGGTTTTAGGATATCCAATAACCTTTTTCAGTCTCATAATTTAAATTCTAGTGGTATGTGTTCTTTTTTCTCTCAATATTAATATTTTGATTTTGCTACCGACATATCCACCGAAATATTCATTAGCTTTCTTAAAAAGTAATCTTCAAAGGACCAGCCGTTCATCTACTTTTCCTCCTAAACGTTGAATGGCGCTGTCTGTTGAAATTACTTCATGCCTAGGTCTCGTCTGCATGCAAAGAGGCTTAAGAGACTCTTCTATGTGATACTTCCAATGCACTCAAAGCCAGTCACTTGAGTATTATGGAAAAATTGATATTAAGAAATTCGTATCCAACCGAAAAAAAAGAAAAGCGTTAGCCAATACCCAGAATTCTTTATGAAAGTCGATTAACAAAGACGTCCTTTTTTTTCTTTTATATTCGCTCAGAAGGGTAGGGGGACTTAGGAGTATGACCGGGAGAGTAATTCGTTGCATGACTTTCTCTTCAACTTCCACAGTATTTGAAGAGGCTTTTATTGCTCGTACTAATTTGTTCAAAAATATAACTATAAACTAAAAAAATAGGTATATACAGGAAAACCAATTGAGCTTTATTTCTTCTTATGACCTTCAGTAAAAATAAATCCAACCATTGACCAACACTAACATCGGGATTACCTGATCGGGTCTTGGGAATCGCCCCATTTTTGTCTATGATCCTTTCCCAAGGCCTGGTTGAAATCTCTGCTGCATGTAGTCGCAATCTTCCAGTCAGCGTTTAATTCACTTCCTGGCAGTCGGAGCATGACCTGACATATTACTTCACTTCACGATACATATCTTTCCAAAAAAGATCACTGGCTCGGGGTGGCTTTGACACCTCTTGGTGCCCTCCGAGGAAAGAACGGTGGTAATAGTTCATTATAACTGATTTTAACGACGAAGAGACGACTACTCTGCATTTCCCATTTTGACGGTTCTTGTTGACTAGCAATTGCCTGTGAATACAAGCATTCCCTACTCTTTCACAGCCTTTTATTTTAAACTATACCATTGCACCTCTAGTCCTCATGTTGATGTTTCAGAATGGAAGTGAATGACGCTGAAATTTATTGGAGGAGGATTACTTCCTCTTCATAGCCCCGCGGTTTCTCATCGAACAGTCTGGACAGACAGTCAGCCACCACGCTCTCTGTTCCTCTTTTATGAGTGACTTTATATTTGAATGGCGAGAGGTGCAAATACCATCTTCCAACTCTTTCTAATTGCTTAGGGTGGTACGTCATCCAGAAAAAGGCTTTATTTCAATATGGAGCTCAATTTCGTGGTGCTTCAGATATTCTCGAAATTTCTCGCACCCAAACAAACATGCGAGGCATTCCTTTTCGTACGTTGGGTATTCCATCTCCGTTTCTGACTGAGTTCGTGACCCATGCGCAATTGGAGCTAATCTTCCGTTAATCTTATGGTTTAATACTTCTGCTATTGCCGCTCTAGAGGCGTTTCCGCTTGTAGTATAAATGTTTTGTTGTAGTCCGGAATGTGTAGGGTCGGAGCTGTAGCCAATGCTTCCTTGAGGATAAGAAAACTCTTCTTTTGTAAGGGCCCCAATATCAGTTTAGCGAATTTTCTTTTTCGTTGGTTTACGGTGTACTGAGACATGAAAACTTCGGTATACATTTGTTTTAAAAACTAAACATATCATGAAATGTCTTCATTCCATTGTGATTTTTGAAATAGGGTTGCCTGATATTGTTCTAATTCAATCTATGTTCACTTTAAAGCCTTTTCTCGATACTGTATGTCCTAAAAATATTGTTTATTCGGAAAATTATATAAAATATGCAGAGTTAAAGGTAAACTTCTCCCAGGTGCTACAGATGCTCTTATTAGGAAAAACTATGTACTACGAGATCGTTCAATTAGTTTATTACGTATTTATAATTGCTATCGTAAAATATATTATTCAAGCACTCTTGAAAGTGTTCTCCGCAAGTAAAAATTCCAAATGGGACTTCCCTGTACTCGGATAGACCGATTGGGGTTGTGAACGCCGTGCTCTTCCACGAATCTTTTGCGAGGGGAATTAAATGTTTGGCCGAGTTATGGTCAATGAGATTGAATACCTTGACCTTCATATGTTGTAAGGATCCTTCAATGGTGGGTAGGGGATAGCAATCAAAATTTTCTTTCTTGTTCAGTTTTTGGTTCTTGACCACCAGCCTGACTGCTTTCATTGTTCAACTCTTAGGTTTAACTACTTTCATGGTTTGAGCCATTTCCCTTATATGTCAAGCTCTCCCTTCTCTTTTGTTTTCGTCTAAAATGTGCCCGTGACCCCCCACAGCACGGGCGTGCATTCCCGGAGTATCTCCGCGTCTCAGGGATATCACGACACAAAATTCCCCGGCAAAGTGACCTTCTCTTCCGCATTTCCAGCACTTACTACTCTTCGGTCACTGGTTTCATTCAGTACTTCTGCAGGGCTATTCTGATAAACGGGGCCATACGTATGGCCGGCCGTAAGTTTCGTATGGCCTGACCCGAAATTATGGCCTACGTCGATTCCAATCTCGAGGGGCCATATCGTATGGCTAGGCCATAAGTCTTAACGCCGATTTCACTGGTGAGTATGAGAATCTTTTGCGGTACAGTACGTTTAAATGCTTTGAAATCACTACCAGCGCCACTGAAAATGTCATTTTTGCGGCAGTTACTGGAAGTATATCGAAAAAAACGGACGATCGCAAAGCACAATGGCGAAAATATTGGTAAACAAACCTAGACAAACGTTGTGGAATTTTTGTAGGCTGGAAAATATCTGAAAATGGAAGGAGCGGAGTAAGTTACCCGTTGTTAATTTTTTCTTAATGACATTTAGTGCTATTTAAATCCATTAATAAGGTGTTCGAAGAACGCGTTCTCCATTTGCTCGAGGTGCTGACAATCATTGTGCTTTGCGTGCTTCTACGACGTGCTTTGCGAGATTCTATGTATGTGATGTTTGTCCTACGATGATTATCATCCTGAAACATGCAAATGATAAATAAAGATGTAAACTAAGTGGTTAGGTAGTGTACTGGCCTTGGCACTATTCGTAAAGGCTAGGTTAATGCTGATGCCGGGTTTCTATCCACCTATATGTTCCCAATCCCTAGCTGATCCATTCCCAATGGCAGCATAAGCAGTGTTTAGGGTGGATTTCACCCCCAATCATTGATTCCAATGCCATTATTTTGTCCCCATCCCTATGTATGATAATTTACAATCGCAATAATTAACAATATACTATCTCTTAATATAAAAAAGAAATATATAACCGCCCTTGATCCAATCCCTACCCTGTTAAAAACTCCTTAATTATTTTTTAAATTGCCTAAGAATATTTTTCAGTGAAGTTACCATGATAAGAACTAAGTATATAAAAATTAAAGCAATAATAACCTACAAAAATATTTTGAACTATCGTGAATCGATCGCATGATCACCCCTTCCGTAGGCGAGCACCTTATCCACTGGGCTATCACAATGCCAACTGTGAGAGGCGCTTCACACGAGTTACATATCGCAACATGCTTTTTCTAAGATTTTTAGATGCTTTTTTCTTAAACAATTACGGTGTCGTCTCACTTCGGCATATGTAATTAATAATCTTAAACTACCGAACCAGATATTATGAGCTCGATTGGCCACCCGACGGCCGTGTTCTCCCTTGTCATGGGTGTATGTGAATGTCAAGTTAGCGTTGTGAAAGAAAAATCTTGTCCCTGGCAGCACATTACTTCCCCGAAAAACTGCCTTTGTTGAAAGTATTAGAAGACGGAACAAAGTTCCGAAAGAGATTTATTAGGGAAAGGGGCAAAATTCAGGAATAGTTGCACAAATGATGCATCCTGGTAAATGTGCAGAAGAAGGTTACTTACATTGCAATTGATAACTTCGCTATACATGGCTATAAATTAGAGAAACCTTATTTTTCGTCATTTTGCTAACTTTGGTCAATGATCTGGTATATTTATAACAGAACAAGATCAATAATTGATGCGCAAAATCAATTTATAACTCCGAGGTGGGCAACTCTCTTTTCGTATGGCCCGTCTTATGTCGGGCTCCGAGGCAGGTCATAATATTACGGCCTTGAGGCCTTAGCTACCGCCCGACTTATGGCCTTTTGCTCGGATGGGAATCGCTCGAAGCCATACGTATGTCCCGAGGCCTTACCTACCGCCAAACGTATGGCCTTTGCTCGGATGGGAATCGCTCGAAGCCATACGTATGTCCCGAGGCCGTAGTTATGGTCGATTTCGACTTATGGCCTGGCCATACGATTAGTGGAATAGCCCTGCTGGGTCTCAATGGTTGTTTTCCCCGGCTTCACTGTACTCCCGAATATTCATCCCAGTTTTCGACCATGGAGTAGATACTGCTACCATTTGACGCAAAGCGACCAGAGAATTAGCCACAATAACAATTAGATCGGTAAGTTATGCGAGGGAATTTGATTTCGAAGTAAATTGTTCACGGGTTTCCGTCCGGGTTAGTGACTCCATCTGCTCCCCTGCCGACGTTTCGAAGGATGACTTATCCTTCATCGTCAGGGCCATTGATGATGAATTTGATTTCCTTTGAAAAACCATAAAACTTCTTATCTCGAGATGCAAATTTTGGAATTTAATATTAATTTCCTTTACTTTCGTCTCGCTGTATTCTAATATCTCAGCCCAAGTTTTTTATCGACGAACATTCCAAAGTCCATCTCGGGTTCTTGAAAGCTCCTAGTCACGAAAGTTCTCAAAAAGTCTTCAAGCAATCGAGGGGGAGAAATTCTTTGAATATTTTCATTTTCAGCGCCATCCATTGACCTTTTCTTTTGGCATTGGCCCAGATTTCCGTGAGACGCCTTTTGTTTTTCAGTAAGATGTACATATTATTATCCTCCTCGAAGGGAAGTATATTTAGATTTACCAAGCTGTGTCGCAGAAGCTCTGCATAAGTCGTGGAATACGTTGCTTTATTAAAATTCAACAGAGTCCATTGATATTCCTCAGATAGACCCAATAACGTGAGTCTACCAGTGGAAAATTGCACTTAATCCTTAACCTAATCCAAGTTTCTTCGTTGGCTATTTTTTGTTTCAGCCTGAATTATCAGGAATGTAATTAAAATTTCATTTCATATCGCTAATTATCGACTAAATTTTACAGTTCGGAAACGAAGAGTTACATAAAATGCCCTTTAACTACTGGAAACACCTTAATGCTGTGAGTATTATTTAGAGAACTGTGCTAACGGAAGTTATTGATTCTGATATTCCCGCAAATGACTACGGTTAATATTAAGATCGCTGAGCCGAAGTTTGTGAGGTTTAAAATTTCCCATCAATAAACCTTATATCACTCGATGCTTAACGATCAAAATGTTTTGTAATAGATATCCCTTTTTTAGTTTAGTTTTAGTGATAGCTTTACGATAGGTTTTGTGCATTGATGTGTGCAACCATTGGTCACCTCAACGACCCGCACTCCCTAACTTCTCTAACCCACTCATAGTGTGGCACCCGGCAGGAGTGCGGCAAAGAAGAACTCAGGGTGAGAGAGTCTCTTCAATTAGACAAGGGAGAGTACGTTTTTCGGGGAAGGAAAGGGGTTTCCTTGAGTAGGAAGAGGAGGAGGAGGTGGCGGTGAAAACGCGAAAGGGATACCGTGAGACGTTGAGGTGGGTTACATCCACAAATAAACCGGGTTGTGAAGTTGGATTGGGGGATGGTGAGGGGTTGGGGGGGATGGAGGGGAGGAATTAAGGAGCAAGGAGGAGGGGGAGGAGGGTGCAAGGGTTAGAGAGATAGGGAGACAGTAAGGGTAAGTGTGTTGGGAAAAAATGAGAAGATTGGTGTGAGAGGGGGTTGGGGAAAGGGTATTTTTTCCGGTCCAGGGGAAAGGGTGAAAGAGGAGCGATCCCTGGATTTTAATGAGGAGACGGGGGTATTTCCCCAAGGATGGTGGGGAAGAACGGGGAAGGGGATGTTCCGTGGGAGAAAAAGGAAGGTTGAAGGAGGGTGGACAGGGTTTGGGGGGAAGAAGATGGTGAGGGTGGAGGGAGATGAGGCGGCGCAAGGGAGC
This sequence comes from Pyrrhosoma nymphula, assembly GCA_963573305.1. Lineage (NCBI taxonomy): Eukaryota > Metazoa > Arthropoda > Insecta > Odonata > Coenagrionidae > Pyrrhosoma > Pyrrhosoma nymphula. The sequence continues at coordinate 94,292,354 of OY754337.1, forward strand.
CTCACCACCCTTGCGCGCAACTCTCTTCCTCGCAAGAGGCTCTGTCTGTGTTTGTGGGGGAAGGGGATGTTCCAGAATGAGGGGCTGAGGAGGCCAGATGAAGAAGAAAAGGGAGTATAGCAGGGGCTGGCACGGGTCGTGTGAGGGGCGAGGTTTCAGACAGGTATTGTTGGGGAACTAGTAAGGTTAGGACGAGTGTTTTGGGTAGGGGTGGATAGGGTGGAGGAGACGTGGTAGTAGGGGGCGCTGGGAATACAATGCACAATGAGCAAAGGGATGAAGAAAAAAATAGAAGGGTGGCGCGGAAGAGTGGATATGAGAAATTTAGTGGGAGGACAAACAAAAGGATGGAAGGCGAAGAATAGAGAAGAAAGGTTTCTTTCCCTCTCTGTGTTTTAATTTTCTCCTTTTCTCCAATTATATGCATTTTTTTCCATCTTTCTCTCTTTCTATCTTTCCTCTTTTTAAGCAGGGCCTGCCGGGTCGGGCGAAAAAGAGATTTTCGGGAAGAAAAGCAAAATTCATCCAGCGGCGTCGTTTTCTTTTACCCGCTCTCTTTCTATCTTTCACCCTGTGCACCTCTTTTGTGTTTTATTTCGACCCTGTTTAATTAAAAACAATGAGATTAAACATCCTAATTAACGCAGTTCCGTTGATTTCTTTTTCTTTTTGTCCCTTTATATTTCTTCTCGAACGCTCGTTTCTGTTTCGGGAGGGCGAGGAGCTTCGAGAAGGATCTGAGTGAAAATGGATTCGCTCTAAAGATGTAAGGGCGCAACCGTTTGCAATGCATTGACATATGTTTTAGAAGTGGGTTCACGTTGAAGTGCTCAACATTTCTCAACATGCTTAAGGACAAACATTCCGAGTATCATGGTTTAATGCTGGCGAATTTCTTTCTTACTTTTGATCGCTCATATGAAGCATTCGCCCCTTTATTAGTGTACTGTTAAGTAGGTTCACGTTGGAATAGTGCGTGGGTACAACTAGTACCTTGTTTTTCATTGGACAATCTTACTGAATTTGAAGCATAAATATTGCAGGGAGGATTCAGTATTACAATTCGTTACCACTCTGATTGCTATCATTGTTTTAAATTTAACTAAATTCAATTACCGCTAAGATTTTTGAAGGGCCATTTTTCTTATAGAATTTTCTCGTATGGTAATTCAATTATGTGCGAAAACTCGTTCAAAAATTGAAACGAAAATAAATAATTATTATACTTAAAGAGTAATTTTTCAGAAGCTTTTTTGCTTGCGATTGTAAACTACCTATTGAAATACGAATGTTACCTTTTTCTTTTAGTTTTCATTGCATATATTTTTTGGAGAATTTCGCTTAAAATATATACCTATTAAAAGAATTATGTAAAAATAGTTTTAATATTTCTCTCAATTTTTTGAAAAAAATGCTCGAGAGAGTCCCTGAATACCAGTTGATACAGTAATATCTACGCTGTAGGCGTCATCACTTCATGGAATCCGAACATATAAGGTTTTGAAATATAGACTTAGTAATGTTCCATAACGGTGGCTAGTACAGGATAATAACGGAAAATAAGAAATGAAAAAGGAGCATTACTTATCCTTGACGATCTCGGTCGTATTTTTAGTAATGGCTATATTTTTACAAAATTTTGGAATAAGTTTCCATGAAATAGTGACATGGCAGTAGAATCAAATTTTTTCATATTTTTAATTAAATCAATTTTTTTAAGCTGAAACTAATATATGATTGTGTCAATGCCTAGGACAGCATTTAAAACTATTTCAATACCTAAGAAATCTACTTTATGCTACCCCTGCTAGGCCCTGGCGTTTATCCTACAGCTGCCACCTTACTACATTGATTTTAAGTTACATTAAAATTAATTTCACACTCTCGAATCTGTCATCCATATTTTCTCAATATTTAGGGCGGTTGAGAATTCGGCCAAGTATTGACACGTATTTTACGAGAAATAACAAACATGCGGACAGTAACAAAGTGATATTCAGTTGCGAGCTTATTCCAAAGCATCTCGCCACGAAATGCTCATCATGCTAATACTGTTATTAGGAAATATTTCAGATTTTTAGTGTATTCGATGCACTCCTTGTGAAGACCTTCGTAGTGTGATGAATATGAAGGTTAAATACGAGTCGTGCTCCGTGTTAGTTGATTATGCTGCTACAATTGTTTCGCCAACGAAGCTGTCGGAATATTCAGTGAAGATGCTGATTTTTTCCCGTATTTTGTACATCACACGTTGGGTGCGCTGTGATTGGTTCTTTTTTGCTGGGCGCCGATGAATTGGTGGGCAGATAAAGGAAATGTGGACGGTGAGTCATTTTGCTCGTGATTCTGAGTTTGGGGTCGACCGTCCGCCCCTAAGAGTGGGGGAACACCCGTGACTAAGAATGAATGGGTGACTGTATGACGCCAGAAGGACGATGACTATTCTGGTGAGTTGATAAAAGGACTGTGCAGGGATAAATTTACGCTGATTATCTGATAGGTGACCGACGGGGGGCCAGCTTGGGCATAGGGAGAGGGTTGCACCAAGAGTTAAACCAAACTTTATAAAAAATAAACCGCACTAATTTGGATTAAACGTGTCTTCCCCATTATCCCAGCCAATTTCATCCTCGGGGAAGACGTTCGTTTTCATGGCAATATTCCTCCCAAAGACTAGTAATAAACGGCACCAAAAACTTCACGGGGAAGGCAGTTTCTTTCCAACTCCTGAAAACCTATGTCCAATCTGAAAATAGACAAAAACCGAGCCTGTGTGACTCACCTGGCTCCAACGGATGATGTAGGTGTACATTATTACTAAAGTGATCAACCGTTTTAAGTAGGTTTGAAATGGAAGAGATTATGTATCCTACGGATATTTATAGGTGCAGGCCCCTTATCCTGTAACAAGATCTCTTTCATTTCATCATATGATATACTTATTTTATCCCGCTCATGAAGATTATCCTCTTCCTTCCCGTTCCTCGTTTTCCCAAGATTCTCCCTTCTAACACGGCCTTTCATTACCTCTTCCAGCCACTTACTCTACCTCCTCCTAACCTTATCCCGAGGTTTACTCTCTTAAACCATCATAACGAGCGAAGTGCTTACGTCTTCGTTTCCGTCTACCGCACTTTCTTCTTTCTTCTCCACTACCATACCTAAAAAGACCAGTAGTTTATTCTTGTCCACTTGTCTCTGAGTCAAGGTTTTTGCTCCATTGTATACATCACTCCATACTAAATTTTTCGATTATCTTTTCTTAACATTCTGACAATTGGAACCCACCACTTGCTCTCTCCTATTGATTACTGCCTCTTTCGCTAGTGCATTATAATACCACTTATACGATGCCCATTTTCTTCCAACGCACTACTCAAGTATTTAAATTGTTCCACTTACTCCTGTACGTGCCGTCCTACTTTAATGATTAGCCTTGTCATTTTGGTCCCAGAGATGTGTTGACTTAACAGACCTGAAGGTGCCGACTTACTTTCTGGCAAAATGCGGTCACATCATGATAGTCAATCGCGGAGTAGGCAGTAGGCACAACTCGGAAGACGTGTATCATCATCGATTCATCCTATTGATGATTTTATTTACACTTGACGGTAAATGCATTTGCGGATTCATTTTCGGCGGACGAATTATATTTGTGAAAGGAGAGGCATTCTATTGATCTCCATCGTGTGCGCGCCCAACTACGCGTGACTTCACGGGGCACGCGTGGAGATTCTCAATGTCTCTATTCTTACCTCCCTCCACACCACAAACCCAAATACCCTTTCTCTCCCTATCTTCCCCTCAACTCTCCCACGTCATTCCCGCTCTTTGAAACCTCAATATGCCCTTTCACCTTTGCCGTCATCAGCAATTTCTTCTGAGCGAACGCTCCCCCCTCCGTTCCACCAATTCGCTCGAACATGGATGCAATGCCAAGGGAGTGATCTTTCACACGGAATGTAAAGTAATTTCAGCGACAATAACTCAGCGACGTGATATAGTTAAAACTGAGGATTTTTTCCATGTGATGATAATTGGAAAACGCTTCGTAAAATAAATTTCCAATGTGGTCTAGGATGAGGCGAAAGTGGAAGTCATTATGTAACTGTATATTCCGTAGTGCATAACTATTCGGCTGTCATTATCACTGGTCGTTCAACCCTAAGATTGGTTGACTGCAGCCCTCCATCCTTCCCTATCTAATGCTAGTTCCCTTTATCCCTGGTATTTCTTCTTATGTTCTTTCATCCTTATTTGACCTTTGTACCTAGATATCATTTGGCCCTTCTGCTGGAACTTCACCCTTTTTTTTCCTTCAATTATATTCTCCACAAACCCATTTTGGCTCAGAGTGTGCCCAATCCATCCAGTTCTTCTTCTTTGTAAAGTGCTCCATAAGGTCCTTATTCTTCTATTCATCCGTAAACTTCTTCATTTATTATTTATCCGTCAATTTGATAATCAAAATCATCCTCCAATACAAGGTTTTCAAAGCTTAGAATGCATGGAAAAGCAGACCAGGAAAGATTAGAAGCATTCGAATCAGTCGACTATTTAAAAAATAATTTAAAATGTCGGAAATTTAAAGTTTTGCTTGAAACTACCAGTGGCCTTAACATGGAGGTTATCCGATCCTCAACGTAAATTGATAACGCATCTTAAAAGGGTTGAGAAATGCTGATGAAGTTTACGAGGGGTCCATTTTTCCCGACGTTTTTCTTTCCTCATATCCTCGTAGCTTCTGCCTTACTACTTCTCTCGTACGTAAATATCTTCTTCATTCTATCACTTATCCCATGTTTTTCCCACGATTTAGTCTTTACCGTCTGCGGCCTCTCTATATCAGCAAGTTAACCTATCACTCTCAGTTCGAAAAGGATGCAAACCAATTTTTAGAGGGCTTTACACATATATGTATGTTGACTAATGTGGTCACAAGGTATATCGGAAGTTTTTTTCACTGTATCTTCCGGGGGACTCCTCTAAAAGTTGCCAATTGGCAAAAAAATGGGATAGTCGAAGTTTCAACTCAACTTGACCACGTTAACTCGTGCCTCATTGAGGCAGAACTTTGGAAAAAATGCGAATTTTAGCAAAAAATGGCAGTTTATCCTATATAAAATGAAAACCATTCGTCACAGAACCCTGATTCTTATGTCATTATATAGGAGATTTTGTTATCTTGAAGTTTTGTAATATACCTTAATTTGTTAAAACTGATAGATATATCTTCATCATAGATAGGGTAGGGTATATAGCATTTTTCAGGTCAGGCCGTGGACATATCCTCAAAGGTGACTTAACGTACTAAGGTCTAAAAACTCTTAAACATTCAATTACAGCTGCTTTCCAGGATTTGCTTTCTTTATTGTCATTTTATACGTTAAAGGGTTTTGTTATGGTAGTTTTCCAAAAATATGTAGCAAATCCAAATTGGAAATGAACGCACTATGGGCAAAGAAGTGTAGGCAAGTAGGATATAAAAGTGAGAGCAAATAGTGCTGAAATACATTTTATTCGAATCAATGATAATTTTTATGTCAAGTTTTACGCAGTTTATTTTATAATAAACTACGTAATTGAAAGTGAAAGTGTAAAGTGAAATTGAACACCAGAGAAGCTGGCAGACTTAACAATACAGGATGTGCTACTTTTTTGGGTGAAAGCTAAGGTACCAAACAGACACATGAACGATTGTGTGGCAAAGATTGATAAAATTTACGAAGAGTGGAGAAAACGTCAAAATAATGCAACCAAATTTTCAAGTGTCGCTCAAAACCAAAAAGTAGAAGCTCTCAAGTCAACCCTTGACGACCTATTTGACGTGCTCATCAGGATGCACTTGAAAACACCACTGAAGAAAACAAGCAGTTTTTGTTGTTCCAGAGAGTAAAAAGACGTCCTGGCTGTATGGGAGGCGTTGATATTGAGTTTGTCAAAGCAGAAAAACGCAGAGAAATGAGACAAGCAGCTGAGATGGCAAGATTGGTAAAATCAAGAGGTAATATTGGCAGATGGTTTGGCATTATCTGAAATTTATTTTATTTTTATTTTTAAACGGCGATGATGTAAAACTGAAATCTTTGCTAAGTACAAGCAGCACATCAGTGGAAGAGGAGACGATGCAAGATGATTTGGAGGATAATTTCTACACACAGAGGAAACATGACCCGAGGTAAAGAAGAGGAAGTACTTTTGTGGAACTGAAGAGATATTTACTGAAATATTGCCTTTATTGTTAGATAGGTAGAGATTCTGATAGAGATGCAGTGCAAATAATTTCAGCTACTGCAGAGGCATTAGGTAATGACCCATAGAGTTTAATTGTAAATAAATGTGTAATAAGGCCTCGCAGACAGCTATTCCGAAAACAAAGGAAGGAATTTATTAAGATTATTATTATATTAGATTCAAGAATTCCAACTTAGAGGGAGCTGTTTTACACTGGGATGGGTAAACTGCTTCCAGACATTTTGAAAAAAGAATATGTAGATGGGATAGCGGTCTTGATTGATTGTGAGGATGAAGAACTATTGATAGGAGTTCTTGAACTTGAAAATAGTATGGGAATTACTCAGGCAAAAGTTGTATTTTCGGCGGTTGAACAGTGGGGGGCAGTAGGGAAAATCCAAGCAATTTGTTTTGTATCCCCTGCAGTAAATACTGGTCGCTTCAGTGGAGCCTGCGTTTTGCTAGAGCAATTATTAGAGAACAATCTCTTGTATTTACCATGTCGCCTCCATACTTTAGAAGTTATTTAAAAAGCAGTTTTTGATTGTAAAATGGGCGTAGCCGCTGGCCCTCAGCCATATATATTTTTTTAAATTTAAGCTGGGTGGTCAAAGATAGACAAGGCAAAATATAAAACTGGAATATAAAAAGAAAATATTAGGGATGCAATTATTTATATGGACCAAATGTCAAGTTTCCTAATTGAGGAATCAAAACACCGAGAGCCCGGGGTTGATTATAAAGAATTCATACAGCTTTGTTTAATTCTTTTAGGTCGTATTTCTCCAAAAGACATTTCTTTCAGAGTACCTGGTGCTATTCATCATACGAGGTGGATGTCAAAGGCCATTTAGTCTCTCAAAGTATATATATTTTCAGGGATCAATTTTCATTAACTGATTTAGAGAAAAAACTATAGAATATATTAGTTTATTTGTATTCAATATTTATGCAAGAGCCTGGTTCAATGCCCAAAAACCAAATATGGCCCCAAATAAAGACTAACAACTATTAAAACCGTCTGTTAAATATAGGAAAATTTTCTCTATAAAAAAATCATTTTATAGAGGAAAAACTGCCATTTTTTGCTAAAATTCGCATTTTTTCCAAATTTCTGCCTCAATGAGGCACGGGTTAACGTTGTCAAGTTGAGCTGAAACTTTGCGTATCTCATTGTTTTGCCAATCGGCAACTTTTAGGGGGTTCCCCCTGAAAAAAATTGAACATTAATTTCGTATGACCACCCTGACCTGTTGACGTATATAGGATTAGCGAGTGTATTGGTGTATTGGTGCGTATCGCTACTAGCACGGCATGCATATGTTAGTAGATTTGTAATTGGTAATGTGGACGTCGAACGATGCTTTATTCTGCTTATGCATAGCTTCGGGTTTTCTGCCAAAACATTGAATAACTGAAGTAAAATATGTACATGGCTCTTTTTAAAATCGCCTCATTTTGGCAATCAATGCGTTTTGGCATCGCATTCTTTGAGTTCCACGGGTATTTATGGATTTTGTATAAGGAACATAAATGGAAATCTATAAAGAGTATCAGAAATTACAATAATTATAATTCTGATAATTTAATACTGGAACCACCATAAGTCTTACATTTGCGTTCTATTTTCCATACAAACATTTTCAAGTACAAATTAATATTATTATTAGAAGCCAGTCTATTTTCCATGCTAATGTGACCCACGGTTGATTACTACTGCTATCAACCATACATAGACGTCCGTGCTTACACATGGAAGTACCTTTTGCAAGCAACTTGTTAGGCTACTTCCATGAAAGTAACTTTTATGTGTGAAGCCTCCTTGAAATTCCTTAAGCAATCTTACTCAAATTTTCTGGTTTACCAACTAGTACTGAAAATATGAAAATTGAACTACCGATCTCATTAATCATAGGCCGCCGGTCCATTGACCATCGTAGTTGGCAAATCACTAAGTGAGCGCTAGCAAAATTAAGTTTTTACTACGATATTCAATGTTATCATCGAAGTTTTGCAAAACAAATCACGCCGTGAATATTATCAAGTATAATTTGTTTTCCATCGGCAGCCAAACGGAAAACGAATAGCACTATTGTCCTATCGCTTTGAATCAATGTAAAATCTAATGACTGGCTGGGAAAGCGGACTGACTCAGCTCGCTTCAGATATCGATTAATAAACTAAATGCATTATTCATTCCATCCTGATTAATTAGAAATTTTTCCAACGGCAAAATCTTTCTCCCGACCACAAAATGTCATATCTCGTTATCATTCTTCATGTTTTGGTTCGTTTTCTTCACTTTTCTTCATGCTAGCCCAGCCTTTCTTCAAAATTTGTGTATTTACGCCAATGATCACTTAGTTGGCTAAATTCTCTTCCAGCGATTTTAGCCAGTCTACTTTTATTTTGCGAACGCATTTTCAAATTGTCCGAATGCGAATTTTCTCCCAATTTTCATCCCCTCATTACTTAATTTTTTTCTTTTTTTGCCACTAACAGAATGCTTAATTTAAAAAACTGATTTCCCTTGTAAATTAGCCGAACCACTCAAATATTACTTCCATGATTACATTTTACCTTAACCTTCTGATAAGAAACACGTTGTTATCCTAGGATGGAATTGTAAACTTGCGGAGGCTATAAAAAAACGATTTACATTCTGATACTTGGAACGAGAAAATGAGTCCTTCGTGGAATTTTCTCTCTATTGAAATGATATCAAAACATCTCTGATCTCGGAATGACGGGTTTTCCTTTCCACTATGTATCTAATACTCCATTGGGAAAACCTATCCGTAGATATGAAATTTAATTACTTCAATGTTTTTTATTAGGTATACCTCAAAATAACGCAAACCTCTAATGATAACTCTGCTTTGCGAGGAACAGTGAATTTCATCCTCTTAAAGGCTGGTTGTCCAGAGCTCTCTCTTCCAAAAATATACCTGGTGAATTGTATGCCTACAATCATACATTAGCGCCTAAAATTCAGTAGACCATCAGTTTTTCAATCTGATGCCTAATTAAAAGTATATTATGGTTTCTGTTTTGGCATTAACACAATATCTAAGCGTCTGAATCCAGGGGGGTTATTTTGTAATCTCATTTAAGTGAGAATACGTCATAAAATGTGGAAAATTACGTCATTTTTCGTAGTTCAACTCCGCCACCTAGGCAGCGTGATCATCTTCGGCTCACAAGTGGTGAACTGCCGGTCAATTTATTTGATTCATCCGCTCTTTCGACTCTTGATCCGTGTCTTTCGACTCTTGATCCGTTTCATTTGGCTCCGCATTTCATTGGTTCCATCTCACCTGTCGTTAGGAACATGAAATGGAGCCACCATCGGATACCGATCGTGAGCCGATCTTTAAGAGAGCGAAACAGATCTCCAGCTTTCCCGAAAAGAGTCATTATAAAAGTGAGATTACAAAATAACCCCCAGATGAGAAATTATGATTCACATTATTTTTTTAAGGCTAAAATTTGTATTGTGTCGTGCATCGTTCTTCCCAGAAGGCTATTAAAACTATATTCATAAATTGTGTCCCAAGAATAATATTTCTGGGACATTTTTATATATATAATAATAAGCATCTATATAAGGATGCGACCTAGAATAAAGTTTAACCGGCACCCTGTCACCCCCTGCCACACGGCCTTACAGCGGCTCTCAGTGTTCAGATGTACGTTGTAAATTTAATTTTTGAGCGGAGCTATGAATATTGATTTAGCGTTACGAAAAGAAATATAGCTTGGACCTTTAGGCCTATTTTTTACCAGCACATCATACATTAAAAACTTTGGAAAAGTGTTTGTGAAATTAATGGCAGTGAAATTGAGAGTATTATTAGAAGTTTTTATTGAGCTAATGATCCGGGCATAAATTGACCTTTCGTTTTAGCGATCAAATGTACGAGTGTAAATTAAAAGCGATACTGGGGTTTTTATAAATGATAAAAATGAGAATGTACGTTGGGAAAGTCACATGTTGGACAATATGAAATACGTTACTGACTGGATGAAACTGAAATATTGTGCAAAGGGATGCAGGTTTTCTTGAGAGGAAAACAGTTGAACTTCATGAGATCACCTTTTGTGAAATGACTCTAAATTCCATTTTTTGTTTGTTTAGTTTTAAAAACTGATGACATGCTTTTGCCAGAAAACGCAAAAAGATGGTGGCATTATTATATGAAGACATTTTTGATAAACCATTTTCACGAGCTATAAGAGTTGACTGCAGCATATTTATATTGGATTATTTAATTTTTACTTCGATTTTTGCAATAATTGGGTAATAAAAAATAAACAAGATGCTAGCCTGCAGCAACTTTAATTGATTCGCTGGAATTTAATGCCTCTTGAAAACAGTTATTTTAATATCTTGTACTTATATTTAAATAATAATAATTTCCCCATTTTTCACCCACTCTTATCATTTAGCACCATGAATTTTCAGCTACATTTTGAAAATAAAATAGCATGGAGAGGTATAATTTAGCTGTTTATATAAAATAAAGCAGACACTTTTCTATTAATTATCAAGGATGTGAATAAAATAAAATTTTAGTCGTTTATGATGGAACCGCCTTAAATATACACGGAAATCACCGTGAGGTTTGAAATAATTATTCTGAGTGTATGCACCGATTGTTAATGAGTGTCTTCAACTCACACAGATTCTCGGGGCGAAGCGCTAATTGAGACCAAAATTTTGTTGTCATAATAAAAACTTGGGAGTACAATAGGATTGAATGAGATGGAAACGAAAGTGAAATGATTATGCTTTATGCAGATAAATAATGAGAAATGAATAAATGAGTGCGAGTGACAGAGTAGAATGAGGACGAGAAGCTGGAGAATGAGGAAGCAGGGGTTGAAATGAGGGAAGCACTTAAAGGAACGGCAGGAAGGAACTCCAGGGGAATCTTGCGAAAGGCAAATAAGAAGAGAAATTGGGAGCAAATGAATTGCCGGGGGATGATTCGGGAGATGGAAAAGAAGGAAGGAAAATTTAAAAGCAGGAGTCAAGAGAAAAGAATTTATTCAGTATTGAATTATATTATGGCTATGAGCCAGTGTGGTGAAAGGGAAGTTGTGGAAAGAGCAATACGCTTATGCGAAGATACTTCAGGGACTGGGAAATGTGGATCTGCCGTATAAGCAGGTGAATGAATCTCAGGAATCACGAACCTCGAGAGAAAACAAAAAAAAAACTTTACGCCGTATGTATAAAAGGGAGAGGAAAATAAATTAATCGTTTGCAGAGAGATTTTGAGGAAAAATGGGGAAAAAGCGTGGTAGGGCTTGAGTGAAATTTATGCGCTCCTGTTTTCTTGTATATGAAGATAAGATAATTTTAAGGTATCTATAAAAATATGTAATATATACGTGAAACTGTTGGAGTTTTCACTTAGTTACTCAACGATAAGAAAAATCGTAAATGTAAAAATGGTGCATGTTAAGATATATGAGAATAAAGTTTTACACTTGAGCGCCGGTTTATACGTTTATAAGTGGTAAATAGTTTGTAAGAGTAGGATATGCAGGATTAGGCACTGTAACTATGTTGAACAATGAGGGTATTTTAAATGAATACATATCTATGCAAGTATAATCGTTCAGGAAAAAAATTTAAAATTTTTTTGCGAGATGGTGAAACAGGAAAATAATATGCTATTCAACTTAGGAGAGTGAAAAATTAAGGACTAAATATATATGAAATTATATTTATGTTGAAATTGTATTTAATATATACTTTAATGTGGTTTGGTATGAGTCGAAATTAATAAGGATAAATCTTAAACACTACAGATGTTGCACTATTTAAAATATATTTTATCAAGCAATGTAAACTATTCACTCATTATTCCTGGATTAGGAAATTGTGGGCTAACTAGGGTACAAAAAGTACAAAAAGTCACTAGGTACAGTAAAAAGTCGAATTGAAAAGTAGTAGAAGGTAGCTCGCATGGAATCCGCCGATAATTAAGAGTGTAGAGGAATGGTGAGCGAATTTATAATCGGAAAATTATAATGCCAGCCATGTATGCCAATTGGTTTGGAATTACAATATAGTAGTGGTGATAGTCCTATTCTATGAACTAGTAGAGGGTGCCCGTTGAAATTCAACAGGAAGAAGAAACAATATAACTGTTTCAGAAGGTAAAAAGAACACCCATGATAAAACGTGCAAATTGCAAATACTATTAAGTATGCTATAAACAATTCATTAACCACCCATGGGGAGGACGAGGTGAAATATACACCTAAATAAAGGCAAAATAAGAAGCCCTTGCACCGAATCAAAACTTTCTTATGAGAGTAAATGTTATTGTATTAAAACAATCCCTTTAAATTATTGTTCTCGGTTATAACAATTTTCAATCTTCTGTGATATCACGTGCTTCCTCTTGTAGTGAAGTCGTAGGAAGTCCTCTTGTAGTTAAGTCGTAGGAAGTTAAATGTAGTGTATTTTTTCATATGGTCATCCCCATTTCCTTAAAAAATATTGCGTGAGAAATAAAGAGAAGTATATTTTAAAAAAGTTATTAATATTCGGTTGTTACAACAGTATTTAGTATGTGTTCCAAGTAATTTATTTATTCCTTAATTATTTCAGAGTGAAAATAAATGAACGGAATCTCGGCTTGAACAATTAGCATGGTCGTTATAGGGACGATGACGTAAAAACGCAAAGGTCTGCTAAATATCGATACATTTTATTAAAATTTTCACAATTTCGACTGTAAAACAGCATTCGGTTATAAAAATAGGAATATCTAATCAAATTTCTTTCAATTGGCACTTCTACCGATTTCGTACAACTTTTATTTGTTATTAAATTTTGCAAATGAAAAAAAGGTCTGAACGAAACCAAACATCAGCCAAACGTATTTTTTGTTTGGGAGTCACTGAAAAATATATAAATACATAATTATGTTAAAAGAATAATATATTCATAGATTTTAGCATTCTGCACTCCTTCTCCCTATACACTTTATCTATGTCAAATGTCAAAATCCTCTGTTAGCGCAATATGCTGAGAAAGGGGTACAAAGTTTTCTATTCACGTATTAATACATAGATAACTAGCTGTGCCCGGCATGCATTGCAATTCCTCTTTTTCTTTCTAAGTAGGCACACATATACAAAGCAGACACATTTAAATGTTCAAAATAAATGAAAGAAAATTATTTTTTGTGCATTAAATTAGAGTTGAAAATTTTATTCGAGTGCTTTCGGATATTCAATACCTTTGGTCTTACCGCCCTCTGCAAAAACAAATAAATGTTTCGGCTGTCCCACTCGTGAGCATGCAACATTTAATAGACCGTGTGAAAATAATGGATTTTATTCACAAGCTTGAAGTGATTGACCTTGCGCCTTGTTTATTGTCATTGAAAATGCAAGGCGAACGGGGAACTGTAGTTGTTTGAAATTAAATGGAATGTTGGTGGGAATGATGGGGATGCGTGGAATAAGCACATCTTCTCCTTTTGACTTGCCATTCAGAATATTCGCATCGATGACGTTTGGCAGCAGTTGTTTGACAGTGCTTGATTGCGCAAACATAGTGCATAATTTTTACGCAAAATAATTATTGGTGCACCGAGTTTGAGTGACAATTTGTGCGGTGGTACACCAGAAAGATCCTACGAATTTAATAACCTCAATTGGATAATTAAAAATCTCGTCCGCATTCATGACGCTGTCAATCGATTTGTAGGGTACAGACTTTCCCGAAACTTCTTCGTGGATGGCGTAGTTGATAGCATTGACGTCGGTGTTTTTTGCTGCCATAAAAGCACGTTCGCAAAGCCATTGGTAATGTTTGTAATTGGTACCAATTTGTGGAAAAACGTTATGAATTAATTGTTCAATCGATGGAAAAAAGTCACAAAAGTTCAATGGAATTGAAATATATTTTATGTCGTCATCAACTGGTACTTTTCCATGACTAATGTCCAATAGCTGTTTTGAAAATTTGGGTGACACTTTGCGCTGCAGATTTACGCGCATATTGTCGTTAACGTGAGTTTCTGCACTTCTCCTAAGATGCGACGCTTTGAGGCAAGCGTGGACTTCATCAGCTGGTGTTTAATGTGGTATTACTGGTCTATCCCACTCGTGAGCATGCAACATATAATTGACCACTTGAAAAGCATGGATTTTATCCACAGATTTAATCCACACACTTGATGCGATTGACCTTGTGCCTTATTGTTGGTCATTGAAAAGGCAAGGCGAACGGGTAACTCGAAGCATTTGACTAAAACTTTCAAATTAGTCACTGAATCTGGCCTCTAAATGCAATAATAGCCATTCACTCTTGCAGCAATGAAATTGCTATTAAATGGATTCTCACGCCTGTTTGCCAAGGATATTTCTATTGTTGAAAAGGAAGAAAAATTGGTGACTTTCGAGATGAAAACGCAATACTTGGACAAAAACGAAGTGTATAAGAAAATTGAATGAAAGAATTAAATACTGCATTTCTTTATGCGTTCTGTGATATAAATTTCCATCCAATATCTTGAGTTCAAGTAATTTAAAAAGGCAATTAATGAAGAACCTTCAAGTCGTTCCATACAAAATGTATGAGAAAATGAATGTTTTTCATAAAATATATTTTCGAAAATTTTTTCGATGTTTTTTATGGTTATTCTGCTATTCGAGCGGGGACAAATCCAACATCAAAGATTATAAAAATCAGTCTAGGCGTTCTTGAGTTATAAATGGTGTAACTAACCCGACTTTTTTTATATATAGAGAAGATACTACGCTTATCAGCTTCACCCAAGGAGGCATGGATGGCTTTCTACGGTGAAGCCCAGCTCCAATTCAAGGAGTTTTAAGACAAAATGGGTAAACGAGGTTTCAAGATATTAACTATAAAAATTAAATTCAAACCTTAGTGTAAGGCAAAAAAGTGATAATGAGGAATGCAAGTATTTCATTGAATTATCAAATGGAGATGCTGAGATTATGAGGAATTAGATAGAGTGAAAAACTGGAATAGAATGAAATAATTCTAGGATTCTAAAATGAAAAGGCTTGTGAGAAAATGACGAAAGTTTAAAAAGAACGACCAACATTTGGGCAATAAAATACAGAAAAATGAAAATGAGTTATTTCATCGAGCGTATAAACCTGCTGATTGCTTGCTTTGCACTGATAATGATAAAAAAGTGAACGCTGTGATATATATATATATATATATATATATATATATATATATATAATGTCTTGGTAGAAAATCGCTCTCGGCGACGGTCGCCGAGATGCATGTATATATATATATATATATACGAGTTCGTGGAAAATCACACACGCGATAATATAAATAAACTATGCCACAGGTGGGGCGGAATTAAATATAAACACATAAAAAAAGAACACTCACACTATACGTTGATATTTCGGTTGCTTTAGAACCTTTCTCAAAGATAGAAGGATACAAAAAAAATATTTGTGTTATATCTAATTCCGCCCCACCTGTGGCATAGTTATATATATATATATATATATATATATATATATATATATATATATATATATATATATATATATATATATATATATATAATCATTGGAAGCTTTCACGAGCGTGAACACAAATATATAAAAACTTTGTCACTAAAGTGTGACTAAAATGAGAACACATAAAAAAGACACACACGGGTTGTAAATTTTTCGGTGGATCGCCGCCACCTTCTTCAGCGAAAGGTATAGGAAGAAGTCTTCTAGAGCTGACGAAGGACCAACCGGTTCGAAACGTTCCCGTAAGAACGAACTCTTTATCTTTTTCTCTTTCTTCTACCTCCTGTAAGTTGAATTTATATATTTGAGGCCAATTGGCGAAAACTTCAAAAGAATATATATATTTATATATATATATACATATAAAAAATGTTTCAGTTCTTATTTCCCTCCCCCCAACTGCTCCCCCACTTGAACTGAAATTGGTGGAATTATCTTTTATTTGGTTGTATAAAGCTTTTCAAACTCCGGGCATCAATGTCTTTCACTAAACTTCCTTCCCCTCTTCCCCCTCCATTCCCTTTCCTGCCTGCCCCTCCCTTTATTCCCCTATTTCTCCTCCAATCTCTTCCCCACCTGACCCAACCTGCCCTACCCTGCCTGCCCCTCCTCTCCTTTCTTTTTTCTTCTCTCCTCACCCACATCTGCATCCAGTACTCTCTCCAGTTCGGAAGAAGACAGTTGAATGCTGTCGAAAATTAAACCATTCGTGTGAGTTTCTTTGTTTCTTTGTTTTTGACACTATGTTTTTACTTGTCACGCCTGTGACTATTTATTATATATATATACACATTTTAATAAGTTATATACGAAATGAGTAGCTGTTCTGGCAGATATTGCTAATTTGTGGCAAAAGTTATCGCTGTAGTGTAGTAAGATTGAAGTACAAGCAGCTGTTATTTTTCTTTATATTAAATTTTTTAAAAGATTTACTATAAGGATTGCAGGTTCATTTTGAGTCTCGAGAATAATTATGTTTTCTACTAATTTTGCAAGAGTTATTTTATCCTGATCTATTTTGAGAAGGGAGGAGCCTTTAAGAAGGTCTCCCTTTGTTTCGCACAAAGAGACAACTCTCTTTTCTTTCTGGAGCACAAAAATCAGGAAGGCCAAAACGGCAGTGGAGTCTGCGACGAGTCAATGACCCCATGAATTTCCGCAAAGAGCCATTGAAATTTGCTCTGAATTATGCGCATCCATTATTTATGCGAAGCGCGAATATAAGAAAAATGAAAGCGAAGAGATATTTAGAGATTTACAATCAAGCCCGAAATTTTCATTCCTTCCTTACTTCCTTCCGAAGTTGGAGGAAAAGAATAATCCTATATGTGTTTTTTTGTATCCGCCGAATTCTGGAGGGGTGCTTTTCCGTAACTGCGCAAGAAGAATTTGCAAAATCAATTCCGTTGGATCTGCCCGCGACGAGGCGGCCGTGATACGCTGGGATTATATACGGGCGACCACCTCCCAGGCAGTGCACGAACATTTGCTCTTTGCAAAAGGAACTGAACGCATATAAATGAGGTCTGGTCCCCCGCGTAGGACTGGAAGGGGGGAGAAAGGGATGTTTCCTCGAAGCCTCGCCCAATTTAATGAAGACTGAGAAGGACGAAGGTCGCAGCCGGGAGGTCTTTAGGTGGGAGGGGAAGGGTGAGCGGAGTCACGAGCCGGTAAGAAGAGATGACACTCATGGTTCACTCCGCAGCCACCCCTTGTACCCATCCCTTGACCGTCTTCTTGACTCAGATTTCGTCTCCTGCCCACCCATTTCCCTACCGCTGCCCCCTGAGGCCTTCCTTTACACCACCCCTCATCATATTTCCCTCCACTCTCCCTCTAAAATGAAAAGAAAAAGACAGCTTCCCTGGCCGACGCTGTCGACTTAATTACGAGGGAATGTGCTCAGCTACTCTTTCTTCTTCCCTCTCAGTCTCTCCCCTCATCTCGTTCCGCGGACTTCCCTTTCCTCCGTCTCATTCTCCCTCCTCCGCATCCCGCACCCCGCCATGCCCCCAGGACCTCCACGAAATGTCAACCTAGTGAAAGAAATGCCTCCTTGGTGTAAGGAGAGATGAAGTGTAGGGAGATCTTGGGAGAGGCGCCTAGGAGTAGGGGAGCGAAATGTGTGGGGTCTTCTCCCTGATGTGGAAAGCGGGACGCGAGCACTTGATATTCCCTCTACTTTGAGTGAACGAGAAATAATACATAAACTCGGACAAGAAGGCGGGAGTTCTCTAAACTTGGTGCCTGGATGACTAGTAAAAGATGACTGCTAATTAAACTTCTCATTTCTCAGCACGTATTGAATTATTAATCGAGCGATGGCGAAGTCGACCACGTCTTTGAGTGATCGTGGTAAATAAATATGAAAGGGTGACTACGTGAAAAGATTTGTGGGGCAAAGAATGAAATGAGTTACATCCCTTATGTGCGGTATAATTTCAAGGGAAATAAGGATGGCACTCCAGTCCCTTCGTAATTCACGTTATTTGGGCTTTTTTCAGATTGTGTGAGGGAATTCGGCTTCTCTTTCTATAAAAATTAAATGAAGGGGTTTATTAAACGACGACTCTTCTATTTGTCTCGTGTCAATGCCCTGGAAGCTTTTCAGGAGCTCGGCGGAGATCATTTCGACTGCGATGTTCCGTTCTCCGGAGAAAGAGACATAATATTTTATTATTTTCATATCATTGTCAGACTTAATGTATACTCGGAAGCTGCCATTTTAGTTAAGAGTCGTATGCCATTAAGAATGGATTTATTTGTCTTCAAGATGTTCTGTAAGAAATAAAAGTAAAAAATGGTGAGAGGAGTAATTGATTTTTCAAAGGTTAATTTTTTTAAGGAATGGTAGATGGTATACGACATACAGAAAAATAAAATAAACATGGGTTGAATGATTTATTCCGATGAAATGTAATGGTTAATGATAAGCCTACCAAACATACCAAAAATCGGTTGGCATGTGATTTTAAGAGTTTGCAATTTGAAACTGAATTACGGATGGATATGTCACATCACGAGAAAAGATTAAATTTAATTTATGATTACGATGATATGGTCCTGTGTTCAATTGTAAAAGATTCCTCCGGTAACTTTCTTTAGTTTCTATATCGTGGAGATTCTCACTCTCCATTGTCACCAAATTTTTGACTGAAGAGGCTATCTTTATCTTTATCTTTATATATATAAAAGTCAATGTATGTATGTATGTATGTATGTATGTATGTATGTTCCACATCTCCTCCTAAACCACAGGACCGATTTTGATGAAATTTAGAACACGAGTTTGTCACTGATAGACAACAAACACTGTAGGGTTCAATTAACCGAATCCCTATTTTTTCAGGGTTAAGGGTGTGATCCTTACTAATATGTATAAAAATGTAATGGACCCTGTCTGTCTGTTGCTCCATCACGCAAAAACTACTGGACCGATTGAGCTAAAATTTGGCATGCAGATTGAAGACATATCTGGTTGTAACATATACTATATCAAAAAGCCCTCAGGGCTCCCAAAGGCCCCCTGAAGGTCCCCCCTGGTGGTCAATGGCAAGCATTGGGTTCGGTGCAGTGGTTTAATGTTTTACTTTTTAAAAGTACTTTCACTCAAGATATAGGGCTGGAATTTTTTTATCGGATGGCTGAATAAATATAATTTCTAATTTTATCAATCGATTTTCTTCTACGCTCCGTATTTTTCTGCTATTCATGTT
Source organism: Pyrrhosoma nymphula (assembly GCA_963573305.1). Taxonomy (NCBI): domain Eukaryota; kingdom Metazoa; phylum Arthropoda; class Insecta; order Odonata; family Coenagrionidae; genus Pyrrhosoma; species Pyrrhosoma nymphula. The sequence goes on from OY754337.1 coordinate 94,311,853, forward strand.
TTCAGTTGAAAAATATCATATTTTTATCTGAAATCAACAATAACATATTTCCTTGACAACCATAGATTTGATTTTCAAAGGATATACACGCCTCTTAAATATTAAATATCACGTTTTCCTACAGGCCCATGATAGCATGTAGAAAGCAAATCTGAATAAAGAGGGCCTAGAGTCCCAAGGACCCCATGATAGATTGATTCGGGAGGTAATCGATACGATTCAATACGTATTTACAACAAGTATACTCTTCAACGTCTGTTCTCAAAGTGGCTCTCATAGGAGACCTGCATGTATATGAGAGAGCACTTATGTAGTAAACGTTACACAAAGGAATTAATAGGATACACACTTAATTAAATGTGCAAGAATATTTACGTGCAGCGAATATCAATGGTAATAATGCCTCTGTTGCTACAGCAAACACGGCGTTGTTTATTATCGTTTAATACTCAGATGTATAACACGTAGTGAAACCGTCTGCCTCTCATTACGATTTCGAACACTTTTTTAGACCAATTCCCACATCATTAACGTCTGGAGTTATTTATATGTTTAAAAGTGTTAAAGTGCAGTTAACTTAGGTACATTCCCTCAATCATCGAGTTGCCTATTCTAGACTCTCACTTGCCGCTGTGTTTCCGTTCCTTGGACTTAAAAATATATCCATCAACATGCCTAATAGAAAAGAGTAACCTTTCGAAAAAATCTTCTAATGCAAAATGAATGTCTTATTTGCGAGAAAATGAGCCCTTGAAATGAAAACGACAAAGGTTAGACTTGGATGGTCAAAGGCATGCCCACCAGCGATCTCATGAGAATCTCCCCGTGGTGTTTATTGGGTTACGCTAATATCCGAACAAATTTCATCCTCACCCAACGTACGGACGGGTAACCAGCTATAAACCTGGTTCAAATACAGACCCATCTGTTTCGAACCTTCAATCTGTTTTAAGATGGCGGGAATTATAATATAATTAATAAATCTCAAGTAAATTAATAACTCAACGCACATATCAACGTTGAATAGTGCAACTGAAATAATTCATTGAATGCAAATATATGTATTGTACACAAGGGAAGCGATCAAGCTGTTATTCACTCACAAGACTGCTCAAGAGAACTGTAGGGACGAGGTGACCATCTATCAACCTTTGCTATTTAAGTAGTAATGAGTCTGAATGGCCGATTTTTGGGTTTCCTTTGCATGAAAGTGGACCAATAGTCACACATCTCTCCGTGCACCTGGAAAACGGTCAGCGTGTCTACTACAACGAACACAACATACAAGATAGGTTACGAACTCCTCGAATGTCCACGCATACAGTTTTTCTTCAGGGTTTGCAGTTTTCTTATAAAATAAGTTTAACGTTTTTCACACCCGTTGAATTTCAACGGGTACCTTCCGCTCGTCTTTATATATATAAAAGTCTATGTATGTATGTATGTATGTATGTATGTTCCACATCTCCTCCTATGCCACAGGACCGATTTTGATGAAATTTGGAACACATGTTTGTTACTGGCAGACAACAAACACTGTAGGGTTCAATTAACCGAAACCCTATTTTTTCAGGGTTAAGGGTGTGATCCTTACTAATATGTATAAAAATGTAATGGTCTCTTTCTGTCTGTTGCTCCATCACGCAAAAACTACTGGACCGATTGAGCTGAAATTTGGCATGTGGATAGAATAAATATCTGGTTGTACTATATGCTATATTAAAAAGCCCTAAGGGCCCCCAAAGGCCCCCGAAGGTCCCCGTGGTGGTCCATGGTAAGCATTGTGTTCGGTGCAGTGGTTTCATTTTTTGCTTTTTAAAAGTACATTCACTCAAGATATAGGGCTGGAATTTTTTTTATCGGATGGCTGAATCAATATAATTTCTAATTTTATCAACCGATTTTCTTCTACGCTCCGTATTTGTCTGAAATTCATGTTTTCAGTTGAAAAATCTCACATTTTCCCTGAAATCAACAATAACATATTTCCTTGACAACCAGAGATTTGATTTTCATAGAATATTCACGCCTCTAGCATTTAAATATCACGCTTTCCTGCAGGCCCATGATAGTACGTAGAAGCAAAATCCGTATAAAAAGAGCCCAGAGTCCCAAGGGCCCCCTGATAAATTGCTTCGGGGGATAATCGATAAAGTCAATGCATATTTAACAAGTATACTCTTCAACGTCTATTCTCAAAGTAGCTCTCAAAGGGGAACTGCATACGAGAGAACACGAATGTAAAAACGATACACATAAAGGAATTAAACGTGGAAGAATATTTACGTGAAGCTGAATATATGAATATTCACTGCATGTATATGAGAGAACACTTACGTAGTAAACGTTACACATAAAGGAATTAATAGAATACACAATTAAATATGCAAGAATATTTACGTTCAGTGTATATCAATGGTAATAATGCCTCTGTTGCTACAACAAACACGGCGTTGTTTATTATCGTTTAATACTCACATGTATTACACATAGTGAAACCGTATGCCTCTCATTATGATTGCGAACTGTTTTTTAGACCAATTCCCACATAAACTTTACGAGTTATTTATATGTTTAAAAGTGTTAAAGTGCAGTTAACTTAGATACATTCACTCAATCATCGAGATAAACAAGATAGGTTACGAACTCCTTGAATGACCACGCATACAGTTTTTATTCAGGTTTTGCGGTTTTCTTATAAAATAAGTTTCACGTTTTTCACACCCGTTGAATTTCAACGGGTACTTTCCGCTCGTAGGTTATAAATGCGCTTGAGAATACTCAATAATCAGTGGAATACCGATGATGGATGCGATAAATTTGCATTTTGATTCCTTTGTTCGCGGTATTGTCTTTCCTCAATTTATCTATGAATCCGGTATCTCATTGCAGTGGAAGAGTAGAGATGGTCATAAAGACATTAATGAAAAAATAATGAAAAGAACGTTCCCCTAAAATTCGGTATTTTGCAACTGGTAAGATAATTAGAAGCGTGTTTGTTTTTTCTTCTGGGAAATAAAATATTAACTACAAACTTTTTTTAATCATTAATAGAATTTCTGTAATTTACTTTCATGCAAGGGTAATCCTCCCCAAAACTGCTAATGATAAGAGAATCTGGTAATGATAATAACATTTTAATACGCTTTCGTTTGAAGGATTATTAATGCCTTCAAAGTAGCAGTATTGTACATTTACGCAGAGATTCTATGGAATTATATACAATTGGAAACCATTCCGTAATCAGCTGAGTTTAGGGTGCTCAGAGCCTCCAGTGATTCTGCTTGTATCTCTTCCACAAAATCAAAACAACATCCAATTAACTGAAGTCTCATTTCTGGAAACAATCGCGAAATCGCAAAATTACTGGCGCACACTATGTTCAAAGTCTCGGAACTTTTGGGTATCACATCGCACTTCCATTGGTCTTTTACATACTTATTTATTGATTGGGAAAGGCGTGGAAAATTTATTAATTAATTGGAAAAAGGCGCAAAATTAGAATTGTTAATTCAGGGGTATGTTTACGCAGCGGTTCTATGGAATTATATAAAATTGGAAACCATTCAGTTATAAGCTGAATTTAGGGTGCTCAGAGCCTCCAGTGATTCTGGTTTTTGGTTTAATATAGTTAGTGTTTATTTTTCAAGTTTTCAGTTTCTATTTAACTGGGATTCGTTTTCAAAAATCAAAATACTTACATTAGACCTAATACCATTATTTGTTGATGAGCAGTTATGCCACCCATTTATTCTGGTCAAAGAAATAGTCATATAATGTTTAGGCCGATGATATATCATATTTTGTGTTGAATATTCTGATGTTTCCTCCCAATGAACAAAATGGTTGACCTTTAATGAAACTTATGGAGACATAGTCAAACCTGTGAACCAGTCATGATGAAAGGGATTCTTATATTAGGCGTGAACTTACTCTTTGCATATGAGCATTTTCATTGCTGAATATATATTTTTAAATCGATTGATTGAACTACATTTTTCCGTGGACCATTCGAACCTAGTATGCAGCTTAGAGTAAAGTAAAGTAAAGTAAACCTTTAGTATGTGTTGGAAGAAAATGATGCGGAAACTGGACAAAATGCTATATGAAATTAATCAGTTGGTATGTCCTGTCCAAAATAATGATATTTTTTTTCTAAAAGTAAAAAATAGTTAGAATTTAATTTAAGCTGTGATGTTTGTTTTTACATAAAGTTAACATTTTCAAAGTGATAATCAAATTAGCCTCCCTAGAAACTGTAACCAGTAGGAAGTATTCTCCTAGCGTTGACCAAAATGTATTTACGATAATATCCAGTGTCGTTTCTGAATTCGTGCGAGTATTTTGAATAGCATGACAATATCAGTTTTGCCCCTAATTTCAAAATTTAGGTATTGATTTTGGCGGCATGTGCTGCAGTATATGCGACTCTACAAAATACTATACTTCTGGCTTTATTTCAAGCACATGGTTCATTTTTTGCGAAGTATTTTTCCATGTTCTCTGGAATTCTTCTCCAACCACAGTGAATACCACATGATCATAATGAATTCAAACGCAAGCTATGTACCTAAACAACAAAATATTTTAATTGTCCATTCATGTTTGATGATAATGAGATATCTGATCAATGGGTTACGTAACGCTGGATTCACTACGACGCGGCAGCTGGGGCTGCTCACATACAAAATCGACCACCTAGGGCATTGGAGCATATATTTATCTCCGCATAGTGCTATTTGTAATTAATATCCTCATTTCCTATTGTTCAAGGAAAACGTTGTCACTCACATCACAGGAGGTGAACACGTGTACGTTATTTTGCTTTTAAACATTTTGAAATGAAATTCGTTTATTCACAAGTTACCAGCGGAATTAATTCACACGCATGAGTTGGATAAACATTTTAATTCGTAAATGATAAAAGTATTGTTCTCCTGGCATTCATTCAGCTTGAGTAATCTTCATTTCAAGTGCCTCCTTTTGATTAACACATTTTAAGGGAAGGTTAAAATGCATTTAAAATTCCCGCTAATTTGCCCCAGTTTTTAGAATCGTGATTATCCCGTGATTGTATCAGGTACTTGTTATCGCCTTTTTCATCGCTTTTATAGTGACCATACAAGGGATGAAGAGAGTAAAATAAAACAGGCAAATGGCTTCCACCACTTGCTCGTGGGGCATGAATATCATTTGTTTGTTCAAATGAAGAAAGGAAATTCAATAGAAGCCTTGCAGGAGGTAGTTATGAAACGCGAAAGCCTTTTGTTTCATCTCAATTTACGGAATCAAGTCGCTACGGAAACGCGTGCTTAAAACTTAATGCCGACATTAATTGAATCCTATTTTTTCACAAACGGAGAAGAATACGGTACCTTATACTCCACTTTTACAATCGACTCGCATTGAAACAAAGAGGAAAAACAAAATAATAACGCCATATCTGGAGGGCTTTTTCAAAAATACCTGGTATCGTTTAAAAAGGGGGTACTTTCTAGCTCACAGGGGTACTAAGTCACCTTCATCAATTGCGTGAGAACCCCTATTTATAGTCTCAATGAAAAAAGTATTCTTAAATTAGGAGTAAAATATTCTTACAGCTCACTTCTAAGGCGAGATTTTAGATTTTAGAGCATTTTCTTACTTGAGTGAGTCGGAACTAAAACAGTATTATTAATATATATATATATATATATATATATAAAAGGAAAGGAAATAAATATAAAAGTATATGCTAGCAACAAGGCGTTGAGGTTGGGGAAGGATAGGAAAGTAAATCAGTGGACACTCACAGGCAGATGATCAATGACGACACCGGTAGTGATCAGTAGTGAATCTCCTCCAGCTGAAGAAGGGTCCTTTGCCCGAAAGCTACCCCTAAGCAGTGGACACCGGTGTCGTCATTGATCATCTGCCTGTGAGTGTCCACTGATTTACTTTCCTATCCTTCCCCAACCTCAACGCCTTGTTGCTAGCATATATATATATATATATATATATATATATATATATATATATATATATATATATATATATATATATATCGGTTTACGACGTTCTACGTCTTCCGATTCCCAATTTCCATGCCTCCCGATCATTCCAGAGTTCTTCATCTAATCCTCTTTCTCTCATTTCTTTCTCTATCCCTTGTATCCAACTTTTCCTCGGTCTGCCTCTCCTCCGTCTTCCTTCCGGGTTCCACAGCAGCATTTGTTTCGGGAGTCTTTCATTTCCCATTCGTTTTACGTGTCCATACCACCTCAACTGCTGCGTTATTATCTCATCTATCATGGTATCATTGACATTCATTATTTCTCTAATTCTTTCATTCCTTACTCTTTCTCTTTTTGATTTACCGGCTGCTCTTCGCCATAAGTCCATTTCAGTCGTCAGTAACAGTTTTTCTGATTTCTCCGTTAGTGGCCATATTTCACAGCTGTAGGTTACTATGCTCTTTACTATGGTATTATAAATTCTCTTTCAGTATTATTAATTAACAGGAAAATATTCTTACCGCTAACATCTAAGACGAAATTCTAGATTTTAGAAGATCTTCTTTTCTTTTGAGGGAGTCGGAACAAATGCCATCTAGCGGTCGCGGCCTGAAACTTGCAGGGTTTAAGAAAATATTCTCAATGTTAGAATCTTTTCGTAATCACGTAAAACGTGTCGTAATTGGAAGCAATCTTGTTAATTCTAATAAATATTGACTTTATATTCATCCTATGTGGCAGCATTGTTTCAATCAATTAATGCCCCATAACTGTTATAGTGATTGGTTGGTATTTCCTCAAATTATCACGGCATTGACATTTAAAAATTAGTACTAGAAGTTACTTTGACGGACGGGTATGGCTAGGTATATGCGACTGTCTTGAAGCGTGATCATCAGTTGCGAGATAGGCATGACATAGGTAGGCAAGTGATATAAGTTGAGCTATGTGGCCGGGTTGGTAGATGACATTGCGAATCGGCAGTTTAAAGCAATACCCATGTTATATGCTGAAAAGGTTGACAATTTGCAGTGATTATTTTACCTGACCTCGATATTCTTAATTCAAGAGGATAAAATTATTAAAATGGCAAGAAAATATTCTTAATGCAAAAATAAATTATACTTATCTCCCAAGAGGCTATTCTTAGTTTTAGAATACAGAACGCTATTCGATGTTAAGAAAATGTTCTTATTTTATGAATATTTTTCTTGTGGCTACCACTCTAGTGGGATCCCCTCTTAAATTACGAAAATAGTCTGGGCACCAATTTTAGTGGGACCTACTTTTAAATCAAGCTGCGGCGACTCTCGATTTAAGAAAATCTTTTTTTCAGGGTATACCTACGTTTAAAGACAGCTTACCTATTTTATTCACTCCTATTGTATGCCACTTGGTAAAATCCATAAAATTCTCGTGGAGGATTTTTGCTAAAATACTAATAACTTTCACCATGTATTTTTTGTACGAAATCCTCCACATTTATTGCCATGGATTTTTAATTTTATATTTTTACAATCTAGTAATTGATGCAGGGCTAAACGGCCCGTTATAAATAGTTATTTTGCTTCCAAGCGTACCTTTCCTTACTCAAACAATCACATCATTTTTAAAATGTGTCAAAAAATATTAAATATATTTACACGATCACTATAATTTCGCCAACCTTGGAAGAATTTACCTAAAATGTTTGCAAGGGTGCCATAAATTTTTCATGGAATGAGCTTTGAAAATTAGGCCAAAGAGCTAAGCAGCTGGTGGTTAAAGTGGGTGAGGGTGCCAATGCTGAAGTGTGGGAGGGGAGAGGAGTTCGCTGGTAAAGGTATGACCTTACGCACACTTCCTCAATACAGCAGTGACACTGCTTTTGTACCTCTGCGGCCTCTGAGGTAGTCATCTAAGGAAAGTTTTGCGCCACACTCACAGGGTATGCAAGGACTATGGCAGAGAAGAAGAGAAAGAGGAAAGCAGAGGTATAAATAGATAATTGGAATGTATGAGTAATGTAAAGGGTAGCTAGAATATATAAAACAAAGCAAGGAGAAAGATAAAATAGACGGTTTGGGGTTGTGCGAGCGAAATTGTAATCAGGATAGCGGGACGAATTCGAATGATAGTTATAAAACACTTTTTAGTTGGTGGGGATAAAGAGAGTCAACGTTATATATTCGTAGATATTTAATTGATTTGCTAGTTTTTGAAAATTCCTATTTTCATTTCCTATTCCAAAATTTCATATTTCCTTTCATCGTATGCCGAACTCTGTACTCCTTATTCCTTTTCTGTCTTCAGTTAACTTTGCCTTTGACCCCATTCTATTTCTCTTTCTCGTCATAATTTACTGGGAAACATTTGTATCCTATCACTACTCTTCCTGATAACTGTCGTTGGTCTTCCTATCCCTCGTTCATTGAAAATCCTTATTCACACTTGAGGTGGTTTCAGCGAGATAGTTCCCTAGTCATATTGGATACCATATTAATTTTTTATTTATTTCAGCGTCTGTAAGAAGTATGAAATAAATATGATAATATTGATGGCGCAAAGATAGCCATATATGACCAAATTTTTGGTAATTAATTAAAATAAAGCTACATAAGTCTCTAACTTGACTCATTATTTCCCGCCGTACGGCTAAAAAGTCTTCAAAACGGAAGGTGTTTTTGCGATTCTGTAAAAATAACTGGTGGATAATAGATTTTTTTATAAATAGTTGAGAAAACATGCAATCAACGCACCGTTAGTTTTTTGACGAAAGCTAGGTTTTAGAAGTTCCTAATTTGTTTTATATTCTCCCTCTGGAGCGCACAACCATAATCCATCCCATGTAAAACCGCTTATATTTTTAAGCAAATCGCTCGAAAAGTAGTTCAGCAAGGGGTTGGTATTTTGATATTGGAAAGATGACAGTTTTTTCTTTAAAATGAGGCAAAATTCATCAAATTCTAGGTGAAGTGATTTTTCATTCAAACTACATTAAATGGCACTAATCTGTTTCATATTTCCTAACCGTATATCAGATTCAATATATAGCTCTTGTTTTCTTTTTCTTAAGGTTTTATTCACGTTTTATGCTCTTCGTTCATTCAATTTATTAGGTAGTTTCTATGTATTAGGAAAAGTACTATCTCGTCACTTTCGTTGGGATTTATCTTCAGGATAGTACATTTCGCGTCTACTTCAAATTTTTAAATGGTTCTTATTCAGTTGATTTATTGGTGAGTTCTTACGTCATCAATGGTTTTTATATAGTCGCATAACATTATTATACTGAAGTTTCATCGGATTTATGAATGCGGCTGTGTAATTAATGCAAAAAAGTTATATGCACCAATATGTGGAATAAATGGAATAAAGTATATTTATTCCATTGTCAATGTACCATTTACATATAAGCAAATATTGACATATTCTGTAAATTTTGCATAGATGGTTTTTCCCAGCATTCGTCCTCCTTTTTTCATTAATAAAGATATATGGAGTGGTCAACGTGAAAATAACTATTATTCGTCAACTATAAAAAGCCATAAAAAAGACTAGGTATTGTATGTTTACATTAGGCTTCTGTTTCATCAACATGTATTATGGGGTATCGGATATAAATACGACCATTTGCCACAAATTAGCTTAGTATTATGTAACCTAACTTGTTGGAGTGAATAAACCTTATTTTTAACGGGGAAGCTTTCCTCCACGTCCACCGATTTTATCCATCACTGTCACTCTTGATTAACATTCACTGGTATAAAACAAAAGAATGACGCAGTCTCTAGCAGAGTTGGGGTATATACTGTATATGGCTACTTTTTTGTTTAAACCTCTGGTATGATTGTTTCTGCTTCATTCTACTATTTCAATATTTGTTTACGCTAAGGGAGAACATCATTATGATGTCCATCTTGTGCGCGGAACTAAACTTAATTGGTAACAGTTCTTTGACAAGACTGACATTTTTGTGCAAATCCGTTGATTAGTTTTCCATTGTAATTCACTGACAAAGGCTTCATTATTTAAAAGCGCTACATAATCAAGTAAAGACGTAACAACTTCGTTAGCAATTTATTCTGAAAAAGATCCGACCAGAATTTTTCAAATAGGATTAGAAAGAATTGGTGTTTACTCGACGATCCTAGTGAAGGTATCTCGAGTTTTCAACTTGGTCAGGAAGGTTATTACTAGATTACCAAAGGATAACAGATATTTTCACGGCGATTTTTCCTTGAAAAAGAACATCCTTGATATATGAACATAGCGAGAACATTTTAGTAAATAAAATCACAATGACAATATTTGCCACACAAATTAAATTACTGCAATCAAATCCAAAATAAGCACCTGGGTACACATTTTCCTCATGAACGCTAAGAAAGATTGAGGTAAGAGGAAAGAGCTGATGCCGTGGCGCAGCCCCAGAATCCAGCAAGGAAGTCTAATTCAATCTTTTCCAATCTCATCAACCGCAAAAATGTATTTGGCTCAACGCAAAATCGCTTCGATCACCATGGACTTCCTCATTTGGCAAACTTCAGTTGAACTTGTACAAGTTTAAGAGCAGATATTCATTGATTAAAGTTGTAATCACTGTAAAAAGTACAGATTATCTGCGATAATGGAATAGAAGTCAAACAAAACAACTGGCTGCACAATTTCCTCAGTGAGCGCTAACAAAAGCTGGCAGCTAGATGAAAAGACTTTCAACTCCGTGGGCGTAACCCTCAGCATCCAACAAGGAAGTGTAATGCAATCCTTTACAATTCCATCAATTGCCTTAAAATTAAAATGAGCCACATCACTCAATTATTACCCGATGACATGATAGATTAGGTACGCGTGTAAAGGTGATATTGGAAACTTGAATATGGAGACTATTGCTAGCGATTTTGACACGCACCTGCACATCAAATTTAAGTTTGTTACTTTCCGCGTTGTTCGTCAGGTAGCACTTTGGTCAAATACTATTTTTGTAAATGTCATGCTAAGAAGATTAATAACTGCCCTTTTTTGAGTTCATAAACGAATGTAACGTGTTTGGCACTTAATTGGAACGAAACTAGGAAAGTGGGCTAAATATTCAGAAAAACATTGTATCAAAAACCTTGATAAGAACTTCTATAAAATAAGACACCGTTCGTAACTTTATTCATTTAGATATTATTAAACAAATATTGGAACTTCATCATCTCCTGAACAGCGCACCTGCCAAAATCGGTAATTGAACGATTTTACAGGTCTTGTCTTCTGCATTATGAATCAACTGTGGCCATAAGATATAGGTCAACGAGATATTTCATAGTGTTTAAACAGTTATGAACTTGCTCCGAAGAGGCTGAAATACATCTGAAAGCATTAAAGCAGAGAAAGTATGTTAAGAATGTTTAGCACGCTATTGCCTAGTCAGAATATCGTTCGCAGTAGTATAAATATCCATTAGAACTCCTTTCTGATTAATACAGTGGACTCATACTTATTAAATAATAAACCCGTATTCTCTATTAAAATTTGCTCTTTGAATAAATGTTTTGTACCGGGTATATTACTGTGTTTTGAATGACTATATATAGCCGTATAGCATGCCAACATAAATATTTTATTCTTCGAAACTGGCCAATTCGTGAGCCTTTTGTCTCGTTTTATTCTGATAACCTGGTTAAAAGTGACCTACCTTACGGCTTAACAAGACTAAGGTCGCCTGTTCTTCTCACCGTATTATTTTAAATTTTTTTATCACTTCTCACCTCTTTCCAAGTTGAATTTGGTTTTAATTATGTCAAAATCGCTAGAAAAAGTCTCTATATTTATGTTGCCAACGTCACCTTTACACGCATGTCTAATCCATTATGTCATCAGGTAATAATTGAGTGATGTGGCTAATTTTGATGTTAAGGCGATTGATGGAATTGGAAAGGATTGAATTACACTTCCTTGTTGGATGCTGACGGTTACGCCCACGGAGTTGAAAGTCTTTTCATCTAGCTGCCAGCTTTTGTTAGCGCTCACTGAGGAAATTGTGCAGCCAGTTGTTTTGTTTGACTTCTATTCCATTATCGCAGATAATCTGTACTTTTTACAGTGATTACAGCTTCATCCAATGAACATGTTCTCTTAGATTTGTGTGAGTACAGCTGACGTTTGCAGAATGAGGAAGTCGATCGAAAAGATTTTCCGGGATTTCGCCCTCGGCATCAGCTCTTTCCACCATCCCAATTCTTGTTAGTCTTTAGAGAGGAAAATATGTACCCTGTTGATTATTTCGGCTTTGAATGTAATTATGTAATTTGTGCGACAAAATGGTCCAGCAAAGCTCTCAATAGTTGTCCTCTTCAAGGAAAAGTAACCTTAAAACACCAGAAAATCACTTTTCAACAGCTGTGCGTTGAAAACCTGATCAGACTCTTTTTAGTATTAAACGGAGTGGTAATAACCGAGTCATTCTTTAGACTGAGTGTCACGGAAACGTTAAGCCTTCGTCAGTGAATACTATGAAATTTATTTTAGCTGTTGTACTTAAGATGTTTTTAGAATCTTTGTTGAGACTGAAAGAGGACAGTATAAACGGTTTATTCACTATCGTTGTGAGCTTTCATGGCTGTAAAAAACTAAATACTCAGGAATGATTCCTCAGGGAATCATACCACAGAGACTTCAGTTTCATTACACGATGGCATTTTAAAGTACCTAGAGTATAAATTCCATAGAATTGCACCTTTTAAGTTTTCGAGGAGGGTATACTTTACTAGCAGTCTACCTGGGAATCACCTTGGTGTCAAGAACTACTTAACAAGCCCCACCTGCTGATCCTTAAGACCTACCTGCAAATAGACGCCTCTCTACCAATGTTACTCACGAAGAACAAGTCACTCCGAGATTTCCTCCAAGACCTTGGGAAGTACTATTTTCGGGAGACATCGGACATAACTGTATCATTCCTTACAGTCCCTGACTCCCAATCGCTTGCTGCTCAACAACCATTTTTAAATGCAAAATATTAAACACGTTCTTCTAAAACTTTGTGGTACTCCATCACTGTATTTATTATCAGGTGGAAACTTTTACTAGCCAAAGAATGTAAAAAACTACATTTCCCGGGTTTCAATGTTTAAGAACCACTTTCGGGTGATTTTAAACCCTTCAACAGCTCCCTTGTATACTAAAATGTAAGACGAAATAGAGGGAAGAAATGTGTGGATGAGAGAAGGAGTGGAGGAAAAATTATTTAAAAACATCTTGATGGCATGGGGAAGCAGGCATTCATTTAGAAGGCAATCTCTGGGGTCACGATTCCTTTTTAAAATTTCCAACCATGCTTAAACATTGAGCTCTCGACGGTCCCCGGTGAAATGCTTGAAAATAAAAATAAAATTATTATGAGTGTAACTAAAAAAATTTAAATCACTCTGGGGGTCATAGCTTAAAAGATACTTCACGAAGTTTCTTTTCTCGTCATGATTGGTTTTGAACTCACTAGAGCCTTCCTTTATCTTGAAGTCAAAACTCCTTGCAGTCTGTCCCACATAAGCAACATCACAATCACCGCTGGCCAATTCATATATACCACTTTTACTAATTGTGTTCACCTTATCTTTAAAATGCACTAAGATATTGTTTATAGTGTGATCGATTTGTGCGTAACTGTGCAACATTTTTAGGAAATGTTTTTACACTTTTATCAGTACAATTACCAAAATAAATCTTTCAAATATAAAAACAGAAATGTCCTTAATTGGCTGCGCTGAGGACAGCCACCGTCTATTGCTAAAAAAAAGAGGCGAGATGTTGATATTCAGGTTACCGCAAGGTCAAGGCGCTAAGGGAAACTCCTAACATCCAGAAATATTGGCCTAAACCTAAGATAACGCCTTATTCAAACTTATGTGTGGACCATATTTTTATATGGCAGTGAGACCTGGACGTTGGGCAAGGCAGAAGAGAGGAGGGTGGAAGCATTCCAGATGTGGTGTTTCAGGAGGATGTTAAAGATTCCCTGGGTGGACAAAATCAGTAACGAGGAGGTTCTCAAACGTGTGGGGGAGTCTCCTTGTCTGCTGAAATTACTGAAAAAGAGAAGAAATATCTGGATCGGGCACCAACTAAGGCACGAAACATTGCTGGCCACCATCTTAGAAGGCACTGTGGAGGGAACCAACTGCCGGGGCAGGCCTAGGTTGGAGTTTATGGGGCAAATAATGAAGGAGTTAGGCTGCTCCACTTATGTGCAGTTGAAAAGAATGGCACAGGACCGAAGCGTATGGAGAATCTGCCGCCAACCAACCTTTGGGTTGAAGAAGAAGAAGGCGCTACATCGGTGGCCTTTAAGACGCCGAATACTTCCACCTACGGATATTCTACAAAACATCAATTGGATGGATTTGGTGGGCCTTATGATAATCGTGACTGTAGTGCGTATGCAGTTTGGCCATCGATGTCCTTCCGCAAGCTCGTTTCCTTTAAAACCATGGAATGAATATGTACGTATGGTAACTATGTTTAATATGTATTATACTTACGTTATTACGTTTGGCAAATATAATCCGTGGGGGTAGGCTACCGAGAATAATATTCTCACCCATTACGCGTGCTTCGAATTTGTATATCGTTTTCATGTGTTTCCATTCATGAATTGAATATAGCAATTTGTTTTTAAGCCTCATAGAAACACTTTAACGATTGAACCATAATTTTTATGAGATACCATATATCCCTTCATAAAGATACGGTTAGTGAATATACCTTTGCTAATTTTCTATTCATAACTCGTCCTAGTAAATAATCGGTGTAGTTTAATACTTGAATATTAAATCTTGCGACTGTACTTAAAACTAGAAAAATATTTTAGATATTATTTTAAGTGTCCTTCATAATATTGTTTTCGGCCAAGGACTGTGGGATATAGTCAGTATTATCTTTTATGTACATTTTATTGTGAAGATTAACCTTAAGAACTATGAATGAGGTAAAGATACTCGATTGCGTATGTAACCTCGTGCATTCCGTTGCTAAGTCTTTCACAAATCTCTATGCCCTTTGATCTTTGAAAAGTCTCAAAAATCTTAAAAAGTTATTTGTTAAGGTAAAAAAGTAATTAAATATCAAGGGGTAAGTCACATTTCTAGGAAAAATGGGCTTTATTTCATTGTGAATTTAGTCATTTTGGTGAATTAAGTTAAGAACAGATTGTCCAAGTAAGTTTGCCATTTTGCGGAAAGTTGATTATTCAGTTTCTTTCATTCACTTAAAAATGCCGCAAGGAGAAAAACTATTTTCTGGAATTAAAAATGATTTTTAAATCTTTAGCTTTTTGAGAAACGCACTCCAGTTAACTTTCTCATACAATTAGGTCCACCTCTTGTAAAGTAGAAGAGAGACGTATTCTTTTTGAGCCCTCAGGAGATAATCAAATCGAACCATGCCAGTTGAGCAGAACTTGATCAAAGGAATTTTATAACCAGACTATAAGACGTTAAGTGGCAGGAGGTGGAGGTGAAATTAGAAAACCAGATTCAAATCCTGGCTCTTAAAATTTTACATTTATCTACATATTATCCTGCAAGCCACATAGAGTGTGTGAGGCAATCGGTAAGTTATGACCAATATGCATTGCGCTAACCTCTTATAAAAAATGTAACGACTATCGATGCAGTAGCAAAAACCTGCTAGCACTTGTTAGGAGGCAAAATTTCACAAACATGAACTACACATGCATATGCTATCAATTTTAGATGAAATGTTTGCACAAATGATTTTGGAACTTATTAAATTCACAGATATCCAAGGGAGACACTTCTGCTGGAGACACTTACTTAGCTAGGACTACATAGCAGATAAGAATATTAGCGTTAAGAGGCAAGTCAACTAATTATCTACATTACCTTTCGACATACCTAGTAAAAAGTGTCAATGGCAGCTGTATCCCTTCTACCTTCCCGGTATGATTATATCTCCCTCCGGCCTCCCGGTGGTTTGGAGGCGGGTTACCCATCCAACTATCGTCCGGGTCCAACGTTGCTTAACTGCGGTGTTCTGACGGGAACCAGTGTTTCAACGTGGCTAGGCCCTTGCCCACGAGAAATTAGTTACTTTTTAAGTCATTTTTCCTCTAGGGAAGTATTTCAATGCATCCTTATTTCCTTTTGGAATGCAAATTTGTAAAACTGTGTTTGCTTCCCACTAGCGTTTTCTTGAATGTGGCATATATCCTTCCCTATTTCCGTTCAGTGGTTAAGTTCATATTTTGTGTTTGCTTGAAAACTCTAGTTAACTGTTATTCTACGGGTTCGTACGGGAAAAGCGAAGCATTTTTGGTGTCACGTTCCTGAAGACAGGTCATAAGACATCGAAAGATCTTGATATTCGCCCACGGGCATCGAGTTGGCCGACGTAATACGTGGGAAGGAATGGCCCCTAATGACCGTCCTTCTGTAATCTCTCACACGTATCTCTTTGTGCCCCTGATTAATGAACAAAATCTCGCCTTACGTGCTTCCTTTGGGTCAATTTTAACTTCTAAAATTCTTATTTTTTAGGCCCATATTTTTTAGATTTTGCCTGAAAAAGTTGAAATATTATCTGATTGCATGCCATTGATTCATGGGGCCATTTACGACCCTCGTAAGAGTTAGAGGACCCAAACTTGGTATCATCGATTATTGTTCATGCAAACCTGAAACGGGAATTTTGTAAGCCTAAGTGTGCCGGATTGAATGGAAAATTCTTTAGAGGCCTTAAAAATAAAGCAATAGCTATAGATGCCGATTCTGGTGCTTTTCAATAATCCAAGTGACTTACTTTCAAAAACACCTAGAAAAAGAAATCGCAAACACACATGGTGCAGTATGAATAGTGCTTTGTGGCAATAATGCGAATGTACTGCCTATTTCCGAGTGTTAAATTTAACCTCTCCTCTTCTTCACCTCTTGACACTATTACTCTAGAATCTAGAGTCTAGATCTGTAAAATATCATGATTGCTTTATGGTTTATGAAACGAGGGTAGACTTAAAGTAAGGTCTCCAATTTTATTTGTCATAGAAAATGACATTTATTTACATTGTTGGATACATCGTTGGAAAGGTCATGGCTTCAGCTATTTTTCGATGTAGTCACCCTGGCGCTCGATGAAATTTTATCCTCATCCGCATGATGAACCTTTGAATACCGTCGTCATACCTGCTTCCGTCCGCGTTGCGAAGGCGTTGACCTCCTCTTGCACCTTGTCGTCCGTTCGATCTTCATCCCTCCTAGGTGTTTCTTCAGGGTGAGGAACATGTGGAAAGCACTTGGTGCGACGTCGAGGCTGTACGGAGGATGCCCGATCACTTTCCACCCAAACTTCGAGATCAGTTCCTGCGTCTGACTAGCCGTATGCGGTCGCGCGTTGTCGTGATGAAATGAGACCCCCTTCGTCAGCATTCCTGAACGTTTGTTCTTGATGGCGCGCCGAAGCTTTTTTAATGTGTGGCAGTATCTTTCCTTATTGATAGTGGGTCCCCGGGGCATGAAATCCACCAGCAATAATCCTCACCCTGAAGAAACACCTAGGAGGGATGAAGATCGAACGGACGACGAGGTGCAAGATGAGGTCAACGCCTTCGCAACGCGGACGGAAGCTGGTATGACGACGGTATTCAAAAGTTCATCATGCGGATAAGGAAAATCATCGAGCGCCAGGGTGACTACATCGAAAAATAGCTGAATCCATGACCATTCCAACGATGTATCCAACAATGTAAATAAATGTCATTTTCTATGAAAAAAAAATTGGAGACCTTACTTTGAAGTCTGCCCTCGTATATGCGCTCATATCTCATAAATAATAATTTAGTGTACTAAAGTGCTGTCGTGTTATTATCACAATACTTCTTATAAGACAGAATTGATTAATGTTATTCCGTAAGATTTTTATAACCAAAATAAGTAAAAACGTAATTGATGCTATGATGCTCATGAAATGTTCATGATTTTGAAAAGAATACCATGGCCATTCTAACTGCTTACTGCAAAAGATATACCACGCAAACCGTTCATTGGGAGAATTTAAGAGAGGATGTTACACTTACTCAAATTAAATCGGAATATTACCTGAACCTCTAAAATTGTGCCCAAAATATTCAAGCAATATTATTAATAAGAATAGGAAAAATACAAAGGGCAATTTCGATGAAAATCTTTAGGTAAATTTACTCTCTACTCTCGATGAGGGTCACCCTAGTTTTTCCACGAATAGAAATGTTAGAAAAGGAGACATTGGTAAGAGGTTAGGGAAACTAAGCTGTCACGATATTTCATTGAAAACATCAAGGTAAATAAAATGTAAAAACACATTATGTTTTTATTCTGTGCTAGACGCTTAAACTCGGCATTTTTCTACTTCTTATGGAAGGCTATAAATATCCCATTGTTTAACGTACCGTCCAACAGTTGTAGCACTGTTAGTTCATAGATCTCTTAGGAACACAACTGTCCTAATAGGTCATAATGGATAGGTATTCCTCTAAAAACTACGCTTCTCTCGGAACATCAGGGTGAACATTAAGCACACTCGTCTCCACAACTACCCAATCCCGATGTACTTCACTGTAAAACTAGTCTATTCCCTCTCGGGAGAGATAGTTGAAATATTTTAATGGGAAAGGGATATCTCTGAGCTGTTATACAGATCCATTTGCCCGTTAATTACGTGTGTGCTTCCTCCATGTTTCTCCAACTTCTCTATATCATTACTTTGCCTCAATTTTGAGTTTTTTTCCTTTCATATTCATTATCGATCTATCACACCGTCTTTCCTTTTCTTCCAATTTTTATTTTGTTTCTTTATTGACACATCGTATTTACATTAAAAACTTGTTGAACACATGCGCTCGCAATGCAATAGCCTTTCTCGCTCGCAATGTGGAAGTTATTCGTTTTTCCTAGTAACATAGACACCGATTTTTAAGAAATAAAATATCTACTTTCCGAAAACCCCATCTTAACCCACAGACTGACATTCTCCTTGTTATTGATAATTTTTAATTCGTATGTCGTTCTTGAAGTTCTCATTTATTATTTTCTTGGTCATGACCATTAATTATGTCTTCAGGCCTACCTTCTTTTCCTTTTGTACCAATATAGTTATGTATAGTAAGTTAATACTGCGTCTTATTTTCTCGGAATTATAATTACTAAATTGAGCGCCAAATTTATATTACTATTACGAAGTCCTCTGGCCATGCTCTCTTCTCGTAGACCCTTTGAGTAACTTCGAAAAATCTTCACCTTCCATAATTTCCGAATTTATTCAGCAATACTGGATGTATTTAGTATACTCCCTTAGCTTTCGTGATCTTCATTTCCCGTTGTGTCTTCTCTTTTTAATGCGTATTTTCTCTGGTCCTAGGTATTCCATCTCTACGTTGCCTTTCTTCGCCATTGTCTAAGTTCGCAGGGCTATACTCAGAAGACTGATGATTATGAGGCCTATTATCTCTGTCATATAGTTCTCCCACATATACTCACCACCTTTCCTGAAACTCTGCGTTCGATTTGCATCTTCTCCTTTTTTAAATTCATATTTGATGTTGATTGCACTGTCTCTTACCGCACGATAAAGTTTAATCCTACGTTTTTAGCACACCCATTTCTCACTCTTTCTTAAGATTTTTTGCTTTCCATGGTAACGTGTGGTGCGTTTGGGAATTTTGGCAAATGAATTAATTGAAATTTACAGGGGAAATTTGGCAAAGCACGTGGCCGACAAAATGATAAATACCTACTCTCAACGTAGGTTGTTATGGGGATTTTAGCTTTATGGCCCATCTGACGGATGTATTACTGTAATTAACCTGCTCGTATCATGGCATGATAGGAAAGGTATGAATTTCTCTAAAAAATTGCCCGCCCTTACCAGGAGTTTAATCCTGGAGTTATGAATAAAAAGCATGTAAAAATGCTGTCTAATAAACTTTTAGTACCCAAACTGTAGGTATTTAAACTAAACTAATTAAAAAAAGAACATTTATTATTATCACGGATTTTCAGGGATATCAAGTATTTTCAGGGACATTAGGCATTTTCAGGGCTTGACGTGAAAGGTGTGAAAGGCCATTTTTTCTATATTTTTAGCTAAATTATATAAGATAGCTAGAGTAATAGTTATAAGTGCAAGAAAGAAACAAGTCCAAAGTTCAAACGTTTGCCTCTGAATTGCAGCAGTTTTTGAGAGCATTAATACCGCTGATTTACAGGGGATTACAAGTAAAGCATACGTGTGTTCCTCAAAACTCTCTTTACCACTGAGCTTTTCATATCATACTTGCGACTCTTAGGATTAGCAAAGAGGATTGGATTGGATTGATTTCAGCCCAGATCTGGAGTGAGTATATCGCATAGTCTAAAAGGGAGAAATAGGTATATTAGAGATATTACCGAGGTAAGTTATAGGTTTTAGAGTCAATTGTGAGACAGAGTAAATATATTGGGAAAAAGTTGGTTGGAAAAAGAGGACATTGGTTGTTTCATGACCAAAATAAAAGTAATTGAGAATGTCAATTTTAAATTGGATTGCCAGATGATCAAAATATGCGGAAATGAAGATCAAGTATCTCAAGGAAAATATGTTTTCCATCTGAAACGCGGCGTTTTGAAAAATATTACTATATCGTCGATTAATCCGAACTTTCTATGCGGCTTAATGATACTTATTGAAATGTTAGAAGAGGAATAACACAAAAAGGTGGCTGTTGAAGGAAAATTAAGCTATAACTCAATCTCAGCCATTAGGTAAGTTTCTAAGGGTTCTCATTCCTATCTCTCATTGGGATATCCGTCGTATGGACATTTGCTTTCCAGTTGTGGAAGTTATTACTCAACCGATTCCTTTTCTCTGCTAACTAAATTACGGTGGGTGCTCGGAGAATTACAAATCAGCTCCTTCCGAGATTCGGTTTTTAGATAGGTGTATTTCATAGGGAGTGGGGCATAGACCACAAGAGCTCCTCACGCTTCAATTGTTTTTGCGTCTATAGGCAGTCAAATCTCTTTTGGTACGCTCTTTATCAAAAGTAACTACCTCAGTTTTTATCCAAACAAAGTAGGGTAGGTAACAATTGAAAAAATTCTGATCATCATTATTATTATTATTACTTATATTATTATTAGTGATACATAAAGATACAAAATTGACTCACAGACTGACTGACTCACTCATTGATACGAATTCCTGGGCATTTCTAATCGAGCTAAAAGAAGCGTTTTCGGAAGAGGGTAGAAATTCGGTGTTGAGTCAGGAAAAATCGAAAATCCCTATTTTTATAATTCAATTCTAGCCTAGATAGGATTTTGTTTTTTAATGGGTTTTAATGGGAAAAACGAATAATATCCGTGTAAAGTAATGCTCTTTCATTCATTAAAATAAGAAATAATTGAGATACAAGTTTCATTCTTCGAACAAAATTAGGCCAAAACATTTAATTTTTGCAACCGATTTTTCTCTATCAATTCTGCACGTATCGTACGTAAAATATAAAATAAACCAAATTACTTCAAGTTAACATGCAAAATTAATGCAAATTTTGATCTTTTTTTCCTTTTCGTTGCCAGGCAATTTTTCCATTGTTTCCGAGACTTGAAGTACCTTATTAACTGGCTATAAAGAATACATTTAAAGGAATTTAACATTCCCGGTGCGTATTTCAATTGATTTTAACGATATTATGCCTTCAAACTACATGATTTACAATGTTTTATGATAATATATGTAACTTTTGGTAGTTTATAAAGCTGTATTCTTGCAACCTATCGTAGCTTTGATACTCTCCTCCACTCGCTCATGCCTACGGCATCAGTTGGGATCGCACAGCATTCAGCCATTGTATTTCTGAAACAAACTCTTCCACCTTATCCTGGGTTTCCATCTCCCTGTTTTTCCGGGGAACTTAAATCCTTGATCTTCCTTTCCCGGTGGGAAATTTACTGTTCAAAATATGGTCAAAGAACGTTCAGTGAACGCTATTAAAACAATCGAAGGTTATTATCGAAAGACATTGAAAAAACGTTCAAATGGAACTCATAGATCGTACAAAGAATATTCCATGGAATACTTCATGGATTGCTCGAAGAATGTTCAGCTTAAATTATTCTCTAAATGTAAAAAATAGTTTCACCTTCGTAGGCTACTATCATAGAACCACAACGTATAATTTTACCATAGAATCATCACATCTCCTCATAACTATCGAAATAATACTGTTAAAACATGCCTACCTATGATATGCCAATACATATCCATACTCGCAAATGATTTGAATTACGAAACTAGAAGTAGGTATTATATACCTCGTCACTCCCGTGCGTAAATGCAACTATGAGAAGTAATTTTTAAAGGTTAATAACGTGATAATATGAATAAATACCATCCGATCATGTTAATAGTTCTCTGACGTTAATTAATTGAAACCTATGTTGCCACACAGGATGAATATAAAGTAAATATTGCACTCGAAACCATGCAATACGTAAATATAGAAATAAGACCACTGGACCAAATGCAACACGCCGCACACACCATGCTTATTTCAGGATCACATACAATACAACTGACTAAATATTTCAAAGGCCGGTAATACAAGTCAAAATTAATCTATTAATATATTTCGTCACTACCATTTGAGTTTTGTGTAAACTAAAATTCACGAATATTCCAATAATGTAGGATGAACATTGTCGTTAGACAATTCAAATATACCTGGTTTAAAGATGATCTTTAAGTGTTCATCCGGGGAGCATTATTGAATAAAACTTTGTGGACAGAAAACGAACGATCAATGAAGTCTCAAATGAATAATTCACACTTCAACTCACAATGAACGTTCTGAGGTTGCATGCTCATAATAAGTCAGTCGTGGATTGCATTGTAAGTGGACTATTTATGAATTAGTTCATAAATGTCTTCTGCATACACAAATAAACAAAGCATATAAATCATGAACCCATTCCTGTAATGCTAGATTCTCAATATTATATTCCTATGTCACCAATGCACCTCAATAATTTAATTTCCATGAGTAGTAAGACTAAACTGCTTTCGTTATTAATGACTTACAATGTTCTATCATACGCTTTACGCCTTCCGCTTGCAAACTGCAAGCGGAAGCATTTATTACTTACTTATGTACAAAACTAAAAAATTGACTAACTCACTCATTGATACAAATTCCTGGGAATTTTTAATCGAGATAAAAGATTGAAATTCTCAGGGGAGGGTTGGAATTTGGTGTCGAGTCAGGAATAAATCGAAAATCCCAACATTTTTTATTCACTTGGAGCCCAGATAGAATTTTATTTTCTAATGGGATTTATGGGTAAAAACGAATAATTTTCGTGTAGAGTAATTTTCTTTCATTCATTAAAACATGAAATAATTGAGATACAAGTTTCATTCTTCGACCAAAGCATGAAATGATTTAATTCTTGCAACCGATTTTTCTCTTTCGATCGATAAAAAGAATTATTTCAAGTTAAAATGAAAAATTAATGGAACTTTCGATCTTTTTTCATTTTCGTTGCTAGACAATTTTTTCATTGTTTCCGATATTCGCAGTGCCTTATGCACTGGGTATAAAGGCTGCATTTAAGGGAATTGACCCTTTACGGTGCGTATTTCAATCGCTTTTAACGATATTATGCCTTCAAACTACACGACTTACAATGTTTTATGATGATATACCTAACTTTTGGTAGTTTATAACCCTGTATTCTTGCAACCTATCGTAGCTTTGGTACTCTCCTCCACTCGATCATGCCTACGGCATCCATTGGGATCGCACAGTATTCCTCTATTGTACGTCTGTAACAAACCCTTCCACCTTTACCTGGGTTTCCATCTCTCTGGTTTTCCGGGGAACTTAAACGCTTGCTCCTTCTTTCCCAGTGGGAAATTTACTGTCCAAAATATGGTCCAAAACGTTCATTGAACACTATTTAAACAATCAAAGGTTATTATCGAAGGACATTTAATGAACGTTCAAATGGAACTAATATATCGTACAAAGAATATTCCATGGAATACCTCATGTATTGTTTAAAGAATGTTCAGCGTAAATGCTTCTCTAAATGTAAAAAAAATAGTTTCATCTCCGTAGGCTACTGTCATAGAACCACAATGTATACTTATACCATAGAATCACCATATCTCCTCATAACTATCGGAATAGTACTGTTATCACACAATTGTGTGAAATTCACAGTGAAAAAATCATTCGCCTGGACTGGGATTCGAACCCAGACACCCCGATTTCACGCCGAGTGCTCTGCCGGTTAAGCTACCCAGGCGTCATCTATCACTATGAATTTCATGGAGGCTTTTAAGGAGCGAGATGACTTCAAAGGTACCGTGCATACAATACCAAAGTACCCGTGTGCGAACGCTTAGCGCTACTGTCCACGAGGTAAAGCAAAACTTTAAACACCAGGGATCTTTCGGGGTTTGCACCGGGTAGTTAGGTCCATGGCGGCCAAACTACCCGGTGCAAACCCCGAAAGATCCCTGATATAAATCTTCGCCGGGAAAGCCTGAAATCATTCATCTTTAAACACCACTTTGACTAATTCAGAGAACTGCGCGGCCAGTTCCGCAGTTCTTTGAACTGTTATCACATGCCTACTTAAGATGCCAATACATACCCATACTCGCAAATGAATTCCAAGTCATTCAAGGTAAGAAGTTCTTGATCATTTTATTAACTTGGGTATATCACGTAACCTTCAGAAGTATGATGAGGTTCATAAGCAGGATGCTCTCGCGTTTCAGGTTTTACAGAGAAACATCATATCTAAAACTTGCTTGCAATTTTCAATTACAATGCCGTTTTCATCTTCAAGGGTCCACTAAATCAAGCATAGGTTTAGCCAATTCTTTTAACTTGCATATTAATCGATACATTGAGAATATTTGTGGACTTTATAGGCATATTTATTGCGCTTGTATGTTTTTTCAATGCATCATTATGTAAAAATAACCACGGGATTGCCCCGAATTCCGGACCAGAAATGATTCAGTTTTTTTAAGTTATTAAAAGGGTAAAATTAAAATTTTCCATGCATAACAACGTTCTATTTTGAATTTTTACATGAAAAATCCCTAATAACAATATGCCCAATAGACAACGGTTTGAAAAATTTCCGCCGATTAAAAGAACTGGTTTATATATTTCGCTATTTTAGTTTAACAGCTTGGTTATAATGAGCATTAAGACCTTATTGCTTTCGATTTGAATAATTTACACATTTGTACTATCATACACCTTACCCTTTCCGCTTGCCAACTGCAAGCAAAATTTAGAAGTTATTTCATTAAATGTTAAAGAGCATGATGTTTTTTTGTGTGTTCAATTCACGCTATGTTTGGTACTTGTAGAGGCTAAATAAATTCTTCTCTGTGAAGAAAATCGAGATAACGAGTAAATTTTCGTTATCCTCCTTTATAAAATGCCTAACCCACTTTTCAATTTAGCGGAATAAATTTTTCGTTCATTCGGTGACATGTCCCCGGCCATAGATCATAAATATCTAACAGAAAATTTGCCTCTAGATTTGGGATGCATTTATTTATCGGCTGCAAAATTAGTAAAAAATTGAATATTTTACAATGGTCTAATTAAACATTCGTCCCTGAAAATATGTATAATGTGGGGATTATATGCCATAGGGGGATGTTATAATTAAACAAACAATAACAAAACCGCAACTGTTACATATGGGTATAGGTACGATTATTTTTGGGGATTTTTTCGAGTAAATTTAGAATTGATTGATTATAGAATGATAAATTTTGGTCTTGGGAAAAGGTGCTAAAATTGTGGATAGTTTTACTCCAGTTATTAGCAGGACATTTAATATCACTTGCTCTTTGTGTTGTCTTACTCGTAGAACAAATTACCAAGCGATTCACTTTGAATTGGAGATGATACAAAATCACTATTGAGCTTGCACACATGTATTGAAGGCTGCATTTTAAATATCCATTTTGTCCCTTACTTTGCTTTAATACTAATTTAAGCTCTTTGTAACGCGTCAAGTCGAATAAAAATCTGTTTTTTTGCGCAAATCAAAGTTATGACAAGTCTTTCAATACCAGAGAAATATTTTTTATCATTAGAGTAATGAAAAACTTTGGTAAAAGCATAGAATAAGTAGTCTCTTCACCGCTTTTTCCAGTAAAATATAGTCAATTTTTACTTAATTTCAGGAAATTGCATTTTAATAACGCGACAAGATATTTTCACAATAATATCATGCATAAAACCCAGCTGAAGAAAGCGTATATCTTTGAATAGTTTTCGTCATCAGGAGAATCTTCAATTCTGAGTGAATGAGTCGGTAAATTATGAAACTCAATATGACAAAACGCTGACTAGATTAATTTTTTTTCTTATTAAATTGTGTATTACCTTTTTTAAAGCCAAATGAAGTCACATCTCTATCAGTATGCTCTGCATATTGTTATTTATGATGGTAAGTTAGGAGAGAGTAATAATCATAGGAGTCTTTTAATTATGTGTGAAAAAATGAAACGTGTATTAATGTTGAATATAGGGTAATAGTTCATTCAATACTAATGAAATGGGATAAGAAATGAGTGATAAAAAACTAATAGTTTTTTTATAAAGATCAGCATAAATTAGAGAAGCACTAAGACTATACAATAAGAAATTCGAAAACGTAAATAATTTAAATAGCTGCATATGCGGAGGTGTAATTTCAAAGGAAATGACTGTGAGATATGCTGGTGATAACAGATATACCCTAACTTTCAAGAAGTTAAAACACTCTTACTCAGTTGATCCAAACTATAAAAATTGAAGTAATTAGACCAGTGGTGACATAAAAATTCCAGATATTGGAAATTACTCAGCAAAGTATAGAAAGATAAAAAATGTTTGGAGAAAAATTCTTGGAAGAAATTTCAGAGAAAATTTCTAGAATACTTTTTGGACCAACTCAAGAAGAAGGCATATGGAGAATTGAAAGAATTGCAGAAGTCAATGAGCTGATGCAAGGATTTGATCTATTGAATCTAGAAGAACTCAATGTCTGGGGCCCAGAATCAAAGAAAACCTATGAATGTATCCCGGATAGAAACAGAATAAGTGGTATACCCAGAGGAAGATGGACAGGTGATGTCTCAGAGGATATGCACAAAATAAATATAGAAATCATTGGAGAGTAAATGCTAAGGTTTCCGGCGTAACATTATGGAATTGGCACACGTCACTCAATTAATTTTTACTTTATATATTCCACACTTTTTACACACCTAAAATGTGAAATATATAGTTTTAAAATTCAGTTAGTCATTGAAAAGAATTAGAATGGGATAGAAGATGGTCACTAACTATCATCAGCTTCAAACAGGGTGGATTCTAGAACCATAGAAAGGAGAACAAAAAAAGAGTCCGAAATATTTTAACGGATTCAAATTTCCTACGTTCCTACCTAGGTTCAATTCATGTTGGTGAACAGTATTATATGAAAGTAAGGGTTCCCTGAGCGCATTTTTTCATTCGCCGTGTATTTGCGGCTGAGATGGAGTTCGCACGAAACGAGGAAGGGGCTGATCCTCAGCGGCATTACCATCGCATTACACACCCGAGACAACTTAATCTGAGGGTTGGGGTGGTCAGAAACAGGTCTCATTGAAACCAAACCTCCGACGTCGATCTCCGCGACCTGAAAGTTGAAAATTAGTGGCTCGTACGAGTTTAAAAGACGTCTGCGGCGACGCCTGCCTCCCCTCAAATATTGTTGCTCGCTCAAAGTGGATATTCCTCCACTAACGCGAGCTCTGCCTCCGTCGTAATGGAATAGCGATCGAATCCGCAATGCTCGTGGCGAGCCCACGGGGAAGGACGCTAACTCACATGACCAACTCCCCACTCCAGCTGGGAACGATCAGCCTCACTCCTACGCCTTAAAGGCTTTCCAAGACGTCATCCATACACCCACCTTCTCCTTCCCTAAGGGCTTCGGTTCAGGCTGAAGTGCCTGAAAGGATCATTTTGGGTGCTCGGGATATATACACGTGGGTGTGGGTACCGTCCTTCGTTTTGCCAATTACGGGTACAATGCCGAGCATGTGGGTGTCTTGTGTCTCTGCAAATCCTATTTTTGAACGTGAATCCCTTCCTCTTGTATCGATTGGTTTGATTCGGATGAATTGTCGATGAGTGCTTGTTCCTCGTCATTTGGTATGCCATTCGGATACGAGAATCGTCTTTGCTTCTTCTTCTTCTTTCTCAAATCCCCTTTTGTTGTTAGGCGTCGGGGTCCCTCAGCCACTTTCTAAATTCGGTCCTGTTCTGAGCGAGACGCTTCATTTCATTTATGCTCTTTCCTCTCCTGGCTGCCAATCTCTCCACATATTTCTCCCATTCCAGCCTTGGTCTTTTTCTACCTCGCCTTCCTTCCGGTCTTGCCTCCATCACCTCTCTTGACTTCTTTTCCTCATTCATCCTAACCACACGTGCATACCATCTTAAAATTTTTCTTTCCATCGAATCTACTATCGGGTCTTGCTGGAATGAAATAATTTCTCACTTGATCTCCTCCAGTGCGTCCTGCTGCTCTTCTTAGGTATCTCATCTCAAAGCTTTGGAATCTACTCCTGTGCTTTTCTAGTAGGGTTAGGCTCTCTGTTCTGTACAACAATATTGGATGGAAAATAGTTTTGTACACCCTCATCTTTGTCTTCTCCGATATTTCCCTCTAGCCCACTATTGATATGCTAAGCTGATAATACGTTTACTTTATGGATTATTTGGCTCACTTCAGAGTTAGGCCTTCATCACTAGTAATTTGTGTCCCCAGGTATTCGAACTTGTCAACCTGTTCTAGTTCTTGCTCTTCTCACGTTGTGTTCTGCCTTTACCTAATTTTTTGACACTGCCATCATCTTGCTTTTCCTTGCATTCTTTCTCATTCCATAGTTTCCTACTGCATTTGCCCATTTTTCCACTGTTGATTGCAATTCTCTCTTATTATTAGCAGTCAATGCAATGTTATCTGCATATATTAGCAATGAAAAAGCTTGTGACTTCCACAGATTATTTAATTTTGAACTACCGGTTTCGGCTGTCAAGCCATCATCAGGTATATACCATCATGTACCTGATGATGGCTTGACAGCCGAAACCGGTAGTTCAAAATTAAATAATCTGTGGAAGTCACAAGGTTTTTCATTGCTAATATGGAGCCCTTCCACTACGTCATAGCTTCTAGTTTCGATTTAAGTTATCTGCATATACCAGGAACTGAACGTATACAGGTCTTAACCTACAGTTTCCTACTTTGCTCCATGACGTTCTTATTTTGCATTTTTTAAGAATCGTTTTTGCTTGTAACTAAATGACAGCAAATTTAAGATATGAAAGGAGTTGGAAAAGATACAGATCTGGGAAGTGAAATTGCGTAAGGTGATGAGACATTTAAAAAAATCACCAATTGGTAAATAGCTTGTGGTACATCAAAGATGCCTATTTTTAATTACGCATGACTAGTGGCGTATTGTACGTGGCTATTAATTGTAGTCAGTGCTACTTTCTTTGACAGTTATTTTCACTGCTTGTTTTCATTGTTTTTGCTTGGTTGTGAGACCTTCGTAAGTTTCAACGTGCAAGTTTTTGGTGTGTACTTAAATAGATAAAACAATCGTTTCAATGTCCTTGATTAAGGTAAAAGACTTCTTAGAGAGAAAAGGCAATTTTTTAAATCAGGCGCGTTAAATTAAATGCCCGAATGGCTCATGCTGCTGACCCTGTTTGAACGAGAGTATCCCGAAATTTCTTCCTATGCTTTGGGATGAATTATTATTTTGAGGTTAACGTGAGGAACAATTGTTTTTATTTCGTGGATAACAGTCAAAACATCACAGCGACACGTTATGTCCTTACTCTAAAAACCAGAAGGATGGAATAGTCAAAATGAGAGTAATCTGGATGACTTTTACATTTTAGAGAAAATATATTCAGCAGCAACGAGTATATTTATGGGAATATTACAGTTTTGGAGAAACATCCTTACGCTAATGCATAAAAATAAATTCTAACAATTATTAAGTGTTAAAGTATACTCTTTTAGGCGAATGCCCATCGTGATCTGCATAATAAATCAAACAGCCGAAAACGAAGATTCCTCACTGTATTTTTATATATTCTGTTCTATTCTTAGAATAAAAGAAACTCGGACGCTGCATCGCTATTCTGGTTGCAATGGTATGAAGCATGGAGCATACATGATTGTGTTCCTCAACTTCCTCGGTTCTGAACTTATTGTTTGATATTGACGAGAATCCAAGGTTTTAATGGAGTCATGAACGTGAGATTACATAAGAGAGAATTAAAATACCCTCCCACGCCTTTTTTTAACAAACCTAGGTTTTCCTTAAAGGGGCTATTTTAGTCTTATCTCGAAGAAATATGAAGTCATCCAAGTGATATTTATACACAATGGATTGTGGAGATTTTATTTCCATGGCTTTTGATGAACAAAGTTTTGGTTAGGTGGTTTTGAGGCAAGTTTAATGCTCATTCTAGCACCGATTTTGCTTCAATGGCCGAGGAAGGAATGCTAGCCAAAATGGAACGCTAAAAATAAAAAAAGTATTTCTTTGCGCTTGGGGTAGCATGCATTCTGGACGTTTTCGCGTTTCTAGATGCTTCCTGCCGGCACTACTAGATGGTACTGCTGTCCTATCACGGAAAACGGTGACCCAAAGGCAAATGATTATTCTTTTTTTAGAACTGCTTTTTATGCAGTCTAAAATGGCATCCTTAGCATTTTTGTCCGCCTAAAATGAGATGCGCTACGTCTCATTTGGTCTCATACTACGGGATAGCTCCTTGATATTTTAAAAAGAAAGAAGTCCATGTCCAACTCTGGGGCGGTTGACGCCGTAATTTTATCCCCAGGATGCTGGCGTTTATTCTCTCCCGCTCTATTCTCTGCTCTGTGCTGCGCATTGCAGAAAAAAGATATTGCACCGACAGTCTCAGCGAGTTAATAATTTTACTTCATCACAATGAGAGAGACATACTCTCCAGATTAAGGACGAAGTACTTCTCTTACCTTGTCCATTTTCATACATCGTGGAAACAAAACTCTACTTATGAGAAGGCGTTACTGTCATTGACTTTTATGCCGCAGTTTACTAAGAGACGCAATAATTCAGTGAATCAAATTAACTAATCATTCTATAGTTCCCCTTACCGTGGTACATGCGGTGTTCTTGTATCTCGTATTACTTTAATGATTCATTCGTCTAACAACCGAATGGTCTCGAATTCTAGTTGCATTTGATAACGATTGTCATTGCGAGAGTTCATTATTTTTATCGTAAGACACGAAGAGCTTATTGTGTTTTCAAGGGTGAATGGACATTCTGGATGTCGCAAGAACGAAAAAAAGGCCATTTGAAGAAGAGTTGGAAAATTCATGCAAGTATGGGGAGTTTGCCTTTAGGCTATTGTTTGTGGCAGTAATTTTTGGTGATAATTGTAAAGTTAACTTCCTTGAGGTCATTTCGAATATCAATTATACCCACAAATATTTATATATATATATATATATATATATATATATATATATATATATATATATATATATATATATATATATATATATAATATATAAAAACTTTGTCACAAGTGTGACTAAAATGAGAACACATAAAAAAGACACTCACACGGGTTGAAAATTTTTCGGTGGATCGCCGCCACCTTCTTCAGCGAAAGGTATAGGAAGAATGAAGAGGAAATGTTTGGGATGGTGAGGGGAAGAGAGCAGTGAGGAGGGGAAAGGTGAAAAGTAAAGGAGGGGTGGAATGGAGGTAAGGGAAATGGAAAAGACGAAATGGTGAAGTTGCCATGACCAAGTTAAGAGACAGAAAGATACAAAGTTGAAGGTTGGGAGGGGAGAAGATGTTACAAAATTATAAGTACAATGTTGAAGGTTGGGGGAGGGGAGGATGTTTACAATTTAATGGGACCGGTTGAGGCCAGGTGGCTGGAGAGCGTT
This sequence comes from Pyrrhosoma nymphula, assembly GCA_963573305.1. Classification (NCBI taxonomy): domain Eukaryota; kingdom Metazoa; phylum Arthropoda; class Insecta; order Odonata; family Coenagrionidae; genus Pyrrhosoma; species Pyrrhosoma nymphula. The sequence continues at coordinate 94,343,885 of OY754337.1, forward strand.
AAAATAAAATATGCAAGCTTGCTCTAATGTTCTCAAAGTAATTGGAGTGGCTGTGGGGGGTAGAGAGGCCAGAACAGCTACATTGTAGCAATTATCAAATTTTGTGGTATGGGAAGCGGCATGAGTAGGGACAGCGTGAGAGAAGTTTTGGGAGGATGGGTTGCATGAGGCACGGTGATTATTTATCCTGATATTAAGTGGTGTACTACAAAGTCCAATATAAAAGGCCGGGCATAGCTTACAAAGAAGTATATACACAATGTTAGAGGTGGTACAGGAGGATGAGGAAACGGAAGGAAGATGAGAATTTATGAATTTATTCGGGAGTCGGTTCGTGGTAAATAATAAGCATGTTTTGCATCTAGGACGGTTACAAGGGGTTGCTGGAGTTTTGGATTGAATAACTGATTTTTTGAGAGGTTTCGTGGCCTTAAATAAGTTTGATAGGTTGGGGGGACGCTTATAAGTAACGGATGGACATTTAGGGAATAAATTAGTAGTTGTTGGGTTATTCGAAAGGATGGGAAATAATTCTTTAAGGAGGTGCTTTAGGGACTGTATGCCTGGGAAGAATGTGGTGCAGATGGAAAGATTTTTAGGGTTTGAATCTGATGTTAGTTTAGGTTGGTAAGACTTTCTGAGTATTTTTTTATACAAAAGGGTATCAGGATATCCTCTGCGGAGAAGAGACTGGTGTAGGTTGGATAGGAAATGGTCAAGGGACTCCGGATTATTACAAATTCGATGACCTCTGATGGAAAGAGAGTATGGGAGAGAACGCTTTGTATGAGAGGGGTGACAGCTACTAAAGTGAAGGTATTGCTGTTTATTTGTGGGTTTAATATGGACAGAGGTACTAAATTTACAGTTGGATAAAGAGATGTCGACATCTAGGAAAGTTATTTGGGTGGAGGAGATATTAGAGGTGAAAGATACAGAGGATGATGCATTGAGAGAGGAAATGAAAGAATTTAGAGAGTCAATGCCATGTGGCCAAAGTAGGAAAATATCATCTATGTATCGGAGCCAGAGGAGAGGTTTTAAAAGGTTTTGAGAGAGGAAGTTCTGTTCGAGAAGACCGAGGAAAAGGTTGGCGTAAGAGGGACTGAATCTACTGCCCATGGCACAGCCCTTGGTTTGGAGGTAATGAAGGTCATTGAAAGAGAAGGCATTATGGGTAAGAATAAAGTTGGAGAGTTCTACCAGGAAATCAGTACTAGGTACGTGAGGAGTGGGACGTTGACTTAGAAAATGGCGGACTGATTGTAGACCTTCTGAGTGGGGAATGGAAGTATAAAGTGAAGTTACGTCTATTGTGGCCATGAGAAGTGGTGTGTTATGGGGAAGTGAAATGGAATTGAGGAGGTTCAAAAAATGGTACGTATCTTTAATGTACGAGGGTAGGGTGTGCACGTGGGGCTGCAGGTAATGGTCCACAAAAGCCGATATGCGTTCTGTTGGAGAAAAGCACGAAGAAACAATAGGACGGCCAGGGATGTTAGGTTTGTGGATTTTGGGAAGGATGTAGAAATGAGGGGTTTTGGGGTGAGGAATGGAGAGGATGGAAATGTCTTTTTTTTTGTTAGGCCTTCTGACTGACCTTTGCTAAGGAGGAGCGAGATATATATATATATATATATATATATATATATATATATATATATATATATATATATATATTATTTTTTTTTATTAACATATATTTTTAGAAATTAACTGATATTCATCGCGAATTTTATGGATTCCTTATTTTGTTTAGAAATTATTGGAAATGCTTTTTCATGATTTTTCATAACTTGGCAAAAGTATTCCGCGCTAGCTTATGGTAGTAAATTACTCTTTTTTTTATTCTTCATCCAAATATGCAAATGTCATATAAAAATGTGTGCATATCCACGTATGTGTCAAGAAAATGTAAAAGAGATATTAAATTATCCCCGTGGTGAACGCAAAAAATAAACCTGTAGTCCATGTTTGTATCAGCCTCTTACTATTCCCGGTATAATTCACTCATTTTATCACCAAAACAGTTATTATTACTCTAGTTTCTCGATATTCACCCCGTTTTCTTACACTTTCTGTGTTAGAGCTGTAATGAGGCTCTTACAAAAACTTATAAAATTGGTATTTTCAAAAGTATAAATTGGGTAGTATCAACACAAATCCTAGTTAAAATGAGCTTAAAGCAATTTTCTCAAGTTTTTCAAGAATGATACCTTTTCATTTCAGGGACATTATATGCTTTGACGACTTATAAATTACCTGTCATATTAAATCAGTAATTATTAGGCATAAATTTTGAAAAAATTGGAACTTTTCTTGATTACAATTCACTTAATTAACTCTGATGAATGTGGTCAGCATTTAAAATGATCAATTGACTTCCATTGCCTCAAATTTTGCTTTGATTTCCGAGACTCTTGTCGTCCTTTTCCTCTCATCATTTATTCGTTTTGATTTGCCGATGACCTGTACACCCAATTCCGTAATATATTCTTACTTCTTTTTGAAAAAAAGGAGTTTCAAAGTTCCTGCTTGAAGCGATTTCTCCTCCCAATTCTTTTTTTCGAATCTGACAGCATTTCTTTAAATACCTATGATCTAAAACCGTTATTTTCCGCTCTTCTTTGTATTAGCTTACAGTTCTCTCGCAGATACATCGCTTATTTTAGGTGAGTACAGTGATTCACAATGCATTCCATTTTGATATTTCCTCATACATATGATCCTTTTCAATTAGACCCTAAATGTCCAACATTTATCATGACATAAACATTCGCCTGGAATGCGACTCGAACCTAGATTCCCAGAATTCACAAGTTTCTTACCCATTGAGGCAACGGAAGCCTAATCCCACGTTGCTTTCAATATCCCTCTGAAACAAAAAACATCTTATAAATCGAAATAAAGATTCGCCTCGGGCACATTTTGGTAGAACGATAATTATTTAAGGGTTGCTTTCCTGCTAAGGATTGCACGTGGAGAATCGGCTATTGTATTCAACTTTTTTTCTCTCGAAGTCTAGTTTTTAGTTCCTTTCTCGGAATTGAGACTGTAGTTAGGAGGTTGAAAAGAAAAATAAGGAAATTCTCTCCGAGTTTTCCGCAGCGATTAGATGAATATTCCATTCTTCTTCCGGGTATCTGCCGCGTTGTTGAGTTTTTCTGACAACGTTTCTCCTCCCTTCCAGGTGGCGTCTTCAGGTCGAAGATATCTGCGCTGCATTTTGGTCCGACTTATACTGGAGTTGGTCGCATCTGATTGGCTGTCAATATGCAGTCAGCTCCAGTATAAAGTCGGACCAAAATGCAGCGCAGATATCTTCGACCTGTACACGCCTCCAAGACGGGAGGAGAAACGTTGTCGGAAAAACTCAACGACGCGACAGATACCCGGAAGAAGAATGGAATAAAAACAAAGAAAGTTAAAAATAGACTTTGGAGAGGCTAAATATTTTAATCAAATCTTGGCTGTGGGAGCTCCTCAATGCAAAAAGAAGAAAATTAGTACTATCCTAGACTAGGTTTCGAATACAGATCCATATAATTGGAACCAAACTGTAGTATCTTGGGATCAATATGGTGAAGGAGTATTATAAGCTCAAGAAGATAACTTGTTACACAGCCAGTAGATATTACGTGGGGATATTTGACATCCGTACCTTCAGTGCGAGAGTAATTGTGTAAAGTAAATTACGTTGAAGGAATATTGAGATCTACCTTGTAAAGGAGAGTCATTAGCGTAGTAAGTTGGTTTGGAATTCCGCTAAAAGAGTTAATTCGGAATTAATAGCTTGAAAGTCAGGTTTTGCGGAACGGGAAAAGGAACAAGGCACAGACAATATGTGACAGTCTAATGAGGTACAAAGGCGTCATTTGACGTTTGAAGTCGCGACGAGATCCCGGCGGTATTGTGCGGAGGTTACGTCGTCGAATGACGCAACTTAGAGAACCTTATAATGGTATTAACTATGGAGGAAGCGTGGGAAAACTCGAGAATTTCCCAGAAATTGAAGATGGCGAGTTGCTGCGTGGGCGCTGGCTTGTATTTTCCTGATGGTCTCTCGAATGTGGTCCCATACTACGTCCTTTATCATGGAAATGGAGGAAGGAACGAGACAAAGGGGAATGAATTTATGGCTTTATTACTGCTCTGAACTAACCCAATACAGCAAGTAATAAATAAAAAGTTGTATGCTCCTTAAATAATCGTAATATATACAATAGATTAGAAAGAGTTAAACGTTATTAACATTTGAAACAATATAAACTATGAATATTACTAACTATACCTACAGATTATTATATAAGAAACTGTAAATCTGTGAAAACTCACGGGAAAAATACCCATCATACAAATCTAAAGGATAGATTTTATTTATTACTTTGCTTTGTGTTAGTTATTTCACTGTTATTAGTCTAAAATCTGGAGGCCGTTACTAATAAAAAAAAAAATTTGCTCAAGTATCAAGCTGAAATATATTTGTTCAATTGCAGCGTTGTTGACGTTAGCTATGTGGTTTCTATGCATATTTAGCGTGGGACTTATGAGTTTTAGCTAAGGCGTGTGTATTTTTTCAATTTACAATTTATCTGGGTTCACAATGGAAATTTCCGAAGTCCTGCTCCTAGGAAACGTTTTAGTGCTATGAGCTGCCTAAGAATCCTCCTCTTTTATCCGGGCTTGGGACGGGCAACGCAATTGCTAAGCTACTTAATCCACCCAGCAACCATGCAGGCAGAGTACCGGATAATTTAATTCGGAGAATACACCGGTGTCACCTAGGAAAATCACTGTTAAAATTCTATTGGACCAAGAATGAAATTAAAATATCAGAAATAAACATGCAAATTAATAAAAATTAACAAGTAGAACTTAAAAAGAAAGCACAAATGAAATGAGCATACCGAGCGCGTGGGCGAAGGAAGAACAGTAAAAATAGCTCGTGATAAGTCACCTTTGGGAAAAAGAAGTATAGGGAGACAAAAAAGGTTGTTGTGATAACCTTACCGTTAAGCAGGAATAAAAGGCGAAGGGACGATGAAAGAACAGGCAATCTGCTAACTATAAAGGAGGAAGAAGAGGAGAAAATAAAAATTCAGGCATTTTTTACCTATGTGATGATACACGAAAAAATTGGCCTCAAAGCCAACTAAATCGGTTCAGCTATTTTTCCATAATTAGTGTTGCCCATCCCCGGACATTAGTATAGTATAAAGCGTTGAACATTATTAACGAAGACAAAAGCACATTCAAAAATTAGCAGGAATATAACGTCGAGTTTTTAAAAATAAGAATATAATTTGCCTGTGAATTATTGGAGAGATGAGGAAGATGAAATGTGAGAGAGTAGGGAGTTTCAAAACTTAGAAGCAGTAATAAGGAATGAATTACGGTATATGTTGGCACGGGGAATGTGAAGGATACTCGGGGAAGACTTGAGGGAGAGAAAGAGGATAGACTTAGAAGAGAGAGTGGGACGAAGAGGCGGCGAGCAATTTCTTAGAGTGTATGCATGTCGGAGGAGGTGTTTCACGTGGGCGTTTGGGGACGGAAGATAATGGCCGAGAAATTTCGGTCCTAAAGGCAATCGTAGGGAAGGAACGGGGAAGGGAATACTGACTGTAAGGATGTGGGATGGAGGTATGCGACTCACTTCTTGGGATTTTAAAGGCGAGGCAAGGAGGTTTGGAGAGCGCAGAGCAGCGCATCCTTTTGTCTCACATGCTGTCCCTTAGGTGCCACTATCCCTTCCTTCCCTCCGACTTCTCCCTCGTGGGCTGTTCCTCCTCCTGTTCTCTAGGGTACACGTGTAAAGTCTACAGTGCTTGCGCGAGCGTCTGTCAGTCTCCCTCCCTCCCCAACATTACCATCTCCCACCACCCGTCTGTGGAGCGGAGAGAGAAACTTTAAAAGACAGCTCGTTCCTGCGTATTTCACGGAAGACCCGTAATGAGATTACATTATATGGTTGTTTCCCTTAAAGCTGTTGCGGAAGGTGCACTGGGATTTGTGCCGTGCGATCTGAAGGCCAAGGCTGTGTCGGGCTTTCCACGTGGTGTGGTGGACTGCTGTTGGTCTTCCCAAGGTCGATCCTCCGCTGGCCAGCGTGTGTGTTGCATTTGTGTTCAATCAATGTTTAATAGCTTTAATGACGCCATCCTAGATTAAATTGCTCGTAATCTATTCATGCGCATGATGCTGACGGTAAATTGCTTCCGTTCCGGTAAAATAATTATCGTCTAAAAAAGGAAAACAGTCGTTAAAACATTAGCGTATACGTCACTTATTTTAATTATTCCTTGCGTTGAATGATAATCCTGTCAACATTTATTGCCTGACGCCTTACATTTTCCAATTTTTCCTCCAATGCGGGATGATTATTCTCATAATTTAAGAAGCATTAAAGGGGAAACGTCGCTTTTCTTTCTTTCTACATTGATTTAGAGTTAAGCGCTTGATTTGATTGTTAGTCTTTCTCGTCTCTTACCAAATTTGTTCACTCTTTCACCGTGGTTCCTTCTCCTTCATTCTGACCAGGTTTTTTAGCCTGTTACCTTGTTTCTCATGGAACCTCTTTTATCCATCATGCTTCCTGAATAAATATAGTATTTTATTACAAAGTATATTATAGATGTGTTGGGGGTTGTTCGGGGATCCAACCGGGCCAAAATCTCCATTTCTGCCGAAGTTTCAATGAACGACTCGTTCATTCGTACGATTTTGCGTCGTACTGAGCCGAAATGCGAGTGAATGCTTCTGAATCAGATTGGGATAATAGTTTCAATAGCTTCCTTTCGTGAAGAACCTGTGGTTGAAACTCCAAGGAACTAAATCTTCCCATTTTAAAAACCATGAGAAAAGATTTTTCAATTTTTTTTCAATAAAATATTTGTTACATTTCTTGAGTAAAATTTATTTCTTTTTTAAAACAATAGTCGTGGGACATTCATCGTGAAAGTCAAGTCTTTTGGTCAAGTTTTGGTCATGTCAAGTCAACTCTCTTGGAGTTGAAACCATGAGATTACATGAGCGCTCTATGGAATTGGCTACGATGCAAGCTACATTTGACATAGCACCTCAGAGTAGGTATGAATTTGGAATAGCAATAGCTTTGCCTGTGTAATTTTGGATATAAGTATTTTAATATTAATATATTATTTACGTTGCTTGAATTCATACCCGTTAGCCGTTCCTTTTCGGAGTAGGCACAGAGAGACTTGGGAAACGGATTTTTTAAAATTGTTTATTCCATACTGCTCTACCCTTCCGTATTTCTCTCACGTCTGCTTTCATGGAGTGCTTCGCACACGCCCTCCTGTTCTTAAGACTCCTGTGTTCTCTGAAGAGTCTATTCTAGAACATTCAAACATGATTTGTTTGGGCCTCCCTTTCCTTACACACCATTCACTCATTAATTATAAATATGTTTCGTTATTCGACTCTCTTCCATTCTCTCGACAAGACCAAAGGAGAGTTTTACGCTACTTTCATACATATCCGTTACCGGAACATCCATTCCACATTATTACCTGAACCACTAACCACCCGGATCTTATCTCTCCTATTTACCACAGTCACTTTTCAGATACTTCATGCTCGCTACATTCATCCTTATCCTGACATACCTAAGTTTCACTGCCATGCAATCAAGTTGGGAGCAGTGAAACTTTGTATAGTGCAACTCTTGCTCCGTTTGACCAGCGTTTATTTCTTGCTTTGCCTCATATAATCCTTACTAACAATATCTACCACTTTTCCTATAAATTTGCACGCAGCTTAGTGTCCTTATCTACCCTCCCATCTTTAACAAACATTTGACGAAGGGACATGTAATTATTTACTTGATTAATTGTTTTCAACAATTACCCAAGTTATACCATGTCTCTAAGCATTCTTTTTACGTTCCCTTATAATTTCTGTGGGTTCTCAGACAGCAGCATAGAATCATAAGCATGTGGTAGTAATTATAATTCTCTTCCGTAACCATCTTCCATAATACTGACTTTATGCTTATGTCTCACGTTTATCTATAAATGTGTGATAATTTGCGGTGACGTTACAATAAATTCTTGTTTTACGGACTGCTGTAATTTTGTACATGACACAAGACCACATTCTCTCTTACTCACGCATTATTAACATAGACTCCTTATTTCATAACATTTAATAAGTAACAATTATGCCAACTTGTTTCTATTAACCCCCTCAAATGAATTATTCATGTACAGTTATGATGCAAAATTTAAATGTTACCTATTCTTAATGCTCATATTAAAACCTATTGACCTCAAATACTTTAAAAGGGAGGAATCAGGCGAGATGTTGTGGAATATGAACATATTAAGAACTTAGAATTAGCAATTCTCCACAGATAAATATTTGAATTCGACCCGGGTTTCGATGCACTCCAACATCCCCTGGTGATGATGCAGTGCATCGAAACCGGGGTCGAATTAAAATATTTATCTGTGGAAAATTGCTAATTCTAAGTTCTTATTGAATACTTTAAAGTACCATCTTAGTTGTTGAATTTGTCTCGGATATATGGTAACCACATGCTGGTTATCTTAAATCTAAAATAAATGTATCATATCGTGAGAAGAATAACGGTGCACATACAGGAATTTAAAGCCAAACGGAAAGTTAATTTGGAGAAGTATTCGTAAATAAATATCTAAGGTAAATGGCTCATTTCTTCTGGTGTGCACTTTTAGCTAGTAATTATATACCTGATGAAGTGTATATTCCACTAATTTCCGCCATTTTAGTATTAATCTGGACTGCAGAGGTTAGTTTAAATCAACTCTGATATTTTCTGGTGTGCCTAGTTGAGGGAATTAAAAAAGGTACCGGCCACCGCATCAGTTCACTGGATAGAACGTTGAGCGCCTTTCATTACGATGGAGCTAATGTCCCCGCCGGATTTCTCTTAACTATGCCTCGATACCTCAAATCATTCTACCAATATCATTCTACGAAGCATCCCTTAATGGTGCACATGACCTCATGTCTGTCAGTCGACGCCCGTAATTACACCTTCTGCCTTCAGCCGGTTGCTCGGATCTGAGGAGTTCCACGAGGGTGCAAGGTGGTGGTGGTAGGGAAACGATCAGTTGAATATCAGAGAGCAGGTGGTGTGGCGTAGGTACATTTGAATGCTTTCATGCCATCCAATCTGATGGCCCTTTGGAAATGCGTGTGCCCGCCGTCTGCTCGATAAAACGGAACCCGTGAAAATTATGGTTCGAGTTTCCATGACATCCCATTCACACTTATAGCCGAATGGTTGAGCAGGTAGCTTACTTTGGCGGGCGTCAACTGTCGCCTGCGCTTCCCTAATGACCAAGTGAATGGGACGGGTCTAATTGGACCTTAAGCATTTAAAGATATATTCCACACTATAATTCGAGGTTGCCAAATTTTGAAGGGGAAAGTTCGATTAATTTTTTAGAAGGGAGGAAATGATATCGAGGAAAGAGAAATTAACTTTCACCTCACACATCTGTGGGAACACATACGTGATTCTGAATTAATCATTTACTTGTTTCGGCTGTTCACCTTCCTATTATTACTTACCGCTGCCATAAGTCCTTCATCTCAATAATGCGTAAATGTCTAATATATTAAGTCTTTAATTTTCTAAGCAAGAGGCGTAACGTACGTCAGCTTATTCTTTAGAAACAAAGGGAATGGGTTACAGCGTACTTTATTTATCGTGGGGAAATTCATTTGTGAAACTAAAGCCAACGACGCATGTCTAAGTTCTAAATTGAGGAAACACTAAAACTGTAACTTAATGCGCACAAAATAAATATATATTTTTAGTTGAAACGATTTCTGATGGTCTTACGTTTTTGTATCTCGAATAAATTTGAAAACACTTGGTGCGTCTGATCTTGGACGCACGACGGAAGTGGAACGGTCTTTATGTTTTTCATAGAAACGTCAAAAAATAAAAAATTAACAAATGTTAATTCGTTAAAAAAATGTTTTGGCCCAGAATCTACGGTGCAAAAGATATTTCATTGCTAAAATTAATCTCAATTAAGTCCCTAAAACGTCCTAATATCTTATGAAAATAAATTCCCCAAGGCCGTACCTTTTTCTTTTTACAATTGAAACTCGCGGTTATTAAGGTTTTTGGTGAGTTTGAGATGAAATTGTAAAGTTCCAATTCTAATAATTCTTTGAATAGAGGTATTGGATTTCCGATTTCAAAATGTTTTTCTTTATCATAGAGTCGTAGCTTGAGAATTTATTTTTGCCAAAGTTGGAAGATGAAATGAATTTCGGTAGAACTTCGTTAATTTGACAGTTTTTTAGGTAATCAATATCAAGGGTGATTGCGTAAAGTTTAGTCTTAAGCCGGTGGTACTTATTTCGTTCAAATGACTGTGATGCCATAGTGATATAGATAATTGAACTTTCTACGGCCGTTGAACAGTTGAAAGAAGGAGTACGGCGTTGGGGAATTTATTTTCTTTCAACTGTTCAACGGCCGTAGAAAGTTCAATTATCTATACGTCCTAATATCTGTTCCTCAAATAAATTTATCCAAGAACCTTTACATACTTCGTGGCACGACTTTTTAGAAGCAGTTGGGAACGAGTGAAATCGTTAGGTAACGCCACCATAGCCGCATGTCCCGCAATTCCCCGAAACCAGTCTAAAAAGTCGTACACCCTCACGACCAGTGGCTGAGGGGCACGACTGACGAGCGAGTCGTGCTCCTCCACGGCCACTGTCGTAGCAATGTGTGAGTTCCCATTAAAATCAATGCTTCACAGCAAATCATGTGCTAATGCGATTTTAAATTCTTGCCACGATACGGCTCAAGTCGCGTAGTATGTTAAGAATCTTAGAGCTCACATCGTAAAACTCGGACGCCAGAAAATAAAACCATAATTTTTAGGCATATTTCAGGCCAAATCTCGCCATTGTTTTTTTTATTATATTTTACCGAGCGAAGGACAATTGGTCTGCAAGGAAAAAGTTTTAGTTTCTCCCATTTTATCCCATCAAAAGAGAAAATTCTGTCTCTGCTTGAAATATGGAGATTTTATTAGTTTTTCCTGACTAAATGGGTAATTAGAAACATTCCCTGAAAATTTCAGATCTCCAACTATTAGAAATGTCGAGGAAATTTATCATGGAGATCTGACGTCATCTGACGATTTTCCGTGTCGTTTAGCGATCCGTTCATGTGATGGTATTACTCCTCATCGGCCGAATGTGTTTACAGCGGGCGTAAAAGCCATTAAGATGGTGAAGAAGTTTCACGTTTTAGTTCTATAAGTCAGTTTGGCTTCCAAAAGCTAATGAGCGTTTTCGGTTAATTAACGTGAGAATACCTTAAAAATTCACTATTTAATGTTGCAAGTAATAAATTTGGCAATTTTAAATTGTAAACTGATTCTAATATTCCTTCTACTAGTCCCAGTTAAAAAGTGTTATTTTCAGCTTGAAGGTATTGGGCCATTAATTTGGTGAATCATTTCTACATTTAAAAAATATAAGTTTGTGAATGGTTAAGTAGCATACATAATACTAATTATCATGATTTTAAGAAGAAAATATTGCACCTATGCTTTTAAAAATGAACAATCGTAGTATTGACTATCTGTTGGCAAAAAAGTTCATTTTGGGGATTGAACAATTTTTCTCCTTATGCCTGTTGCTCACGGTAAAATTTTCGGTAAAACGTTTTATAAAACCGACTAATTTTATAAAAATGAGCTTGCTAACGATAAAACCGTTTTATAAAACCGAGTTTTATAAAACGTTTTACGGATTAGGACGGGTTCTATTTCCATAAAACCGTTTTATGCAACAACCAATGAGATGTTCCGCTCATCGCGAAGGTGAGCTTTCGTCTCGCACATTTTTTCGCGATTTTCACCCACTTTAAACAGAGATATCGAAACCAAATTCACCTCACTTATTATGCAAATTTTACAAATTTGTTTAACACTTTCAACACAACAATGCATCAACTACTTTAGAAATGGGAAACTTTCAAACCTGAGAAGTGCGATTTTCCTCTCCACCATCTTGTGAAATAATGCCGTTTCCTCTTATCCACTGTACGTGGCGAAGCGATCGAGCAGTTGCTTCTCTAGCATATACACACCTCTCCTACACAGTTTCTTCCCTCCTTCCACTGAAACTCGCCCCGCAACGAGTGTTAGAGAATGGAGAAAGGTTTAACCTCAAGGTATACCCGATGCTAGCGCCATTTACGGCATAGCGGTTCATATTAGTACTGCTTCGATTTTCCTCTTATAGGTTCTTGAGTTTTACCGTGAGCAAGCTAGTACGTTTTACGTACGATTCATAAAACTTTCAATAAAAATTTTTATAAAACTGTTTTATGGAAAATTTTACCGTGAGCAACAGGCATTAGATTTGATTTTTATGGGGATAAATGACTCTCCCTCTCTTTTTGAGTTTGAGAATTAATTGTTAATAACACAAAGGACAATACACTAAGCACCATACTGTTCAGAATCAACACGCATAAAATCGGCTCCAATCTAGAGATAGGGAATTATCTGAACAATAGGAGGCTTACTGGAGCTTAATGGCGGGGATTGAAAGGGGACATTGTCTTCTGAAGGAGCCGGCATCACAGGTTTATGCACAGATTAGCATTCTGGAGATGAAACTCAAATGCCGCAATCATCATCTCAGGAAGCGCTTTCACGCAAGCATTGATTCCAAGTTCCAATCAAAAGTATGATCACCCAAAAGAATTTCTCAGCCCCTTTTTAAGATGCAATCGTTTGACGCCTCCTTCGACCGATAAAAATAAACTTAGCATTTCCTCTCTCTGGTCCCAAAAGTTCCGACATCGGATAAGGTGGCATCCACAAGAGATGGGAATGTTTGTTCATGCAAAATGTTATGGGAAATCTTTGAGCTGGGATATCCCATCGGCCAATTGTTCACCCCCTTTCCCACACACAAACACTCACTTGGCCGTTAAGGAAAGGGGGATGAACCTTCCTTGAGGTGATACACGGTTTATGAGGAGGAATTAATAGTTCTTTATTGCATCCTGGAGGACTTCCTCGAGACCCAATCGCGCTTGGATTCGATAATAGGCAAAGTTTATAATGGAAGTCCTCTCTCGCCCTTATCAACTCCCCTTAACTCTCCCTTTGTGACCCTGCCATCACGCGCCTTAATTATCAGTAACTAATGAAAATATGCGATCGTTGAGAGAGGAGAAAAAAGTTGAATGTCTCCCGGTATCTACCGCTCATCAAGCCTCACCTTCACCAGCGTAACTTCCTTTCCCCCTCTGTATCTGTTCTATATTCTGTCTGTATGGATATGGACGCGGAGATGACCGTGTAGGTACCTATGTTTAGGAGGGAAAAAAATATCGCGAACCTCGTGGAGGCAGAACCGATGAAGTGAGGTCTTTTGAGTCGAAGATGGGGCTTGGGAGGGACTTTGGGGAGGATAGTATGGTTTTTAGGGGAAGGGTGAAGGTTTACCAGGTCAGATAACTCCACCCTCAACCCGCCATTTCGCCCCTTTTTCCCCTTTGCCAAGGAAGGACCGGGAGGATGGCTTGGGTAAGTATTAAGGGGCGTGAAATTCTAGAGCCATTATGCATGGTGGGGTCGTTTAGAGAACTGAGCCTTTTCGCTCTGGATTTGCTGGGAGCGATAAGGGAAAACCATTATCCCCTTACACCTCTCCGCCCACTCCTTCTCTCAAACTCCTTCGAAGGGCTCTTATCGGCGACCCTAGATTTCCTTCCTCTCTGACATCGTTGCATAACCCCTCGCTCACTCCCCTCCCCCATTCTACCCCCTCGCATAGCTTACTGCCCCTCCAATCCCGCCTCCACCCCGTGGACAACAGCCAGGTATCCGCGGTGAAGCCAGGGGGTTGCAACGCGCGCCCTTCTCCTCGTATAGGTCTTCCTTTTTTGCTCCTTGCGCAAGGAAGAGGCAGCATTAAAAATCTCTGCTGAATTATTCGCCAAAGGGAGTGGTATGCGCTACTCATGTAACACTTTTCGTGGTAATTCGTGATTCCGAATCGGGGCAAACTTTCACTGATATATATGAGCAGATTTAATCATGAAATAAAAACCAGTTTTTCTACTTGTGGCACTTGAAGGAATATTTTCTCTCAATTTTTTTAACATAAAAACTTCTAATTTGCTACTCAGTTCACAGCGTATATCGCATTGGGAACATGCGTGTGGCCAAAATGTGTTTTGCGACCATGTATATCTGTCATTTTCATTAATACTTACATTTAAGTAGGATTTTCCATGTAAGCTAATAACTATATATATATTTTTATTCTAAAACGTATTAATTACTTTTATGTACGGCTGAAGTTACCTCTTTCACGATATCCCCAATATCAGTCATTTGACGTTCATTTTAAGTTTTCAAAAGACAGAAAAAAATTTTAGCTGGCCAGTCTGTCACGCTGTGCCAAAACGGATATAATTAGGCAACGAAGGGGCCTCTATCGGAATCTAAAATCTTCTGCTTTTATTAAAAGTTTGGAATAATCTACTGGGAGAGCTTTATCATCTAGGTCGTGAAATCGTTAAAATGATACTGAATACGAAATCCAGCTTGCAAGAGTAGAGTAAACACGTTTAATACATACCAGAATCATCAGTTTTCGTCATAGATATAAATTTCTTGGGAAGAAATACTTAATGTTTTCTTCATTAAAAAGCTTAAGTAATTATCTATTTTAAATCAAATTAATTATGCAATCAAATAAATCAATATTGGAATAGTTTACAGCTGCTTAGTGTCTTCGAAATTTTGACTAATTGCCCGGTTTTTGTTATAATAACAAAGCATGTTTTATATGATATAGTCAAGGCTTTTTTTGAACATTCTAAAGGAAATATTATGATAATAATGAAAGGTTATCTGGGCCAATTAGAAAATATTTCCGACAGTGATGTTTTTCGTCGTGTGGGGAAAATCTTTTGGAGTGTACCATTTTTGAGAGGATTTATTGAAAGTATCAGCATTTATTTTTATTCATTATGAAAATGTATGCAACGAGAAAAAAATATTAAACTTGAAAATTAAGATTGTTATGAATTAAGCAATTCCTTTATCCTCTGTTACCTTCCTGTATGCTGAGAAGTTTGAGTCAATACCTCAAAGTGGAAGTTTCTCTGTTTACTACGTTATCCCAATGAAGCAACTTATGCATTTGACTCAGCTGAGATTAAAAAAAACATGTAAAAGTGAACAGGTGCAATTCAAAAGAGAACAAACAGCGAAGTTTATCATTACCAGCTAAAAGTCTGCCTGCTCTAAGCATGTTCATTAAGTGGAAGGAGATAAAACAGTCAGGCGTTTCCTATTCACGCCGGTGAAGTGGGTGTAGGTAGTTCCACAGTAGCTTAAACATCATCGCCAAAGGAAGCATGCAGTATTTATTGCATTTAGTCATAAATACGTTTCAGAGAGGAAATCCGTAAACCTCCATATATCATCACAAAAGCCGATGCTACTTCAACCGAGCTATTTCTAAGTGCCTACAAGGTTCCTTGGGCTATGCGTGGTTAGAACTTCTCAACTCATAGGTTTTATGATCTATTTCTATAAAAAATATATTTAAAATTCTGAAATTGATAACAAATTCACCTTTTTTCGGACTTTTAAAATTAACGTTCTAAAATAATGTGTATATTAAAGAAGTTACTGAAGGGAATCGGCGTTTCTAAACTTTGGTGTTTCGCATCTTTGAGGTTAGGTATGAGCACATTTTCTGTTTCGGAGAGTACAAGCTTTCCGTAAGTACTTACTGATCAGATTAACTTTACGTGTTTTAATATAGCCATTAACCGTCGTTCCCTAAATTTATTAATTGTATTTCCATGAAAGGTAATATGTAATTTTGGCGAATGCAGTAATTTTGACAAATAATTTCAATTTTATCATTCATTCTTCATGTTAATTCAAGATTTCAGATATTCTAATTAAAATTCATTTGAGTATAAAACTTTATTCATTTATGCATATTTAACTACAGGTGATTGTGACATATGCTTAATTTCAGCCGTTAGGCCTGATCGAGGTGATCAGATTGAACCATTCCAATGTCACTTTAAAGTATCATTGTAAAATTTCAATGAACAGTATCCTCGAGAACATTGACTCGTAACCTGTTATGGAAGAAGTTGGCAATTTGTGTGAAGGTGATATTGGAAGAGGATCGAGATTGATTTATTGTTTCTTCAATATTCCTTGCGTGCAATCTGACGTTGTGGAAACTTGGTCCGAGCTGCATTTTATTACGTGTGAAGTTCGTCAGACGACAACGATACATATCCCTTATGAGCACAGTCCTCTACATAGCGACATCTCAACTACTTTAGTAGGTATTCACTATGTGGATTACTATGCTTACTTAGAATTTCTTGCGTCAAAAACTGAACGAAACTATTAGTAAGGGTCTATTAAATGTAATATATCGGCTCCTGTATTTAACCTTTTGTCTGTTAGTGAAAAAAAATCATTAAATGTGGTCTCGTTGAACACCATGAGATAGCGCTTGTCATGGTCTATTATTAAACTCATCGATGTGAACTAATGCTGGATTGCGTCCTACCATGTAGCTTAGGGCCGGAAAGAGAAGTCAGTGACATCGTTGTGCTGAACACAAAGTTGACGAGAGTATCAATGGCAGAAGTGACTGTGCGGTTCATTATAAGTTAATTTTAATTTCATGATGCTAGAATTAAAAACAAAAATGCGAGAATCAAGTAAATTATCCATTTTTTTAGAAACACGACGTTTGGAGATTAAATGTTCGAAAGCATGGCAGCGACAGATAAGTTTTCCAAAAGGATCTGAAATTAGAGGGGTAATCATATAATCATATCTATGTGCACCTTGATTTGCAAAATCGTCCGGCTAAAAGGAATGAGAAAAAATATTATTGTTGCCACAATACCTACAGACATTTTTTGATGACATAAGTCCAACAAAATGGCACTGTGCATGGTACTACTAATACAAGGCATGACGTTCCCGTGACCAAAATGAGTCCGTTCTGCGCATGGTGTCATCTGGATGAAACGAGAAGCAGACGACTCGAGAATTAGGATTAGTATATATAGTTATGCTCATCATTCACTGACCGACTCTGTAACGCTGTAAGACTGAGCCAAAGTCACGAAAACGCATTTAACCCCCGTGAACCGCCTATATCTTCATGGAAGCGGTAGACCGGTGGTTAGGTGGAGGATTTTGGAATGGAAGGTATGGAGTTTGATGTCCTAGTATGGTAAATATTTTTTCTTTTTTTATAGTTTTTTTCGCCTATCTTTTAGATTCTGCGCATTCTTCATGGTAATTTACATTGTAATATTTTCACGCAATTTCTTAGTCTCTCAAGTGATACACTCATTAATTCCGGTGAGCTAAGTGAGTTATATGGAGCCACAACCTCTTAAATTTTAAAATGCCGTTTTTTACCTAAGAGCGTTTTTGTATGGAAAATTTACAGCATGGAACCCATCTTTGGGCGCCTTACAACTAACTAATAAGGAATAATGGATGAAATCCCCGATAATTTAGTTTTTAGTGACTACAGAATTTGCCTAATAAGTAGGTGTATGAGGAACGATAAGAAGGTCCTTAAGAAGTAAAACAATAGGGGATACTCAAATAAACTCTCACAATGTAATCACCGTTCCCATTAATTTATAAGGAGAAAATTGCTGGGCAAATGAAATATTAAGGGTTAAAACAAATGGAACCACCGGAAATGAAATTCCTCCGATTAGTAAAGTGCCTGTACCAAATCAGATTACACTTAGGAATGCAGACATAAGAGAAGACCTAGGACCCTATTAGAGCCTAATCCTTGAAGGAAGAAAAAGAGGAAATGCATAGCAAATTTTAAGGTAGCGCTCTGGGTTGAACGCAGGAAGAAACAGTAGCCCCCGAGATGTATAGGTCGTAACGCTATCGCCCCCAAGTGTAAGTAATCCAAATAAAAGCGCGGGAAATGTCTTTGCTGTGATTTTATTATGGAAAAGTTTCTAAGAGTAGGACAATTTTTTCTTACCATGTAACGTATTTTAAGGGCCAATTTATTTCTAATGACAACATACATGCATTTAAGAAAGCATTAGCATTATTTTAGCGAGGCATTTTGACAATTATTTGGAAAATGTTTGATAAATTAGTAACTGTGTGTCCATCATTTTCTTGATTGATAAACACGTCATGACACCAGAACATTTCTGATGAAAGTACAATCTGACAAAAAGAAATAAAAGAGATGAGAAAGGCATACATTGGCTTGCCATCGCCATGTGATATAGGAGTTGTAGAGGAGGGAGACGATTATGGTTAATGGTAGTACGAGTCAATTGCTACCGATTTATCAATAAACTATATACGTGTATAAAGGATTTCTTTCGCATTACAGCTGACTGCCACTTACATGACACGCAAGGTGTTGTTTATTTGAGAGGTATGTGATTCACATAAGTGGCAAAAGAAAATCCTTTAACTTGAAATCCTTAGATTTCGTGTATTTATACACTTATTATAGCGCATTCCAGCGCCTTATGAGTTTCTGCAGGGATCTTTAGACATTTGGCTATCGTATCTGAAGAAAATTTATGGTACTGGCCAAATCTTACGTTCCATGAAGTCAGCAATTTACGGTGAGATGTGGTAGAACTGCAATATCAGAAATGAAAAGTAATTGATATAGTGCTGTTCACTCTATTTTAAATCAAGACAACTCGTGTTTAGAATTTTTTACATAGCCATCTTCAGGTACAATCTGAACGAAAAACGTCAGGCCAAACGCTTGGAATCTCGCTGAAGAATGTTAAGTAAAAAAGCCGAGACACGTGTTGTCGATTTTAAATTAAGTGGATAATAGTATATAGATTAAGTTTCATCTTACGTGCCTTGATAACCTTCTATTCAATTATTCTCTTAGAACCGTAAAGGAATTAATAATTTTAGGCCTACTATTTACCGACAGATGAGGATAGAAATTTGGGTTTTCAGGCCTTTACACCTCGGAGGCTACAGAAGATATGAAGGAGAAAACTCTCCGCGTCACGCCGGATTCTGCAGTTGGAGGACCTAAAAAATCCCAGTCATCTCAGCTGTAGGTAGCTGGATTGTGAGACAGAGTGAGAGATTTTCAAGGGAATAAGTAAAAAAAATCTTACTATTCAGGGTCGAAGGTGTTTTTTTTTATTCCCCAATAGAAGGCTGTGGTTCTCAAGGGATGAAAAGGTGAGTGGTTATATAATCTATGGGCGCGGCCCGTTCCGAGTCCCCGTGAAGATGGGCAACTTCGGCGTCGCACTGGTGAGAGAGTTATGAGGCTGCATTCAGGCCATGTGATGTGTTCGACAGGATGCAGAGGAGGAAAGGATGAAGTGAAGAGGAGTATAGGATGTACGGGTGCAGCATCTCGCTGTCACCGCCCCCCGTACGGGAGCCGAGGCGGCCGATCTTTTAACGGGAAGACGCGGTTGAAAAAGTCAACTGCGACGGAGCGGGAGTTTGGCAATTTACGACGGCAAGTTCGACGGGGAAGCATGAGTTTTTCTTTTTCTCCCACTTCCTGACTCCTAGCTTCTCTTGAGATTGTTGCGTTCACTTTGTGTGGCACGTGATGGGGGAGAGAACTGGGGTTCGTGTGGGTGTTTCGTTCACAAACGTGTTGATTTTGATGCGAAAGGCTTTCAATGTATGTGAGCTTGTGCGGGTGTTAGAAATTGAGATTCGAGTCTGCGGCTTTGTCACTTCCAGCCCGTTGAAGGAGAGGAGGAGGAGACCTTACAAAGCGTACACGTTCTGGTATGAGGGAGAGTAAAGGTTTTGGGGTTAGTGATTCATAAAGGACTCCGTCCTCTTACCCATTATGAGCTCCTGCTGTTAGTTGATGCGTGTCGCATCTCAGCGCAGCACGCCTCCTTGTCACTAACTGGGTCGCGACTCTGCTCGTAACATGCATTGCCTTCAAGGAGAGTAGGGTGTGAACTCAAGTGGCCCGACAATGTACTTTAACCCCTCTTTCTTATAGTTTTGTTCACATTTTCAGCGAGTGTATAAGTTTTTATTGTTTACGATTCACTCAGTGCAATGATTGTTTTTTTTCGAAATCGCTGATTGCAATTATCAAAATCACGGCTGGTATCCATGATTGCATATAGCTCGCTTTCAGGAACTGAGTCAAGTAAGTCTATTGCATTAAGAGTGTATACAAGTACATCGTGTATCAATTTCCAAGAGTTTCTTACCTGTGAATGCATCCTTCACGGGTTTCCCACCAGGTGAGATGATCAGCCAGAGCCGACGTTTCAATGGCTAACTCTGTCATCGTCCTCAGGGCGTTGAATGCCGGGTCAAAATTTGTCAGGGTTTAAAAATCTTCCGGCCGTGCGTCTGGTCGTTTCTAATTTGCCGTTGTCGATCCTGTGGTTGTTTTTTCGCGCCGTCTTTATTATCCTGAGAACTGGTTTCCATGCATGGCTGATCGCGTATCGCGGTTGAAGTTTTTATCCGCCACCATATATCAATAGCCTCTTTTGTCAACCGGTGCCAGTATCCGCTTGATCTGCAAAGAAGTTTTGTGTCGTCGAATGCGATTCAATGGTTCCGGTTGAGACTATGTTCCGTGACGACTGTCTTCTGGGGGTGGGCCAGTCTGTGCTCCTTAATCCGGGTCTCGGTAGTCCGACCAGTCTCTCCAATGTAGACCTCTCCACACTCGCAGGGGATTTGGTATACTCCTGGGGTCTCCAGTCCAAGATCGTGCAGTGATCATAAAGAGTAACGTTAGCGAATGGTGGTGAAAGATTTTCAGAAAAAATATAATGATTGCAACACTAAAGAAATTAAGTACCGAGAGATGTGAGTGAATATGGGAAAAAATGGGGTTAGCTAAAATATCTATGCAATGAGAACTATGTTCTGTTACGTAATGTTATCGATATGAACATCATTTTGGGGCTTGACTGGTTTTCTAATCTATCCGTTTGTTGATATTGAGGAAATATTTTACTATCATTCACCATAAGATACCCTCGTTGCAGTTATATTTAGAAACGACTCGTAATGCTAGCGTTTGGTGTTTTTATGTCGGGCTAACCTCTTTAATCACAGCAAAATTGGTTTCAAGAACGATTAGGAAAGCCACCCACAACCGTCCCATTTTAGACAGTGGCACAGTTATATGTGATAATAATAAAACAACAAATAACACGAGAGGTCAAATGGAGTGGGCGATTGCACTATAGGTTGATCTTCTTGCATGCTATGCTGCCAGCGAGTCCGAGCTGTGGAGATACATTGCAAGGATACATTATAGTGGTGTGAGGTGTATCCAGAATACCACCATCCGTCGCTGCAGAACATGTGCGACGATGCCATGCAGTTTTGGTAAAAGCCGCTTTCCACATTTTGCAAAGTCTGAGATAAACAAACCCTCCTAAAATCTTCCTCCAAAAATCGAATACCTGTAAAAGCAAAAAAGTGACATATAAATAATAATAATATTCGATTTTCAGATGTATGTTTTTGAATTCCCAACAGGTATTCAATAATTTGCCGTAATTGAGTACCCAGTTCGTTTATATATCTGACATATTGAAATACCTTTCCGAAACATCGACTGATACGAAAATTCCACGCATTTGCATGCCTATCTAATTCCTAAGATATGTATCCAATGGTGCTTGATATAGTCATGAGTTTGCTGCACAATACGTAAACAACATAATACATATATGCCTCTTTTGGAATGTTTTTCGAATGTCACTGGTATTCGTGGTGTTGGGATATTCAAATATTTGTTCCATTTCACAGATCTGCTCTCGCAAATAGTCTTATTTTATTGTTGCATTCAGACAATCACAACTACACGACCTCAATATAACCATCCATAACATTTGTTGGAGACGATATCTTTTTTAATTCTCTCAGATTAGGGTTGCCATTGGTATGGGGTAAACTTTCACGACATTTCTGCGTTGGGATTTTAATATACATAACATTAACATGTTTTAGATACCTTTTTATTATTTGCATATCACACGACCAATCAAAGTATGTGTGAAATTCCACAATGGAAAAATCATCCGCCTTGACCGGGACTCGAAACTAGATCCCTAAATACCCTCGTGGCTGGTCCTGGTGTCCCTAAAATTTATCTGAACAAAATAGCCCCTGGAAAATATTTCTCTAAACACCTTTTTCTCGGTGAATTATTTTTCAATATACAATAATGATACTGCAGGCAATTCTTATTGGAGCCATTTAAAAGGCTCAAATAAATTAATCTTTCAATCTATTCCTGCTATCATATAGAGAGAAAGACAGTAAACCATCCCCGGCAGGGTTTCCAGGTGTACAATTAGTGCAGTATTCATGCAATAGTTTTTGCTATTATTACAACCAACCGCTAATGTAACCAGTTTAATATTGTAGAACCGGAAATAAGTGGGTATGTAACAACGAATGATCGAATGTCGTGTAACAGTTTTGGTCTAATTTACTTTTGTGAATCTGGGCTTTGGCCGCTTTTTAATATAGAATCAGAACGCTTGCTTATTGCCCAAAAAATAGTATAATCCCACTTTTTCAGGACATTTGGCAACTTAGATCCATTTCCTGGAGTAAGCTTAGTAAGATTAACTCCTTCTGGCTCCATCATGGACTTGAGCTTTCTTCCAGCTCAATGTTTTCACTCAGCTCTCACCCAGAATTCTTTTCAATGATTTCGGGTCGCCATCCTTGTGTTCTGAACCAAGTCTTTAGTACGCTATCCTCTTCTTCCTAGACATTTCCCTCGCATCCTCTTCAGAAAAGAAACGATGGGTGATTCTTCTTACGAATCAGTGCTATCGTGATTCACCGCGGCTTATCTCTGCTGTTCTGTCCATTTTACAGCGTGGTCCACATCCTATTACTAATTCGAGTAGATCGGCTCTTGTCGTGTCCTTTTTTCGTTGATCTTCTTTTTCTCTCAAATCATTGGTCTCCAATTGTAAAAGACGGTTATACGTTGTCCATGCACGAATGTGTGTACGTTCACCGTGAGTAATACGGATATACTTTTTTTCTTTCTTGGCTCCTGTTAAAATTTCGATATTTACTTTGTTGATAAATTTATCCCGGTTAAATGCATGGATTTTTTGTTTCGAAGAATTTGCCTCACGGCTATTGCAAGAACGTTTGAGGTGTGAACGTAAAAATGCATAAATGTATGCATTTATATTTTTTATGAGGTGCTGGTCGTGGTGAGGAAAAAAAATAAGTTAATTTGTCGTCGACGTTTTTCTGACATTAACTAGCGTCTACAGTGCTTATGTAACGTTGATTTATAAAATTAACCTTCCGATATCATACGCTATGACAGCAGACTGGTTATGGTATTGGAAGATGAATATTGATAGGTAGTTAATTTTAATCAAAGGTTTGAAAATTCTAAGAAAAGTTTGTAAAACATGGGTGACGAAGTTAGGAATTTTTACTCGTACCAACAATCCACTGCAAAATGTAATGCACATAAAGTCGGTCATATACGTAAGTTTCTTGATTGCAGGTCAGTCCTTTGCAAGATGGGCGCAAACACATAAGATATCGGTCGACTTCCACCAAATATAACTGCTATTTGGATGGGGAGAGGCTTCGACACAGACAGTCGATGGAATAAAATATATTTTTTTCCACCAATATTAGTTGGGACTTGGTCATGGGACTACATATGTTGGATTATACATTGTAATGAGAGAAAAACAATGTTGAGTTTACAGCAGCAAGTTTAGTGCTGATGTCCCAAGTATGGGTGAAATAAAATGTGATCATGGTGGAGGTTACTTAGTAATAATAAGCTATTTATAATGAAGAGAGGGCTTAGATTGTCTTCATTTCACAAGGAATTGCTGTTTTATGAATAAAAATTAGCCTTGATAGGCGTTACCATTGATTTAATTATAAAATCAAATTCCGCTCAGCAGCAAGGGTGAAGGTGTGTCCGTAGAATTTTCAGAATTTGAGGAAGAAGTCATTAATGGTTTTACACCTTTTGAAATGTGGAACTTCAGATGGAAATGATATGCGTTTACGGTTATGTATTGGGAAGTGTGGAATTTGCCTCAAAATTGGATCTAATATGGAAATAAATTATATCGTAAATTCCTCATCGTTTAGAAAAAAAGTACGCTGAAGTCTAAATTTAGGGAAAAGAGAGATTTAAAAGGTAAAAATGTGGAGTCAAAGCCAGGGGCGGGTCCAGGAAGCAGATAAATTATTCATAAGTGTTTCTTGGAATTTTTATTATAATAATTGGAAAATTTATGTAACATCATTAACTTATGTTTGTTAACTCCTCTCCGCCAATTCTATCCGCGATCTAGTGATGTCTATTAGTGGTCGAGAGAACCCCAAAATGGATAGGAAACAGCATTCAACGAATTATCTGTCTGCGTACGCCTTTCTTCATTCTTCCATACGCGTCACCCCCTTATACTCGCGCAAATTACTTGGGTCACTACTCTCAGATAATCTTCTTCCCCTGCATCCACCTTCCAATGAATAGTTACGGTATATTGAATTGCTACCAATGTGGAACTAATGACGTTGA
The DNA here is from genome assembly GCA_963573305.1 of Pyrrhosoma nymphula. NCBI lineage: Eukaryota > Metazoa > Arthropoda > Insecta > Odonata > Coenagrionidae > Pyrrhosoma > Pyrrhosoma nymphula. Next base: position 94,368,521 of record OY754337.1, read on the forward strand.
GATGTGGGAGAGAGAACCCATCGTCATTGGTTCCCCATTCCTCTTCCCCTTTTCTTCATTTTCGTATTTATTCTAGGTTGTCCTCCTCTAAATTCACTTACAACCATGCATTGCAAGTGCCTACTCCCTTCGTTTCGCTGAAGAGGGCCACCTTGTGGTCGAAATACGCGTATCCAAAGCACACCCTCGTCTTTTCCTGTCTTTGTGTCTTTATTTGACTACGATTATTTTGAGCTAGATTCTCCCAGATGTTGGGCCCGTTTGAGTGCGTGAGTGAGTGATTTTCTGAGTGCTTGTGTGTTTGTGGTCATAACCCAGTCATCCCTAGCTGGGTCCAATCAGCCCTAGAGAAGGATTTCATTTTGGGTTGAGTGCGTATGTCTGTGGTTGTGTCACTGGCAAGGAAGTAACCTTCCCGTAAATCACCACATAAGGGTTTTCTGGTTGAGAGGTAGTGCTTGGTCACTGCCGTTGAATCCTCCTTTTTCCCGCAAACCAGCACAGCAATTGTTGTGTACTTTTGAGTAGTGGTGCCAGTTTATTACGGCCATTAGAGATTTTTAAAACTTGTTACATTAGTGAGCTCAGATTCCCTAGATTTTAAAGAATGAGTTGTTGGAGAAAGGAAAAAATAGTGATAACAGGCGTTATTGAAAGTGGAGAAAAAATAGTTAATAAATAGTTATATGAGGGGCAATAGTTCCGTTGTTAGTTTGAAAGTATTGGAAAACTATTTCCCGTGGGGAAATTTAAGTCACTGAAATGGTTGAAAATAGGTGATGTGATAGGGATGGATAAAAATTATTTCTCAAAAAATTGCAAAATGGGGAGGAATTTTGGTGGATTATGTAAACGAAGAGTTGGAAACTTACCTTTGTGATCGTGTCCCTGGAGAGTGTACGATAAGTTCAGAATATAAGCTGCCATTGCAACGAGAAGATAAGCAAAATAAGGTCAAAGACAAGTGAATTGGTAATAGATAAGACTGAAGATAAAATCTTTCAAGTAAAAACGAGAAGAAAGTAAAATAAAAAACGGAGAACTTAAGAGAAGCATTCGGATGCTAGAGGATTGCCGTAATTGAATTTAGTACGTTAGTCTAGTGGGAAGAAACAGTATCAAGAATGAGATTAAATAAGTTGCAATGCATAATGTGATAGTGAAGTCATCATCAGTAGTAATAAATACGATGATTGGTTTGCAGTAACTCTCTTCCAACCGGTTCACCCCTACATAATTATTCTATTGGACGTCTTTCATGATATATAATGGTGTATTTTTTTAAACTAAAAGTTTTATTAATTTGTTCTATGGTGACATACTATATGTAGGATCATTAACAATGACATTCCACATTCACTGAAATGTTGAGGTGCTTTAACGTTAATTAAATTTATACCTTTTTTTATACCTTATTTTTACCTTTTTAGCCCATTGCCATACATGGCAATGGGCTAAAAAGGTAAATGTACATAGCGCGCGGATGTTTATCAGGAAAAGCCTTTTTTAATATCGCCGTCATTATCACGTTAGGAGACTCCAGCCAAGAGCGATGCCAACTAGTGGAGAAATTCCGAAACTCTATACAGAGGATACGGAGGATATCGTGTTGACGGCGAGTGCAGGGAATAAAATTTCTATTCCCTTGCGAGTGTGTGGCCACGTTGAAATTTGCGGGCGATATGCGGATTTATTTGATAGTTTCCATATTTTATACTTTATATTTAGAGTCGTAATTCGTGGTTTTGCCATTAATTTGTCACAAGGGTAGTTCAGTTTTAGTATACGAAGCAATATGTAGTTTCAAGTTATTTATCATTTAGGATTAAGAATATACGATTAGAACTTTGTACACGGTAATTTTCTCTTTTTATTCTATCGATAGTTGTGTTTTCATAACTTTTGATTCTAGCATTTGAATTGTTCTGCATCAATATTTTAGTTTGATTGTTTTGGTGTTCAACTGTAGACACTTAGGTTGTAGTTTTTACTTCGTTCATAGTCATCCTCTTGTGTAGTGGTTTAGATTATTTTCGTAGTTTTAAATAGCGGTCTAGTATCATATTAACTTTAGTCATAATCATTTGGGTTTGGTTTTTAGATGACTTATTAAACTGTAGGCAGTAATTATTCTAATAAAGCTTTTGCTGATAGGTTAATTTCATAAGCAGTATCATCTTGTGTGAAGTCGCGTGAACTTCTTTCACTGCGCCTACGAGGTTGTGATCTTAACAACACTCCCCTCTAATTTCAACTTTCGTCATTGGCAATGAAGAAACTGTCTGCAAAATAACAACTCCAACAGATACAGTTGGGTGCCATAATACATGTCGAAAGTGAGCCGGGACATTATTGTTCGATTGACGAGTTTCCGAAGAATGGCAAGAATGTTTTGTTAGAAAACTGTATAAAAATCTAGTGTCATTATTAAAGGAGACTTCTTTAAGCCATTATACTGGCGTGCTTAAGTGTCTTTAGTAAGTTCTGTTGCGGTAAGTAAATTATTTCTAGTGTAGATCGGTTTGTATACCCAAATACTCGTCTTTTATTGGTTGATGTATGCCGATAAAGAAACTAAATTGGTTGATGAGATTGTCGTCCTGGTACGACGCTAGAGAATATTTTTTGTCTCGTGAGATGGCCACCCTACATTATATATGTAACCGTTAAACTGTCTCTATGACTGCTGCAAGTTTCTAAAGTGATGCAAATTGTGTGAGTTGCACGGATGATTAATTTCTGTTTGATAAAAACAGATAAAATTATTTGTTAACCTCTAACTTAACTATGAGGAAGAAACTTAAAAATAAAAATGTTGAACGTTTTGAAGCTCTCTTTCTTGAAAGAGATTATCGCTAGAAATCGACGACTTTGATGCCCATTTTTTATGACTCAAATAAATGGAAGCGGTCTCCAGTGTCACAAGGATCAGGTCAGGTCTGACCTTCTGACCTGAAGGCGCCTGCTGGATGTCGTCAACAAGGGATTACAACGCGAAGGAGAATCCGAGAAGAAACGGAGGTAATATGCAGTTTCACAATCCATTTCACAAGCGCAGCAAATGCTTCATCTACATCATCTACAAAATACCCTGCAAGCTACTTCTGGGGTGTGTGGCAGGGGGTGAGCAGTCACCAACATGCATTACACCACACCTTAAAGTTAGTGTAACTACGGCTAATTATGCATTAGCATAAATCGCTAATGCGTGTCACGAGGCGAAGCCTCACAAGCATGCACTACAATATCGATATGTTACCAATGTTAGAGGGACCGTTGGTATATATGTATTTTGCGACTACACAAATAGATAGACATTCAAGAGTTACGTTGAAAACGTGCACGGCGTGCTGTTAGTACTCGGTAACAGATAAATATACAAGTATTAGGGATTACTACTACAACTAAGAGCTACACTACATATTCACAAACATAGTTCAATGTCCCACGAGCTCGTTGTGCAGATGACCATCGAGTGCGAAGTAGGACGGGCTTCGTTTGATAATGTCTGATAGCCAAGCTTTTTAAGTATTGATTTAATTAGCATCTTCGATTTCTCAGCTCTTTTTTACCAGTGAACAAAGTAAAGATTGGATCTGGAAAGAACATTTAAAAATAAGCCTTCCACGTTTTCTGGGGGAAAAGTTATTCATACTAAGATACATAAACTAAGATACATAAGCTACTAGAGTATGAGAAAATTAAAGCGTCACTTTTACACTTTGACCTTACCCAATGACCGACATTTCCCGTCCGATAGGGGAAGGAATAGTGTGGCAGGATGTGGTTCGAATATTTGCTGAATTTTTATCCACCATCTGCGTTTAGTCCTCGTGATCCTTTTTAGTGTAACTCAAGGTGTAGGCCACCCTCCCCTTTTCCCTTTGTCTTTCAAGTTTATATTTTTTACCCTTGGAACCCTCTTTGGGCACTCCCTATAATCCTCCCATCCTTTCCGATCCTCAGCCCGCGTTTGTTCAGGCCCGCACGCTCTAAGTCTATTGCTCTCCTCCGTTCAGCAGAGCTTTCGCCCTTTTATCTACTCCGGTAAATTATACGAATGGAGGGGGGAAATTTCTATCCAATGGGAATACAGCCTTTCACTTTGTAACACTCGACGAATTGAAATAAACTAAAATAAATATTTTCCCGAAAAAAATGTCTCGAAATCCGCTGCCGAAGATATCCTTCGGTATAACTGCTTTCTATAGGCAGCAAAAGGCTGGATATTTTATGCCTAGAGAGGTATGTACTAATAAATTAATAAAACGGTGATGCAATTGTTTGGGTGACATTTTAATCATGTAGGTAATTTTGAGATGTGAGGCTGCCCTTATTGGCATTGTAATGCATTGCGAGGTATTAAGTATTTAAGTTTTATTCATAATATCACCATAAGATTCAAAGAAGGAAGTGCTCAATTTATATGAAACACTAATATTGGGTTTATACTTTCATTAAGAAGTTAAATTTTATTGTATCAGAATATATTGCTGCAATAAAAGGAAATCGAGTAGACGAAGCGGTGGGTACATAAAGCTATGTTACTCAGATTCAATGCATAAGCGCAAGAACAAAACAAGAGCGTATTGAGAGTTCCGTGGTGGAATACTGACGAGTAATATTAACTGATAATAACTTGGTACATAGCGTTGTCTATATTGGTATGTTTTTAGAGATAAGTGTTTTTTGTAGGGGATTTACTGGGAGAAAAATTCCTCTGCTCAAAGGATAATTTTTACATTTTTGTCACTTGCTGATAATATGACCTCTATGAACGATATAATATATTTCATTTCATATTGATGTGCTTTTTTTCGGAAAACTGTTATGTAAAGTACAATTTACCAGGAAATTGAATAGTAGTAAAATGAATTTACCAGTTTGAGATTGTTACCGTTTGCTTAATGAACAAATATAGATCATAAAAAAAATATAGTCTCAGGATTCACCTTGCGGAATTGCATCTTTCTAAAAATAAAACAAAGACTTGTTAATAGCAAAAAGAGAAGTGTCGTTGGGTGATGGAGGGGAATTTCAACATAATGAAAACAGAAATTTCAATTTTTCACAGGTAATACTTTCCACTTTACCAGTGGAAAAGTGCAAATTGCGTCTTCATTAAATAGCAAAAATAAAATTAATAGAATTATAAATAGCAAATAAATAAATAGCATATATCCACACTTATGTTTTATTTAAGTGATCCAAGTACCTATCATCGGGAAACATTTACTTTGAAATTGAGTGTCCAGCCGAAATCTGGTCTGTTGTGTAAAACTAAAAAAAATGTGAATAGATGCTATAAGGGGCCATTCCAGTATTACGTAAGGTGATTTTGGCAACTTTTTAAACACCCTCGACAACGTAAAGATTTCATGAACCACTCCCCGCCCAATCTTGGTAAGTTGCCGTACATATTTGGAACCATTCACATATATAATAGTACATGGACAATTCCATGTCCAAGTGTGCAAAAATTGACCTTGCCACCGTCGGTTTTTATTTTTTTTTACAAAATCATTTGCTCTTTTGAGAATCGTAGAAATAAGAAATATTACCTACTCAGATATTTATAACGATTTTCAATATTTAGCGATTCACAGTAGGCGCGACTCGCAAAACGCCAGATATTCACAAATACGATGTCTCCAAACTAATGAACGCAAGGAATTGGTCATACCTTTTTCTATGGTTTAGCATAAATTAAGGTCTACTACCGCAGCGGTAATCATTCAGCGGTAGGTTACAGAAACAAGGATTCCACCTCACATTTTGCCAAACACCTTCTGGATAACAATCACATGAGCGATTTTATACCAGAAATTTTATGCGTTCCTCCCAAAGACCTGAAAATGGACGCACTTGAGCAAATAGAAATTATCAGACAGTCCAATAACATTTGCAACAAATTATTATTTCCGCATCCCTCCCCCCTTCTTTCCGATAAAATTGACCTTTCCCGCCTCACCAGCCCTTAATCATCGTGTTTTTTTATTTCTTCTCTCAACTCTGCCCCAATATTTGTCTTTCCCCCCTCCTCCTCCGTAACTACAACAACAATGAACTCAGATAACAACCTTCTGTACTGTGTACCTGACCTGACGATGCCGTAAAGCGGTGAAACGCGTCGTACATTAAACAATATTGCAGAATAGTACTACGCTGACTTAATCATGAGTATTAACTTAAATCATGAGTAAAACTTATCCTTTGCGCAAACTCGGAGCAGACAGTTTTTTGCCGGACGTTCAACATATACTGCTAGAGCCAACGTACTACGGTAGAAGCGATCACAGGAATAAAATAAAGGAAATTGACTGCCGAACCGATAGATTTAAAATGTCATTTTTCCCACGTACAATAAGGGATCATAATAGTTGCGATAGGTCAATCACATGAAACTCCCACCATCAATAGGTAGAGTAGAATTTTCACTTGTGCATAATAACACCACATAATTACTAACTCTTCACACCGGTCGACTAGTCCGGCATTATTTTATTTTGATCTTTGCATGAGGTAGCATCTCGTAGTATCCATAAATTAACAGTATCAGTAATATTAACCACTAGATGTGTCTATAGCATTTTTCTGCATGTTTGTATGTTCTTTTACGTATCACTCTCCCAGTTTCCGGTTGGACTGCGTACTGTTCTCCTGACTGCTATTGGCCTGCGCCTAGAGCCAGGGGGAGCGTGCGAGGTTCGGATTTGTTCTGGGACGAGTGCTGCATGCCTGGTTTGGAATCACCCCGTGCCACACACCCTAGTGGTGGCTTGCACGGTACACCGTAGATGTAGATGAAATCTTATGTAAAATTGTCTCGGATCCCCTCCCCCCATGTAAGACGACGAAAGAAAGGCTCAACCACCCTACATCCCCAAAACGACTTACGTAATACATGAATAGCCCCTAAGCATGATTATTTTATTGTTTGCATGAAGTTTAGTATTCACTGTCTACTAGTAGGGCAAAGAAATCAACTATGTATTTTGCTTGTTTTGAATAATTTCTTGTTATTCTAATGACAGATTGGGTTTAACCTGAGATAAAATCTTCTGAAATCATGTTTCGATCATTAATCATCCATTGAAAACTCAGCTTAAAACATTATTTTTGGTGGGTAGAAATGGAGAAAATTGCCGCGTCCGACGCTTTTGGATTGCGCGAAATAACATAGTACTACTTGAAAAGCATGGCGAAGTTTTTTTTGTGGGAGCTGCTAGGGCTTTGCATCTTATTTCAAAAGGTGCCACTTGCAGTATATTTGAAAGAAAAACTCGCTGGTCACTTATTTCCCCGTTTTCTTGATTGTAGTTGTACGTGGGTCAAAGGTCATTGAAGTCTCGTAATCCCTCACTGCCCATGATTTTTGTCCATTTCTCTCTCTTTATCCATGTTCGATTTTTTATGCTGCCTCCCTCTCCATTTGTTCCGAGAGAAGCACTTTGGATCATGGCAACAGCTAGTAACAGCTGGCGCCGCCCCCAAGCCGTTGGATTATATGCATGCGAGCGGTGACTGGCGCCAAGCGTTTTGCCGTATGACGGTCGACCCTAATTACCTAATCGCATGTACATTGCATTCATGCTAGGCTTCGCAACAGCATTCCGGTTGTCGTTCTTTTTTAAGAATAGAAATATGTATTCTGAGTCCTGAATACTGAGTGAGCGAAAATCGTTTCTGTCTCCGTGAATCCATTAAGGGATGTATTTGCATCTCGTACTCATATGAATAACGGAGGCAGTAATTGGCATGCAAAAATTGTTATTCGGGACAAGGTGGAATATTTTTTCCTTTGAAATAAGTAGCTTTTTTTACTAAGTATCCAATTTATCATGAAATACGTTGTTTCCCGATGAAAATGAAGTGGCAGCTTGAGTTCTTGCATCGCTAAAAATACCTTTAGCAGACTGTTTAGCGTTGACGTCAACTGCACTTAAATAAACGTTTGAAATCAAGTTGCATGATCAGTCAGTATATTTTCTGAAAACTAGGGACTGCTTGGCTTATAATTGCATATATTTCAAGAGGTGAATACTTGCTTTTTCGTTTGATCAACCATTGTATATTGTTCAAAATTGTACAGTTATGGTATGTCTCTATTATTAGTCACTGGAAACTGACTCGCGATATTGACGTTGTTCAGAACTCAGCAACTCTCATAGTAGTTTCATATATTTTAAGCTATTTTAAATTTATACTTTATTGATCGAAATCATTGGCACACTTGATCTCACTGGTCCAGTGAAGGTGTCGTCTGTACTTATATTTCAGCTTGTGATATAGCTTGGTAAATCAATACTCTGTTTCCAAGGGATAGTGGTAATTAAATTCATTAAGTGAAAGGGTAAGAGGTAATCTTCTCAAATTAATTTAAGAAGTTTGGGTAGGATTTACATCTCCATAGATCACATTAGAAATTTATTTGCTCGTCTTAAGTTGAGGCAGTCTCTTTCTCAGGACCTTAATTACTTTACTGCGATGGTTTATGGATAGGAAATCGCGTAAAAGAGATTTTAGATAGGAATACTGGGATGATGATTCGCCTTGGAATTGAACCCCAGATTCTTAGATACATAATGCACTCAGTCCGAATGCGATACCATAACTTGCAATGATCTAAAATGTAATTTCACCATAGGTTCAGTTAAATCTGTTTCTTCAAATGATCTCGATGATAGTTCAAACGATCTCGGTTGACGGTCTCCTCCAAAAACCCAACCGACCGAGGAATGCAAGAATTATTTTTTAGGGGTATCGAAATATTCACGGCTGGTAATATATAAATATAGCTTGGCTATTCATATTTAGGTGGGCAATGAAAACTATGAACCTCCAGAGAATCTGAATATATTATTACGGAAGAGTTCATATGTTTACTTGAGAAGATTGCCATTCCTTTATGGTAACAAGTACGTACTTGCACTTTTTGCATACTTTATGTTCAACTGTCTTTCATTGAAGCCTGCGAATAAAAAGTTAAAAGGCAAATAATTTTAATTTGTTCATTAAATCTTAGGGCACCTGCTTTATTAGCGAACTCTTTACTTATTTAGAGTAGGTAGGTGACTCACTCTCATCCGTAAAGATACTCCCCTTTGACTGAATAACTGAAAACACATACTTATTTCCTTCTTTTGGTTGAAATAATACTTTCAGTAATGACATGCCTTAGCTAAAAAAATTAAAGTATGAAATATTCAGAATACTAGACGAATATACTCTGGCGATATTTTTTTCCAACAATATGAACAAACTGAAGCGCCAACCATTTTGAACGAACGTATTTTTCGTCTATTAATGTAGTAATTTGCACATAACTAATAAAACAGGATGAACAGTTGCGTAAATTTCATGATCATCTCCATTTCCTCTCTTATCGTATATAGAAATATAATTTTTACCCTAGGTTTAACATATTCTCACAAAAGACTTAGTAATTTCACCTTGAATTTCTGGAAAATAGCATGGAAATGTATAATTTTCTTGTTTGTAAAGCAAAAAGACTTGTTTACTTATTAGCAGCCATAATGTGAATAGAATAACGTTAAAGTCATATAACGATGAAATTATCTTAATAGATGAGAACTGCGAATGCTCTCCTGTATTACATTTCTGTAGAACATACAGTCCTCGTTTTTTCATAACCCTCTCATTCCCTGTTTTTTCTTGCTGGGCTAACATTTATTTCACCGTATAGTAGGCCAAAACTTTACTAACATTTTAACCTCAGATAACTTGCATTCTACTATCTTTGGAAAACTTTAGACAAGAATCTAGAGTTCACAGAATCCTCCAATTGCTCAGGCGTTTCCCTTTTACGCTTGTTACGGATTCTCTCTAGCCATTCTCCTAGTGTAACTATTTTGCTTTATTTTGAAGGGCACACATCTGTTAGTTCACTGAAGTTATCCTTGAGCGTATGTAAATCATGAGGGATTGCTAGCGTATAGAAGAACCCTTGCATGTATGCCTCCAACTATTTCAACTATCTTATTTATTCAGTCTTCATCAGAGCATTTATCCGTAAATAGTGAAAAGCCACCGCAGCTAAAGGTTATCATAACGCACCATCTTCATTTTAATGCAATTTGTAGAGATTTAATTAGCCATTGTATTCAATTTTTTTACACGTGGAGTTGATAACCCTCAAATATCGCATATTAATAATAATAATCGGTATCAGTACCTATCATAAGTGTGAAATTGTGTTTGAGATATAATTCTTTGCAAAAAATTCGAAATTATCAATTGCACAAAAATTCATAAAATGTACCCAAATTAAAAAAAATACACATTAGGAGGCGATAGTTTCTATGACGTTCTACATCAATTTTTCCACAGGAAGCTATTGTCTCAAATGAAATTGTGCGAAGCACTTCTTCGGATGTAGATCAACATTACACTTTATGCATTTGAATTTGGTGCATTTTCCACGTAGTCCACAGTGGCGTTGAGGTAATTCTTCGTCGACTAGGTGGTCACGACCATCATATCGCATTTCATTGGCAACGTGAAATATAAAAAAATTTGAAAATTTAGGCACCTCACTTCCAGAGAAAAATAGAGTAGTGTAAGATTCGCGCTGACTTGCATTCCCACACTCGGTAGCTCTTGAGCGAGCAGATACCTAACGCCTCGGCATCACCGCCTCTCACCCCCTGCATCCGGTGAGGACGAGCTGGGAACTGCAAGTTAGCAGAGACGTGGGTGGAAAAGGAAGGCGGCAGTTGGCGTGTGGTCGAGGCGAGAGATGGCTAAGGGAGTTGTACCTCAAGGCAAATAAAGTGGATTTATGCAAAAGGACAAGGGAATGTGACTTATTCCTTAATCCCCTTCCTCGCGTTCCCTCTGCGCTCTCTGGCGAGCCGGCGAGAGTTACAGTAGATGCTTTAAATATTGCCGAAATATAAGAAATTTAGTACTTATTAAACATGTTTGTTTTGGGCGTAGTTTTTTTAGGTAGGTCAGGCTCGTCACCTGTAAGTGGCGCCAGGACGATGCGCCTCATAAATTTTAAAGATGTTATATTTTTCTCCACCATACAATAGAGAAGCCATCCATTCACGACGGCAGCATTTAGGGAGAATCTGATGAGAGCCCAGTACCATTCTTTGCTTCTTATTCTTATTCGATGTGTGAATTCAAAATTTGAATAGAGGAATAAAAAATTTAATAAGATGAAAAAAGTAGGGTATCTAACGTTGGGTTTAGCGTGAGAATTGAATAGGAGTTGTCCATAGAAGTTTTGTGAGGGTAAAATAATATTTTCTGCAATGGACTAAAGGACGTTGAATAAATTACTTTAACACTAGGAGGACGGGAGGTTCGCAAAACCTAGAAGGACGGCCAGGGGTCATTTTGACCCATGAAGTTATTCATCTTCAAATAGCTGCTTTTTTCCCGGTACTATTAATAATTATTTTCCACATGACATCAAGAAGGCCTTGTCTACACATTATTAGCAGTTAAGATTATTTTTACTAATTTATTGTTTATAATAAAATTATTTCAATTGATCCTCTTCAGCAGTGCTCATATTAGGCTATTCTCAAGAATAACAGTTTGAAAATAAAGACACCTAACTGAATATTGTGCATATTAAGGTGAATATCCATTTATTTGATAAATATTATTTTTAAAAAACCTTTTTCAAATAAAAAAACACATAAAAGTCACATTCATACACAGATGCATGCGTACACAGATATACATATATGTATATGCATATATTTGGAAAGATGTTAGATCACTCTTTTGCACAACTTACACATATTGTTATTTTTTTCAGCACATTTTACAGAAATGCTTCTATTGCATTGAGGGCATACATTGGCAGTTTTATTTGTACAATTTTTCAAAATTTGACAGTGTTTTATTTCTGACCCTTTGGGGTAGTGGCGTGCTTTTCCCGGGAAGATGAGGGATTCGTTCCAATTACCATCCCAACCACATCTTAAACCAGTCTTTGAATGTACTTCTTTCTACTTATTTTGCTATTCGTCACTTTTATCTTGTTATTTTTTGTTTGCTATTCGTCACTTCTGCCGTCCACCTGGTAGCTACATTCCTTCCCGGGAAAACCCCCTGGTCCTAGAGTGCGTGAATGACGCTCGCTGCCAGCCACTGCGGTAGGGATCTAGTACACGGCCACCTGCGATAAACGGAGCCGACGGCAGAAAGAAAGCATACGGAAGGTTTGGCGAGTTTTTCGGCGTCGGAAAATGTACCCACTAATTCTAGGAGGGACAAAAGCAATCGGATTCTCTGCCTTCATCTGAGCCAAAACTCTTTTGCATCCCACGGAGTGATTTGCCTCAAGCTTAAGAATAGGGGATTCGGAAATGATTTTCCTTTTCAGCACGGCGTATCCTCTAGACGGCATTCAGAAGTAGTGTGCCGACACTTCGGTGACAAAAAAAGGTCTGGGCGAACGTGCGTAACTCTAGTGAGAGGTGAAAACAATTTGGTGAGTGATGGCCAGGACTATCTTTTTCCATTGTCGTACTACTGGCCGGTGTAACCCCTCCTTCCGGGAATGGAAGCAATGCAGATAATATTCCTATCATCTAGCAGTCATATTTTACGCTACATATTTCAATTATGAATACGATAATAATGCGTACAACGGCAGAATTTAAGTGGCTTGTTTTCAATCTTATTCTTCCAGCGATTTTAATTGTAAGTCAAAGTCACAGACGATTTGAAAGTAAATATTATCCGTAATTTTGGTAGGCCGCAACCAGGAGGGCTCCGCTATCAAAGAATGGCATTAAAGTTAAATATACAGGCTTCAAGTACTGATCAAAATGTGCGCTAATATATTTCAGTTGATGTAAATAAATATCAGTGATGCATAGGAGAAGAAAATGGTGAGAGAACTTCACTCTAATACAGAAATAATTGATGGGTCAAAATGACACATGGCCGTCCTTCTAGGTATAACATCAGTTAAAAACTTAGGCAACAACAATTACAAAACTTTCTTTTGATATTAGTAAAACATAAGTAAAAATGCACAAAGTCACAACATTTAAAAAGAATCTAATCACAACTAAGTAGTTACATTTTATTTTGAACTCGTGTTATGGGTCAAAATGACCCATCCCGTCCTGCTAGTATTAAAAATGTTTTTAGAGAAACGCTTTTCCATATTTTTTCATTTTTTAATAGCTCTTTATAAATTTTAATCATATCATAATACTGTATTGTTAGTTGAATTCCACATTTGTGCAATATTTAAATGCTCTAAGTTGTTGAAAAGTGGGTGAAAATGAGATCATAACATATTTAACATATAAGAATATAAGATTTCGCTTGGATCCACAGAAATTTCGGTGAAGTTGAATAGAAATATCTGAATAAAAAAATAAGCTGTCCCCGAGTGGCTAAAGATATTATACGGCACGGCAACGGTTGCTCTAACGTTGAAGTGAGCAATTCCAAGAAAAAAGCATTGCCTTCATTGGTTCAGGTGTGGCAGCGTCATTATAAGAAGTGTGTAGATAGGCAGGGGTGGTAAAATTAAGAGCATAGTGGTTATTAAGCTGTAATATCTTTTTATTTATAAAAAACAGTCCTTGAAGTTTTTGAACACAATTTATTGAACGGCGTATGCCTCCGCAATAACTTAACTCCCCGCTCAGCATTAATCGGTGGCACCAACAACATTTTTCCTCTTTGGAATATCGTACCTTGATGGCATTAGCCCGAATCAATCCTCAAGCCGATCGCTGATAGATTCTTTTCTATTCTATAAATTGTGTTCAAAAACTTCAAGGACTGTATTTTATAAATAAAAAGATATTACAGCTTAAGTACCACTATGCTCTTAATTTTACCACCCCTGCCTATCTACACACTTCTTATAATGACGCTGCCACACCTGAACCAATGAAGGCAATGCTTTTTTCTTGGAATTCTGTTTCGTACCACGGCATATTTCTGTTTTATCTCCTCGATTGTGACAAATCTTCTTCCCATAATGGCGGAATTGATCCACGGAGGTTGAAACAAATCAGATGAATACGGGGGCTCAAGTAGGACTGCCATCCCATTTTTTATGTAAAACTTCATAATAGTAATGGTTGAATGAGCAGAGGCATCGTCATGGTGCAACATCTATAAATCGCTCTGCCAAGGTTCTGGTCTCTTCCTTCGGACACTCTTATGCAATCGTCTCTAAACTTGTCCGACCTTACTAGGGTTTCTTACAGGGTTTTGTCGCAAAACATTTTGTCTCTGCTCTCCATTTTGTAATTGAATAAGGCTCAGAAATTATAAGACAAGTTGTCATTTATTTACAATGTATTCAAAACTTGATCGTGCTTGAATCGTCCAATCATTATCATTCATTATCTTATAACAAATGTTAATGCATATTAGCTTAAAAAACTTAGTTTTAGAAGTTTAAATAAAGTGATCTCTTTTAGGTAAATGTTATCAATGCCTTATTCTACTCAACAATGGAAAACAGAGAGAAAATTTTTGAATGAAAAATGGAACAACTCCTTGGAATGAAAGAAAAGAGTTAGTATGCATTTAAATTTGATTGTGACTGTAGTGCTTTTTGGTCTGGGAGAAATTTCAGTTTTCGAGTGATGATTAAACTTTAGCTTTTCATGACAAACCCTCTTAACCCATTTTCCGTAACATTAAAGACAATAATGCTTCTCCGTCATTATCGAAAACTAATAAAAAAATTCCCGAACGCGTAAAAATGCTTTCACAAAAGCAGCTGCAGCTCTACAACGAGTTGACGTAGCTGTAGTATACTCCAAGAAAGCTGTTTGAGAGGTTTTCTTATTGCTAAAACATTACCTACACTGCTTGGTACTACAGTGACTGAACTTCGTTTGTTGCAACCAGCCCAGGTACATTTTGAACGGACCTCGTATTCAAATCTTTCGAACCAAATCACGCCGAAACACTGTTGTGCCCTCATGAAAACCTATAAAGAAAAGTTGACTTCGATTTTCAAGCTCTAACCGTCATCAGAAACCATCACTTTCGAATCACATGATTTGCTGCAGCCCTTCATTCTGCTCGCTTCTCAAGCAATCACTTTATTTCTACATGATTATTCACCTTGATGTCCTTCATTTTTTTCCGATGTCTTCCATTATGGAAATGCCTCTGTAATTCTTCCAATTCAGCTCTCCTCCCTTGCTTGTTTTCAATAAACTATCGTGTTACAAAAGTGTTCAGTTACCCCATGGTATGTAAATTTTCTTGTTATTATTTAAGTACCCTGTATATTCTTTTGAAATATAGAAGGCAATGTACAAAGATGTGTATATTTAAGAGCAAAACATTTTGAAAACTTAGAATCAATTTACGATCGTACAGGCATACGTCACAGACAAGCCAAATCACAATGAAAGATCTGGTAAAGATTTAATTATTCTAAAAATTGTGCTACCTTGTATGCTTAAGTCTCACTATTTGGAGAACCTATTGTAATACCTTGCGATAAATTGCTTTAAAGCTTAGGCTTATACCTATATTCATGGTATGGCATGGTGGTTGTGTTACTATTGTTTCTGTTCCCGCAAAGTTTCTCGTGGCTACATCTCTGTTGCTTGGTCACAATTTTATTTCCACTCCTCTCATTCTTATCAAAGTGGAAAGTCGAGTTGCGTCGATTCACGTTGCGTCGCGTACCGACGTATTTTTACGTGTCTAAATCTCTTTGTTCAGCCAGTCTCTCATTCTTCTGATCGAACTCGCATTCATTCGTTTTAATTTTTTCTTGCGCACCTGCCCGTTATAATACCGCTGACCCATTTTTTACTCATTTTTTCATCGTTGCTACTGCGACAATCCCTTTCCAGTTCCGCGAAATAAACCGCTGCACCTGGTGCAACTCGTTGCATTGCGCTCCGTATTCCACCGCACGCGTGCATTTAGCCAACTTCGTATCTAATTCTCTCTTTCTCTCGAGCTCAAATTGTTCGGAGCGCTCGCGTCCTCGCATTGCGCTGCGTTTTTGTTCTCGTGGTATCCGTCATCCTGCTGCGACACTCCGCCCGCCGCCACCAACGCCCCCAATCGCTGAACTATGTAAAGTAGTAAGTCGAGGGCGGGGGCAGCAGCTGCTCTCCCGGCTGCGGTGTGCGATGTGATAGCAATTTAGGGGTCACACTGGGACGGATAAAATTCCTCGCCCGCTCCCCCACGCCCATAGCACTGGGTTTGTACTTTGTTTCCATGCACTTATATTCCGATCTTCTCTCGGCAAAGAGATGGAGAACTGTGAAGTACCTCCCAAGAGCGAAACATACAGTATTCCTAATAACTCTGGCATGGAGCGAAGTTGGTGTGGTGGTTTAACTCCAGGCAGTGATGAAAATAATATTGTGGAATCTAGATCTCCGGGATGACGTGGAGTTCTTGCTTTGAATTCAGAGGGCCCAGGTTCGTATTCCGGTGGTGGAGATGTTTCAGAGGTGTCCCGATCCCTATTTCTGGACAATATGGAGAGCATTTCTACCGTATTCCGTTAGTCGGCTGGGATGTTAAGGTGGCTGGAGCGTTAATCATGAGACATCGAATGCGCATAATAATAATGTTTCTTGTAATAGTGTCAAGAATTGCATTTTATTTTTTTTTAATTTATTTAAAGTATGTTATGGCAAAACCAGGCAAAAATACAATTTATAAATAAGTATTTCAGAATCTTTGACTCAGCAAGATACCTTGAGGTTTTTTGCCCACCATTATAATAATTATATTTAATGTATTATTCTGCGTATAAGAGAAAACGTGTGCGTAATCAATCGAATTATTATGAAGTATTTGCCATGTGATATTAGTCTACCTGTTCAAATAGTATTGAATTACCTAGAAACCAAATAGGTAAAATTAATTTTTTTCACTTTTATTGATATATATATATTACTAATACGGACACGTATGCAGAGTTTCAGGTAAATTTGTGCATAAATAAAAGCTACTCCAACAACCTTAAATCATTGTCCTTTTGGCCTTTGTCCATTTTCCTTAAAACATTGTCCTTTTCGTTAAGAGGAAGGCGCTGGGTTTTTCTCCATCCTTCCTTCATTCTTAAAAACCTTCCTTTACCAACCTATCTACCTGTCCGCAGTGGCGTAAATTACCTCAGCTGTCGGTCACCTCTCCAAAAAGCCAAACTAACCCGATCTTTATATTATGTGGAGAGTATTCAAGCAACTTTCTCCGACCGTCGGATTAGTCGTTTAACTGTGGTCTTGGGATATTTTGTTAAGAGTCGGCTAAATGCTTACCGCAAGTTTCACTCCGCCAATCGTCCCATATCCCTAACCTCATATCCACCTATGGCGGAAATATACTCAGTTTTCGATCACTACTCGAATAACCGAGAATCCAATTGACAAGAAATACTCTTTTTTTAACATGTTTTAATTTTAACATGTCGTATTTTAGTAACTATGATGATTTTCATGGTAAAGGTTTTGAGGCCAGTTTGCAATGAAATAAACTTTAAGTACCTATATGCTTTGAACAGTTTTAAATTATAACGATAGCTTTGTGCTCATCTACACTTTTTCTTTATTCCCAATCACAATATTAGTATCTAATTGCCATTTTGAAGTCATGCCAATTAGTTGTTGGAACCATGTTCGTAATTAAGGTACAATTGCTGATGAGTACTAAACAATCGTCTTTATAAAATATACTAGCTTCCACAAAGATAGGTCTTAATCTGAAGTAAAGAGCTGAAGGTGGCAGACGTGAGGGGAATGTTTTAGATATCTATATGTGGTAACTATTTTTCAAGTAGCCCGCTAATTGTTTTAAATTTTCCTAAGGTAGTGTCTATTTATTTTTTATCGAAATGATGACAGTTATCAATGCAATTCAAAATTAAATTACTTGGTTTTACCCTGTCAAGCCTGAGGAAGTAATTAAGGGACGCATTCATTTTGTTTCCATGAAGCTTAAAAAAAATTCGCCTGCCATTGGTCTCGGGTAAGTTAGTTTTTGGCTGTAAAAATGACTCCATAACATATGAGAAAAGTAGTTGAAACTACCACCAGAATTTAATGAAAAAGCAGTTCAAAGAAAGAAAATGTTCTTATTTCAGGAATTTTATAAGTATTAAGAACCATATTTTACTTGGCGATATTCCTACACTTTATTCTTTTGGATACATATATTGTTGGATGACCAGGTTTTTTTCGAAATGCATTGTCATTTTTTTCTGTAAGTAGACATCAGGTAACTTTAAATCGAGTAACAGGATAACAAAAATGCGTTAATCTATGCGTTTAGCCGTTTATTCGATGAAAAATTTAATTTTTGTTTCATTCTAGTCACGAACAACATCTTTCTTGGTCAGATCCTTAGATCTCGTGTGATACGTGACTTGAGGTTCAACAATATTAATTTTCTGTTTCATTTAACTTATGTATAGTTATTTCTTGCGTGTGTTTCACATTGGGAGCCGAGTTTTCTTGCCGTAAGTTTAACATAATATCAATTGATCATATCGCGTTTACATGACAAGCATCGTTTTCTGTGGAGATCTTTGCATTCAATGGTTGTTGATTTTTGTTTGATTTGACATGTAGATTTTTCATTGGCACCCATTTATTGATTTTACATGGGAAGTCCATTGTTTTTCGCTAAATGTTCTGATCTTGGCTGTGCTGAAGTTGTACAATTTTCTTCTCTCTAATCTATCAAGCTGCCAAACCTTTTTTTTAATAAATCCAAGTCTGTTGGTAAACTGTATTGGCTAACATAAGCCTTTCAAAATAGCTCCTATCACTATAGGTGGAGCTATCCGGGTCAGCATGAGCTGCTAATTTATACCTCACACTTTTGAGACTTCTTCAGAACTGCTATTGTCCTCGATCTTATGATCAGCGAAGTAGAACCCTAAATGGAAGGCGGCACACAGATTAGTGTTTAAGAGTATGGCAGATCATTGGTTTGCTAGGGCTTTGAAGCGACGCCGTTTTCATGGGTTTGTAGAAATGCTAGTAATATTGGAAGATAAAAATTCAACGCTTGAAGAGGATAATGTGCATAATACCTCCATTTTTCGCGATATATATTGGTTGCTTGCATAGTGTATGAAATTTACCTGGCATTTACTTTGCGTTTAGTTTAGTTGGCCTACCTATGTAACGCTGCATTAAATATTTATACTGGTTTTACTAACTTTTACTTATGATGTATTTACTGCCATTTTACGAAATATTATACCACGAATATAATTAATTGGAAAGCCTTCTTACATGCATGTCATAACAACTATCACGAAAGACCTTTATTTAGTTAGTATTAATATCAGCTTTAGTGAAATGACTGGTTTCCACAGTATCCATTCCAGCTCCTTACAGCGATGGTGCGTTTGTTATGGATTGGTTATCATGACATTCATTTTACAATTGGAAATTACAGACAGATAAAAATTATGCCATCATATTGATGAAAATTGTGGACAACACTTAGTTAAATATTTCGTTACTTGTACCTACATATTGGATAGCTGGTCCTGCAAGAGCGGATAAACTGATTAACTGTCGTTCTTCACTAAAAATCATTGAATTTTACATCGTATTATTCTCTAATGCGAATGAGATCGCTCCTTGAAAACGGTCTAGGGCTGCGTTCACACGAGCCAAGTCAGGATCTTCTTCTTTCGTAACGGAATGATGGTAGATGAATTCCAGAGGAGTGCCGTGCATTAAGATCAGGAGGAGATGGGTTAAGATTTGCCTCGAAAAAACCCTCCAGTACGCTCGATCGCCCCCTCGCTTCAGAGCAATTGCTAATCCGTGCAGCTGCTCGCAAAGTGCGACCTCACTCCCTTTCCACTCAGTCATCCGTGAGCCTCCGGCAGCTCCTCCCCCACCCTCCTTCCCCTTTGTCCCGTCTGGTAACAAGCATAATCAGTGATAGCATTCTGCATTGCACATACCGCCGCGGTATGATTGGCCTGTTATCTCCCTTCCTCTCCTCCCATCCTCTTACCAACCTGCTGGCAATCGCGTGGCGTCCTTAATGGGTTAATTTCCTCATTTAGTCTCCGGGTCCCGGTCAGAGCCGTGCATACGCACACACTGAAAACACCACTCCACCTACGTGCACACGAATCCAACATCGGTGATTCTCACAGAAGAGGAAAGCTGATATTCTCTCGCTCTCTCTCTCTGTCGCCTTTCTCGACTGTCTTTTTTTCTCGGACTTCTTTCGTCTAGTCCCGGCATCCTGATTTTCATGCACCAACTGTCCAAACTCCTTTTTGAAGCATTTGGACCGGGATTACGATACCATTTAGGTGAGGCCGGGGGCTGGGCAAAGCTTTTCCTCTTTGCCATGCCATTTTGGTTCTCGAGAAAAGCTCTTATGGGTGCGCAGGCCGGCGGTGCACTGGTTGCGGTTGCATGATTAAAATAATTGTCCTCCCTTAGCCCTTTGATGTTCCATTACCGAGCTATAAAGGCATTATAATCGTGTTGGACCAAATTCTCTTTTCCTTCTTTCGAGCTCATTTGAACGCCTCAGTGAGAATTCAGTTAACATGGTTATTATTCCGCAAGTCAAATGTGGATTTCATTTTGAATCCTATCTAATTCTGGCTATGATATGAAATGTCAAAATCGTTCATGGTCTGAAGATTTAGTTAAACATGCACTTTTACTTTGTGCATCTGTTACATTTTTTTCATTACACGTTATTGTTTCAATGACAGAAATTACCTAGGGAAGTTTTGGTAATTAAGAGAAAAATTAATAAATTTGATTGTTTCAGGTTTGACTTAGTGGAAGTGATAGATATCTATTTTTAATAAAATAATTTCAAAGTTTTTTTATAAAAAATGGATAGAAAATCTAATGTTTATTAGTTCTCCGAAAGTAGTAAAACATTAATAAAATTTTATGCAAATACGACGGAAATCGGGTTGTATATTGGTTGGATTGCCGCATTCCCATATCGATATCCCGTTTGAATTCCCGTTTTTGTGTATATTTTTTTAGAAAGTCTTAATTTTTCCTGCACATGGAGGCCAAAAGGAAGATATTACTCGGAGTTCAATGTTCTTTCCATTGAATGTGGTTTGAAACTATGAGCAAATGTTGCCAAGAGTGCCTGAATACCAATGCCGTGTTTTTGTCCACCCAGCATTCGACATTAGTCTAACCTTTGCCTAGACTTACTCCCATGTCTTTGTTTGGTGCTAGTGATTTCAGCTTTGTGTCACATTCTAAAAAATGTTATTTGAGGATTAACCTGTATTTATAGCATTAATTGATCATTACCGTCTGGAATTTCTTTTATGAACAATGAGATCTTAGACAGGTTTACAGCTAAAACTTGCGTGTCGGGTGATAGTGAGTGTAAAATTAAATCGATTATGTATTTTTTAGAAGTTTCTCAATAGAGTGTGTATTATCCATAGTAAATAACATTATTTGCACTTTTAAACAGAGTTAAAAGAGCAAAAAAGTACAAAGTATAATGTTTATTATATATACTAAATACTTCCACGAA
This sequence comes from Pyrrhosoma nymphula, assembly GCA_963573305.1. Lineage (NCBI taxonomy): Eukaryota > Metazoa > Arthropoda > Insecta > Odonata > Coenagrionidae > Pyrrhosoma > Pyrrhosoma nymphula. The sequence goes on from OY754337.1 coordinate 94,390,031, forward strand.
GTAAAGCCTGAAACAATGGAGTGTAGAGTGTGAATTGTTATAAAAATATGCAATGGGTCTCTCCCCAAACGAAATTTCTAGCTGCATAACAATTTTATCACTAAAAAACATACATATCATGTGTCTGCCTTAATACGTCAGAGTCAACGGCGAACTGGAAAAGGCTTAGAGGCACTGATTTACGGTATTCGTTGGAGTAACTCGAGTCAAATCATCATGACTCTCGCACCGGTGAAATTCAAATTTGCTGGAAGTCAAAATCCCTTTCAGAGTTGGCAGATATACAGATGAACCAATTCCGCAAATATTATTTCTGAACCCTGAAAGTTTGCATCAAAACAGAATGTAGACGCGATCACTCTATGCAGTTCCAATGCAATTCGGTGTGGATGAAATGAAGCGTGGTATAATCAAGGATACTTGTTTTGCTGAGCACTATTTGGTGAACACTTGTGGAGGATATTCTTGATGAAAATAATTTCTGTATCGAGTCTGCTTGTTTGGTTTTTTCATCTCATGATCACGTCAAAGTTTTACTCTCGTCTGGTCACTTCCCTTTATTCATAATTTCATTTTATTTCACTGCACATTTTCATAATTTTGCGCAGTAAAGGAGAGGTTGTCGGCAATCCAGAGTCATTGCCGAGTTAGAATGCAGAAAGTTTCAAATATACCCTTGACAAGCTCAGAATAATGTTGAGTCATGCAGAGTAATTTGCACTGCCTTGCTTTCACACGCCGAGGGGAAATGAAATGAAAAACGAAAGCGTCATGTTTGTTGTTGTTAATTCCCACTGGCTGCTTCATTATATTGTGGGCTGCTTTCATGAAATTCGATCACAATAGGAGGGAATAGAAAACGATATTATGTAACGGAGAAGGGCCATTTACTTCTTTGACACTTGTTTGCGTGCAAATGTAATTGAAAACTAAGAAAATTCAATTAGCATCAAGGAACAAGAGGGCTGAGCGCAGCGGGATCCAATTAAGGAAAAAAATTAATTGCATTTTATGCGCGTGTTTAAAAGGCGCACCAAAACAAATTTACACCTAACTCATGGTAATTAATTTAATTGAATACCCGGTAGTGTACTGAAGTAACCGGATCTTATCGTCGCTATTTTTCCAGAAATTCACTCGTATTTAATGGTAAACGGTAAATAAAGGTTTGAACCGTCATATTTAAAAAAATCGAGATTGATATCCTTATATAAAAGCTAATTTACATATTTTAAATACAGGATTTTATCAAGTATTGGGTTTTGACAGCGCAATAATGGTTTCTTTTCAAATCTCTGGAAAGGATATTTTATCAAAAAATTTGCATTTGTTAATGTTCAAGAATTCTCTGATAAAATAAATTCTCCGTAATTGAGTCGTGGAATAAGCTATGAATTTCAACTGTTTCGTTGAAGTAAATTTACCATAAATTTTCGGTCTTAATATACACTGAGCATGCCAGCTATTTATATTTACCGTTCATGGGGTAAAATGTGTTTCTAATTAAAACAAGATAAGATATGTGCTGTTTATTTTGATTGCTGTATGCTGAAAAAATTAAGAAATTTGGTTTTAAAAATACACCTACCTATAGGCATTAAGAAGGGTCGCATTAAACTTGGTAAACAAAGCGTATTATTGAAACAGCATTTTAGAGAAACATTCTACTAAGTTAAAGAAGAGCTCAAAACTAAAGTATTGAGCTAAATATTTGAGCGATTTCGTGCATTTAGGTTAGGATTCGAACGACCTTTAAGACTCGTTGTTTCGAAAAGGAAAATATCGATCCTCTTCTAGAATGGCGGAATTGGAACGTCAAATTGCCAGCATAAATTATTTTGAGTACATGTTATCATCAAGGGGATATGTACGCTACTATGAAAAATATAATTCACCTTAAACACAGCAAATTACTAAATTTTATCTTTGTGTACCGGTTTCTCCTATGGTATATTAAACAAAATATTGGCTTCTATATAGTATAGAATAGCACCTGGTTATCATCCGAAAACTTCAGACACCCTGTTTTCAATAAATGCGGCTGACATCACAAACAAGCCACAGGTGTGGTGGACATGGAATGTCATAGTTTTTTAGAAGTATTGCGCTGTCGTAAATTTCAAAGCAATCGATTTATTATTCCATTTAATTTCAAATTGCATTCAATAAAGTTAAAATTAGGTAGATTATTGACAGTGAATAGAAAATCATCATTAAATAAAACATATATAATAATATAAATTTAAAAAATACCATTTACAAGTCTGAGGTAGTTGCTCTTTAGTCTTAGGCCTACGAAAGCTCCCTTGCTCATTGTAGTGATACCTGACAGCCTATCCTAATATCCCAACAATAATAGAAATGACGAGCACTTGATAGATTTACTTTCTGTGCATTTAACCAGTGTAGCCTTACTTCTGTGGCTCCATTCCCAGAAATATGCAACGGTGGATGCATGAATCGATTAAAGGGGTTTTGATGATTAAGAAGCGAGTGCGATATTCCACAGAGGAAATGTGGGTGACTCCGTAAAGGATACTACCGTGGCTTGTCCCGGTTTCCTAAAAAAATAGATCAATTAAGAAGCGAGCAAAGTGTTCCTTTTAAGGGCTTCTACAACAGTATATAATTCACCACAGAACAGAACAACTATAGTATTGGCGTATTATGTGCATAATATTCATAAGACTAGGAAGACGAATAAATTTTAAGATTGACTTGGCATTGCGTTTAATACCAAGCCATAAGACAAGACAAGACATAGGCCATCGCAGTGAAGTATGGAGAAATGTTATGATATGAGATTTTGATTTTTAGAGTGAATTTAATTTTTCTTTGGTTAAAGGAGCAGAAAAACTGTTGGAATATTTTGAACATTTAGGTTCAGTTATCAATTTTTTTAGAATTATGTCATTAGAATCAATGGCATTGAGGAATAGGTAATGTCGGACGTGTTCAGGAGGTGAAAAATTAGCTTTTTAGCTAGTCCAGAAGCCTTGCTCCTTTTGGTATTTCTCCATATTTTAAATCACGGCTATTACTGCATTAATTTTTAAGTATAAAATAGCATTAAAATGGACATTGTGTGATGTGAAGTCCTCATCCTTGACTGTTCAAGGAAGTAAGTAATGTAACTTTAACAAGTGATAAAATGTAATTTTAATAACCCTAAATCATATTTTATACGTACCTTATTATAGGAAAAATTCCTGCATAATACTTATGAGCGTATATTAGGATAAAATGTGGGATAACCATGGCAATTCGGCCTAATTAATTACTAGGGTTGTGTAAAAAATAAGGTTCTCAAATTGTTTTCAGGTGTAAGGCATTTTTTATTTGAACTGAAAAATACATCATTGGAAAGCCTTATTTCTTAGCTATTTTTCAACATAATCACCAGATTTTTCAATGCATTTTTGTTCACGACTTATCCACTTTTGGAATCCAGCTTCAAAGAAGTCCGCCGCCAGTCCTTCATCAGTCTGGAAACGTTTTTTCCAGGTCTCGCAATAATTTTTCGAATTTATTGTGGTCCCTCGAGGCATAAACTCAACAATCAGGACGCTTTTACGGTCCTAAATACTCAGAAGAGCCATCCAAAATCGCCGGAGAGGAAGACTGACGAAAGGCGTTAGACTGTACCACGACAATGCGCGCCCGCACGTCTCTCGCCAAACCAAGGATTTAATCGACAATTTTGGCTGGGATCTCGTTGAACATGCTCCCTACAGCCCTGATCTTGCACCAAATGACTTCTTGTTTCCAAAATTAAAGCAACACTTGGGTGGATAACGTTTCGAGACTGATGATGGAGTGCATAAGTCGTGCAAAGTGGATAAGTCGTGAACAAAAATGCATTGAAAAATCTGGTGATTATGTTGAAAAATAGCTAAGAAATTAAGATTTCCAATGATGTATTTTTCAGTTCAAATACAAAATGCCTTACACCTGAAAAAAATTTGAGAACCTTATTTTTTACACAACCCTAGTATATTGCATCAAAGGAAAACATAAGCTGTTGATTATCTTTACCGTTTTATTTTGGAATTAGATACCAGTAACTGACAGTTTGTGAAGAGAATTGTTAATTTTGTTGACAGGGATTACATTTGATTAAGGCTGAAATTTTAAGCACTTACTTTAGTTTCAATGTCTCTTATTTAAGCATTTTTTCAACAACATGGAGAAAATCACCCAAAATTGTAGTTACACTTTATTGAACACGTCAAAGAAAGTTTTCCCAAGTTCTTTATGAATGCATTTATATTAATTCCAGGAATTTAGTTTTTAAAAAGGTTCACAAAGGTTTATTGAGGTCAGGGATATTTTAATTTGTATTAATAATTGCTTTACGCCTGAAATTTCTAGCATAATGAAACATTTAGAGCAGTGAATGTGAAATATCGAATTGAGCAAAAAAACCTACCCTCAGAAATCTTCCTCGTGGGTTTTATGGAAATAATTACAGTTCTACCATTTTACTTTATACATCTCAACTCTTTATTATTAAACACGGTTTTTCATCAACTCTATCTCGTGGTTTTGAATTGCTTCTGTTCTCTGTCGTTGTAATTCGATACACTAATCCAGTTCTATGCACAGTTTTTTCCAGTATCTCCCCTACAAGATGGTTTATTACCAATATATTCAAATAATTTAAGATTGACTGTGAATTACTGAATGGACAGAATATTTAGTGTTTTCAATAATCTTATTTATCCGCCCAATATTCTAGGAAATACACAGCCAGCCATGGTAAAACATTTTGAGTCATTGCCTCTTAGGTTCATAGTTTTCCGTGGTGTAAATATTCAATTCTTTGTTATTGGCTTGATTTCTCAACCATAGTTAATTGTATTACTTATATACGATGGCCAAAATATTTTCTATCGTAGTATTTATTCATTTTTATTCGAATATATTTTTAGCCTTCATGAAGGTCTTTTTTGTTTAAATAATATGATTTCCACGCCCCTTCTATATTTCCGAGAAATATAAACTTTGATTCCAAAATTAACGCAGTTATTTTTTCAAGCAAGTTTATTTTACTGTGTAAATTTGTTAACTATTTTTAGGTTAGTTTCGTTCATTTTAAAATTCGTGCGTGAGTGAATCTGAGAGATAGTATTGCTACTAATTAAGTAAAAGATCGGTCTTTTCACTTTTCTGATTTTCATGAAGTATATTCATTTATAAAGATTCCCTAGCTTTGCTAATTTAATATTGCATAGCCTTTGGTTCATACGGGCTATCGCGTGAAACCTAGAGCGGGTGATTTATTCTTTTTTAAAGGATAATTTTTCGGTGAAATTTGTGAAAGTTGAAATTCATTGAAATTATGGTTGACTAGTGATGAGTAAATATTTCTTTGCACATGCGTAGCGTGATTAAGTAAAACCTGTCATGATTATCTCATTTTGTGAAAAGTAATTTCCATATATGTTAATTTTTGAGACAGCTTTTGTTAACAGGAATGAAATGGCAATGGAATATTGTATTGCCAGATTTGTAATATTTAGTAATCATAAACTCCTAATTTAACCACTCCATTTGATTGAAATTCAAATCATTAACTTGCATTTAATCAACGTAACAATGAATAAATGATAATATGCCTCTAACTTATGACGAGCGTGCCCTCTCCACAAAGGGGTCTTCAAAGTTAAGCTAATTGCCCAGGAATATCTCCTGTTCTTTGGTCGAGGACCCGAGTTTAACTATTGTCGTTTTATCTTATGCCTATCCAAGGAGCATCAGCAAAATGGTTATTTATACCCACGAATACTTAAATAGGATAGAAAGCCATGCTGAACGATAGGGTTGAAAATGATTTATTGCAATTACTGAAGGCATTTTTCAGAATTCAAATTATATGAGGAGGATGAAGCTCCAGGGTTGGCTGAGAGGTAGAGATTGTTAAAGAAGGAGATTTATGGATACGATTCACCTTTTGGCCCTGCTGATGAAAGCGGACGACCCTTACCCACGATGTGGTTGTAAGTTTTAAATATTGGCTTCTTCTTTGATCTTACGTCAAACTGGTTTATGCAGTCGATATCCTTTTCCAAAATTATTCATTGATAATTGAAATAACTCGTACTATTACTAAAAAAGAGCAATTTTGGTAGGAAATATTTTGTTTTCCTACTCTCAAGGAACCATATTTATATTTGAAGCCTCCTCTACTGTGATAAGGAGAGGAGATATCATGATAGCGATATGGAAAAATTTTCCTCTTACTTATTTATCTTAATAACTTCTAAGTATTAAAGTTCTTGATTACGACAGAAAGAGGCTATGTTCATACACTAATTAAACAATGAGGCGTTGATGAATACTAGGCAATATTGATTCTTAATTAAATGGCTTTTATATTTATCAAATTTCCTTGTTTTAAAAGCATATCCATTGGTGGTAAATGGTAGAACGACGATTGTAATTAGTGAGTGAAGCAATATTGATCGGATGGAAATTTTGAGTCGCATATTCTCAGATTTTTCAGTAAAATCTCCATGCTAGAGTGAGTGCCTTTTCTATAGTACACTTAGAGTGAGAATTCAAGTGTTTATGGAAGCTTTTTTTAAATGACCATTTTTAGTAACATCGATTACGTACTCAATTTATTTTTTCCAAACTATAACATTTCAACAAAATTCCTTTTCCCCATCCGTTTTAAATATACTCACCCTCACAAACAGCTTTTTTTACCTGGATTGCGAATAATTGGAGAAGGCATTTCAAATGAAAACAAAGTGTTATCAGAATATGTGGAAATGGAGAAAGAGTTTTCTTAGCTTTCGTCTTGCATTTCCCATTCATCAAGGATGTTTCTCATTTAACCATTGGCGTTAAATTTCCACGAAAAAAGGATCGTATTTGGCATAAGTTTCACGGTTGCTTGAGGCATCAACTTATCGTTGAAAGTCACCGACAAAATCCATCATTTGACTATAATAATTCCAGCTGTTTATAGCTCCTGTGATAACGGTTTATAATTGTTTACGCATTATTTTTGTTATGCCATAATCCATAATGTATCTTTCTTTGAATCAAGAAAAAATACAATTTAATATTATTTCATTTTGGGTGGTAATAGTATAATTACATAATCAATAATGAACAATTTTCCTCTCGTGATTAAGAAATCAATTTACCAGCGAATTATTTTGAATGATGAAGTTTGTAATTTTAATGTGATTGAATACTTAATTTTGTTCTTCTTTTTCATTTTACGTGTAGTCGCTCAATCTAAGTAAAAATCATATATTTGGCAAAGGATTAATTACTAATGAAATAAAGACTAGTTTTTAAATGTTTTATCTCTAAAACCTCTGCTTCCTTGTTCAGAAAAGTTACTATTAATAAAAAGGAAAATTATGTATTTCATTGAAAAGTTAAACTATTATTTCCCGGAAAGTTAGTGATAAGTCATGGGTCATGGGTAGTGATGTGAGTCGGGTAAATACCCAGTGGGTAGGGTATTTATAAATGGGTATTTACCCATGGCTTGGTTAAATAGCCAAAATGAAGGTATTTATGATTTTATGAGCTCTACCACTCAGGAGTTTTTTTATTTTAAGATTTAAATGTTGTATTTATCACCTAAGGACATAAACATTATTCTCATGATAAGTATGACTTTGGGAGAGTATTCATATAGGTACATTGGTACCTTGGTTAACACTGCATTGGTCGTGCGTCAACTGAGAGATGGCTTTTACCTACAATGTCATGCCATTTTACTAATGCTTGAGCTGGGGGAAAGCGACTCATGCTATCATTCAGCCCTTCCCACTTCTAATTGAAGATGTATTCAATGATGTGTTGTGTATACGAGGTGTGATAAAAAAATAACGGGAATTTTTAAATTTCGCGGGCTTCATAATTCCGATTTTAAATAATTCCGAGGATTCCGAGTTCCTGCCACATGGTCGTACGGTCAATAAGGAATACTACCTGGAAGTTATGCGCCGTTTGCGTGAAGCAATCCAACGAAAACGCCCAGATTTTTGGCAAAACAACTCGTGGAAATTGAACCACGATAATGCTCCCGCTCACACCTATAATGCTTATTCGTAATTTTTTGGTAAAAATACAAATCCTTATTTTGCCTCAGCCACCGTATTCGTCGGACATGCCCCCTGTGACTTCTTTCTGTTCCCGAGGCTGAAGAGAACCATGAAAGCACGACGTTTTGCCAGATAAAAACAGAATTGCTGAAGTAGCTTAACTCTATACCGAACAGTGAGTTCCAGAAGTGCTTGGAAAAGATTGGAAAAACTGCTGGCACAAGTGTATTATATCTGAGGGCGATTACTTTGAAGGGAAAAAAAATTGATATTGATAAAGAATGAGTATTCTTTAAGAAAAACGTTAATTCCCGTTGTTTTTTATCACACCTCGTACGTTATGCTCAATTTCGAATTTAGAATCTCTTAGATGACTCACGAATAACGGCATTCATCATGAAAAAGTAAAAGAGAGGTGCTATTTCGCACTCGTCCGGCCACACCTTGAATATGCAGCGAGCATATGGGATCCGGTGCAGAAAGACTTAGTCCGGGAACTTAATAAAATACAAAGGAAAGCTGCGCGATTCGTCAAAAACAGCTACGGGCGTACTGACAGCGTTACACAGATGTTAAACGAATTAGGCTGGGAACCGCTAGAGACTCGGAGGCTGCGCGCTAGGCTTAGATTGCTTGAACAATTGAGAATAGATATCTTTCAGAGCGACACGGAGAACATCATATTAGAACCCCACTATATTTCCAGGTCAGATAGAAACGATAAATTAAGAGAGATATTTTGCCGAACGGATAGGTATGGGAATTCGTTTTTCCCCCGAACAATAAGGGACTTCAATAAATTCTAGGCGTAATTTCATTAGAGCGTTTCCTTTTTATCTTTAAGCGGCTGGTGTCCTAACACCCCCCGCCACACGCCTATTGAGGCGGCTTGCGGGGTAATATGTAGATGTAGATGTAGATGTAGATTATTTTTTGTAATCATCCTCCAGATAACTCGCGACCTCTGATGTTTTTAAGTTTAGTACTTCTTGAAACCTGTTATATGGAAGTGAAGCAGAGTATGTTAAACAGAAGTTTTGCAATTTGTTCTTCACATACTTTGCCGTCTTCTTCAGTGCCAAAACCACCTTATATATTTCCTTAATTTCATTATTTCGAAACCACCTTATATATTATATATATTTTTCACTTGGACTCTGAATGTGATCTGCAAAGGGTACGGCATTTGCTACTGTCCAATGAAGAAGATAATGACAAGGGCGCTGATGAGAGAGAGTCAAAAGTCATAGCGGGAGATTTGGACACAGATCAAAGTGATGAAGACCTCAGTGATGTGGACGTTCGCAGTGATCCTCAGTTTTATTTCGGTCGTTTATCCTCAGTTTTATTTCGTAATTGTGATGCAACAAAGTGGAGTCGTGCATCAATCCTAATTTTCAGCAGAAAAATACCGGGCCAAATAACTTGACTGCCTGGTGTCATTGGGGAAGCAAGAAATGTCACAACACCACTTGCGGCTTGGGAACGTTTTACTACGGAAGAAATGGTCGAAAAAATAGTGACACAAATGAACTCATCAAGTCTATCGATGCAAAATTCACCAGAGATCATGATTCAAGCAGCACATATACTATTGAAGATAGGGTTATGTTTTGACTGATACATCTAGCAGGTGTATACCACGCCTATCTATTAAATATAGATGAACTGAGGGGAACGAATCATGGTGATAGAGAAATTTCATATTGTGATGAACAAGAGAATACTCATGTTCCTATTAATATACCTGATATTTGACGTAAAGAAATGCCGTTTCCAGCGAAAAGAAAAAGACAAATTTGTAGCAATCACAGAATTTTGGGCAATTTTCGTCAGTAAATACAAGAAGTATTACTCCTTGGGGTATAATGTTACCGTAGATGAGATGCAGGCTGCGTTTTGAGGACGATGCAGTTTTCGCCAATTTATTCCATCAAAGCCAGAAAAATACTGCGTGAAATGTTTTGTGCTAGCGGATAGAAAATTGTTTTAGGGCTACATCTTAGAAGTATGCGTAGGGAATCAAACTGTTTTGGGTGACTACAAGGCTCGCGATGCTATAATGAGATTAGCTAAACCATACACAAATCCGGGAAATACATAACTGGGGATAACTGATTTAGAGATATTCAGCTGGTGTCAGACCTGAAAAAGCAAAAGCTCTCATATGAGGGTACTTTGTGAAAACAGAAACTGCTATTCCAAAAGAAGTACCCGGTACCAAAGATACAAATATTTGGTACCGGGGTCTCAATTTCTGTTTGAAGTCACATGTTTTACTTCACCCAAAATCATTAGGGTTTATAAATTCCTCTCCAAAGAAAAGACAAATATGAAAATTTTCATCTCATGAGCATATTTTGAAATTATAAACAAAATTACACAAAATCAAACACAATCTTCACGCACTTACTCTGAAATAAAACTCCTTGCAAAAGACACGTACGACCTGCCCACAAAATTGGGCCTTTGGCGACGATCTTTCATTTGGGTAGGTGTATCAGAGGCAAGGAAATATATAAGCACAATATTATGGTGGAGGGGTTTGAGAGGAACTTTTCTGTTGCCTGATGTGGCTGTAAGAATTTTAGGGGCCCCTGTCACGTCAATCGCCGCGGAAAGGACATTCAGTACGTACAGCTGGATGCATAATAAGAGAAGAAATACATTGAGTACACAAATATCTGCGAAAATCACTGATTTAGTGCGCAACTGGAGACTGCTTGACAGTATCAAAAGTCGAAAAAAAATGGAGAAACAGATAAACCATCAAAATAATTGGAGGCCAATGAAGTGGACAGTCCGAAGGAAGAACAGGAAGAGAATAAGTTGGAGACATCATATAACTCTTCTTCTACGACTAGTAACAGCAGTAGTGAGGACGATGAGATTGATATTTCAGAGTGATCAAGGTACTCAAGAAATTGACTCAAAATAAGATTGTTAAAATTAATAGTTCACTCCTGAAATTGCTAAAAATAATAAAAATTTAATGTAGGCACAATTGGCTAAGCTTTTGTTCTTTTTAAAAACTTTTATAGGTTATAATAGGTAAAAACTACCAAAATAAGTGTCTGATGAGGTGTTAGTTTAATATGGGTTATGGTTATCGTGTAAATCATAAATATCCGGGTATTTTACATTACTAGTCATGGGTTATCTGTAGTCGCTCTACCTTAGTCTTTGCATTTGCTTGCCTATGTGCCATTGTGGAGATTGATTTAGAGAACGTATAATTAGTAGTCTCAGTGAAAAACGTTAAGCGTGTCTACGTTAACCATTCTGTGGTTCGCAACATGTGAAACAGTTTAGCAGAAGGTGAAAAGATCAGCTACTTTTTGTGATTCTAAAAACATAGGTACTGTAATTCATCAGTAATATTAAAATAGACCCTCGTACCGCGAAATTTATGAGTATTTTTATTTGATCTTTTTAAAAGATAACAAACGTTAGGTAATGGAAACTTCAAATTAAATTTCACTCACTCAGTGATTCAACCCGAAGGTTGGTTTGGATAGTTAAGGATAGAGCTCACCCCGGTCTAAGCCACAGGCGTGTGAATTTCACACATTCAGGGTAGGGGGGCCAGTTCCTTTACCTGGGCCACCTCGCACTTCCGAGGATTTTTATTTTCGGGGGCGTCCAAAGGCTTCACCCGGATTTGAACCCGGGACCCTTTGATCTGTAGCCAAGCGCTCTACCCACTAGGCTACCACGCTCCCCCTAAATTTCAGAATTTAATAACATTAAATTTCTACCTCTTTTATTTTAATTTTCCTTTATTGAGCGTTTTTTGTCTATCTCACAATCTACTACCGTGTAAGACAAATAAATTTGAGTGGCTAGGTTTGTATTTTAACGAGGCAAAACTCAAGATAAAGTGAATGCCAATTTGAGGATAGGAAATTTTACCGTGTTCATTTCGTAGTTAGTTTAAACGTGGAGAGTTGAATAACGCCAGATACATGACTGTGTTCTCCCATGATGCTTTAGAAGGGTCTTACCCCTGCTGCTGATGTATTGAGAATTTCACCCAAATTTGTTATCGCTAAATTCCTGGAATAAGATCCTCCTACGGTTAAGCACACAAGCTTTGCAACGCTACCTATAGTGTATTATTAAAGAAAACAGGTTAGCAACAATGTTTGCAGTACTTAAAGGGTGTCCGCTGACCTAGATAACCAGGAAAATTCATGGAACTCCGTCGATATAGAAAGTCCTGGAAAAATCAGAGCATGTCGTGGAAACTACCTTGATAATTTTCAAGTTTACTTTAAAATATTTTACTTCCGTGTACTAAAATATTTTGCTTCCATGCAACGAGAGAGCGTTCTTAAAAGAGGATTATTGTGGGCGTAAACAGAATTGAGTCTTGCTATTTGGTTTGGCTGAGCGATGGCTTACTTTTGGGAAGAAATAAGATAAATTGGGTGCTCTAGATGTAAGATGATCCTTCGATAAAAATGCGCTAGTCACTTGCAATTTTCTGCTTTACATAATGCCATCCATCCATAATATATCCCCTTTTGTGAACATAAAATAGCCATAAACTACCGTACTTTCCACACTTAAAAACTTTCACTAATTTACAATAATATTACAATACTTTGCTGTTCTTGTCCATATCTTAATGACCATTGTTAACACCACTCGGCGATAAATAGAGAAAGCTTGTGACTATCTATGATTAGGTTACCCTCTAGGTTGTATTTGGCAAGACTCATCGATCGCGTTAAGGATAGGAGAAGAGGCAGGGTACAAATATTCATTTAATACAGAAACCTTCGGATGCTTGTAAAATCTGCAGTTGCTCTAGTGTGTTCAACTCCCTTCTGTTATTGGCCATGCATAGAATGTTGACATTAAATTGCTATGATGGTCACAAACTAAAAGATGCTTCGCAAAGTTGATGTTGCCATCATTGTTATGTTTAAAAGCTTCTAAACGTTCTTTACTTCTAATGTTAAAATACCTGACAGTTTGACCTACATACACTCAATTGCATTCACCACACTGTAATGCATATGCAGCGCTTCTCTCCTTGGAGTCCACTGGGTCTTTGCATTTCACATATAACACTTTTATGGTTTCCGGGGTCCTATAGGAGATATTATAAATTTCTGTAGGAAATATTTTGTCCAATAAATACATGATTTCACCTAGGTACCTTAGAGAGCACCACCGTTTTCTGTTGCTTTGCCAGCTCTTGGTGGAAAAAATTGATTCGAGTGCATATTTCTTTTGTTTATTAGAACTTACTTTATCTATGAATAAATTTATTCCTAGCGATCTATTTTATGACATTGAATTCCGTGTTAAAGTCGTTTTTATGACAGGGGTACTTTAAACAGGCGGTGAATTAGGGAATGGAATGCCGCTATATTTTGTGGATAGCAATGTCTTGAATCTGCGAGAATTACGTGATCAATTGACCAGTGTACGTGGAATTTCGAAAAATGGAGAATTCGTGGTGACCGTTCTCAGTGGAAGTGGAGAGATAAAGATAATTTAGCGTGCGATTGGACTCTTTTTCACAGGAGGAGGAAATATTTTGATGGAACAGGTTCAGAAACAAGGTAATAGTGTCTAATTGGCGATCTGTACCAGTCCAGGGTACTAAAATATCGTGAACATATATATGGCAGTATACAATGGATCTTAAACGCTTATTTCCGGAGTTAAACGAATTATACTGCTTGCTTCGTCACCTTATGATGGTGCTCAGCGCCGAAACCCGGGTCGTTTTGTGTGAGAGATTGTATTATATTTTGTAGTTTGTAAAAGTTCTTAAATAAATCGATTTACATAATGGAATTCCACAAAGTTAATAGTGAACTCATTTTATTTTTACCCCTAATTCCACTGTGTAATGAATGGAAGGATGAAGCGAGTTTAAAACCACCAAGAACTGGTCTAGCTGTCTGATGCTACCAGTCCAAAGAGAAATCACGTCATCAACGTAATGTAATCAATAATTTTAATTTTATTTTAATTTTTTTCGAATCTGGCATGAAAAAATACAAAAGATACGATGAGCTCAAAAGTGGCTTAGATATTGCTTTTGGCAGCATTTCAACGGTATAACGGGATAATTAGGAGCCAAATAGTAACTGGCCTACAACCAAATACCTACTATTTATTGAAAACGTATTAAAATATTTTATTTTCCATTAACTTGACCTTGCTCGGTTTTCATTCCTAACAGACAACTCGTACCAAACACTTTTTCATGGCGTTTGCTAGATTCCTCTATAAAATGTTTCAATGCCCAGCTTGCATATTGGCGATTATTGCAATATTTACCAACTCATAAATTTTTCTTTCGGAGCAACCATGAGTAGCCTGGCATTTCACCCATTTTGAAGCTGCTTCATCCAATTCGTACCCAAAATAAGGCCGGAAAAAAGCTCGTTTCTCTCAGCTCGAGATTATTGCGGAATGTCGTGAATATTTGCGGTTATAGAGAATCTGCCTTAAAGGGAAGACTTAGAGGAAGAGAAGCAGCGAAGCGTGTTGAGCGAATGTGGGCAAAACCGTGGGAATCGATTATCCGAAATGCCGCGAGGGTCGCTGAAAATATTCTGGAAGTTTTTGTGAGAATGCGGCATTTCCCCTTGGGGCCAATTTTAGCTTAACAAAAGTCTGCATGCCATGAGGGAATTATCTCTAGGAATCCTTTGGAACGAGCTCCAATAACTTAAGGTAAAAATGATACACGTTCTCCTTGTAATTGATAGTGGCTCCTTATATATATATGACGAGAGACAGACAGCCGATAGGATTTCGTAAGGCAGGTGAAATATGACATCAAGCTAGAAAGTTGGTTTCCGCAATCAAATTTGAGATTAAGTCGTATTGTTTATTGGGCATCTTAGTCGAAATTTTGGTGCTGGATTGAGAATCGTTATTATACCTAAATTTTGTGATGTCCAGTGATATTAACCCTAGGCTGTAGGAGTCGTTTATTGTAATCGTTTAAGATAATGTGCTCTAAGACTTAAAATACCAACACTTTACAAAGGATTTTCTTTATTTGATATAATATTTTCCTATTGAAATTATTTTTCATACAGAATTGTTTTTATCTTTTAGAATCTTGCCCGGAGTGTTATTGTAGGCACACTGATTTTCAGTATTAATTTCCTTAAATTTAACCGCGAGGTATTAGCATATTGTATTCATGGACTTTTGCACCTAATCAGCTTCCATTGTGGGCCTAAATACTAAAAGCGTGTTTTCCCGCGTGCAGGGATAAAAACACCTTAGATAGCTTGGAGGATAGAAGTGTCAATTGAAAACGTCAATCCTAATATAATCCCCTTTTAATCCAATTATTCAGTTAACTAGGGGAAGGTTCCCGTTGATATTCAACGGGTGTTAAAATCATTGAACTATTTCATAAGAAAACCACAATGCCTTTTACAAACACTTTTAAACATATATAAATAACTCATAACGTTTATGATGTGGAAATAGGTCAAAAAACAGTTCGCAATCGTAATGAGAGGCAGACGGTTCCACTACGTGTAATACATATATGAGTATTTTACGATAATAAACAACGCTGTGTTTGTTGTAGAAACGGAGGCTTTATTGCCATTTTTATTCGCTGTACGTAAGTATTGCACATTTAATTGCGTGTGCAGTCTATTTAATTCCTTTATTTGTATCGTTTTCTGCGTAATTAATCTCTCTTATACATGCCGTGCCCCAATGAGAATAGAATAGACATTGAAGAGTATACTTTTTGTAAATATGCATTGAATTTATCGATTAACCCGCGAAGCAATCAATCATGGGACTCTTGGGACTCATGGCGCTTCTTATACAGATTTTTTTCTACGTGGTATAACGGGCCTGCAGGAAAACATGGCATTTAAATGCTAAATGCGTGAATATCCTTCGAAAATCAAATTTCTGGTTGTCAAGGAAATATGCTATTGTGGATTTCAGATACAAATGTGAGATTTCTAAGCTAAAATACGAAGCGTAAAAAAATAAATTGAAGGAGACTTCATTTATTCAGCCATCCGATAAAAAAATCCCAGCTCTCAATCTTGAGCGAAAATAATTTTAATAAGAAAAAAATGAAACTACTGCACCGAACCCAATGCTTAGCATGGACCACCAGGGGGGCCTTCGGAGGCTCTGAGGGATTTTTAGTAAGGCCTATGTCACAACCAGGTATATTTTCTATCTACATGCCAAATTTCAGCTCAATCGGTCCGGCAGTGTTTGCGTGATGGAGCAACAGACAGACATCATTGCATTTTTATTTTTTTTTATTTATATATTTTTTTATTTTTATCTCGTATATTAGTAAGGATGATCACCACATTTTATTCTCTCGTTTCTTTTAACATTCATTTCTCGTAGTGCTCGTTTTCCGAGGTATATATATTTTGCAGTTGCTTTTATTGGTTTTTGTAGGGCTCCCGACTCTTTTCGCCGGAAACAAGGATATTTGGGAGACAAAAAATGACTTTTGAGAATATCAACTCCTAATACACCATGAATCGTCTTTATTCTGCCTTTCCTATTTCTGTTTGGTTAATGCATTAATAAATAGCTGTATATTTCGATTTGTACTTGACTCTAGAATGTTCTTAGCATTAACTAAATGTCGACACTTATTTAGTTATTCATTTATTTTGGGTTCCATTAATTAATATTATTCCATTATGCTTATTTTTATATTGTTGGTAGATATCATTTCTGAAAGAAAATTATATTGTTCACTAGAAATCAATTATATTCGGCCCTGCTTACCTTCTCTTTGCTCATCAAGTTCTAATCTTTAATAGCCTTTTAGCTAAGAATGGAATGGAATAGAATGATGTACAATTTTATTAATCTGGATTCAAGTCCTCAAGAGCAATAAAGAGAATTTCAAAAATACATTAATACATAACAAATAGTTTCATACAGACTTATTGTAAAAAATGTACTTTTACATAAATTACATAATTTAGGAAAAAGTTGTGGATTTCAGGTTGTAAATTCTGTATTGAATTTATGCTTTTATATATTTTGGCAAATCGGTCCGTTTTTCATTGAGGATACCACAACGGAGTTGCATTGTGGTCCAATTTCCGGGAAAGTAGAGCATTGAATTATTGATTATTCTGATTACTTCATGTGAATATGGCAGAAACTTTTAGAAAATTTGGCATTAGAAAAAACAATAAATTTGGATCCTTGTGCCTGATTACTTGGTACAAGAACACTCACAGTAAATTTAATCGTCTATTTAAAAAAAAACAAACACTTGAAGTGTTCTCTGAAAGGTGAAATGTGATCCTTGCGGCGCAAGCCGAAAATATAACTCATTAAGGAATTTTGGACTCTTTGCAACGTGTTTAATGTATCAGGTGAATCATTGAAAACCAAAATGTCAATGTATTAAAAATCAATGTTTAAAATAATGATAATTTGATATCAAATGAAAATCATCATAGAATGATTCAGGCCCAAGAGGTTGATCGTGGCACAGTCGAAAATGGCAGCTACATCAGTGTTAATTTTCCCTATTATATCACTTAGTTGTTAGATGTAACAAGGGTATTAATTGTGTAAATCATCTGCGTATAACATATATTTACTTTATTTTCTGCGCTTTGGAAGATCTTACATATAATGTAGGACAGTAAGAGGCCTAAAACAGACCTTTGTGGAACACCACGGACCATAGGAATCCATTGTGACGTATTGCCGAGGAGATACTAGAATTCCTGCCAACATTCGCTTGAATATGAATGAAGCCAATTTAGGGTTGACGGCGAGAAGTTGAGAATTTTCATTTTTTCTGCAAACTTGTATGGTTAAATCGATCAAAACATCTGTTGTTCTAAAATTAATTATTAAATGGCGTCTGGGGATCAATGTTGAATGTCTTCTGAATTCTATGTATAGTTAAGGTCAGTAAAGTACTCATTTAACTACTACTCACAGCTATCTACTTTAATTCAGTTAACTTTGAAATACTCATTAAACACCCGGTACTGCCACGTTTGATTAAATTTAATTAAGGAAATTGGGCTGAGGAGTCAGAAATAATCGGTTTCAGCCCAGTCTCAGGCAGATGTTTCGTGAACATATCAACAAACTCATCGAAGTAACCCAATAGAGATTGACAAAGAACATGACAATTTTTACATTGTCATTCAGACCTCTTTTACTAAAGGGCACTGTACCCAGTATATGTTATTTTTAACTAATGAACTTTAAAATGAACAGAATGAATGAAATGAATATTGTATTCACGATTGGAAGACGTTCCCTAAAGCACCAGTTGAGAGTAGGAAATACTACTCGGGATCTCGAGTTATTTGCGAGTTGTATGCTCGACCGATGTACCTAGACCGTTTAACATGCTGCCTGCATGAAGGTCTGGAGTCCTAGTTACGGTAGCTCGATTAATCTTTTAGTACAAATGCTATCTTTCCCTTGGCGCAACTTTTTAAGCCGATTCAACATGTTCTTTGGTTTAGATAGGGTTCCGAAAAAATAGCATTTTAAATTTTAGGGAATCATTTTCCAACTTCATCCTCGTTTGTACTTTATATGTGGGCAATACGTGAGTGCAGGTTCCTTTATTTTACCCTCGCAAGGGTACCGCGGCTAGCAAGAGGATTCAGCCATTTCCGTAACTGAATTCATGAACGATAATTGTGTCCTCGTTTTACATCTACTGTTTTACATATTTTTAGTGCTCCTTATCAACTTTTGATTGGGGTTT
The DNA here is from genome assembly GCA_963573305.1 of Pyrrhosoma nymphula. Taxonomy (NCBI): domain Eukaryota; kingdom Metazoa; phylum Arthropoda; class Insecta; order Odonata; family Coenagrionidae; genus Pyrrhosoma; species Pyrrhosoma nymphula. Next base: position 94,408,841 of record OY754337.1, read on the forward strand.
GAATTAGTCTACTAACTCAAAAACTCTCAGCACAAAAAGAAGAACTAAGCATGTTTACTGTTTCTTTGCATACTCACATCTTTGAGAGTATGCAAAGAAACAATCTATACTAAGTATAGACAACGATCTTTGAAAAAATATTTGGAAAAGATGTTTTAAGGTGACAACGTTTGGGCTTATTGTGCCTAGAAAAAAACATTTACTGTCGTAAATATGTTGCACTAGAATTTCGTTTTAGTCGATTCATGTCGAGTCAGATTGTCAGGATTTTAAAATGTTCTTGAAAACAATCCCTTTCAAATTTATCTTTATTTAAATTCAAATCCCTTTCACTAAAGCTCATCTGAAATAAAAACAGGTCATTGTTAATCTGTACAATGTCATTCAAAAAAGACTTCCTATTCTCTCACATCTTAGCCTCTGTGTACGCTTTGATTCCCAATGCTGTTGCCCTTTGTAATCACCTCAAACGTCATCATCAGAGATTAAAAGCACATATTTCGTTCACATTTTCCACCCGATAAACCAGCTTTGGAACTACCCAAACAATTCCGTTGGGATTAATACTCTCAAAACGAACAAAGAAAATAAAAACAGCATTAAAACTCTTGCTTGACAAAAAAAAGTTTTTTTGCTCACGAAACCTCCTTCAGATCCAGCATCAAAAGGATTAAATATATACGTGCAGAGGGAAAACCACTGACGGGTAGGATTGGCCCTTGCTTACGATTCTCGAAACAAAACAGGGCGGGAAAATTAGTGAAAGAGGGGAAAAAATGAGCGTCGCTTTCCGCTAGCCTTCACACCAACTCGCGACCGGTATAAACACGGAAGGAGTACGATTTCCTACAAGATCGCTTTACACTTCGCAGTCGGGTCGAGGTTGATGTTAGTGGAGAAGTGCGCCCGAGTCTTTTTTTTCCAATTCGTTTGCGTTTCACAGTGGGTTTTTAAACCCTTGTCGCTATTTTCCTTCCCGTTCTTCAATCAAAGCTTATCGCTTCTTTACTCTGTGCTTTCAGTCCTCCAGCGCGGTAGTCCCGCGGGCGCCCTACTCCGAGTCCGTAGGTGCGTTCGTAAAAGGTGAAGCGCCGAAGATTAGAGGCTATCCCTCGCTTCTGCCTCAACCTCCACTCCCGTCTCCTTCAGGGAGCGTTGGCGTTCTGAGGGATTAATGGGGACTTGGAGGTGCGCCGGGGGTATCGGGACCTGGCCGTGAAAGGCTGTCAGGGACACGAGCTTGCCGGCCCCGAGGTAAACTCGTTGGAAAGCTTCCCAGAGTGAGATGGTGTTAAATTCTGCTGTGTGAGACCAGGAGAATTTGAAATAATGATCGGCAAAGGAACTCATGAATGTTTGAACCACAAATTCTTGCAAAATGGATTTTTCTGCATGATTTGGCGTTGAAGAATTTATTGTTTTCCTGGATAATGATGCCGATGACTGTGCAACAAAAACGGGTATAATTCATGGACATCTGGTGACTGAAGATAACGCCTATGCGTTGAAACCGGTAGTACCGAATTGAACACTTGTGAAAATTACACATTGTGTAGGTATATTATCATTCTTCACGAACACCTTTTGTCCATTAATCCCCGCTGAAATTCCACTTGAAATGAGATAGATTGGTCACATAACCTTGATAACACACCTGACCAGCAATTGCGAAATCCGGGTTTGAATCCTTGTCAAAACAAATAATTTTTCATGACGAATTTCACCCAATTAGATATATGTATTTGCACCCGCGCGCGTTACTGCGTACCAAATCATTTGTGCAACCGCACTGACTGGAATTTATATGCTTATGAAGCTGTATTGAGTTTCCAATCGGGCCATGAAAGTGGCAGAAGCAAAGCTTTCGACGGCTGACTTTGCCATCGTCATCAGTGCTGGTCTCGGGTCCAAACCTTTGTCAGTTTATATATCACGTGACATTCATGTGCCTTCAGGTTGTTTGATGTTTTCCAACAATTTCTCGTGTCCTTAATTTTCTGGATGTTCGGTTTCCAAGTATTGCTCAGGGCGTTTCCTGTATCACGGTTGAGTTTACTTTCTTGAAATCTAGTTTGTGATCGAAATTGAACACCTGAATGTGATACATAGATGTATAAACCGACAATTTCCTAGAACTGACATCAGTTCTGATGACGATGGTAGCGTTCGCCGTGTAAACGTTGGCAGCAACCACTTTTCTGACCCAGTCGGAAACCCGAGAAAATTCATTTAAACGATTTGACGTCATATGAGCTAACCATCGTATTTCGTTCTAAGTAACCTTTTAACTGCATTTCTCCCAAAGAAAAAAAATTCTTAATTATCATTAAAATGATGGAAGGCCAGAACAGACGCGGTTTTTGTTCCCCCAGTATTAATTTTTGCATGGTCGTCTGCAATATATATTTAGTTATGCTGCCTAAGCATTTATCATGAACGATATGAGTATCACAAGGATATTATTTGTGTTTCCGAGTGGGGTAACTGTCCTTATTTACATAGTTCCTGGTAAATGGGAGTATTTATTGCACTCGTATCTTAATTATACCATGGATTTTAATATCACTAGTCAATCTCGTGCAATTGAGCTTTCATAACAGTCATATTAATGTCATAACCCACTGTGACATATGTACCGCCAAGCGTAGGAAATTTTTCTGCAAATATTTCGCTGGAATGCGGCAGGAAAATTTCAGGACAGCAAGGTCATTGGTGTGCATTTCACACAAAATCTATAAAATCAAAGTTTGAATACTTCTTACTAGCTACCATAAGGAATACTTACCATCAATTCCATTCCTTCTTGCTTTATTTAGAGTTTAAGCTTTCATTCTAAAGAAAGTTTCTTAGAACTATCATTTATCAGTCAGAATAAACTCAACAATAAGGATATGTACGTAACGTGCACATGTTTCTTGACAATCAATCAGATGTGAGCCTTTCTTCAAAACAGCTAGAATATGAAGACAACTCTATGGTAATACAAGTTGGAGAAATTGGATTTATACCTCACAGATTAATATCCAGTAATATGTAAGGTTAGGATTTTTATGTAGAATTGGTCATGAATTAATTGTAACATTACTTCTCTTGCCAACGTTTCGAAACTTTATTGTTTCACCATTAGAGCTAAAGTAACATAAAATACAAGTATTAAAAATTATTTTTACACAAATTATTGAAAAATATTATATAAACATAACCATACCTTGAGGTGGAACTCTTAGATTACCAATACGGACAGCTTTTATGCATAAAAAATTATAAAATAGTGGTCAATAACCAACTCTCATCAAGTAATATGTAACTTACTAGTAGACTTTGAGTGGGATGCAATTCTGCCTAATCTCGAAACAGAAAAGTTTTCCATCTTCTGGGAAGCTTTCCATACCTGGGAATATTCGTTTACTAATGTTATTGATTGAAAACTCCAAACTTCCCAGATTACAAAATATTTATCAACTAATGTCATAATTTTTTTCTGTTCTTTGCCAGTCAAGGGCTAGAGTCGTAGACGATGGATGGCTTAACCTAATAAGTCCTTATAATTCTTATTTGTCTACGATTAACCTATTGACGGGAAGACCTAAAGAAGTGGTGTAATACATTTTAATCGTAATTTTTCGTAATCTGAGTGATAAGATGCCACTAGGTGTTCCACATTAATACGTCGGAAAAAATGTTAACATTACATTTTACATATTTATATTTTTTAACAACGGAATGACTTTACTAAGTTCGTTCTCTGCTAGTTGTTTGTTCTCTCTATTGCTTATTTTCTCTCAGTTTGAGTGATTTTTCAAATGATGCACGTACTAGTGTTTCTGACTTGGAATCACTGCCGGATAACGACTTCTATGATCTCTTACGTGACTCTCATTGTCTTTTATAATATATCAGAAAATATTATATCTCCAGAAGTCATGTCCGCAAAAAACATTATTCCATTGCCCTTTTTTATGTTGATCCCGTAATTATTTGGGTAATATACCGTCTAAGATGCGTTTGAATGGAACAGAATAAATATTCTCAAGATTATTCTCCAATTAGAAAATCAAATATCCGCATTTACTTTGAGAGACAGTAAAAGTGTAATAATTATTGGGGGAGATTTTAATCTGCCATCTATAAATTGGGATTCTTACACTGTAAAACCGAATTCAAGGAATAGGGAAATCAGCGAGATCTTACTCAACACACTTACTAACCACTCACTTGCCCAAGTAGTTGACAAGCATACGAGAGGAAATAAAATATTAGACCTTTTTGCAGTAAGCCATCCTAAGTTGATAAAACAACTCGATATTATTGATGGCATAAGTGATCACAGAGTAATTTTTGCAACCTTAAAAATTGAAGTAGATTCAGCTGTAAAACCGAAACGCAATCTTTATTTATTTGATAAATGCAACTACATAAAATTTGGCGAGATTCTTAATGATTCGTACACTGAATTCGTAGCTAAAACAGAGGACAAAAGCACTGATGCATCAAGGAAATATTTCTTAGAAATTCTACGCCAGGGAATCAACGAATATATTCCGCGAAAATTGAAATGTGATAGTAAAGGACCTCGCTGGTATAACAATGATGTTAGGAGGGACCTTAAGAGACAGAGAAAACTGTACAACTTATTCAAAAAGTCCATTACGTTAGGTGACAAATCGAAGGAACTTGAAGCAAAAGAAGTTTACGCTGCGCAACGCTCAAAAACCAAGAAATCAATGCGTACTGCATTGCGAAATTTCAAGAAAAAAGTACTTGGTGAATTACTCGAAGAAAATCCGAAATCTTTTTGGTCATATGCGAGAGAGCTTCAGGGAAAATCTTCAACCGTAGATTCGTTATTTGATAAAGATGGCAAACTTGTCACCGATAATATTGACAAAGCTAACACGTTAAATTCCCACTTCGAAAGTGTATACACTACAGACGATACTGCATGTAATTTTGACATTTCATTCACTGAGGAACCGATGAAAGAAATCACTATTCAATGTGATGGGATAACTAAACAGCTACAGTCGATCAAAAATAGTAAATCTCCGGGTCCGGAGGGAATACCCGCGCGTGTCCTCAAGGAATTAGCGCCACAGATCGCACCGTTCTTAGACATAATATTCAAGAAGTCATTTTCTGAAGGAAACATACCAATAGACTGGAAAATTGCAAACGTTACACCGATATTCAAAAAGGGAAACAGACATGACCCAGGGAACTATCGACCAATTTCATTAACGTCGATTATAGGCAAGATACTCGAACATATCGTCGTTAGCAATATCATTTCGTTCCTGGACAGTCGTAACTTCCTTCATGGCTGTCAGCACGGTTTTCGGAAAGGTAGATCATGTGAAACACAGCTCGCGCTCTTTCTTCATGGCGTTCTCAAATCTGGTGAATCGAAAAGACAAGTGGACGCATTATTCCTAGATTTTAAGAAAGCTTTCGACACGTTACCTCACAACAAACTTTTATACAAATTATAGTCATGCGGGCTGAACGTAACATTAGTAAACTGGATACGCGACTTTCTGAGTGATCGTAAGCAAAAAGTAGTTCTTGACGGAATTAGCTCTGATGTAGTTAAAGTGACATCAGGTGTCCCACAAGGAAGCGTAATCGGCCCTCTTTTGTTCATTATATACATAAATGACCTATGCTCTCGAATTAGCAGTAAAATACGTTTATTTGCTGACGACGCTGTCATCTATCGCGAAATTATTGATCACTCTGACTTTGAAATTCTATCATCGGATTTAAACAAAGTTCATGTGTGGAGCCAAGAGTGGGGACTCGAACTTAATCTGAGCAAATGTACGGCGGTACATTTCTGGCGGAGGTCGTCCAACTATCCCCGTGTATATGCTGCGGATGGCGTTAAGATAAAGGCGACAGATGAATTTAAGTATCTGGGAGTTACGATTACCTCAAACCTATCGTGGGGAACACATATAAGAAATATTTGTGGCAGAGGTCTGAAAAAGCTAGGATTCGTCAAGCTTATTGTGGGAAAATTCTCAGATGAAAAAGTAAAAGAGAGGTGCTATTTCGCACTCGTCCGGCCACACCTTGAATATGCAGCAAGCATATGGGATCCGGTGCAGAAAGACTTAATCCGGGAACTTAATAAAATACAAAGGAAAGCTGCGCGATTCGTCAAAAACAGCTACGGGCGTACAGACAGCGTTACGCAGATGTTAAACGAATTAGGCTGGGAGCCGCTAGAGACTCGGAGGCTGCGCGCTAGGTTTAGATTACTTGAGCAATTGAGAATAGATATCTTTCAGAGCGACACGGAGAACATCATATTAGAACCCCACTATATTTCCAGGTCCGACAGAAACGATAAATTGAGAGAGATATTTTGCCGAACGGATAGGTATGGGAATTCGTTTTTCCCCCGAACAATAAGGGACTTTAATAAATGCAAGGCGTAATTTCACTAAAGCGTTTCCTTTTTATATGTAAACGGCTGGTGTCCTAACACCCCCCGCCACACGCCTATTGAGGTGGCTTGCGGGGTAGTATGTAGATGTAGATGAAGATTCATACCGGCGCAAACTTCTATGCACCTAAACATTTTCTATGTTAATTTCAGCATACGACCTATCTCTCCTCAGCCCGTCTATAAAATCTATTCTCTTCCTTGCCATTCCCTGTTTACCCAAGGTCCTCTCCATTATCACGACGTTCAGCAACCCTTCGCCCCTCATTGTCTGTTTCAACTAAATACTTCCCTTCCTCCTCATCTCCTTCAGAAGTTTTATCTTCTCTCTCACCATTCCAAGCACATTCTCGTTCTTTATATGTTCTCGGAATCCCCACCGAATAATTTAATTGGCTTCTTCCGACGTCTCGATAGATAACTCATCCATCATCCTAAAAGCATCGTCTTCAACTTTTTATTCATCGAGAAAACACCAGATCGTACACTTCTTCGTTTTCATCTTCTACTCCGTCCACCGCTTTTCTCCACTGCCCTCACATCTGAAATGCCTGAGGCCAATTCTCTTGATCACTTCTCAAAGTCTCCGTTTGTGCAACATACAACGCTACTCTCATCGCCAGTCTCTTCTTTACATCCTTATTCAAGGTCCCCGTCATCATTCACTGCTTTTGCTAAACGAATTGATCTCCTTATTGAACAAATATTGATGATGAGCGAAGTTTTTGCATTATGTTTCAAGTATGCTGAGTTTTGTTCATGTCCTTGAAGACCCTTGAAGTTTCGTCCTCGTGTCGGACTGATTGCATTTCAGTCGATTCTACGTTTTCGCTGTAATTCCTGTTAGAAATTTGCAATCGGCTCGTTGCAAGTTGCCTCGGTAAATAGGATTCGCATAACTGTATCGTATGCATGCAAATCCTCGTCCCCTTCTTCCGCGAAGAGCGTCTCTTCTCACCGCGCGGCTCACTAGGTTAGACTTAATCGCTCCTCCTACTTATCCTTGGGTCTTATCTCGTTCACGTGGATAAAGTCGCTCGCTGGTTCGAGGCCATGGTGCACCCTGTATTGATCTTTTATTCCATATGCAAGATCATGCTAACGTGTAGTGTGTCTAACTTTGCATTCCAAATTACCTCGGAGTGAATAGAATGGTGGCAATGTGCATATACAAACTTACGTGATACCGATACGCAAGAGAACTCTAGAGGAAGAACTTCCAAATTTAGCATTCTAGTTTTTGTGTTTGCCATTTTAAGCCGTCTAAAAATATAATAGGTGTTAGCCTGTTTTGCGCCATTTTACGTGGCTGTAAATACTGTTTTTATTTCCCTGGGATGTTGGTGGGATTGATTAGTAAACTATTGGTGTGGTTTTGTATGCAACTATATTTTAACAAGTTCTTAGTCAATTTTTATAGCGAATAACTCTCCATCCTTAGCCTTACATCTCCAGCCTTACATCACCAAATGGTATTTTTGCTCTCAGAGACCCTTTATATGTGTTGATGTTCTCGTGAGACACATTTGACATTCATACAAGACAAACATTGTTGTTATGTTGGGCAAATTGGAAGACGAGTGTCAACCAGTATTAAGGATCATGAACGCTCCCTTAAAAATGCAGATGGCTCTTCCCTATTTGCCAAGCATTTATTAGAGTGTATCCACAGAAGTGCTTTCTAGCCTATAATTATCAACTTATTAGCTTTGCCCGGCATGCGTTGCAATGCCTCTTTTTCTTTCTAAGTAGGCCCACATATACGTTGCAGACACATTTGCACGTTCAAAATTAATGAAAGAAAATTATATTGTGTGTATTAAAATAGAGTTGAAAATTTTATTCGAGTGCTTTCGGATATACAATATTTTTGGTCATACCGCCCTCTGCAAAGCAAATACATTTTTCGGCTGTCCCACTCATGAGCATACAACCAATGGTTAAAGAGCGGGTCAATTCTTCCATTTCATCCGACGTTTCGATAAGCTGCATCAGATCCCTGATGATAATGAACGAGATACTCATCGAAGCGTATCAAATATAATTGACCGTGTGAAAAGCATGGCTTTTCCAGATTTAATCCACACACTTTAAGCGATTGACATTGTACCTTGTTAATTATCATTGAGAATGTAAAGTGAACGGGGAACTTTAGTCGTTTGAAATCAAATGGCATGTCGGTGGGAATGATGGGAATACGTGGAATAAGCACATCTTCACTTTTTGACTTGCCATTCAGAATTTTCGCTTAGATGATGTTTGGCATCAGTTGTTTGTCAGTGAGCCTGGTTCCATTGTACAATCGTGGTGCATTAATGTTGCGATAAAGAATTATTGGTGCGCCTAGATTGAGTGACAATACACCAGAAAGATCCAATGAATGTAAAAACTCAATTGGATGATTAAAAATCTCGTTCGCATTCATGTAGGCGAAATAAGTGTTTGACTCACAGTGTCGAAATCCTTAGAAAAGTCAATGCGCACATCATGTTGGTAGGATGCTTCGAGAGCAGAGGTGATACGGTGGTGCAATATCGATAGATTGGTTGAACAAGAGCCCCCAGGAAGAAAGCCGTGCTGATACGGTGAGATGCAGGGAAGGGTGAAAGATAAGAGACAGTCATGGAGAATACGCTCAAGTAAGAGTGAAAGTGAGGAAAATACAGATGCGACGATAGTTAGTAACACTTTCTTTGGAGACAGACTTCAACATGGGGATTACGTTAGTGGTACGTTATTTTAATTCACAAGAAAACGTTGTCTTACATTTATTTTGTACATATAGATGCGTCTGCTTTGTATATGTGAGACTACTTAAAAAGAAAAAGAGTTATTGCAACGTATGCTGGGCACAGCTAGTACAGTATATAAACTCCTCTCAGGTTAAACAGCGGGTCAATTCTTCCGTTTCATTCCACGTTTCGATGAGCTGCATAAGATCCCTGATGATAATGAACGAGATACTCATCGAAGCGTCGGCTGAAATGGTTGAATTGACCCAGTGCATAACCAGAAAAGAGTTTAAATTGAATTTGGGTGTTTAATATATTAATAGACCTAAGCCATGAGTGCCTCGGAAATAAGTTCCTATTTAAATCCTAAGCTAAGTTTTCCTAAATAAACTAATATTTGACAAAAATCACAAAATAAATTAAAGAAAAATTGACGATTTAGGAGCAAAAACCTCAAATTTTAGGCAAAATGATACTGTATCAGGAAATCAAATTTAAGAGACAAAACCTTAATGTTCTCAGTGCTCCGAGGTCAAACATTTCAGGCATTTATTGTGAAAGTGAGTAATTTTATGAAAGCAATCACTAAATATATTGCTTTTCTCTATACTTAATAAATTGCATTCATCACCAAATACATTGCTTTTCTTGTAGAAGTAAAATTTTTTAATAAAAAGCTCACATATGGGTATTCGGAGCCTTTGTTCATTTCAAATATAGCGCATTACTTCTTTTACGTCCAAAGAAACATGTGTGCCGATTTTTGTACAAATACATCAAATAGTTTGAAGGTCAACTGCGCACTAAAATAAAAACAATTTTATTTTTACAAGTATAGATTTAAAAAATTCATGATAAATTATAAGCACGTAAAATTTTAAGAGGGATTCAAATGGCTAACCTTTTCAAGATATAATTATTGCTCCTGAAAAATCAAGAGTGTTTAAAGATGTGCAAATTTCAACTTGCCAATGGCAAAAACACATTTTCAATTTTAAAGAGAACGCCAGAGGTGATCTTGTCCCTGAATTGAGTTAATGAGGTTGGAAATAGGGCTTGATGTTAAAAGCACTCCATTGCCCATGTGGTACCCGAATATAAAAATAGTTCTTGCCGTTCTTTCATTACAGGCACACTGCATTGCAGGTCAGCGTTGGAGCAAGCAAGAGCCTGGCCGCTGAAAAAGGTAGGAATCGTTTCATGGGCGAAGCCAAAAATAATGTAAAGAAATACAAATTTGGCCCAACTTATGAAATTAGTTTTGTAGAATTCCATGTAAATGCGTTTGGATCGGCAAGAAATATAGATATAAGTATTTTTCTGCTCTGTTTTCCCAATTCAACCGAATAATACGATTACTCAATGTTTGTTATTTAACGTAACATAATTTGTGTGATTTCGTGAATAGATAGTACTTATAATAACTTTAAATTTTTATCTCTGTTTCATATTTTGGATTCATTGAGCAATTTTATGCATATTTATTTCCTGGATTTGTACTTAGTAATTACATAATTAGATCTTTTTTCGTAGCCTACGTAAGAATGTTTGATGTAATGCGTCTCATTCTATAAACTGTACTCCGCCATTGAAAGGTGCGTTTAATTAAACCATGTAGGAATTTTAATTATTAAAAATATTAGAGCCTATGTGAGATACAAGTGGGTATTTTTATATTTAAAATATTACGGTCTTAAAAATTTTACTTATACTTTGGAGCAATGCAAGAAAACTAGCAGGTATATGTCATTACTTAAGTGTGAAGCTGTTAGTGGTGGAAGCACTTGGATGCTGCACCTTACGATTTCTATAATGACATTCGCGGAATATGTCATGGTTCATTGGTAGCTTATGGATGCTTGTCTATTCAGGAGAAATGTTAGTTTAGTATAACGTTTTTCAAAATGCCGTGCTACAGGCGAAAAATATGCTCGTAATTCGCCTTACTTTTGTGAGGTCCTATGCAGTTGAGCCATAAGTTAAAAATACGGAGAGCGAGCCTGAGGTAAATAAAATGAAACGCAACTGATATTAGCTGGCGATTCAATGAAGCATTTTTGCTAGCAGTGGCGAAAGGTCCAATTTTTCGGTATTCGATCCTTCCAAACACTTATTTCCGCCAAATACCCTAAAGAAAAGCTTGAATTCAGGCCAAGTTCCGAGCAAACAAAAAAGTGTGAGAAGGCGACGTTCGGAAAATACGTCCTTAGTGGAGGCAGATGTGCTGTTTGGCGGAAGTGAGGTTTTTTCCCATCGGTCCCGATCGCCCGATAGGATAGCAGCAGTATTCCGGCAACGTCAACACTTGGCAGGCGTTGTGATAGGGGCAGGAGTGGAATAGAAGCCCCGCAGAGCCTATCTGTCCACATATTTAAGATATTTCACGTTTGATTATTTGGTGGGACCGTATCATTTTTCGTTTCATGCAATTTATACAGCGATCTAGAAAAAATGATAGGATCTCCTACGTTTGCACTCACTTCCAAAGCCGTCGAAAGCGTAACTTATCAGACACGATACCTATGGCTAAGACAAGTTGCGTTACCGTCGATGTTGCCAATTTCTCAATTTTTACCATGAGCTACTTTGCGGTAGCAAGTTAAAAAATACACCCAAGCCATTTATGCATAGTCCTCGAGAGGCATTGATTAACTTGATCATTGCAGCATTGATAGTGCTCGGGAGGCATTGATTTTTTTTCCTGTCGGCACTCATCTCATGTGTGTTTGTGGGCAGTGAAAATGACACAAGGGGAAAATTAGCGGTCAGAGTTAATAAAAGTTTTCCTCAGGGCTCTCTGGAGGTACCCCCATATGACTTAAAGAATTACTTTATTGCCGAGCGACATTAAGACTGTGGATTCCTTTCTTACATTTAACACATACGTTACACATTGACACCCTGTGGAGAAAACCCACCCAGGCGGGACTCCAACCCGCGGCCTTCGTCATCGTCTTCCTCATACTCACCACCCTTGTATGCTTTGTTCTTGGTGATCTACCAATCCACACATTCGAGTGCCAAGTTCTGCGGTACACATACTCGATCCTGCTACTATTTTACTACCCTGGGAATGTTCACGGAATGTTATCGTTTTCTGTCTGCACCAAGCACTGCCTTAAGAAAATTAACGGGATACGTTGGCTACGTAAGTCGAGAGTAGTAATGAAAAAATAGTAGGCATGTTAATTTAGCTAAAATTCATTTTCAATGATTTTATGCCAAATGTGAATTTTATTTAATTTAGATTTTCAATAAGGAAAAGGTTACTTCATGAATAAAAATTCTATTTCACTGCAGCGGCTTTCTCCCTACATGGGAACGTACGTTCTATTCTGCGAATAAGGCTTCATAAAGATTTTATTACCAATATTTCATAAACTGTTCATTTTTATCTTGAAAAAAAAAAGATTTTTGGCATTAACACCAGATAAATATTGAAAGAAATGCTACAGGCATTCATTAATTGTGAGAAAGCACACTATTTTTATGTAAACACCCTTTTACCCCTGAAGCTTTCTTAGCTTGAGAAGGATATGTGCAAGGAAAAAAGGATGCGTAGTATCCTTTAGTTAACTAAAAGGAAACACGAATTCAAGTAATATGTGACTCGCTAGCATGAACTGAAAGTGTGATTAAATATCCGAACTATTCCACTATTCCATCAAAATGTCATTTAATAATAACGTGGCAATTAATCAGCACCGCACAAGTATGAAAAGTGAAAAAAATAAAAAATCCCAAAGGCTATCCACATAATCTAGGTCCATTTAATTGTGCATACAGGCTTTGTGTCCAATTTTACATGAATCGGTTTTCTGACGCTCGCGGCATGATGTGGAGGGAGTATGGACGATAGAAAATAGTCTTATCAAGTGAAAAAGCTGACCTTGGAGCCATAGATTTAACCTCATGCGGCACCCAACAAAAAATCGTATAAAATTTATAAAATAAAATTTCTCCTCCGGTGGACATTCCAAGAGACAGAAGTGGTTTGCTATGTGAAAATAGCAGAACTTTATAGAACTTATGTACAGCACAAGGGTACACTCCTGAAAAAGAAACTAGATACGTGCAGATGAGTTGTTCTCGGGTTTCCCACCGGGTTAGACTTTCCATGATTGCCGACGTTTCGGCAGGAGACTTTCCTGCCATTTTCAAGGCTTTTCGGCAGGAAAATCTCCTACCGAAACGTCGGCAGTCATGGAAAGCCTAACCCGGTGGGAAACCCGAGAACAACTCATCAGCATCATTCGCCGGGAAAGCCTAAAATCATACAAAGATACTTGCATTTCAAATCAAAATGTTTCAACTCAAATCTTAGGTGAATAGGGGAAGAAATACTAAACCAGGTGGCGTAAAAGTTTGCCATGAGCTCACGACAAGATACATTGCGTTTGATTTTCCTTTTATCTTAACATTTATCGAACGGAATGTCCTCTCAATGTGACAAAATATGCTGAATTTTATTGAAAGTTTAACGGATATTGCTATCCAGATATTGCCTAAAGTAATGATAAATCGCCGAATTTTATTCTCTGAAGTTTGTTGCTGTCACGAATGCCATTTATTAAAAGATATTCCTTTTTGTATGTATTTGTTTTCTAGAAGCTCATTTAGCATTATATATAGTGTTTTAGGCGTCCCAGGCTATGAGTAAAACATATGTTAACGCTAACTGTATAGTGACTTTGTCTATCGCAAGAGATTAATTCACTCAATTACGACCTCAAACCTGAGAGAAACGATTTTCCATTAAATTATAGAATGGTTTTTACTATGATCTTCATCCGGATTAAGTAATTACTTATACACCATTTCTCTTGAGGAATATGAACTCATTACTTTTGACATTAGTGTTTTTATTGTCCATTTATGTATGCATTCGGAATAATATTAATTCTTTTCACCATACTAAACCCTAAGTTTGCTCCATATAGCTAAGAGACGTTTCGTTATTACCTACCATTTTTATCCTGAGATATAACTTTGAAAAATTAATCAGACGTGAGAGAGGGAGTTTAAAGTTTCAGGAGAAAGACTTACACCGGTACAATTAGTTATGATATATATATAATTGTGAAGGTTTCGGTGGACACTATCAGTATTCAAATTTATGAATCATCATTTTAAGGCTATGAGAAATGAAATCGGTTTATAAATGACAATTTTGACTTTTATGTTGGGCTGTCAAATTTTTCGGACGGCAAAACTTTTATTTTTAATTTCACTTTTACTGTGCTTTTCCTACTGATACGAAGAAAGTTTAATTTTAAGGGGAAGGCATGATACTAAAAAGCTCGGAGATGGATGAAAATATTATCATTATTACCCTGAATAATTGATTGAATAAAAGGTACATTAGAATCCCAAATTTAAAGTAAATAACTAATATGCATGATTCACCAAGCCATTTCAACCTATCAAAGAACCATGTTTGATGACTATTCCCTTACCTCGAAATACTAATGAGAAAGAAGAAATCATTGATTTTTAATCTTTGCCTTCAAGTATAAACTTCCACCCTTTGTTCTTTGAGATTTTACTTCGGTTCACATTTTCTTTGTTTTTTCCCATGTGATTTATTTGCAAAGATTTCAGAATTTTATGTGAAACTAAAAATAACAAAAAGTTGAAAATGAGAAGAACACCAGGCGGACGTTGAACCTTGCACATGTTTTATACTCGATGGATTCATATATTTTTACCAGGCGTGTTATTCTTTTCCTAAAAAAATCCTAAAATCCGGAATTCCTTCCCCCGTAAACCCTGGAGGGGTGGAGGGGGTACGTAGGCCAAAATAAAATAAATCCTCATCATATATCGCAGAATGCCGAGGCATATTTTTTTCAAAAAAATTAAGACGAGAAAAGAAGAGCCGGTAGCTAGGGGAATGTTCTCGGGGTAATTAGTCACAAGTGGCTCCATCACTGTTCATCCACCGCCGCTCCTGGAAACTTAATTAAAAAGTTAGGGTGGCGGAAAGGATGGAAGGCCGAATGGTGAAGGTTGTGAAGGCCTTTTGGATGAAGCCTGAAGGACGGGACGAGGTGCCGGTGGCTCCTGCTGCAATGGCGAGAGCAGTCACTAACCGAAGAAAAGAAAAGGAGAAGAATTTCGCCTTTTTTGTCTTTTTTTTAAGAAGAAAAACCCCGCAGGGAGGGGAGGAACCACAGTAATAGTCCGTTTACTATGCAATCCCGGAGAGCAAGAGTGCGGCAGAAGAGTTACACTACTAAAAAAAATGAAAAACGAAATTCGTTCAGGGTTTCCCGTAAGGAGTACAAAAAGAGGTGGTTGAGGTAAGACGAGGGGGTGGAGGAGTTAGGAGGAGGATGGAACGCAAGCCGCAATAAAACCGTTACTTTTGTAATTCCTACCCTTTCCCCTAACCAACCTCATCTTCCTCCCTCTTTCTCTCTCTACAGCTCCCCTCACTGCAGGAGAAAAAGGAACTAACTGGTCTTGGGCGGGGATTCTTATTCGCAGGCCGTGTAATGAGAGTAATTAGGGGGAAAAAAGCTTGGCGACGTAGGTACGGGGACGTTGGTGGTGGTGGTGCAGGCTGATGTACTTTTTTTTCTCCTCTCTTTTACGGCTTTAGTGAGTCGGGTATATTTCGGAGAAAGCTAGTAAGAGTGAAGGCTGAAGATGGGGAGGGGGGGGAGGATGTGGGGCAGTTTTTTTTGGTGGATTGAGATAATTTATCCCTCGCTGGAATCGGGGTCACGGGTTGAGTCCATTGAAATGTCCGCATCTACCTATCTCTCTTCATGTGTGTGTCCCTTGGCATTTCGTCTTGTCGGACGGAAAATTTCGACTCGTCTGCCTGGCGAGTCTTTTCAATCCGAGCGAACGGAGTGTATCGCCAGTGTGGCTTTAATGATGAGGATGATGAGACGCGGAGTCAATTATTATTCTCTGCGCTCCATCCCGAAGCATAATCTCGCGTCGCCACGGGATGAATTGCCGCACTGTCATGTGAGTCACCCAGCTTTTATTCTACGAATCCCCCATGTCGACTCCTCCGTTGTAAATTGACCGTGTTAGCTAGAAATAGACGCTTCTGAGTCTCCTCCAGTTTTCTATACCAATTGGTTTCATATTCAAATGCAGCTCCCCCATTTCTACTTCCTGAAGTAGTTTTATTGGCTTTGAAATGTTTGCAATCATAGCATACTGATTATGATATACCTGTAAGGAACGGGTAGTACATTACAATTTGAATTTGCCTTTAACTCGCTAGTCTAATGATTCAAACTTTATCTTGTAAATATTTTTGCTTAATATAACAATCTACAGATCAATTGTTTTATTATTGAGTAAGAGTTTTGACCTACTCAACCTAAAATAATGGAAATTATAAACACAACATTAATGACTGGTTGAAATGTTGTTTTCAATTTGATTATAATGTGTTTGTATAGAATTTGGCAAATTGGGCATTGGTCAAATGAGCCCAGATAACCCAAGAGGCATGTGCCGAACTCGAAACTCTTGAAATAAAGGGTTAAATTATTTTTTTTTCGAAAAGAAGAAAGATTACAAAATTCATTAAATAAATTATATTTTCATGATTCCATGCATATAAGTATCATCAAGTGGGACGGAAGAAGTGCAACGGACATCAAGTGTAGGACATGAGCTAATGAAATGTTCATGATGAAAAGGCACCTACTGTTTTTCATAAAGATAGGACTTCGAACAAGGAATCAAATGTATTCATGTGGAGCGTGGCGGTCTTTGGATTGGAAACATGGGTCTCTGGAAACGTAGACTTGAAAAGATTAGAAGTTTTTGAAACCCGGTGTTGGAGGATGATGTTGAAGATCACATGGACGGCTAAAATAAAAAAATGACGAACTATGCTGAAGATTAGACAAAGAAACGACCGTATGGAACACAGTACAGGAAGAAACGAGATGGATTTAGCACGCACTAAGGAAAAGTGAGTTTATGCAGAATATAACTGAAGGAAAAATAGGGTATAACGCCCCAGGTGGAAGGCAAAGGGATAAATAAATAGAACAAAAAAAGAGAAAAGTACAGGAGAAGAGCTAATATGGAGGTGAGGGAAATAGCATAAAGGACAGAGGGTTGCAGTCCTTCAATGTTAGTATTGAACGACCAATGATGATGACTAGAGAAAAATGTCGCTAAAACTGCTCTTAAGGATAAGCAACTTGGTCTTGGGTGTCATCACCTGTAAATTAGTAGATATGTAACGCAAACGAGCTTTTGAGTGATTTGATTCCTGATACTCAACTCATCCCCTTTCCGCACTGATGACGTGCCATTGTTGTAAGAACTGGTCTTCTTGCTGTATCTCGCTGCCATCCTCGAAGAACCTAAAACGACTCCATGTATCAATTAGTGATACACTTCACCTATTTAAAAGTCAAACCCTGTGCTTTAACTCAAATAATTTTAGCAGTATGAGGTTCAATAAGACCATCCGCCTTTCATCAATGATAATTACGGACGTTATCGGAAAAATGAGTAGAGGGTAAACATAACTAAATGACTGTTAATTATTTAACTGAATATATATGCAGGTTTAGTAAAAAATGAATCGCCCAAAGTTTATAATGCAATTGATGGATACAGAAAACTAATGAGAAGTTAACCAACTGGGACGTACTTCAACAGTAGTCGTCATATAACTGCATATTTAATATCTCCTTAGATTTTATATTTAAAACTTTTCTAGTCATTTTTAGTCATATTTAGTCACATTAAGTCATTGCATTAATGTGAAGCGTTATACAAAACCATGAATAAGAAATTCTTCCGTTATTTGACCAAAATTCAATGTAGTTATTGAGTACCTGCTGGTAAAAAACTCGAGCATTATCTGCTGATGGTTTGTTAAATTTATTTCATTTCATGAGGGTTAAAAATGCAACATATAAATATAACCGGGGTTTTTAAATAGTTATGCTTGTTCAATGGTCTAATAAACTGAAAAAATCTTGACGCTACCTCAATTTAACTCAATTTAAATATGCATGAAACATTAATCTCCAACTTACAAACAAGCCCACGAACACACTATTTAAAAAATTGGTGCAAAAAGTTTAACATGCTGTCAGCACTTAATAATTTAGATATAGTTGTTACAGTGGAAACAACACATTACCAATACAGTCATATATGAAGTAAAAATGAGAATGAATATCCGGAAAATGAAAAGCAAATATATTTAAAAAATTATAGGAAGCTGAAAATATTTTTTCATTCCTTTACATAGCCAAAAGGTTTCAATGTAAAAACTGCTCTAATTGAATGACACTTACGTGTACTACATTTCAACATTAATCTTTAAAAATCAATGTTTGTTTCAGCTCTGGCTTTTATTAAATGATTGGAAGATGATGTTAAACATATATTTTATTCAAATAACTGCGGAACTGGCCGCGCTATTAACTTTAACTGATTTTGTTCTGAGTGTTCTTGAATTAGTCTAAGGCAAACACCATTGTGTTTAAAGTTGGGCTTTACCTCGTAGACATTAGCGCTTAGGACACGCACACGGGTTTTCCATATCATTATATGCACGGTACCTGTGAGAATAAATCCCTCCTTAAAGTTTCAAGAAATTCACGGTAGAAGAGAACGCCTGGGTAGCTTTGCTGGTTAGAGAACTTGACGCGAAGTCGAGTGATCTGGGTTTGAATCCCAGCTCAGGTGAATCATTTTTTCAATGCGAAATTCATTCGGTGTACTATTGTGTGAAGCGTTGTATTGCAGTATTAGAATTTGGATTCGCAATACGCTTTTCATTTATGCTTATTTTAACACGTTTATGCTATCCTGGTAAAATATGACACTAAATTAGCCATGTCGTGATCAGTCAGTGTGAATATGTGTGAAATGTAAATATTTTAGTCTCGAAAGAAAAAAAAACTGTCACTGAAACAAGAAATTTTGTTAATTTCCTAATTAGCTATGGCCATCGATAATGGGTATTTTAAAATTTTAAGCTTTTCATGATGACTAAATAGGCCAGTATTTTTAAATTATGTCAGCGTGTTATGGCGATAATTTTTTAAGATCAACGTTACCTGTATTTTACAGCGTGTTACGGAGATAACTCTTTTAGAGAGGTTTTAGAATTTTGATCAAAACTCTTTAAGAGCCGAATCAGGGCAACATGAGATAATAATTGAAGGTAAGCTAGTTCCGAACCAGATATAAACCACTTACCTTGCCTAGTTTCTTGTAGATGCATATGCCAACTAACCCTTTCATGTTTGTGGCCTACTTCTGGGTCACGAAAAGTTACTGAGATGAACGCCCAAATCGTGTTACGGGAGCATGGGAATTTTTAAAGTCCGCGCTGAGCACAAAAAACGGCCGAGTGAGTTGAAATGATGCTGGGGGAAGATGTGGAGACATCTTCTCTTGTATTGTGCATGGATTTTTCTAACTGTATGCTGTCTTCTTCCTTTTTTCATTAAATGCCCCCGACGTTTTTTTTGGTTTGGCTTCCTGTGTTTTGGTAAAAAAAATAATGAACTCTCCGCGGTTTTCTACGCATTATTTTATTTCTCGTCCGGACGGCGTTTGGCTGTGGTCGCCTTTATTATTCCTCGGAACTGGTCTTCGTCTTCATTTTGTACGATTATATTTATTGGATTGCAAATGAAACCCAGCGCGCGTATTCATGAGAGGCTTCTGTTCTCTTAAAAGTTCTCGGGTATTAATTCAATTCCAGATTTGAAATGGATTGGTGCGTTTAGTCAAACAAATCATGTGTGGATCGCCATTGATTAAAAAACTGTGAATGCACGCGGGTATTCCTTTTATGAGATCTACACTTTGGATGTTTTTTATTTTTTCATTCATGTTTAGTGCTGCGTTGCGAAGGCCCGTTGGGAAAAAATCTCGAATTGCGGTCTAGTATTTGCATTTGAGCCTTAAAAGATTATCCCATTCTTATCTCAATGGACCGGTTTGACATCATATTGGGTGGAAAAGGGTAATTATTGCTAATTATTGCAGTTTCATGGATTTATACAATTCTCAATTAAATAGCTTGTTTAGTTTGACAGTTTATTATTTATTATTAGAGCCCTTATTTATTTTTAGTTTGCTTTTACTTCACTTATGTGATAAATTTAATGATTCCCCAGTAGTTTAGCTACATGATAATAATTTAGTTAAAAATGAATTTATCTCCACAAGAAATTAAATAGGTGAATAATATAACAATCATTTATAAACCTTAATCATTCGAATGTTAAAATAATGTGAATTTATGATTATTAATTTCATGGTAAACATATGAGTGGGGAGGTATAATCTAATATGGTAAGGACGTGTTAGCTCCTTTGCTATTTACTATTTGAAATCGTGGACCGTACATGTCGAATTAGTATGCAATTATGCATAATATTACTAAGTATGAAGTGGAGTTATTCACATCTCTAAATGTCTTCAGCTGATGCTGATTCTAACACTTTGAGTGACGTTATACTGACGAGTCCCTGGACTTAACATTGAAGAATTTGATAGTAGTATTGAGGGTTGAATTAATTATAAGAAGGAAAAGGTGGCCAGGCTGTCGAATAAAACAGGCTAAGGTATTTTGAAGACTTAGATTGAGAGGAGTGTTATAGTTTAGGAAATAAGAGGTTGCCAACAGATGGAGAAATTGCTGTGTAAATGCTGGTTGTGTTGGGAGCAGTAGCCCATTAAAATTTTCTACCAATCATTCATTGTTTTCAGATTTATCATTATAGAGAACTGTGCCGTGCGGGCTTAGGATATCCGTCGTCTTTGCTATTTTTGCTAAGAATTACATTCATACCTATTTAAATGGCCATCACGCAATTCCCTTTCGGGGTAGGCAAAGTCAAATTAATTAGCAATTGATGTTAGGCCTAGAAAACTTGATCCCTTATAATAATTCGCTCTATGAGTCACTATTCTTGCAAAACAATATCACCTCCCATACACTCATGATTTACATCATAATCACTATTATTCTTAGGAATCCTAATACCTAAAAGTCTCTTACACCACATTAACCCTTGACTTTCGCTGTCCACCCCTTCCTCCTACACAAGTAATTCTAACATTATGTATCCGTTTCGTTCTAAGACTCTCTTCCATTCTTATAACATGACCAAAATAGCAGAGCTCACTTCTTCCATGTATGTCCAGTACTGGACCATCCAACCCATATGGGTAACGGCCTGCCTCGATGGAAACACCGGTTCCTGATCAGTCACCGAAATTAAACATCGTTGGGCATCCTTTGGAGGGGTGATCCTCCGATTCGTTCGAATCCAGTTGCTCCTGTCTGCACGTGGTGGACAGTAAGTGCAAAATGACCTTAGCCGTCGAAGCACGTTAAAAAAAATAATACTACTATTCCAACCCACATTCTTCCATGACCCTCTCATTCCCTAACCATCCTACCTGCGCCACAAACTCTTTAGAGGTACTCCATTCCCACTCATTGGCTATGATTATCCTAGAATACCCAGCCTGCTTTGCTGTCGTATGATAACTTCGGGTGTAAAATATTGTAACTACCATATAATAACGTTGGGAAGAGACCTAAGAATAATGCAGTTTAAATTTTAAGTAATCGGGGAAGGTTTCAATACAGTATACCCTACTCCTCCTAGTAGGTAACTTCAATGGGCGTTTGAAGATTCGCTTCCCGGTAATAACCCATTCCTGCAGATAGCCGTTAAATTGAGTTTATGGGATATTAAATTGAGTGCCAGATGTCGCCGTTATATAGAGGATAAAAATATATAAGTTTCGCGGTACACCACGCGGTACAGCTCTTTAGGTGGTTGGATGCGGTATTCCATCGATTGAACTTTAACTTATTAAAATTTCACATCATTTAAGCCTGGAAAAATATATGAAAATTACAATTTCGCTTTTCGACTTTATGTAGTTGCACATGCACATAGTACATACTTGCGTACCAATTAACCCTCCACGCATTGTGGAAAAGAGAAAAAATTACTCGCTTAGATAATCTCCCTGAGCCAATTTACTCTTTTCTTTCTCGCAAATCATCTTAGCAACATCATTGACGTCTGTCTCGAAGTCATAATGCATGCCTGTGATGCGAGGAAATAGAAACTTCTGCAATTCGTATGGGTTTAAAGTCGCAAGTTAGTGAGGATTACGTGTAACATACTCCTTCCTCACAATTATCTTTCTTGTCCTTAGGCTTCAATACTTGGCAGGATGCTTCTTGTTATAAGCGTCTTCAATAATACGTAGTGAGTGTGATATGAATTAAAAAATCACGTGAAGAATTGGGGCCACGTCATTTTGCTAACAAATATCCTGTAGATTTCATTTTATGAGCTGATGGATATATTTAGCTATTTGGTCTGTTGATTCATCCCAATCCTTTTATTGCTCCGTGCTTGGGCGTTCTTGTGCCAATCTAGAATCAGCACTGTCACTGGAGAATTTCTTCTTATGAGCTAAACTCTTTTTTTTCATGTATAGTTTGAAAGAAATTACTTTACCTTTCTGCTTTAGATTAATGGGAAATGATATGTTCTTCATAATAAAATAAATTATTCTTTGTTCTTTGGTTATGCTGTTTAGTTAAAACAGATCGAGGTTTAGGCGTTTTGTACCATTTTTATCAAGGTGCTAATTAAAGCAAAGTAATAACTTATGATTAGAAATTGGAGGGGGGACTTGGAAATATTAAAGAGAAAACCAGAGTACTGTTTGCATTCAAAACGAAGGAATAGGCGGGTGGAAGGAAGTAAAATTATCCTTGCTTTATGCTAGAAAAGGACGTGCATCATAAGAAGAAGGGGAGTAGTGAGGATATAGGTAAGGGGATGGAACAGTTGGGGTCACAGTATTAAAGCATAAAAATATCAGTATATTTGTCTTGATATGTCTTAGTATGTCACCTAATCAAATAATTTTTAGGTAGTGTTTGAGAGTAAAATATATGGCCATAACAAAATTGAATGTGAACGGAGTTATTAACAACTAAAAACGTTTCTTAAAAAAGTAGTTTCTGTCCATCCAGTTGAGCCTTGACAGTGACAAAATATGCCGAAGCGTCGGTCAATTTAAGCTAATCGGTGTAAAAAATACACAAACTTTTATCATGAATACCTATAAAACGTTTTCACGAAGTGACACCTGAAGTAATTTCACACTAAGAGAAGTCTTTTTCTAATGTAGTAAATAGGAGCATATGTTCTCTTATTTGATATAAACCTGAGAAACAGTCAATGCATTGATCTAAATATAAAATATAAAATCACTTCCTGAGGTATGAGGTAAAAATTTATTCAATCTTTATTTTGGTTGACGGTTCCCTCGCCCTACGAACTCCTTTATGCCCAACAGCACTTCTCTTGCACACCCAGTTTTATCTAGCTGACTAGACTAGCTAGTCAATGTAATATTGTTCCCTTAGTTTTTATCGGTGGACTTTCCCAACTACCATGTTTATTAGGATACCATTGCCTCCTTCGGCGTGACCAGTGAAAATGAATATTTCCCTACTTAGAGCAATTTTATGCTTCTTTATTTTGCATTATTCTTTATGCTTCCATATTTCTGATTTTATGTATTCAAAATGACCATGAGCATCCCCATCCAAAACTAGGTTTCGAATGTTCTTTTTCTGCTGATTCTTTTTTTAAATTGTCCATGCCTTTGATCGTACTGCCTCCTTACTGCCATTAATATTTTATTCGAAATATGTTAATTGTTTCATCATAAATGGTATTCAGTTAATAAATAAAATATTGCGAGAGGATTTTCATAAAATATATTTGCCTTTTGAGTGTTTTAAGTTCCCAAAGTATGCTATATTTTGATCAAATTGCTTTGTGTGGCAACAATTGGCGAGCTGCAAACTTACGAGTATATGCTTGGTGAGCACATGAATTAACGCTTATGCATCTTTGTTCATTCAGTTTATTTTCATGTCAACAAAATCATCCATCTATTCTATTTGCATTCATGAATTTTCTTTTCTTCCTAAATGTAATTTGATTCAATTATTCTTCTTTCACTTAAATACCTTTTCTCTTTATGATCAGCTTTGGCCACCCTAATTCCTCTTGCAGTGCACTGAGGGAAACTTTCGGCGTTGAATTTTTGTCTGTGGAATGGATTCGTGGATTTATGTTCCTGCGTGCTAAATGTGTGCGTTCTGCTTTCCTATGTGCTGCGTGCTATAAATAAATAAAGAAATTAATTTTGCACAATAGTATTTTCGGGCAATGAGAGGTCATGATGAATGGAACGATGGGGAATAAAAGACCAGACCAGTACGAGGCGTGAACGCAATTTAAAAGGACTGAATCAGGAGACCCTGGTCATGGAGCCCTTGCGGCATTGGTAGGAAATGTTTGGTTTCATTATTTCCTGGTGGACAGGAATATGGATAAGGAAACTACGATGAAAAAAATCGAAAAATAGTCTGCGACATCAGTTTTAATCTCAATTTCATTCTCTGTGACCGAATCCGAGAGGAACACGGGACAATGCCGTTTGCGCATGTGGTTTCATTATTGGGAAACGAAGAGAATTTTCAGAATTCCAGTTGTGTACCTACGTTTTTTCGCATGGATCAGAATTTAATTTAGGCAACTGTCGCTTGCGGGTCCTTTGGAGGCAGGTAACTTTTATAACCGGACATATATTTGGGAAGTGATGAAAAGTCGTGGCTTCGGGACACGATTCCATTTTTCGGAGCTGCCATTCATTAAATACTTCTAGAATAAGTCGTCATCGTTATTTTACCTATCTATGTTCGTCTGTAGGCATCCATCAACCGAAAAAATAAACGTATTCCTTAGTGGAAGGAATTTTAGCGTTCGATCCCATTCAGTGTGCCTTGTGCATCACATTATTAATACCGCATTCAGCTATTTATATTTTATAAGTCTTCGTATGAAATTTGGTCTTTTTTCCCGATTTTACACATTTAGACTATTCCTCCGCTGCGTTCATCATACCGATTGCTCTAAATACGTTCTGCATTCAACTTGTCTACCTCTTGATAATGTATCTAAATGCGTGAGAATTCCGAAAGGAAAGTCGTAGTTAGCATTTGTAGCATATCAAGGAATGAAAGTTTGCGTAATGAAGCAAAATTTGCATTGTTCAAAAGTGCATTCCTTCCTATGTTACTATATGGTAGCGAAACTGGGGTTTACCAGGAAATTCATAATAGTGGGCCAAACGCAGTGAGATGAGGTAGATATCCGAGAAGTGGTAGTGATTAGAGCAGAAGAATGCAGAAGAATAGAATAATGCTCCGGTAATGGACGTGTATAAATGCTTAGTTGGTAATCCTTAGTTGGTTTGGCAATGTCGAGAGAATTTATGATTATCAAATAACGGAGGAGATTAATGATAAAAGAGTGAATTGCGTGAGGAGAGGGGTAGACTGAGATTATTTTGCGTGAATGTGGTGGATGAGACTGGAAAGACATAAGGGATAGAAGAAGAGAAGATGTCGGCCTCGGTGGCGGCGTGGTAACGTCCTCGCCTGCCAACCGAAAGGTCGCGGGTTCGAGGATTTTTCTCCTCCCAGGGCATGGTTGTGTGTGTTGGCCTTTGTTATTGTTACAACGCCTGATGTAAAATGGTCCTCGAGGCTGTATTCAGGTTGATGAAATAAATAAATAAATAAATAAAATATTAGGAGTATTAAGAATAAGAGGGCGCGAATGAAGCAATGTATGAGTGTGACTGAAGCAAAAGAGATATCCAAGTTATGACCATATAGTGGAAATTAATGAAGCAGCGAAGGCATTATAGGCCGTTTAGCGAGAATTCAACTGTTTTGACTTTACCTACCACGAAAGGAAAGGCGTGATGAACATCTATGTACATATGCATTTTTTTACTACCTACTTAACAATATTTCAATACATATGTTCATTCTATTATTAAGTCTATATAATGTATTTTTTTGCCCTAACTCATGGCACCAAAGCGTCAAATGGTGATCCTCATTCCTCAAAGACCAGAGAGCGGAGCCGAAGTATCTTTTCGCTCTTTCAGCTTAGACCATTTTCTTCGCCTTTACTCTGAGTGATCACTCTTATTATATTTCTGTTTCACATTAAGGATTCTTGATTAATGCTGATTTCTTATAATTCTTTTTACGAGCCACAATCTACGGGAGTGCGTTAAATGTTTTTCGGGTGATACAAGAGCATTAAAAGGGCTTATGAACCTCATTTTAGAGAATCTTACAGCTATGTAATTACCATTATCATTAATTATGTAGGGGGCAAAAAATATGCTGGTAAAAGGATATTTCATAGTTACTGGTTGGTTTCTTGGAATGCCTTTTAAATTCCTAAATATGCAATAGTTTCACTGGTAAAGAGTTTAAGAGTTGTCTGACATTTAATGAGTTTGACTTATTTACTTGTTATAGACTTATCCTCGTGAACCTGATGGTATATCCAAGGATAATGCTGTACTGATAGTGTTTTCCGTAAAAATTCACTTTAAATTAATTTTAATTACCGATGCCTGTACCAAAAAATCTATTAAGCTACTTTTTTCAAGCAAACTTCAACATAATTGACTTCCATTATTCTTGAAAAAATGAATAACTACTCAGACCCAGTACACCTATTTGTAGTGCTCTCTTCCCACGAGCTCTGTTAGCGCGTAAGCCCTTAAGATCCTGAAAAGAAACTTTTGACTTGTCATCCAATTTTACTGGAGTCAGCACCGAGTTGATGTAATTTTCCAACGACTTTTCTCAGCTCCTCCGCTAGAGGATACAATTAAAATATGTGACCAGTGGGTTAACTGGAAAATAAAATACATCTTGTTATGAGACCTCCTAAGAGATAAAACATTTCTTTTCCTCGCATATTTATGAAACTGCTTCCGTTCCCGGCTTCGAAAACTTATTTCATGTGGTATGTTACACATGAGTATTTTTTCTCATTACTTATAACCCGTTTTGAAAGAGATGAAATGACAGTTTTTCATCCTAAGATTAGAGGACATAATTAGTTGTTCTTAAATCCCTTAAATGCCTTTCTCGTCTATTACATTCACTAATTTTACCTAAACAATTTAAATAAACTCATTTAATTACTTATAACCACTTAATGACCATATCTGTAACTTTATTGGCATTTCCTGCGAGTAAGATTGACCTCGTCCGTAGTATTACGGTAGACCTTTTTCCAAAGCATTTTAGCAGCAGATACGAAGTATACCTTTTGATTATTGTCTCTTTACACCATTTTTGCTATTCTCTCTTGAATAACATTATGTACATTTTTCATACATTTTCACGTTATCTGAGATTATTTATATCCCCGAGAGGTAATGATGAAAGAGGGGGTAAGGGCTTCAATGGTCGTTATGTATGTACGACATAACTGCGGTGATGTACTCGTACATCACCGCACTTGGTTAACACTCGTGTTTTTCAGACCGACATATTTAGTTTCATTTTCTGTTCTGTGTACTTAATTAGTCTTATCACGTGACGCTCCTTTTTTCAATCCTGAAGTACAGCTGCGGAGCATGAACTTAAGCGTGTCAATGTATGTCTCCATCCGTATAAAGGGAACATCCACGAGCCTCTATCCTATTTTTGGCTGACATCAAAGTTTTTATTTAGTTTTATTAGTGTATATGTTTTTTATATAGTCAATTCCGTCCGTGATTTAGTGTCGTAGTTTGTTTTCACTGATTGGAAAACATTTTCACGGCAAAAATACTTTAATTTTCACGTGGATATATTATTTTTACACTTACTTATTTTTCTGTTCTCTTCGCTATTGGTGTTAGCACATAAACAAATAAAAAACTTTGTTTAGGGATGAAAATTATCGGTTTCGAGTCAGATTAAAACTATTGGTATGAGTCAGAGAGTCAGTGGGAGAAAATCACATTTCGATTTCAGTATGCTATTGATAGAGAAAATATTTGAAGTTCATGGTGGCTAGGTTTTCACTCCAAGAGTACGGGGCTGTAATGTGTCCTCATCGTATGATGTAATATCACTTTCCCAACTATTCACATTAGTTTTAAAAGAAAAATTAATCAGTACGGGTTTGTGTCAGTTGCTTAAAGAAAGTGGATACTAAAAGTAAAAATGTGAGGCGAGAGCTTCGGCACCAGTGTGCGGAAAATGATATCGGTCTGTATAGTGCCTTCCTTTCAAACTATTAAAAAATCCACAATTATTTATTAATAATAATCATTATTGTTTTCTTAATTCTTCGTTAATGTTTTGCATACTTTGTTAAAAGTTTTATCCAGTACACCACAATTTATGTAAAATATTTGTATCTTTTTTACTATAGTTTATTTGGATTTTTTTACTCCTGAAGAATGTATCGAGGCAGTTCTATTTGGTGTAATATGCAAGAGAAGAAATGACTCATCTTAAATGCTTATTCTATCTTTTCAATGCATAGACAAATTGATAATTCGTAATCATAACAATATGGAAGAAAATAGAGGGATCTTATTCATTTGTCATATTCAATTATTTCTACTTAGTACGGAAATCTAAATGATATATCAATTGTAACGAAGTAAATGTCAACGTATTAACGAATAGCCTCCTTGCTTATTTTACTATTAAAAATTTTCCTGTGTAAAAAAATTAAATTTTTAGTATCACTAAATAGGCTAGTGAATTTGGCATTTTCAATTGTATTTACATATTTTAACCCTTACGCTGCTGCAGGTAGAGCGCATGTCGTCCACCCTGTGCAGGTGATATCTATTCGGACGGAGCCTGTCCCTTCTTTCCACGGGCGGAGGCCGGGTAGTTATATGACCCATGTAATCCCCTTTTCTCGTGATACCAGGGGGTGGGCACCGGAACTTGTTGAGGGATCAGTGGGACTTTGACCACATTGTTAAAATTAGTTTATAGGCGTAATTGTTAAAAACAAATATGACAATATTTTTTTCTAGGAATTTCTGTTTAGTTTAATACCAAATACCAAAGAAATCCGTTGATAATTGAGCCGGGCGCGAGCATAAGACAACTAACTTTTGAGACGATCATAGCCCATTGATTGAGCAATCGGAAGAAAGGTTCGTACCTCATTGCGGTGGTATGCGATCCCTAAAGAGCGTGGGAAGGGAGTGGTTTGGGTGAAAATGGAGGATTCCCAAATGTCCACGGCTGGAAAGAAAGAGTTCGGGTCATAAAAATATGATAGGGCTGAGGGAGCAGGTATTATTATTATTAATTTTTTTATATTATTCTGGGACCTTTTCCTGTGGAACATAAATCATTTTTTATACAATTAATTCAATGGACAAGCACAAACAACCATTCCCTGGGAAATGAACTATCCTCCCCAGGCGGGATTCGAACCCGCGACCTTTGGGATAGCAGGCGAGGACGTTACCCCGCCGCCACTGAGGCCGCCACCGAGGTAGAGAGAGAGGGTTAAACTTACAAGAACGTAATTTCCGCATTTGCCGGTACACTCGTACATGTGCGTTTCCCGCAGCCTAAGGGTTAATGGAGTAAGCAATCAATAAAAACTGCAAAAAATGAAAAAGTTACGATTTAAAATAATATAAAATAAAACTTACTAATTTTAATGTATTTTGAAGTTCAAAACCAATTAACTAAGATAGTAAAAAATAAACGTCACAGCGCGGAATTAGCATATCATCCAAATTTAATTGATCGTTTCTTCCAAAAGTTAAATCCATCTCTGCTTAGTTGTTGCAATGAAGTAGTTGTCCAAAGCTATACACTAACCTAAATAAGAAAAACAGGGTATTTTTTGAACACATCTAATTTTCCAATTGCTTTAGGTTTATCGGTTGCCATGATTAGTATCTCGCTTGAACGATTTCCAAGGCGACTGTTAGACAGTTTATTGACATAACATATTACGTAGTATGCATGACTATTGCGTGACATGTATGATACGACACCATTGCACAAAGCCATCGTGTCCTTATGTTGAACATTCAGGTTTTCTTAATAGTTAATTCTACTCCAATGCTAATCACAAAATTTAAAGATATTCTCCTCCAGGAGAATTAGCCCTTTTTGGAATTCTGATTCCAGTTTTCAAGCTTCATTTATACGCATTTTGCAGAAAAGACATTTTAATTAACGTTTTTTTTTGCACCTTGCGATTTGCTTTGATATTGGGTACTGGCCGGCAAGTTTGAAAATGAAACTTTCGTCGCCCAAGTCATATATAAGAAACCTCAATGCGTGAAAAATGTTGGTTAGAAAACTAAAAAAGGGAAAAACTATTCTGCAGGTAGGTATGGGAAAACATTACTATGGCTTCACTAAAACTTTCATTTTCATTTTGTGCAAAATTTTGGAATACAACGTCAGATATAATATTTTTACCACCTAGTTTTTTCTAGGGATTCCTAAAAAAATTGCTTTTCATAGGTGACTTTAAAAATATCAACTGTTATACGCATCGTGATAAGCCCTTAGAATAAATAAACATGAATGAACCCCATTTATTCCGCGATGACACATTGAGCACACTATCATTTTCGCAATTCGATAAGCAAGAATTCATCGCGCAAGAGAGAAAGGCGCCGTTGTGATCACAATTCCGGATGAGGTCTTCTCACGAGAGGGTGATTTTTTTAAAAAGTGTAGTTCCACATTTATGTTCTTATTTTTCATCTAACCGCGTTCCCCTCACGAAGTTTATTCGCCATTTTTCCGTTTCCGCCGGACGTGAAGCCAAAATTTCCAATCCCCCTCTCCGCATCATAGCATCAAGCCAACTCAATTCTGACATATTGCTTTTTTAAATTCAATTTCCCGTGAAAGGGGCGTGGTGGGAAAGAGTTGAGGGGGTTGGGGGGTGTGTGGAAGGAGGAGTGCTGGGGGGGGGAGGGGAAAGCAGAACCACCCTCTATTGGGCTACTCCCTTGCTCTCTCTTGACGCCACTCGGTATAGCCCGGAGAGTCTCGGCGTTCCGATTCAAACCTTCCTAACTCGAGGGCGTTGAGATATCACGTTTCCTATTTATTCCTGCCTCACACGCTCTCTCCTCCCCGTCTCCCGTGCCGAGCGAAATCCGGCTTCGCCCTTCGTTCCTTCCACCCCCACGGGGGACGTCCCACTCTGCAGCCTTTCCCTACAAACCCCCCGCCCACCCTGGATTTATTCCTTCCCTCCAGGCCCATCCTTACACAACCCGAACGCCCACCTTCCCGGCCCACACTCCTTACTCCGCCAAGGGAATCACCTCACGGGGAGCTCCTTCAATTTCACCCTTTGTTCTATCCGCTCACTCGTGCCTGCCCCACTCTGCCAAAATCCCCTTTTTCTCTGTCCGCACCGTTCTTATTTATTTCGTCAATTGCGTTCAGGTGGTTGGAGCGAGATTTTTTCCTAGTCATAATAAGTATCCTATACAAATTTATGTATTAATTTTAGTAGCTGTTAGAAGCATGAGGTAAATATGTTAGCATTAATGGTGCAAAATTATTGTTTCATTTGACTGAATATCTCAGTAGTTATCTAAAGAAACATGCGTGAGGTAAACCGTACTAATTTCATTCACGCCGAGCGCTGAAAACGCCTACGCAACTTAAAATGTTTTATTTTTTCGAATCTGAAATATGTACTACGGCGGGTAGTTTATTTATGCTTAAAAATAGTCGAGAGACGCTGTTGAGTTCGTGACGATATCTGTTACTCATAAATAAATCATTTTTTAACTAAATATCCCTGAAGTGGATACGCTTGAAATTTTCCATAGAAATTACTGATATGTTTTACAAAATGTGTCGAAAAGTATTATTGTAAGTTGCTGATATTTTAAATGATTTTAGATTTTCCCAGATTTATAAATTTTTCTCGGGTTTCACATCAGGTTATAGGCATCATTTCCGCCCAGGTTTCAGCGAACGATTTGGTCGCCATCATCAGGACTACTCCATAGGTAGGTGTGGTTAGTAGTCCTGATGACGGTGAACAAGTTGTTCGATGAAACGCTGGCGGAAATGAAGCCTATAGCCTGGTGTGAAACCCGAGAAAATTTATAAATGCTGATATTTTGTTCCCGTTGGCATGGTGAGATCTTTTTCTTTATGAATTTTGGGTATATTCATCGAATTTATGTTGAGTGGAATCCAGCTCAAACTAGCTTAACAAATCATTAGCTCTATATGCCTATATCATGTAAACTAACTCTCTCGAAATTGAATCCATTTTATTGCTTTTTATAGATCCCATACATATTTTGTTGGCAGCCGATGGAGATTCTGTTGGTTTGTATTATTGCTAGGGTACATGCGCGCGTATCAGTTAGACCCCAGTTTGTGTATGGTTTATAACTTGCAGTTAAACAAAAAATTCAATGGAAGATTTCAGATGTTTTTTTCAGCTTTCAGTATTATAATATCAATAATTATAGTGAACGTATCAACAACTGAAAAAAAAAACAAAATAATAAAAAGTAACAGGATTGTAAGTAAGTAAGTAAGAAAAATATTTATTGTTCAGGACAAAAAATCCAAAAGAACAAAGATAATAATAAAACACTTTGCAGACACAATCTTTTACAAGTACAAAAGGACAAACTTTTCATCATTTCAAACTTTTCAAGTACAAAAGGAAAAACTTTTTATCATTTTATAAATGTAAATTAACACAAAAAACTCATGTATTAATAACTAAAAATAGAAAATGATACAATGAATAAGGAACCATAATAAAATGAACACAAATTTGAAGAAAAAAAAATAATAATAAGAGTAACTTATGTTATACCCGGGAAAGTAAATAATCATGGTATTTCATTTTAAATGTTTTAACAGATCTACAATTTTTAATATCAGTTGGCATCTTATTCCATATATGACAAGCTGTTACAAGAAATGATTTATTATATGCTGTGGTGCGATGCCCTGGAAAATACAATTGATTAGGATCAGACCTAGTGGACATTGTGGAGACAGAGGGACAACTAAGGAACAAATCATGCAGATACTTGTACGAGCGATAAGAAAGCGATACTAATACGAGACCCTTGATTATTATTTTGTTTTAATCTCTTTTTATTGGCATTGAAAGCAAGTAGGGCACCCAGAGTTATCATCAGTCACCCCGCAGTGTTTGTGAGTTCAATTTTAAAATTTGTTGGATTTCACTGCCTCTTTTCCCCCTTATGGTCAGCATAGAGACAGGAGCAAAATAAACATTCTGCATCAGCATTGTTAAACTCCGTGACCCAGCTATTAACTGACTATTTAAACTTAAGTTATGATGAAATAATGTAACAGCTATCTATAGGGTGTGTGTCAAACAATATTCAGCTTATTTATTGACAATTTTGTAAGTTAAATGTCCCTTATAGCCAGGTAAGTTTAGCCAGGAGATTCGGTTGCATTTTTTGATAAAACGTTCATCATAATCTTTAATAGTTTGTTCGCAGATGCCGGTTCATATTCTGGTCTACTCTTTAATCCTCAGGCAGCATTCTCTTCGAAATCGTCTAATTAGTAAGCACGAGAATTCAGAGCCTGGGGCTATTCTCAAGTGGCTAGGAGCTTGCTCCGTGGTTTTCAAGAGCTGCACGTTCCATATGCATTCATTCCATAGTAGAGCTTTGCGCACATAGAAATGCTTTTTTCTCGTGGATTGCCTTCAAATGAAATTATACTGTAACTAGGCGAATTCACCAAAGCAAAGAGGTCTAACAGTGTGTTCTTTTCCAGTTCTAGAAGTTTTCATTTCTGCCTGAGATGGTATTATAACGGAATGAAACAGACATGAAACGCCCCTACATAATTTCTTGCGGTAAAATATGATTAATATATGGAGCACTTTATTGACCTCTGTTTTATTTTTGTATCATTACGTGTACGTAGAAAATTTGCAAGTAATAGTTGACTCATGTTTGCATTCGTCCTCACCTCTTTTAAGTGATACTTTTTCAAAAATATCCACTTAAATTGTTGGATATAATATTTTTTAGATCAAGTACAATATTATTGAGAGTAAGGAAAAGTATTCTTATCTGTTATAGGAAGAGATATAAGTTTTCCAAACTTAGTCTCTTTCCAATTTAAGCAGCGAAAAACGTTTCTTCTTCAGTGGCTGGAAATATTGAACAGGTGCATGCAGGTATTAAAGCTCATCGGGATGAATTGTGACATGCATGTAGTAATATTTTATCGTAAGCCGTTGCTGTTAGTTCCTCATTGTAAGCTTTCAAACATAATTGCATTGTAACAGAAAACACTTTGTAAATATTTCCACACCAATTTTTTTTTTATTCAACCGACCTAGGTTTCGGCAAACATTGCCATTATCAAGGTGAAGTCACAAATACACGAGCGATATATATATATAGGTATGGGATGGAGGAGGGGAGTGGTGGGAGAGTAAAGGCGACTGAATTGGGGAAGGAGGGGGGGGGGAAGTCGTGACGCAACGGGAGAAAGAGGGGGGGGGGTTTGTTTACAGGGAGGTTGACGGTTAGGATTTTAGTGGTAGTGACGCAATCGTCAGGAAGGTGACGGATTCAAATTTCGTTCAAGGAGAATGGAGAGTAATGGGGAGGAGTGGGATGGGTACAATTGGTCATTTACAACAGAGACATTTTTGTTTTTACATGACAAGCTTATTTGAAATTGTTCCAAAAAGTCAAGTTTTTTCCCTTTACATTGGGTATGGAGAACCAGAGTTTTAAAATCACTATGATGGTTGTGGTCAAGTAAATGTTTAGCAAAATTCGACTTAGGATCATCATTGTGCCAGCATTTTACATGCTCTCTTACTCGAGTGTTTATTGCACGCCCACTTTGCCCAATATATACGGCATTACAATTAGGCGTGTCACAACATAATTTATATACACCGCTTTGGTCGCAGAGGCGTGATAAGTTACATTCCATTACACTTATACAGAACTCGCTTCTTTCGTTAAAGTTGTCTTATAATATTTGTTTGAAACCAAGCATATATTTGTGTCTCTCATCCTTTGATTTTAATCTTCATCAAATAGATATATCCTTGAATCAGTCGTAATTCTCAAAAGATAGTGCATCACTAGTGTATTTATTCATCATTGTGCTTGACCTGACCTGACTTTATCTTTGGCTATATAAAATCTTGTGACATAATTATAATTAATATCCCTTACCTGAAAAATTAGGCATCAAATTTTAAATTTATGAATGCAATGGAATGGGAAAACAAAATATAGTCTTATATAGGTACTGCTTGATGTTTACTGTATGATTATAGTAAATGCCATTTTTATTAATAAGGATAATCAATGTAGGCTTGGCTCATTCTTTGAAGACACTTTAATCTCCATAAACGTCATGCAAGTGACACTGTTGCCATTTGAAGGAATATTTCATAAAAATCACCGAATTCACATGCTATTACATTTTTGTTATATTCGTATAAAAGCTATCTTGACAAGAACGTATCACATATTCCTATTGGTTTTGGATAGATGACCCATAGATATAGATACAAAGTGAGCTCTCACAAGCTTCTTTGTGTACAATCCAGTGTTATTTTCCGTCAAAAGCATATGTTCCCCTTTTGATTACATTACTCCGGGGAATAATTTAATTATTTGATCGGACTGTTGAGAAGGGGCCTTAGCCTGTCCCACGCAGACTTCTCACTACACTGGAGAGCTCAGTTTCCAAATGATATTTCCTATACGAATTCTCTTTTTGGATGATCTCGTAATTTGAGATATTATTCCTACCTGTCGCCTACCTACAGCATGCGAATTTATAGAAAACAATTTTATTTATTCGGGCGCAAAAGTAATGTGATTCTTCTTGGACGAAGAATTTTTCATGCCATGTTGACTGACTCACTTTAAATCAACAAAACTTGTGTATAGAACAGAAAATAATGTGAAATATACTGTCTCCATTCATACGAATTCATCATGAGTATCCTTGCATGAGTATATCCACGAATGCTTTACGCAGTTAGAGACCTTCCAAACGGTATTGCTACTTTTCTTCCTAAACATCATGTACCTTTGAAACATCTACTTATGGGGGGACTAAATATTAGGAAAATCAAATTTGCGCTCGGGGAATGAGCTTCAAATTGTTCAGATCTACCTAGAAAGAATAAAAGCAAGAACAAATTTGCGCAAATTCAGCCTTTTTTTTTCGAGAAAATCGGATTTACAGAAAATATGTATTCTATTTTAATGAGTTAAGGATTATACGTTTATGGTGTAGTATTTTTATAAATCTATGTGACGAAAATATGCGTTAATATGTGAATACAATGTTGCTACGTGCAATTCGTTACTCTGAAAAAGGAATTTTTAGCGCCTCCCTTAACTAGTATAACGGCTGTAAACATAAATGAAGCACACAGGACAGCAGATTTAAACTCAGTAGTCTGGAAATTTAGAGCAAAGCAATAAATGGGGAATAAGATTACCGATGACAAGAAAAAACTTACAACACATTTGCATGCTGCTACAACCACGATTAATGCTTACATATTCAAAACTGAGTGACACTCCTTGCAAATTGTGAAACATTCGTATGGAAAAACGTCCGTCGTGGCAACTGATTGTTGTTTTCATACGAATCTGATAGCCTACTTTCATGTTGATTCTCCGTTTTTCCTCATTAAAGATCATGGGCAAACTGAAATATTAGCCAATTCTACTGTGCAAATACAAGATATGCACTGCTATGCTAAATATGATATATTTCCATACTATGCTATATGCCCGATGAATGTTATGCGAAGAGATACATCGCATATTTAGCAATGAAATATTATTTCGAAATTGGAATATGAATACTTGATCCTTGGAAAACCCGGAATATGTGGTGATATTTCCGAAAAATAAAACGAAAAATTCAGCTGTGGGAAATATCTTCCTTCTCATAAGCTAAATTAATTTATTTTCAAGTGATTACTAAGAAATATCAACTGTGATAATTCGAGTAATATCTTCGGTCGTGCCAATGAACATTCCCCAGTTATCTTACACATTTTTCTGGTCCTACTGGTGGACACTTGATCCTTGAAAATTCCGGAATATGTGGCGGTATTATGTAATAAAACAAAAACTTCAGTTTCAGTGGGGAATATCTTTCTACTCATAAGCTACATTCATTTATTTGGAAGTGACCATTAAAAAATATTAACTGTGATAATTTGATTAAAATCGTCGTTTGATTAAATGAACATTCCCCAGTTATCGGATACCTTTCTCTGCTCCTGCTGGTGGACACCTTTGTGAATGGATTGCATAAGAATAAAGAGTCAAATAGCTGCATGGCTCTCTGGAATGCTTGAATTTTGAATAACTCTCTATCTACATTCCCTAATTGAAATGTATGGTTTTTCCTCAAAGCTCTTCCCTATCTCGTCTCATCTCTGTGATCTTACCTTCTGCTGTTGTAACTTGAATTTTAGACCTAAGTTTTTCCTACCCTGTGGCTCAATTTGTCTCCTGTACTTCATTACTTATATTTGAATTCCTACCTCCACTACTTTCCTGATGATTGCATGCAGTTTGATTCAGCAGTATATATTTTACGGTTTCATGGTTTTGGGAGGTTTAAATAATTAAAGCAAGAATACATTATTTGATTCACCGAGAAGGAGGCACCGATACAACAGCGTTGCTGCGATTTGATACTTCCTAATTCTTTCTTTTTAGATGAATATCATGTGAATTCAAATGATAAATGATTGGTATTGAATCGAATACCAATATAAAACCACCTTCCCCCAGTCTAGGGTGTCACGATACTTCGACGTAGCAAGCAAACATGGTGGTACATGGAAATTAACTTCTCCAAAACTTAAAGAATTAAAAATGTAATGGATAAGTGTTCTGAGACAAATGCGTTTGAAATGAATGCACTAAGTGACAACATTTTTTATTTTTAGCATCACATATTTTGCGCGGTTGATTTTTCTCTCAAAAGACGATTTGTGCTCTGACAATCTTATCAATATGTCCACAATATCAAAACACAGATTTACGAGAAGCTTAACGTCTCAATCTACTATGTCTAAGAAACGGAGGCGGTTTTGATAAATAAATGGGTATGACAAAAACTGAGGTCAAACTTTATACGTCCTACAAATTAGGTTGAAATCGCAGAGGTCAAGAGCAACTCGTTCGAATTGACGTGAAAGTACCCAGTAGTGATGCAAAATTAGTAACTCAAAACTTTTAACCACCTGTCTTTATTATAGTTCCTCTTCAGGTTTAATAGCAAAACATTGACGACCTCTTCATATTTTATTTTAAAGCCGTGATTCGGTTTCCCGAAAATCATCCTGTTTCAAACCCTTGGAAGAACTTTGACGCAAAGGCTTCATTTATGGATCATAAGTTAAAACT
The DNA here is from genome assembly GCA_963573305.1 of Pyrrhosoma nymphula. Lineage (NCBI taxonomy): Eukaryota > Metazoa > Arthropoda > Insecta > Odonata > Coenagrionidae > Pyrrhosoma > Pyrrhosoma nymphula. The sequence continues at coordinate 94,447,364 of OY754337.1, forward strand.
TGCCCCGCAAAGTTCGCGAGACGAACTCACCGATTCAACGTCAGTGGAAACCGTCACCGGTGGAATATGCAATGCACTAGCGTAGTAGAGTAAAACTGTGTTAAAATTGTGAAGGCGTTTACGATGTTTTAAGTTGAAGGAAGATGAAGTCAAAATCAAGGCTCTTTATTCACGGAAGTGTTTCGCGAGAGACATGAGCGGCAGGGTTTCCGATTCATGGATCACCGTTTGGAGTTCTAGGAATTTTAATAATTATCTTTTTGAAGATAATGGAGTGATTTAATTCCAAAAGTTAACTGCTTAAGTGAGAGATGAAGCAGATGAAGTTGAAGGATGAATTTCCCGAACGAAAATGTTCCTCATCTCTCTTGAGAACATCAAATTCATTGTATCCCTCGGGGGAAATGTACAAAGGATCATGGAAGTATATTTTATGCTTTTGTAATGTGAGTTGAGTCAGTCGGTATTAAACTTTGTTTGACCTTTTGATCTCCATGTTATTGTGAACTGCGAAATATATTTTGGTAGCGTTTTGATAATTCCCATCTTATTTGTTGGATTTTTGTCTTAGATAGTGAAATCAACCGTATTTTTCTGACCACTTGAGTGTAATACTGCGTTGTTAAATAATGCAATATTGTAATGAATCATGTGTTATTCTGAGAACTGAATTTTAAGTTAAAGGATAACTGAAATAGGAACAACCTATGTGGATTTTGTAATGCGGAATGTTTTCGTGGTAAGGGAAAGGATGGGAACAATGATTGATAATAAAATTGCCTATATTATATGTTAAAAACAGCATTTATACATATGTCAAATTGCAAAGGATTTGAAGGTCTAGAAATTTCTGTGATATTGGTATAACAGTTTTGCTGCAGGTCAACTTTGAAAATTGTAAACGATCAAATTTGCATGTTGTTACAGTGCTCTAGCATAAAGTCACTTAATTTTTTATTATTGGTACCCGATCGAGTTTGAAGGTACCACCTCTGATAATGATGTAATTGAATCATCTCATGTTTAGCATTAAGATTATTAGTAATTGCCTATGTTTTTCTCAATAGTTCCCGGCCGGATTCAATGTTTTCCCTAATTTTCAGAGGTTTTACCTAGCTAATGATGTGAAACATCGCCATCCATTATTACCTTGAAGAAAAACATCAACAACAGTCCGCTAATAGAGATGAAAGTATCGTAGAAAAGAACTTAGTATTGTTTATCCTCGTGATAATATAATATAATGAAAGCCCATTTTATTCAAATAGGGTAACTGAAGGTAGTAACACCACCTATTCAGTTTCTTTACTGAGGTTTTTTAAAATGTGTACCTTATATCCCAGTTTTACATAACTTATTATATTATACATACAATCCTCATGTAATAATTCCGACTTTACTTGTATTTGGTGAAATAGAAGGGAAAACAAGGAATGGTACATAATGGCGTTATTACCTTCAGTGAAGGTAATAACGCCATGACCAGTGAAGGTAATAACGCCATTTCAAGTAATTGAAACTAATAATGATTTTTATTGCAACAAAATAGTATTTTCTAATCATATAACAGTACAGTAAAAAATGAAATTATTATGCCATCTAAATGTATAAATACTAATTTAGTGTCTCAAAAGTACTTTTTAATCATCATCACTCACATAGTTCCACATAAACCGTCTTCGCATAAAGAGCAAGTCCCGTTTTGAGTGAGTATTCTCCGCAATTTTCATGGTACCATGTTTTGCAGTCGGTACACTGAATCCAATTTTTCTTGCATAGTTTGTTGTAAACATTTCCATAACAATCACCACAGTATAAATCTTTGTCTTTTGTCTTATTTCCTAACCACTAAAAATTAATTTTAGCCCCGACTCGTCGACGTCGTAGATCTGTTGCGGTTGCAGATCCATTTTCACGTAAGTCGAACCCAAGAGCTGAAAAACGTGATTCTTTGTTTCCTTATTAAAGCGCATGAGCCTACCATAACAAATCCTACCGTTTCATGATTCCTTCAAACCAGTAGCGTCCTGCTTTGTCGTTGGAAAATGGGTTATTTATATTCAACGCATTGCTGACTTCAACGGCCTTTAAACAAACAAGTGTCCTGGTGATGCCGAAGCCAACACGTTGAAGTCATATAATCCTTTCCTTTAGATCGTTTTCAATGTCGGAATTGAAAACGGGAGAGCGAACATGTTTTCCGGTCGGTTCTTCATCACCTTTGTTAACCTAGTCTCTGAGAGTTCTACGTAGGATTTTACAAATTCTTGCAGCTTCTAAAACACTTATTTTATTTTTATCTTTTTCAATTGCCTATCTCAAATCCTCAGTGGTCCATTTTGCACGTAGATTTTGACACCCCTTTTTGCAAACTTGAATGAAAGTAATGTTACCTCTTATTTCACATCCAAATAGTTCATTACCTTCTTATGTTTACCAGCATATGAGTTCTACAATTTAAAAGACGGTGTAATATTAGTAATAATAAATTTGAATCCATTCCCGCTATAATGTACCGTCCTATAACGTAATACATTTGACTCTTCTCTCGCTATACTTAATGTAACCTGGCCTTACTTATCTCAGACTACAAATTACATCATGGGAATGAAATTCTTCATGAATAAGTTATTTCAATTGACTAAGATTCGAAACCGCATCTCCGCATTATCAGTCTGGTGTATCAGCCAGGAATTAACCATGCCATCGTCGTTCGATGGGAATATCAATGGGGTTTTGTGCGAACTAGTAGTTGTTCTCTTCTCAAGTCAACATTTTAGCTCAGGTATCGTGGTACTTATTGATAAACAACTATCATCAAAAATAAGCCCAACAATGTTGCTTTGGAAACCGAGTGGTTTCGGTAAAGTGAAGTTCTTCTTTCTTAAGCGACATTGTTGGGATTATTCTCGATGGGAGTGGCTTGTCAAGCACGACTACGTCTCCTATGCTACAACGTTGACTTGAGAACAGAACACTAGTTCGTAATTTGTGCAATTGTTTTGGAATTGTTTAAACAATTAATTATATTAGTTATTGAAGACTTTTTCTACTGTTAATAGAATATATCGTACTTACTTTATCCAAAACAGTGGATTTAATCCTTCCAAATCGTGTGCTCTTCAGGTGAAAGGTATTTAAGACACACAGGTAGGACGATTTCACGTCTCTTCTAAGTTTGAGCTCCGCTGCTATGGCGTTAAAGTAACATAACTCTTCAAATACCTATTCTATTATAAAGCTCTTAGCATGAAAATAACATTAATGAATTGTGTCAAGTACAGAGAAATCATGATTTTTGTATTGCATCAAGTTACGGAATTATTTGTTATAATTTTATATCCATTTTTCTTTTGGTAGCTTGTAAAATCCGACTTAATGTGCATAACGTTCCAAGGTCGTATCCAGGGATTAACAGGGGTTACTCCCTCCATCATAAGCCATTTGACAGGTGCTGCCATCAAATATATTCTTCCTTATCAACTCCTCGACATTGTTGTGGCGTTATTACCTGCATGGCGTTATTGCCTTCAGTTACCCTATGGCATGCTATAATGTGGTAACACTCATCCATTCGATTCTTTTGTAAAATTGTTAGGTGCATAAGGTGACATAGACTTATTAATGCATCCGTCTGAGTCCATGAGTGCAGTGCAGCTAGCTCTTCCAACAAATAAATTTAGTTTGGCACTTCCATCATTTCTCTTTCCTTTTTGATACTCTTCTGAAGGGTAAAAGGGTACTAATTCCCTTTTGCCCTTTTGTCCTATTCCCCACTCCTCATCCAATCCTTTATTCTCCTCTGCTCTATTCTTTTCATTTCTTTCGGGTCCATTCTCGTCCCTTCCCCCTTTCCCAGTATTTTTCCTCGCAACTCCTTACACCCCCTGTTACATTGCACAATACCCTCCCAGATATCGACCCCTGCATTTTTCTTCATCTTCGCCGACCTAGGGGCGGTAAGAACGAGACAATTGGCCTTTATCCTTCCAAATTTACACCCTTTTACTTATGTCAACACCGCTGTTACTTGGACTCTCCAGTCCGGCTCACCTACGATTATTGTCAATGTGAACTTCAATCTCGGGTTGAATATATGGGATGTTATGGATGTGTTTACGGTTACGTGAAAGTTTCAACCGTCAACGTTAAATCTAATCTAGTCTCAAATTTCACGTTTTATGTTCACGGTTCATCAAAATCTAATATCACCCATCAAGCCGTCGTAGCAGCGTGTGATAGACGGTGTTAAGAGTACCAGCTATGGAAAGAAGGGATTACTGAAATGAGGGGGGAGTGGACAGTGGTGCATTGTGTATTAACGATGTTGATCATCATCATAGTGTTACAATCCTAGGATTGATATACTGCAGCCCTCCAATCCGCCCTATCCCATGCCTGTTCCTTCACTTCCCTATGGTTCTTCTTCCCCGTATCTCTCTTGACTTGCGCTAAGTACATATCTCTTGGTCTTCCTCTGGGGACTTTCCCTTAAATTTTGCCCTCCATTATGCTTCCTACGCAATCTTTGTGTCTCATAACATGGCCAACCCACCTTGTTCTTCTTTGGAGTATGGTGTTCCACAGTGTCTTTTCTTCTCCAATTCTTCTGTATACCTCCTCGTTTCTCTCCCTATCCGTCCATTTGATTTTTAGCATCCTCCTCCACCACCAGGTCTCGAAGGCTTCTATTCTACTCTGGGCATTTTTTCCAATGGTTCATGCTTCTGATCCGTAGAGTGCCACTGCCCATATGAATGTTTTCACGTAATGTTTCCTTGTCTCCAGTCTAATGCAGAGTAGCGGCCTTTTGGCCATGAATGCTGTCTTAGCTTGGGCTATTTGACGCTTGATGTTTGTCGTGCTTCTTCCATCCCAGGTAATGGTGCTCCCGAGGTAGGTGAATGATTCCACTTGCTCCAATCTTTCTCCTTTGAGGCGGACGTCGGCCACTACTTTCTCTCTTCCGCACACAAGTATCTTGGTTTTCTTCTTATTGACTTTCATGTTGTGTTCCTGGAACACTTTTTTAATTGTGTTCAGTGAGTTTTGTAGGTCTTCCTCGTTTTCTGCTACGATGGTGATATCGACAGCGAAGCATATCATAATGATTTCTTCTCCATTCACTTCGATTCCTTGTTCTTTTATTTCTTTTATTGCTTCCTCCATGTACATATATTGATGAGTGCTGGTGACAGATTACATCCTTGTCGGACCCCTTTTTTAATTTTTGAGTCTATATTTCTTCTGTCTTGCGTACGTTTTGTGACCTTCTGGTCCTTGTAGATCTGGTAGATGATTCCTCCTGTCATTTTAGTCCAAGCCAAGTTTTTCCATAGTTTTGTATATTTTATTCTATTCGACATAATCGAATGCCTTATCCAAGTCCACGAGGGCTATATACAATGGCTTGCTCACGTGGATTGTTTTCTCCATCAGGAGTCTCAGGTATAAAGGGAAGCAATAAATTATTATAATAAATTATTATAATATTTTATTATAATAAATTATTTTAATAAATTATTATAATAAATTATTATAATTATAATTATTATAGTATTGCCTCCCTTGTCCCCCTATTCTTTCTACATCCAAATTGGTTTTCTGACAGGTTTTTTCAATTTTTCCTTCAACTCATCTGCCTAATATCAGAGTAAGGATTTTGGAGGCATATGACACTAGATTCAAGGTGTATTTAGATAGTGTCGCGATATTTGTTTGTTATTATCACCAGTGGCTTGAGGAAGGAAGGCATTTTTGTATCCGTCAGTTAAGCAGTATTTTTCCCATTTTTGTCAGTTCTGGAGACAAATCACGGAGATAAAATAATATTCTCAATGTCGTATTGGAACTCGCCTGATCGGGGTTTCTCAATTGATCTAAGCCTAGTGTAAAGCCTCCGAGTCTCTAACGGTTACCAACCTATTCGTTCCGTCAGTTGTATGACATTTTTTGTACGCTCGTAGCAGTAACGGTGTGACTTACTTTTGTATTTTATTTAGTTCGCGAATTAAATTTTTATTTGCCATTTCCCAAATGCCCGAGGCGTGTCCAAGATGTTAACTTACCAGAACAAAATTTTTCATTAGAGAACCTCCCTACTATTCGCTTGATAAATCCTAGTTTCTGCAAAATTTTGACGCCTGCGAATAATGTGCATAGGACATAATTTCTCATTTGCCTGCTGCGTTGGACGAAGATTCTGGCATTCCCTTTGCTATGCAAGCAAGAAGCTTCGTACGTAATTGCAACAACTAAGAGCTGATATTTCTCGTACTCGAATATGTTTTCGTTCTTTATTCGATAGAAAACTAATCAACGGATAGCGGCGTTGAGCCACGCGTGAAGATATGCTGCATCTGAATCCAGACGAAGAGAAATGAAGGCGACCGACGACGGGCGATGCACAATTCAGTTGACGGCCATTATTAAACGGAAATCGAGAACGTGAAAGCAAATCACGGTGAACGTATGAAGTTGACACCAATCGCAAACCAGCCTAAACTCCCACTCCCAACTTCTGCAAATCTCCGCTTCCTTAAAAACCTCCTTGTATCCCAGGCTGTCTCTCTCAGGGAGGAGGAAATAAGTTGACGGCTGCTCGTTCAATACCGACACGCAATGATGCGTCTATCGCGCCTAAATAGCCTGTACAGAAACATCTAATTCATGGCACACCGATGATCATATGCACAAACGGAGTGAGTTTTGGTCTGATGTAGCTGTTCTACCTTTCTGCGTGAGCCCCTTGGAGTGTTAGACCCTTGTTTGTTCTTTCAAATTGGTTAAATTTTAGAGGCAATAATTTTTATAAAATAATAAGATTATTATAATGTAAAACCGTTAAAATATTAATTTATCGAGCCAAAAAGTTGTGGTCATTTCTTTAAATTTTTGTGGCGAAATTTCTCCTTGAAATTCGCTTTCCAGGATTTAGCTTTATGTTAAGGATAGTGAGTAAGATACGTACAAATTATGAAAAAATGTGTTGACTGATTCTGAAATAGAGTATTTGAGAAATAATATTGAAATATAGTTTAAAATTTTGCAAAAAAATAGGAAATTGAAGAAGGTCAGTCATGAATTATGAAAATGGTGTTTGAAATTAATCAATATTTCATAAGAGAAACAATTTATTACCCCACGACAACTAGGATAATAGACATAGGAAAATACGATTCAGGGCACGAATTTTTGGAAAAATTTAATCTTAAATCACATATTTTTTTCTTAAAAATCTTCTGGCATTTTCCATTTGAGGTGATTTGCTGACCATACACCAACTTTGAGTAAAATTGGAGACACCAAAGGACAACCGTGTGTTGAATTGTGGTGAAATGACCTAGATGGCATATCGTTAGGGGTTGAAATTGAGTATCGGTGGAAAAACGAGCGACACTAACCAACCCCATCTCACTGGACGTTAAAAAAGCCTTTGTAAAGTCCAAAAATGTAGTTCTGGATCACTCCACCTCATTCGAAAAAATTCCAACCCACCTTTGCGCCTACACCCCTCATCGAGAGCCCTTCCCGTTCGCGACATACGTGAGTTCGAGATAAGAGTTTTCGAATCCCGAAAATAGTGTCAATTTGGTGTCATTACCTCCTATATAAACAATTGCAGCTTAGAAGCTCAGATTTGTAGATACTGTGAAATCTCATCCACGACATTGCCTAGATCGTGTGGCTGAAGAAGGCCCCTTAACACTGTACACCGTTTGATGACGCTTAGGTCAGGTAACCCCGTGTTTATATCCCACCTCAGTACTAGATATTATATTTGTGTTAGCATAAAACCTAAGGTTAAGCGGTGAGATATAACCCTGACAGTTATTGTACCTAGTAAACCCAAGTTTACAGATATGATTCAATGCTCATGTGTTACAGAAAGTACTAGAAGAAAGGGGTCAGTTAGCCTCCCTTTTCTCTCCCAATTCCCTCTCTCCTATCTACTGTTTTATTCACTGATAGAGTCATAGCAACCACTGCCACTTACTTTTGTAGCTGCATTTAATGTATTATGCTGGTGCAGGTGTAGTCAATTGATCGAGGAGGACCTAGAAAGTCATGAAAAATCAAGATAGAACAGCTGTTTCGGAGAAGCATTTTGTTTACAGTGAATTGCGAAATTTTCTTATCACAGGTTAACCGATTGTATATTAGGCAATGTATTAAGTGGCTGATTGATCGAGTAATATATTTATTTTTCCAACTTCTCAATATCCATAATAGTTAGTAATGGAGTAAATTAATAATGATAGCTACTGTTAAATTGTTAAGAGGAGGATGTTCCTTTATCAGCGAGTTTGCTTTTTCAGTGTCCATAGCAAATGACAATTTTAAAAACCTTAGAATATTCTTCAGTTTATGAAATAGATGTGTGTCCATGAAGAACAATATTTGGGAATAGGGCTAAGTCAATGGGCTAAGTGGAGGGCCAGGAGCCGTACAATCACAGTGTTAGTGAAGGAGAAGGAATTACCTCTAGAAAACTAACTGTATCCAAGGGCTAAAAGAACCAAACAATAATCTATTCTAAACAAGGGGATCCTAGTGATGTTTCATATGGAACAGGTGTGTGTAACACAGGTATGTGTAACGGGTAAAGTGCGCCTTTCCAGGCCCCACTTGTTTTGGGGCTGACGCACGGCCTCGCCGAGAGGGGTCGCCTCGGAGAAGAGGAGAGGAGTGCGGAGGAAGAGAGGGAGTCGCGGCAGTCGGGACGGAGCTCGGGTGGAGAGCAGAGAGGGTGGACTCGGCAGATTCCCGTGGAGTGTATTTTTCGGCAGATTCCCGTGGAGTGTATTTTTCGGCAGATTCCCGTGGAGTGTATTTTTTTGTGACAATAAATTAAGTTTACGTTACATGGCGCCCAACGTGGGGCTCGACATCATTCTGTAAGTAAGAATTTACAACTAGTGTACTATCAAGTGTTATTTTGTGGAACGGCCAGCTGATTTAGTGTTCTAGTTAGTTTTTCGCTTTCCAAACCCCTCGTTCCTATACCACGGTCCAACCTCATCCTGTAGATTAATGCCCCGACGGACCTCGGAGGCGAGAAGACATAGTACCTTTACCTTAATCCTTTGGCATAGGGAATTATTTGCACGTAATGGCTGTTCCAGCAGGGACTAGTTGGATTAATGTCCTTTCGAAGGAGGACGCAGTGCAATGGTGTAACAGGTTCGCATTAGACCATTCCGGAACTTTGGATGAAGTCAGGCGACGGTTGAGGGATCGAGTAAGAGAGATTCATGCCGCGAGCGTATCGGAGGAAGAAGCGGGAGGGGTTTCAACGCCAATGCGTGTAACAGATCAATTGGCTGAACTAATAGATGCCCTGACGCGGTTCTCCCCTCATAGTCCTGATCGCGATGAAGCACGTTTGCGAGGGTTGACGAGCGATATTTGTCGTTGGAATTTACGGTTTGACGGTGATGAGAGTGAAAGTGTAAATCTCTTTTTGGAACGCGCCGACGCCTTTAAAGAATACAAAAGGGTTTCAGACGAGGAAATGTGGGGTTTAGTTCCGGAAATGATCGGAATGAAGGTGACTCAATGGCTCCGAGCAAACCTATTTAGTATATCCACTTGGGGAGAGTTCAAAAGAGAAATAAAAAGGGCGTACTTGCCGGTCGGGTACGATATTAGACTAAAGAAGGATATGTTTGCCCGCACGCAAGGGGAAGGGGAGAGGATAAATGAATTCGTTACGGTGCTCAGAACGATGAATTCTAGGCTGGAGAATTCGTTAGAGGAAGGGGAACTACTCTCCTTAGCGCTAGATAATCTCCATCCGTTCTATTTAACCAAGATGACATTGCAGGGCATACATAATTTCACCGAACTCGTTAGCGTGGGAGCAGAAATAGAGGCGCGTCAAGAACGCTGTAAACTCTATCGCCCTCCTCCACGCCCCAATGAAATGGTTGATCGCGAGTTTGGCTATCTCCCAACGGTCGGACGCGAGGTACAGGGAGGCACTAATGTGACTAAGGCCGAATGTTGCTGGCGCTGTAGTAAAACGGGACACCTAGCTCGTTCATGCCCTGAGCCGCGAAAGTCCACCGATATATCTAAGAGGTCAGTTGTCGCGAGCGTGGATTTAAACGAGAACGCGACTCTCTAATCACGGGGTCAGAGAGTCGCTACTCCAACCCGTCGTCTAGAAACAAGGATTGGAAAGAGTGGGTGGAGACCGTTCGTGGCTTCATGAACTCTAAGGTCCAAGATCGTGTATGCTACGCAAAAGAGGGACGTTTTTTTGTGTCAGTCGAATTAAAGGGGCGTGAAGTGAAGGCGCTATTAGACACGGGGGCATCTATTTCCCTGGTCAATAAAGAGATCGCGAACTATCTCACGGATATGGGTGAACGTGCCTGTCCTTGCCATGACAAACATGTCGAGGTAGCTGACGGTCGAATAGTACCTTTAGACCCACCCATAGGTACGTCTGTAAAAATTGGCTCTTTCGAATGGGTAAGCAAGCTATATGTTTTACCAGGGATGCCGTGTGAAATTCTGTTGGGGGCAGACTTTTTCTTCACATGTGGCCCCACAATACGTTTCGATAACGAAAAAGTATTGATTTTTACTGATGGAACCAAGGTCCCGGTAATGACATTCGGAGAGGACCCGCCTCTAAGAGGGTCGGCAGAGACCAACGACGTAGGAACGACCGAAGTGAATGATGAAACCGAGAAGTTTTTGGAGCGGGAGCTGGCACTTTTTCAAAGCGTACCTGGGAGAACTGACGTTATTCGTCACCGTATTGATACTGGAGACGCCGTCCCCATTAAACAAAGGTATTATCCTGTTTCTCCCAAAATTCAGGACGAAATTAATGGCCAAGTGGATGAAATGTTAAGGGACGGCGTAATAGAGCCATCTAAGAGCCCTTGGTCGTCCCCAATTATTCTGGTTCCTAAGAAGGACGGGTCGCGTAGGTTTGTGGTAGACTTTCGGAAGGTGAATGCCTTAAGCCGGAAGGATGCCTACCCACTACCGTATATTGCCACAATTCTCGACAGACTCAAGGGAGCCAAGTGGGTAAGCACTCTTGACTTAGAGAAGGGATATTGGCAAGTGGAAATGGAACCAGGAAGTAGGGATAAAACCGCGTTCACCGTACCGGGTAAGGGCCTTTTTCAGTTCCGTGTAATGCCGTTCGGATTGCACAGTGCCGGGGCCACCTTTCAAAGATTGATGGACATGGTGATCGGAGCAGAGTTGGAACCGTATTGTTTTACGTATTTGGATGACATTATAATTGTCAGTGAAACATATGAGGACCATGAGAAGATGCTTCACCGCGTCTTTGCTCTGCTCCGAAAGGCCGGATTGAAAATCAATCACCAAAAGTGTAGCTTCTTCAAGGAAAAGTTGAAATTCCTTGGGTACATAGTAGGTAACGGGAAACTCGAAGCCGATCCCGAGCGTATAGAATCCGTTCGAAGTTATCCTACCCCAAAAAACGCTATCGAACTAAAACGATTCTTGGGTTTTGTTGGATGGTATCGCAGGTTTATTCCGAATTTTGCTTCGGTGGCTGAGCCTCTGACCTTCTTGCTAAGAAAACGGTCTTCGTGGCAGTGGAAGGTGACTCAGGCGGCCGCTTTTAGCAAATTAAAAGAATATTTAACAAAAGCCCCGATATTAACTTGCCCTGATTTTAAGCTCCCGTTTATAATCCAATGTGATGCGTCGGAAGTCGGAGTAGGTGCGGTTCTGTGTCAGAAAACGGCCTCTGGTGAAAACGTGATTGCCTACGCTTCGCGAACTCTGAACCCGGCTGAAAGAAACTATAGCGTAACGGAGCGAGAGTGCCTCGCCGTACTATTCGCTATAATTAAATTTAAGGCTTATGTGGAAGGTTATCGGTTTGAAGTTATTACCGACCACGCTTCGTTGGTTTGGCTTCTGTCTTCCCAAAATCCGAAGGGGCGACTGGCTCGGTGGGTCACGCAACTCCAACAATATGATTTCGTTATCACCCATAGGAAAGGTAAATCGAATGTCGTCCCAGACGCGCTTTCGCGCATCTATTTTATCGGAACTCCCGAATGGGAGGGGAAAAAGGTCGCTGATCCTTGGTATTTAGAATTGTATAAGAGCTTAGAGAACCAGCCGGAATCAAATCCAGACTACGTAATAGTTGACGGCCAAATATACCATCATGGACACCGCAAAGGAGAGACTGGCTCCAAGGCCAAACTTGTTGTGCCCCTCGAGAGCCGACAAACTCTCTTAGTAGAAAATCACGATAAGCCCTATGCTGGACACTTAGGGCTTTACAAAACATATAACCGAGTGAGAAGGTTTTACTTCTGGCCCACACTACGGAGAGACGTAGCAAAATACGTGAGGAGTTGCGAGACCTGTCAAAGATATAAAACCGATAGGAGAAAAGGGGCTGGAGAAATGAGGGCGAAGAAGGACCTGACCCCCCCCTGGACTATTGTCGCGACAGATATCGTCGGACCCCTTCCGAGGTCGAGGTCAGGGAATAAATATGTATTGGTTTTTCTAGACACAAGTACGCGCTGGCCGATCGCTATTCCCTTGCGCTCTGTTAGGGCAGAAGATGTAACTAAACTGCTTCTTTGCAATGTCATTAACCACTGGGGGTGTCCAGAGATATTATTGTGTGATAACGGCCCCCAGTTCCGTTCGAAAATATTGCAGCGTGCTTGTGAAGCCTATGGAATTCAGCTTGCGCATATCGCACCCTACCATCCCCGCGCAAACCCCACGGAAAGGAGCATACAGACGTTGAAGTCTATGATCGCTATGTATTGTCGTGGCGCACAAAGAACTTGGGATGAGGGTATTCCCCATTTTATGTTTGCCTTGAGAACAGCCAAACAAGAGACTACTGGTTTCTCCCCGGCTGCTTTAAACTTGGGAAGGGAGCTTAGGGGACCGAACGAACCGTTCCGAGCTCTGAACGATTCAAAAGGCACTCCTTTTGAACCCACGGTCTACCACAAAGAATTGAAAGGCCGATTATCCAGGTATTATGAAAGCGCTGAAATGGCGATGCGAAAGGCAAGCGAGAGGCAAGCACGGTATTTCAATTTAAGGAGAAGGGACGTGGAGTATGAGATAGGGACTCTCGTGTGGAAACGTAACCACATTTTATCAGATGCCTCTAAGTTCCGCGCCGAGAAATTAGAACCGAAATTCGAAGGTCCATACAGAGTCGTGAAGAAAGTGTCCCCAACAATTTACCGACTAGAATCTCTGCGAAGAAAGAACGAATGCACCGTTCACGTCGAAGACCTCCGACCCGTTATATAATGGTATTGGTTTTTTTTCAGAGGGGGAGCTGTGTAACGGGTAAAGTGCGCCTTTCCAGGCCCCACTTGTTTTGGGGCTGACGCACGGCCTCGCCGAGAGGGGTCGCCTCGGAGAAGAGGAGAGGAGTGCGGAGGAAGAGAGGGAGTCGCGGCAGTCGGGACGGAGCTCGGGTGGAGAGCAGAGAGGGTGGACTCGGCAGATTCCCGTGGAGTGTATTTTTCGGCAGATTCCCGTGGAGTGTATTTTTCGGCAGATTCCCGTGGAGTGTATTTTTTTGTGACAATAAATTAAGTTTACGTTACAAGTGTCCATAGCAAATGACAATTTTAAAAACCTTAGAATATTCTTCAGTTTATGAAATAGATGTGTGTCCATGAAGAACAATATTTGGGAATAGGGCTAAGTCAATGGGCTAAGTGGAGGGCCAGGAGCCGTACAATCACAGTGTTAGTGAAGGAGAAGGAATTACCTCTAGAAAACTAACTGTATCCAAGGGCTAAAAGAACCAAACAATAATCTATTCTAAACAAGGGGATCCTAGTGATGTTTCATATGGAACAGGTAGTCAGCGAGAAGCTGTATTGGGTAAAAGTATGAGTTTAATTATTATCACGCTAATAGATAAATCGTTGATATTTTTTATGTGTACATATAACTGTAAACATTTTATAACCTGAAGTAATATGACATGTAATGCGTTCTTTTACTTCACTTTATTATTTTAACTCTTTATGCTTGAGTCATTTAATAAAAAACAAATGGGTATTTATGAATACTTATTTGGCGTCGATTATAGCCTCAATTGATACTTTCTGGTATGAGAGGCATGGGAAGCACATTTTTCTGAAATAAGGCTGATTCCCAAACTCTTTACTGACCGGTGACACCATAGTGATGTGATATGAAAGATGGTCGCCATCCCTGACGCCCAGGGAAAGCTCTTTGAAAATTTTGCTTTCATGAAAAATTCTAAAATTATTGAAATTGATATTACTTGAATTTTCCCCCTAACATTTTCTCGGATCTTTTTTAAGGAAAGGAATAACCATTATCTGCAGTCAAAAAGCGATCGATTGGTTTGTTGATGCTCCCCACTTCGCTCTCTTTTCAGCTAACCTCGACATTCCTACCGGCGTAGATTTGTATTTCAATGTACTTCTTGCTTTGACTTATTTTTTCCTCAATAATTATTCCCTATTATTTCTATATCCCGTGCATTTATTGAAAGTTTGCTGTGCCACAGAATTGTTTCATTACGTTTGCGTCTACTCCGCAGTTTCCATATCACTTTTCGTAAGACTTCTGAATTGGTGATTCCATATGTCCATTTGATCTTCATACTTCTTTGATAACACCATGTTTTAATCGTTTTCAATCTTTTTTTTCTGCAGCTTATATTATCTAGGCTCCACTACCATGCAAGACCATACTCCAAATATATGTTTCAATGAGGTTTTGAAAGAATTAGGGGATTAGGTGATTTAGTAAAACACGCAGCTAAACCCCCATTAGGTTTTGAAGAACATAGTCCTATCTTTTCAGATAAAAAGTTTTGGTATCAGCAGATATATTATTTCACCTGTGCTCAACATTTTTTCCCTAAAACTTCGCCTCAAGTACCCACTTGTTTTTGTCCTTCAATGCCCTATGCTACTGTTTGGTAACATTATTCAGGTTTCAATGCTGAAGCAGACGTATGTATAAACGTATGTTGTCACCAACTTGAGCGCATCGTAAAAATACCTTCAATTTATTGAGGTAGATATTTATTTTGTTTTTGAATAGATATAAATATATAAGAAAGATTTTTTTACAGCTCATTTTTGGTAGTGGTGAAGCCGCAGTTGAATTAGTTCAAAGCTGATATCAACCTTGAAAATAAACGTTTTTGTAACATTTAATTCAAAACAACTTTTACAGCTACTTTGTGCCTGAGGGATTGCATGTCAAAAATAAAGGTTGCAGAATTGAGACATTGAAGTAGTTGGAAATCTAACAATTAGCTCGCTCTGACGAGGAAGTGGATTGCCAAATTTTGTGTTTCCAACTTCTCCCTCCATGAACTTTCACTCTAGAGGTTGGACTGTTTTTTTGTTACAGTTCAGATTTGCCTGGAATTCTGCAAAAATGTTCTTATAAGTGACATTTTAACAATTTGAGAAAACATTGCATTGTCTCGATTTTCTTTTTGTAAATTCAATGGTATTTGATCACGTACCCTTTATTATTTGACTACTTTTGCACAGATTTTCTCCTTTACGCGAAATAGTACTTTTCACATTATTTAATTAGTTGAAAGCAAATTTGAAGGTGTCACGTAAAGTCAGAGATTCGAAAAATACATGTTTGTATATAGTTTTCGCCTAAATTTCAAATACCTCGCCGAAAAATAAAGTCATATTATGCTTAAATGAAGGCAAAAATGTAAGATATAATTCTTGTATCATATACATTCTTGTATCACATACCTATATGGTGAGTTCCAGCAAATAAACTGTTGTACCTAAGTTTAATGTGGTCCTAGGATTTTTTTCGACTTACTTGAAACATGAAAATGTGCTCTCAATGAACCACGATTACCGCTTTAGCCACCTTTCAGCGGTAAATGCAGAACGGGTGTTAAGGAATGAAATGAGTGAGGATAGAATATGGGTTTTCTTCTCCGACAATCAGCGGGAAACTCTATCTCCTATCCTCCCTTTAATTTCTCGATTCTTAACCACGCCCACTACCTATTGGGCACTCCCCTTGCCTCACGCACACCACCACTGAGAACTATTCTCCTATTCCCGCCGTGGAGGCGAAGCGTGCCCGTTTCGTACAGCCCTCTTTGCATCAATGTCAAGCGGGCTCCATAGCTCCCGGAATCCACTGGTATTAATACATTCTACTTTCTGCCGGAGAAATAGATGCTAAAATATACATATTTTAGATTGTAACATTAGGGGAGCGTGGTGGCCTAGTGGGTCGAGTGCTTGGCTACTGAACGAAGGGTCCCGGGTTCAAATCCGGTTGAAGCCTTTGGACGCCCCTGAACAAATCCTCTGAGTGCGAGGTGGCCCAGGGAAAGGAACTGGCCCCCTACCCTGAATGTGTGAAATTCACACGCCTGTGGCTTAGTCCGGGGTGAGCTCTACCCTCAACCATCCAAAGTTAAAATTCGACGCCTCTTGCTTCAGTGCAGTTAAAAATTGCTTCAGTGATGTGCACTCGGCAGGAGGAGGGGGAAACCAGACCGCTTTGGTATGTTAATTATCGCCAACCATTGCGAGCGCACCATAGCCCAGGTAAAAATTGTACACATGCCCTAGCGTAGAGGCCGCGTCAACGGGGAGTTCTATACTCTTAGAGGAGCTTCCTTTACTCCCCGATTACTCTCCGAGATTTTTGACTCCAAACACTTTTCCCGAACTTTTCCGCAAGAGCGAACGGAGAGTGCCTCATGCCTTCTTTGACGCTTCGTTTTTCGTTTCCCCATCAAGACTCCTAAAACGCTTCCGGGGAAGGAAACTTAGAGCTGTCTGATGGTTTTGTTTACTCTTCGATTTCACTGCTACAACTATGAAAAAGTTGTAATTTTTGCTCTAAGAATAGGGTTGTGTAAATAAAAGCTGGTTGCTCAAACGTCCCAATAATATGAAATATTTTTAGTTAATATCATGATATACCTTCTTTGACGGACAACTTAAACTTAAATAACATACCTACGGTAATGATCGCTTCGTAATATTAGATAGGAATTGGATATTAGCATACGGTGTAACTAATTAATTGGTAGCTAGCCAGTTCATACATTTCCCCTTTCAAATGCGTTATTATGTCTACATCGTATTTGAAAACATTTGCATGATGTACCTACGACGTAAACTTCATATATTCAAATGAAGTTTCATTAAAGTTGATGGCATGTTTGACATGGACGTTTGATTACTTGCAATTACACATAGAAAATAAAAAGATACCTACCATAGCGATGTATTCAGCGCCTAACTTGTTGATTATCTAACATATTCAAGGCAGTCGCATACCAGGCATAGTCGCGGTAATCAATTTGAATGACATACCTATGCATAGTTATGGAGTGGTGATGACATAATGACATATATTGTTCATCCTCTACTCATTTAATCATTTATACTCTAAACATCTCTCCAGATATGGAAGAAAATGCTTGGAGAATGAGCATGGTCATGAGGAAAAATAATCATGAAAAGTAAAATGTAGAACAACATCGACATTAACAAGGAAAAGGCAATTATAAGAAACAGAGGAACTATTCCTCAACATTATCCTCAGTTATTAATAGGAAATTATATTAACTGGTCATTGAAAAGCAAAAACTCGTGAAATCCAAGTATCTATACACCGTAAAAACATTTGAGTTAAACCTTGTGAAACGCTCGAAATGTAAATAATGGTTGTAGCCCAGTGTGTAAGGTGAGCGACTGTGAGTGGAAAGGTTGCGAGATCGATTTCCTGTTACGGTATAATTTTTTACTCTTTTTTCTTAAGTTTTTATTGTTTTCATTTTTATATAATTTGTATTTTTACCATCATTACTTCAATGAAAACTATTTTTAGGCAATTTTTAAAATGGAAATAGAGGCGGGAGTAGACTTGTACCCCGTCTACGCTCCGTTAACACTCCAAGACGACGCTTCGTTTACTCCCCGGTGTTCCACTTTACGCTCCCCAGACTCTCCGTTCACCCTCCCTAGTGGCTTGGTCAACTCTTCCTTCACTCTCCGATAGGAGCTTCATTGTCACCCCCTTCCCGCTATATTTCGCCAGGGAGGCCAAGCAAGCGTGGGCGATGTACTAATAATTATAGTGGCTGGCAACTCGAGCCAGATATTCACGTAAAGTTGTTTTCCACAGGATAGGACAACAATTCCGATGAGAGGAGTCCATAAGAGCGGCGCTGAGGCGTCACTTTCTCTTTCTGAACATAGAACGCAATGGTCGCACGAAAAACTCTCTCTCTGAACATAGAACAGGACGGACGCTAGAGTCTCTACCTCTCTCTCTCTTTCTACGAATAGAAGGAGAGAGATTCGTCGTAGGAGACTCTTCTCTGCAGAAAGACTGGAAGTTTTAGTTATACTGTCTCATAATATAGGTGTTGTGACGAATATTCGGCCCCAATAAAGAGAGATAGACATAGAGAATAAGGAGAAACAAAAAGTTGAGGGAACTGTACAAAGAACCAGATATTGTGGGTATAGTCAGAAGCAGGCGACTTAGATGGCTAGGCCATGTCCACAGAAAAAGTGACAATACAATGATAAAAATTATATGGAAAGGAAACCGGAAGGCACCAGACTACCATGGAGACCAAGAATGCGCTGGAGCGACGAAATGAAGAAGGACCTGAGAAAAATGGGAGCTCAACTCGACACAACAGAAGACAGAAGGGCATGGAGGCGTGTGGTATGTGACATATTAAGTGAAAGGGGACGCAATAGTTTCCAGAGAAGCTACAGGACGAATAGTTTACTAGCTACAAGCTAGCCTAGGACGAATAGTTTCGGAGGAGATCACGAGGACAACCCAGCTGCAACTGCAGATCCAGAGACGTAAAATGTGCATGTTTGCCATACCGTCCGAAAAGGACAATTGTAATTACAAACAAGGATACATTTTGTCATGTGTGTGTATTAATGACTTTTCGTGAGGCGTGAGTTAGACTATTCATATTCTATTTGTGTATTTAAGATAGGGAGTCATTTTTTAAATTTTTTAACTTGTTCATTCATTCATTTCTTAATTCATATTGTCATACTAAAGACCATAAGTTGGTGCATTGAGAATTCCCAGTGATCACTGATTAAAGTAAAGAAATATGTATAAAGTTTAATCTATTAGTTGATAGAAATAAATAATTATAAAATATATCTGTGTCTAACTAATACTTCTGCCACTGAATTAGCCAGGGAAAGGCAAAAGATTTATATATTTCGTGCAGCATAAGAGAAAGGAAAGTAAAGTGAGTAATGTGAGTAAAAAGCGGGCCAGTCGAGGAAATATTACAAGATGATGCTCTATTAACGATAACCAATGAATGGAAAGAGTGAATAGAAAAGTCACTTCGTGGAACTCTCTGTACTAGAAGGATAAATTAAAGATTAAGACCGAGATTACTGTAAGATTATAACCACTTATTTTTTCCATCATAAACATTTTCCTTTGCATGCTGAAACCTCGCGGTCTTTCTCGAAAACCTCATTCCAGGTGCCATAGATCACTTTGTTGCAGTGATGTACTACGCTGACACACGGTCAGCGCACTGGTACGGCGCGACTGACTTGCCCCTGCATTCTACTTGTACCGGCATAACTCTTGCAAATGACGCAACCCGCATTGGTGCCAATACGGCGTTACGAAATGGGCACGCCTTGAACGTGAAATCGACTCTCTGTGCTTTGCCCCTAAGCAATATAATCTCTCTCTATTTTCCTCCTCTCCCCTCCTCACTTCACTCCTATTCCCACCCCTCATTCATTCAATGAGTAAATGATTGTCAGTACGGGTATTCACCTGAAAATGACGTTTGACGTTGAAAATTAGGTCGTGTTTTTTTGATAAAACCTTGTGGAATCTCCATTTTTCTGCGAGGTTTTTCCCTATTCATAATAGTGGCCATATACAAATATGATTTTTAATTTTATGGAGCAGAAATAAGCATAAAGTAACTGGATATTGCAACATAATTACCCAAAAATTACTAAAATTCTCAGTATCTAAAAAACTATAGTTAAATATAAAAGGTTTCAAATTGACTCATTTTTA
Organism: Pyrrhosoma nymphula; assembly: GCA_963573305.1. Classification (NCBI taxonomy): domain Eukaryota; kingdom Metazoa; phylum Arthropoda; class Insecta; order Odonata; family Coenagrionidae; genus Pyrrhosoma; species Pyrrhosoma nymphula. The sequence goes on from OY754337.1 coordinate 94,467,452, forward strand.
ACGCCGTTTTCTGAAAACTCCTTCACTATCAAAGATTATTTTGCGATTCGGTAATAACTACTTTAGTGAGTAATTGATTTATTATTTTAAATAGCTGGGAAATCTTACAAACATTTAGATACCCTAACAAATGCATACGCTGGGAAAAAACAAATCCTAAATGAGTGGGATATTCCAAAGATGAAAAATCATTCTCCTTGATCGGTATTCGAGCCCGGATCCCTCGATTTTGCGCCGAGTGCTTTAACCAGTTATGCTACGGTCGAAATATCGAGACCCACTTCTGTGGTTTTTTTAGGGCTTTATAGGAACAAGGTGTTGAGGAGATCTAGAAATATGATGTCAATAAGTATTGTCATCCTAAATCGTACTAACTACACAGTTTTAGACTACTGACTGGATCTATGCTTAAGAAATTCCTCATTTTTAAATGAAGTATCTCTGAAATGCATACCCGCACCATCTTGGTTCCACATATTAATGCCTGAAACCAAAAATGACAAATGGTTGAGTTTTTCTTTTCTGGTATATTTATTTTGAACGAAGCACGGGGACCCTTATAATTCTATGGGCCCGGGTGTCAGGATAATGTGACCTTCGAAATTCGACTTCGTAGTCGGACGAACACCGCAGTTCACGATCGGATTGGTATCCATCAGCTTGACGTCACACACGGGACTGAGTTTTACTTAAAGGATTCCATGTAACACGCTTCTGTGTGTACTTACATATGCGAAAAAAGAGAGGCAAGAGAGGGGAAAGAGAGGCCTTATCTTTTTGTGAACGCCTTGAAGGACCTTCCTCTGGGGCTAGTGGGAGCATTTCCTTCGAGTTTTTCCCTGGTTGGTTGAATGCACTCACGGGGGAGCAAAGGGTTGAAGGACTGGTTCTCGTCTACATCTTTTTTATATACTTATATGTATTTGGGTATTCGACGTGGGAAAGTGAGGGAATGGCGCCTCTTTTTATACATGAGCGGAGACGTTTGCGACGCTCTGGAAAAACGGGCAGGATTTTTTTCCTCTACGAGTGGACAGCGGCTATCTCTTCGCTTCCTTCATCGCTCCGACGTTATTTTTTCCTTCTGCTTCCTTTTCTTCCGACGCAGGTCGTGGAGTCGTCGCAGCCCCTGATGTGATGGGGTCCTGCGTTAAAAAGGCGCGGGACGACTCTTCCAAACCTATTTTTTTCGGCCACCAAAGGAAAGGAAAAAAAATGATTGCCCAACCTCGTTCATATCGCATATCTCCCTTTCGCACAAGATGAGAATGAACCTTCCGTGTCGGAGCGAAAGAAGTGGTCGAAGAGTTGTGAGAAGAGGACTAGAGGACGTATTCATCGTAAAGAGATTTGGGCACCCAAGGCTTGAGGTGATGTTTTTTTCCTGCTTTTATATTTCTATCCTTCTCTCTCTCTCTCTCCTTGCTCTCCTGTGCCGCCTTACTCTTCTTCTCCGCATCGCAAACTTTTCTCCTCCTCCACCTCTGTGACCTGACGTGGGAATGGGATCTTGAGAGATGATGGAGAGGTGGCATTCCGAGGAAATGGAAGTGTCGGACCTGATAGCGGAATATTTGTATGGGCTTTAAGGGGGGAGAGAGAGTTGGCCGGGTCGGAGCAAGAGGATGCGTTGTACTACCTACGCTTTCTAAGGCGGCCGTCGGTTGTGTGCCTCTGCTAAGAGATGCATGCGAGCGTATCGATCCACTGGGATAAAAGCGATTTTGTGATTTGACGCCGGCTCAGAGGTGGATTTCGTCCAGTTGGCCACCGAAGTTTTTCCGCAACTTTTCAGTGGATTTTCATGGATTTTCTTTTTTCAGGTTGCGATTGGTGTGTTCTTATTTCTACTTGACGTTTATCTCCGGCAATTATCACATTTTCAATCCTAATATTGGTTTACCGCAACGTCCACTCCTTTATCTAAAACTGGATCACCTACCTGTACTAAGTATTCATCGGTCGTAAATACAATGATATAAATGCAGAAAATCTCTCCAGCGATCTCCTGACGCAAGATTGGAATGAGTTATTTGTGGCTGAAAGTGTTGACGATAAGATGAGCATATTTTATAGAATTATGACGACACTGATGAATAAACATGCGCCCCTAAACGCATTTCATGTAAGGCATAAACCTGCGCCATGGATCACACCGGAAATAAGAACCATCATGAAAGAAAGAGACAGGGAGAGGAAAAAGTTCATTAGAACCGCGCATCCGAAAGCACATGATAGATTTAGGTTCCTTAGGAACAAAGTTGCTTCCCTTATTAGAAATAAGAAAAACGAATTCCTCATGGAAAAGTTTACAAATTCAAAGGACAGCCGCACGCTATGGTCGTATCTTCGTAAATATAAAATTATAACCAAAAGCAATAACTCAAGGCCAACTCCTCCTTTAGAAGACCTTAACGACTTCTTCCTATCCACTCCCAATCACACTCAAACTCATAGAATAATATCAAATGTTGTACCTTTCAAGGACGATAACTTCTATTTTACGCTACCCTCACCGGCTACAGTAAAAAAGGAAATCCTTAAAACGAGGTCAACTGCAATCGGACCTGATGAAGTGTCAAAGAAATTTATCCAATTATGCATAAACGAAATTCTGCCAGTGATTCAGCATTTATATGAATACTGTCTGCTAAATTCATGTTTCCCATCTTGTTGGAAGAAAGCATTTATAAGGGCAATCCCGAAAGTTCCGATTCCCAAAGACGTATCCGACTATAGGCCAATTTCTATTCTCAGTGTGCTATCCAAAGGATTAGAAAGAATCGTCGAGACGCAACTGAAAGAATATCTTACTAAAAATAACCTCTACGACCCACTCCAATCAGGATTTAAACCAAATCATAGTACACAAACAGCGCTCCTTAAATTAACAGAAGATATTAGATTAAATAAAGAAAATAAAAGGCTAACAATTTTAATTTTATTAGATTTCAAAAAAGCTTTCAATTCCATCGATCATGAACTGCTTCTACAGAAATTGAAGGATTTAAATTTCTCCGCCAGTACGTTAAACTGGTTCAAATCATATTTAACAGGACGCGTACAAGCAATAAAAAGTGAAGATGGATCATTATCCTCCTGGAAACCTGTCTCTATCGGACTACCTCAGGGCTCAATACTGTCACCACTACTATTTTCTATTTTCATGAAAGATTTACCCGATGCCCTCCAACACTGCGACTATCACTTGTATGCCGATGATCTTCAAATTTACATATCTTGTCCCACCTCATTACTTCATGAAACGATCGGCAAAGTGAATGAGGACATAAATAGAATATGCATATGGGCCCATGACAATAAAATTTTTATTAATCCATTGAAAACTAATGCGATTATTATAGGTAGCTCGAAATACATGAATAACTTGAGACACATAGGCCCGAATATTAGGGTGCAAAACTGCAAAATTGAATTTTCCAAGTCAGTGCTTGATTTGGGAATGAAGATAGATGACACGCTCTCTTGGAAAGAACATGTTAACGAAATATGTAATAAGACGTTCAGAACGCTATCCAGATTGAAAAGAAACCGAAAGAGCCTACCCCCAAAAATCCGACTTCAATTGGTCACCTCACTGGTGTTACCTTACTTTGACTATTGCTGCGTAGTATACAACGACATAATTGAAGAGTTGGACCTTAAGCTACAGAGGACAATGAATGCTTGTGTCAGATTCATATACAATGTCCCTAAATACGACCATATAAGCTCATATTACAGGAAGGCAAAACTCCTTACTACCAAACAGAGAAGGACTTACTTCATCATAAATCTAACACGGAAAATTTTAACTACCAAAACACCAGAATACTCGTTTAACCTCTTTCAATTTTCTCGAGAAATAAAGCAAAGAGTAACCCGAGCACCACTAGAACAATTGTACACACCTAGCCACAGATCTACAATGTACAGCAACTCCTTCGCAGTACAGGCAGCAAGGTGTTGGAATGCGGTACCCATTGAAATTAGGAACGCATCCGAAAGTGTATTCAAAACTAAAATATTTAACTACGTCTATAAATTAAAGGGATTTTACCCTTTTTCAGAATAATATAATTACAAAGCATATGGTCAATATCAATATCGGGACATGTAAATTGGATGGAGCTGTAACCCGGGGGTGGGGGTTGGTATGGTTGTGGCAGGCGATGAGTGATGTAGGTATTTGTTGCCCCGGCCAACCCGCCACCCTCTGAATGCATATCATCCGCAGTTTATTTTTAGGAAGAAGAGAAAATCATACTAAAATATGACTCTTTTTTGTTAATAGAAATATTGTAATATTGTACATCTAAAGATCTGAATGAGGCAAATTGTGTAACAGGATAATTGTTATTGAGATAAATAATAAAATTGTGTGATTATATAAAAACTGGATATGTGAACCAGGTTTATGGTAACGAAATGCCCGGGTGGGTGGAGGTGGGTATGATGGTGGCAGGTGAAGAAGGGTGTAGGTTTATGTTGCCCCGGCCTATCCACCACCCCATTGGTATATACCAGACCTGATCTGTATTATGGGAGAGTGTACCATTAATTGTATCATTTTGTTGAACCTAGAGTCCTTTGGACTAGGTTCTAATAAACTTATTATTCTATTCTATTCTATTCTATTCTACTCAGTGAGGGCCCAAGCTATTTTACAAGTGTGAGCAAACTTTTATTTGGCTTCCCCTAGCAAGAACTTTATTTACTGATTGCGATATCTTAAACCACACATTATTCAAGGGATACCCAAGGGTACTCAAGGAGTTTCGGAACGGTCCTCTTAACACTGTAGTTTCCTTTCCCGTATGACTCTGTTTTTATTTTAATATTCTCTTCAGTTTCTTATTTATCTATAAAAAGGGGTTAACAGGGTTTATATACATAATACCTCCTTTTTGTGGGTGGGTGTAATTTCAACCGCCTAATTGTTTCACAATCTCAGCCACACAATTCCTTTCAATGGGTTGGTGGCAAGAATCCTGTTGAAGGAAATCGTTATTATACTTCAGGCTTCGTTGTGCTCTTTGTTTAAGTTAGTTATGAGTACTAGTACTCATGATTTATGGTAATACTTAGTACTTTTCTACAAAAATTTAATTTTACGACGCTTTTCACCGATTTACAGCATCGTCAGGTATAGAAGTTTGTTCTTTGTAATAACAAATACATAATAACAAACTCCTGTATCTGACGATGCCGTAAATCGGTGAAACGCGTCGTACAATTAAATTTGTGTAGAAAAGTACTAAATTTTATCATAAATCATCAGCATTAATATATTAAACGTCTACGAAGTGAAGCCTGCCACTGTCAAGTTTATTAGTTATGAGTGTCAGTCACTCTTACGTTACAATAAAGAAGGTCATTTTGGATGGGAATGCATGCAGTAGGCTGGTAAAATTTTCTGAAATTTATATTTTCTGTCCTCTATACAAATTCATTAATAATGAGTCGTAGTCTGGCCGACCCTAGATTAGATTAGATTAGATTAAATTTTCTGCAAGACTCCTTAAGATGGAGTCCTGAGGCACTTAGACCTAACGGTCCATTGTGCCGTCCGAAAGATTTGACATCACCCATAGAGTCCTATGGCCTTGCTAAAGGCCAAAATATCTCTGATGGGGATGTCCCTGATTTCCTTGGGGTCCATGTGTTCAGCCCCAAGGTGTCTCATGCGAGTCCTGGAGATTACAGGGAAATCGCAGAGAATATGAGATGTGGTTTCATCCTCTTCTTCGCACCATCGACAATTTGGTGAGTTAATCAGTCCCAGGAGATTGAGGTGCCTATTGACATGATAGTGGCCTGTCAACAGTCCAACTATTGTTCTAAGTTGGCTTCTATCCAGGGATAGAAGTTTTCTCGTCATGCTAGTCTTAGGTCCCGCAATGTGGAGCCTAGCTTGTCTTAGTCCCTGTATGAAGATCCAGATCTCAGAGTGTCTGCCAGATGTCCATTCTCTGATCTCTGCTCTCCAAATAGCAGGGGTGTTTGTTAGAACTGGTTCGGGGCCAGTTGGATTGTGACCAGCGCCAGACTAGGCCAGCCAGCCAGGCCAGAGAGATTTCCCTTGCCATTCCATTGGCCTGTGTAATTTAGGCGATAAGCTGTGGCCCTGGCTTGACTCTCCACCACCACATGAAGGGGAGGGAGTTCAAGAAGAGTTTCCAGGGCCAGAGTTGGAGCAGTTCGCATGGCTCTCGTGATGCCTAAACAGGCCATTCTCTTAATGTGGTTGAGTTCATTTATAGCACCGGATTGCCGGGCTCTCTTCCACCATACTATTGAGCAGTATGTAAGACTGGGTCTGACTACTGCTGTATAGAGCCAGTGTAACACTTTGGGTTTGAGTCCCCAGGTATTTCCAAAGGCTCGACTGCATGTCCAAAGGGTTGCACATGCTTTTTTTTGTTCTCGAATCTAAGTGTTCTTTCCAGATTAGCTTAGAGTCAAAGGTTGTTCCCAGATATTTCACTGATTATGAGAGCCTAAGGATCTTTCCGTGTAAAATGGCAAGGGTAAGCCCCTCCCTCTTCCTCTTTTTTTGTGAAAAATATCAGAACAGTCTTGTCCGGATTCACCGTTAGCCCTGTGCTCTGGCACCAGTCCTGAGTCATGTCCAGGGCGTTCTGCATGAGTCCGGAAACGGTATCCAGATACTCCCCACTAATGAGTATAGGTAGATCGTCAGCATACCCTTGTGTGTAGAGGCCAACATTGTTCAGCTGTGTGATGAGGCTGTTGACCACCAAATTCCAAAGAAGAGGGGATAGAACCCCTCCCTGAGGGCAGCCCCTGGACACGGCCACCCTCATTGAGCACCCCCTGAGGCTGGAAGTGATAGTGCGCTGAGACATAGTTGTCTCAGGGTAATCTACGGGGATGATGGCCATTTTTTTGTCACCCTTAGCCGTCTCCGCATAAGAGCGGCCGGCCTTGGAGGTTTTGGCCTTCAAAAGTTCTAAGGCCTTGGGGGTGTCCCCAGGTGTCCTAGACCTCTTACTAGGTCTATTAGGAACAACCCCCCCTTCGCCACCGTCAGGGCTCTGTGAGTGACCTCTTCGAGCCACAGATCCTCTGTTACCTCCAGCAGCTGGCGCCCGCTTCCTCTCCCTTCTCTTCCTCTTCTTGGCTGATCCGCTACTGCTGGATAGAGTGGAGAGACTTAGCATCTTAGATGCCATGCTCCCCACAGTGTTGTTGGAGGCATCTGAATCGTTTTCCTCCCCTTTTTTGGGAAATCCACGGCTCGACGCCTCCTTTAGCGTGGAAGTCGAACTTCCAGAAGATGAAGACTCATCTCCGGATTACGTGAGGGGTTTGAGGAAACTGGCTTTCCCTGCAATAGGGCCTGCCAGTGTAGGATGTACGGAGGGCCCCAATCCAGGGCCCTCCGAAGGTGTAGGTATGGAGGCCCCATGGGAGGGGCCTGCCGGGGTATTCACCGAAGAGGAGTGTGGACCTAAAGGGTCAAGAGGTGAGGGGCCCCTTGCGGGGCCCTTCTTTCATGGGTTTGTTTTTGGTTCCATATTTGTTCCCACGAGCAGCTAGGGAAATAAAGGTCCACCCATGTAGAGCCCCGCATACATGGGTAAGGCTAAATAAAACCTGATTTCGCCTGGTCTCCGGAGTTTCACCTGTTAGCGACTTCTAACTCTCCGCCCCGCGGATGCGGTCATCCTTGGCACAGGGACGCACCGTGATGATGGGAGCATTTTTTTCGACCGTTAGGTCTAGATCCGTCATGTTCAGCGTGACCCAGGAGCACCTCTAGGAGGATGTGGCTTTTCACCACGCATGACGATCTTGGTGGGAGAGAGGCTATGTATTCGCTTCATCCCACCCTGGGATACACTCCCTCGCCCCCCTGGCCGACCCTAAGACCAGCTGCATTTGGCTTTCGCCTACCTTGCCCACGCCTTAATCCGGCAAATCCTACACTCAGTTCTTCTTTCCAAGATTTATCTTCATTTTCCCCTGATATTTGTCCATATGCCATCCTCCCTGTGTTTCTTTTCTTATTTTACCCTCCAGTGTGTTACTTTATTTGTACATTACCTACACATTTTTTTAATAGTAAATCGTGGTTGGTAGGTCATTTAGGGGAGGCCACCGAGTACTGAAATTATTTGCACCATCGAAGAAGAGTTACGTAAAGGGAGGGAGGGAATTAGGAAATGGAGGAAGTAGGCAGAGAAATGTGGCATCGGAATTTGCCCGCCCTCAACAACCGACGCCAATGAGACTAAAGTTTAACGCACCCATAAGTACTACTGATGTGATCTACACATAAAACTCCATTGGTTCGTTGAAAAATCTCTTCCTCCACCAGGATACGAATCTGAGGTATAATTATTGCATTCTACGACCGAACAATCGAAATGAAGAAACTCACAAAATTACTTGGAAGAACAAGACAAGCTCGAACAAGTAATGGTAATATAAGACAGGAATGCAAAATAATACGCATTAAACGCTTGGGTAAGATGCGGAATGACCATAACACGGAATGGAAGATAAGATTGTAATGTAACATAGCCAACGCTTCAGCTCACCAATTTTCTCCGCGTGTAAGCTTCCTTAACATACCACGCGGTGAATTAAGTTTAACTGAGTCGTCGGATTTTTTACGTTACATCATTAGGAGAGGAGGCTAACGGATACTGATTACACTTCGTTGATGATTTACTGATAGTATCACAAACCTTCAATGAGCATCTCAAATACCTATCCATGGTGATGGATAAATTGGAAAGATCAGGGATCACCTTGAACGTACGAAAGTCCATGTTTTGCGGGAGAAAAATAGAATTTCTGAGACACAAAATTACGGCTGAAGCAATTAATATCGCGTAAGAGAACCTCGAATCAATTAGAGAAATCTCACGACCGAATTGTATACAAATAAAGTTTTTTATCGGATTGATGAACTATTACGCAAAATTACACCCGAAGCACGCGGAGATGATGGCTACATTGAACGACTTTACCAAAAGGGACCAATAACGGGAAAGGACAGCACAACACTAGGAGACTTTCGGGAAGGTCAAGGAATAAATGTGCAAGTCGGTGATGCTAAACCACCCGTATCCCGGAAGGCCGTACTACAAACAGACGAGCTGAGTGACGCCCGCCACTTAGAGATGAAATTTGCTGCGGTGAGATACGCATGGCTGCTAATGGGAGTGTGGGTTATTATGTCATAAGGGTTTGATAACTATGTACATATATTAGTTTACGGTTGCTTAATATTAAGAAAGGTATTTATGTGTGTGTGTCTTTGCTGCAGTGATGTGACTAGTAAATAATGGCGGCAGAAAGGAATACATGGCGCTAAAGGAACTAATTTGGATGGTGAGCCAAAGATTAATATGAAGGATAATAATCTACGAGTATCTTATCTATTTTACGTAAACATGACGAGGGTTTGTTTACAAACAAGGGCACATTTTGTGGGTGTAGTGACAAAATCGGATGTGCTATGGAGAGCGTAAATATTCCTAGTGTACGGGAGTACAACTTCGGTATACCATTGCCATGGATACTTGAATATTTGAATTGTGACTCGTTAGAGAGTTTAACTGTTATGCTATTTCATTGTTTGAAAGTGATATACATAAGAGTTTTGGAAGTTAATGTTCCTCTAAATACTTGAAGGGTGATTTATTAAGTATTTATCATATAAGAGTATTGTTAATAAAGAACATTATAAGACGCACGGGTAAAAAAGGGATCGTATACTTACGGAAAGCACTATTTGGCAAGGAAGTTCAATTCGTAGGCGTTGGGGCTACAAACTTGTATCTCTTGCACGGTGTAATTTATCGGCTGTAGAATATGTAGCCTTCGAAAGGAATATGTAGTTGAACCGCAATATTTCTTCGGATTGGGCGAGGCGTCGGCTTTGTTACGTTACAAGATGGTTTTGAATATTTCGTGAGATCAGTGCCCAGAATGAAAAATAAATGCTAATATAGTAGTATTTTTTTAGTTTTTTTTTGTTTAACGTGCTTCGACGGCTAAGGTCATTTCGCACATACTGTCTGCCACGTGCAGACAGGAGCAAGAGCACTCGGACGAATCGGAGGATCACTCATCCAAACTCGAGCCGAGCCCAACGATGCTTACCTTCGGTGGCTGATCGGGAACCGGTGTTTCCATCGTGTCAGGCCGTTGCCCAAAAATGCTTATCTCCCAGGAAGACAATGGAAAGAATATTTTTGAGAAGAATGAACTGGTAAGAGAAAGCTGAAAGCCTTCGAGGAGAAGAAGACTGTCAACCACTTTCAGACGGGATGATGGCACTCAGGAAGAATAGGAGTGGGCTGGGTAAGAATATGAGGCTTAGTATGGGCCGTTACAGAAAGTGCCATACAGCTGATAGATGGATCAGGTCGGGAACCGTTAGAGACTCTGAGGCTACATACTAGACTTAGATCACTTTAAAAACTCCCATCAGATACATCATTAAATACCTAAAGCGCCAATTTTCTTTCTCATATTTTTAGAATATGTCGTGAGGATTTTATATTTGTGTATTGGTGGAGAAAACCTCAAAAAACAGATGTTTAAACTTCAAATCACACCACTTCCTCCGAAAATTCGCAATGCCAATAGTCGTACAGAATTCGTCATACCACAGTGTTCAAACTGCATTTACAGATCAGATAAAAGGCGTAGGTATGTACGATGCCCATCAACTAAGGAATAGTGTAATCTTAAGCCGATAAAAAGTATCCAATTTAATGATGATAAAGTGTAATAAATTGCTATTTGCCTGAGTATAAACAGAGATCTGTTTTTCCCTATATTCTAAAGGAATTTTGCATCCATGTAATCCAATGAAAGTTTCAAGCCTAATAATGTTTCTTCAGAGTTAGCAATTAAAAGCCCCCCGCCGGGAAAACCGACGCCAATTTTCGGTTTTCCCGGAGAATTCATTTAGTGAAAATTGCTCAGGTTTCACACTGAGTGAGAATGTTGAAAACGACTGAATGATTGAATTTTCACTACATCGTAAGGCTGTTTATGGATTTAGCAATTGCTGATGCTAAGCACCGTAACAACGCAATGATGTTGAATCAAGTAAGCTATAAACTGAAGAATGTACCATGTTCACGACTCCCGCGCCATAGGACGCGTAGCGTTTGGAAAGGGACTACGGTGAATAACTTCACCTCTTACTATCAAGTTACTTTCAAAGAGATCACCGGGCCTAGGGACGACCCATTGCGTATGGGCTTCGTTTCCTTAATGTACCTCTTTCTCTCTCACTGATATCCCTCCTCTCGACTCGCAAGGACGTGTGCTGTGGGCCATGTGCTTTTAAATACTTGAAGTCACGTTTTTACACTGTGGAAATGGACGTGGCTATGGCCTGTGACGTATTTTTTCATAATATAGTACGAATATTTTGTCGGTTAATTTAGAAATCTAACGCTGAATCATAAGGATGTGACTTATGTCACTGACATAATACGACCTTTCTTCGCAGTTGATTCTTTTACCCATCAAGGCTATAATGTGACGCACAAAAACGAAAATGTTTCAAAATCGATTAATTTTTAATAATCATCAAAATACGCATTATTCGTGTCAAAACTGTGAAGCGCACATAAAATTTGGCGTTTTCGCAAATGTGGAAAATGTAGGTCCTTAATCATGGCACTCCATACGTAGCGTCTGACTAGTCTTAATACATGTAATATACTTGACTTATTCTGAAAGGCTTCTTTTGCCATGACTATTCTGTTTTAAATCTCTCCTTTACTTTTGCATACTCCCTATACCTCTGTGCCTTTAACTTGCTCAAATCTTTCTTCCTTTATCGTAAAGTTCATATCTATTTTGTAATTTTTTCATAAATTTTGCATTCGCAACATTGATCAACATGCCATACTCCTTCACTATTTCTTCTAGTTTTGCCTAAAACAAGGCTCTCACAAACATCAATGGAAAATGCTGAATGAATATCCATAGGTACTAAATAATACCCTTTGTACTTTTCTACATAATTTTTAAAAGTACTTAGTATAAAGAAACTACACAGTGTAACATGTTGATAGCTTATTGAAAAGCCCATACCTCTTAAAATTTAACTGTTTCAGATTGGACCAGATGGAAGTTGCTGATATTCATTCAGAGTATGAATAATTATTTCTCTATGCCTCCTGAACTCTAACTATCTCTCACATAAGGCCGTTTTACACGAGGCTTATTTCAGTTATGAAGATCGAACTGAATTCAGCATGCTTAAAATTGTACCGTGTATAGTGTGAGATCGCACCCGATTACGGAATCGTATTTAGTTATTAGAATTGTATAGATAAACAAGTAGAATAATTATTTTCCATCCGATTCTTAGAGTCGACTACCAATAAAAGGCAATCAGGTGAGTCGAACGTTTCGAGAGAACACCATTGGCGGCACTGGAATACACCAAAATAATAATGCCAAAATTATCTCTCGAGGAAAATGGCAAAAATGTGCTCGTGCACAAAAGAAGCCGGAATTGCGAAAAAATCCTGCGTTTCCTGTTATCAATTCATTGCAAAGCCTCACCAGAGATCCATAGCCGTTACCTTCGGCACAACGCGTCATCCATTTCCATCTCCACATATTTCTTTGCCTACGTATCCATTCCAGAAGATGGCCCATCATCACACAAGCAATTATTAACACAGCCACAATATAGCGCAGTTTACATTGCGCAGTTCAGCTATGTCCGGATAGCGCCACAAAGCACTAAAATCAGTATCGTGTAAACACAGCAACAGTAAACACTACGAGGCATCGAATTCGATTCAATTCCCGAATTTGTTTCCAAGCTTTTGGCGCTGATTTCAGGTCTGAATTCAGTCTCGTGTATAATGGCCTGAACTCTCAAAAATCTCTCTCACAAGTCTGTCATATTATGGACCGTGGTCTATTTTACAGGCGTTGCCATCACAACCATTTCACTTTCTTAAAATTTGAACAGTATTTTCAATAACTGTTTAATGCCAGGGCGTCTGTTATTGAAATGCCATAGAATTCAATTAAAATAGGAATTTTGGATGAATTCCGAAGTTTTCTGGTTGAAGAAGAGGAGAAGTTGAATTTTGGATACCTATAGAAACTTAGCGAGAGGCAGCTTGCTTGATTATATAACACTTCACGCGTAAAAGGTGGGTCATCGTTACAATTCAATTCCCGTCGAATCATTTTTCAACTAATTTTTTACATTCTTGTTTATTCATTTCTTTACCGTTTATAAAAAATCACGACGAATGTCGTAATTTAATTGCCTACATAACTTTTTAATCTAGTGGGAGGTATCCCGAATGTATTTTTAGATCATCAAAATGGTGCTTTTTATTGGAAATCAATTGAAAGATAAGGAAACGGCTCGATCACTGGGTATTTCTATAATGTGGAAGCAATCAAGCATATAGTTGTGACATTATCAGATTTTTCTGTCACCAGCTCTAATATTTCTGTATTGAATTAAACGGTTTTAGTGTTTTCTACTAAAAATTATGAAATAATCTTTCTCCCTCAGTTACTCGGGTTACACCACAGCCTAGTAGTATACAGTCACGACACTCATTGCTATTTTCCCCATGGTAATTTGCAGTTATTGGCGAGCAAGTGAAACTGACTACGCCATAGGGTAAAGAAAAGGAAATGCATTAGTTCAAATGATAAATCTGTACGAAATTATTCATTTTAGTCAAACAAAAACCACTCGTTTAAATAGAAATATTGAGGCACTTACATATATATTTGGTCATTATTCTATGAATGATTTTATTTCGCAAAAATTCTAGTATTTTCAATCAGCCGTACCAAGAATAATCGAAAGAGTTTTATCGAAATCGAAAAGAATTCCCTACTATCGTAGGTAGTTGGACCCAAGTCAGACATTCCAAGATTTTACGGGCAAGTAATAATTCTGTCGCAAAATATCTCACAGACCTAAAGGAATATTATATTTGCGAGTGGAATTATCTATTTATTTACTCCATGCTAGGTTACTGCGCCTTTTATGAAGTAATCACCGCCACATTTGTCAAGCCAATTTACAGAAGTATTAATAGTGCATTAAAATAATACCTTAGCTAATTACCTCAGACTCCTTAATGCTAAATATTTAAGTACAGATTGAAGACACCGAATCAAATAAGTTGGAAGTTCTATTTCCCATGTAAGTGCTTTATTGTAAAAGTAAATTACATTTACTTTATTGTAACGTTAATGCTAAATTAGAGGTTATTTAACATCTGTAAACGAAATAGTCCACTTTCAAATCTTTTTTAATTTATATTTTTTCTGTCCGCCCAATGTTTACTGGTAAACTTTAGAATATAATGTATTCTAATTCTGACAAAATTTCATTTAAGTAAGTAAGATTTTTGGCTTGAGTGCGACCCGGGTGAAGATTTATATCTTTTGGAAAATTCTATTGCCAAATAACAAAGAAACGTCCTTCCAAAAAGCTACACCTTATACTCCATTTCAATGGATTGAGGAGTATTATCTTTAGATAGATTGTTTCTAAAACTCTTGAGCAAGTAAGGATGGTCATAGTTGGAAAATTATTGTGGCAACAAGGGTAAAAAATGCCTCCTCGGGAGGTGAATGTGAGGATGATCTCCATCGCAAAATATTACTGCTCTTATCAGCGACAACGCTGTACAACCGATCTCTCTACTATTCGGCCTCCAGTTATTTCTCATCTATACGAACTATATTTACTGTAAAGTAAGTAGCACAATTACATTGCTTGCAGACGATGCTATCCTCTGCCGAGAAGTTGCCTCAAATTATGTCTTAAATGTTCTATCATCGGGCCTCAACCATGTTTGCTCGTAGTGTTGTAAGTGGGGGCTCGAAATTCACCTTGGTAAATGCACAGCAGTACACTTCTAACAAAATAAACCACACCAACACATTGTCTATATAGTGGGTGGGATAAATATAAACGAGTCAGATGAAGTGAAATACCTGGGAATCACTGTAACTACACACGTTGTGAGGAGGGAAACCCATTCAAAACATTGGTGGCGCTGCATTAGAGAAATTAGGATTTATCAAACGAATAAAATGAAGGTTCTTCGATGAAAATATGAAAGAGATATGCTATATTGCTCTGGTTCAGCTATATTTCGAATAAACCTCAATAATTTTGGACCCTACACATATATTTATCCGCGAATTAAATAAAATACAAAGGAAAACGGCACATTTCATTAAGAACTACTACGAGTGAAATGAAAGTATCACGCAGCTGCTGGACGGACTAGGTTTTAGAGCCATTACGGACTCTGAGATTACAAGGTAGATATTACTTGATAAATACAGATTTAGGAAGTTTCAAAAAGACACGGAGAATATTATTTTGATCCGGTGCTATATCTCTAGAACTGATGCAAGCGATGAAATAAGAGAGATACCCAGCCGAACTAATAGATAGAATAATTACTTTTTCCATTATGAATTATAAAATGAAGTACTGAATTGGCTGCCGGTAACTAGCAATCCTTAATTCAAGGAATGATACCCCATTTGTCTGTAATAAACTCAAAACCGCAGAAATACGGATGTTCTCAGAATTTGGGTTTTCTCTCATCTCATTTTAGATATTTCATCCATATTATTAACATACACGTCTTCAGTGCATAAATGTTTTGCCTTTGCTTTCAATACGAGAAGTCCTTGGCCTTCGAACCCACTGTTAATACTATTTTGGTTTGGTTATTTAGAGAGGTTATCGAAAACTGAGGTTATTTCTGCTTGATGGTTAGGTTGGTAAGGGATGGGTAATCTGGAGGTAAGAAGCAGTTTGGGAGAAACCCGATGACGACATTATCCTTCTCTTAAGAAAAGGTGCCAAGTGAGCCATGTTCTAACGTCCCATCCGACGGACGCAGTACTGCACTTAAGTTATAATCCACACAGCACCCTAGTAGGGATTGGGATAAAGCTTTTTAGATCGTGATTCCACTGAAAATTATCTCCACCCCAACCGAAATGGCAAGGGCCAAATAAGGCCCTCGAGATGGGAAGGCAGTACTCTAGCCACCACACCAACCTGATCCCCATTAATACTGTTAACTTCTTTGGTTAAATCCTCATGCCTTGATGTTTCAGGAAAAGCGCTAAATGTTTTTTATAATTTCTCCAGTGGCTACTATCGCTTCTGCACTCATTCAATATGAACTCAAGTCCTTATTATTCAAGCTACTTCATAAAATTTTCAAAGTTAGTTTTATCTAATGATACTTCAATATTTACTCTTGTCTTCCTGCAACACATACTTCATTTCAATTTTTATCTCCATTAAGACTTTATTCTTTCCAAATCGGTAATCATTCTTCCTATGGTTGTTGCTGCAATGAATAGCACCGCAATATCCACCTCCAAACTCTCGCTTATATGAAGAATGGTGTTATAATGACACCTCTGTGATACTACACTGATGATGATATACTTCAAATGCCTTACAGACTAGTCTTCAAAAACATGTGGTGTGGAATTGCATTGAGAAAACAATTTTATGTACTCACGAGTAGGACTCGACTTGGAGTTGAACCTTGGTGACTCAGACATTCAAGGTGTTCTAACAATGAGTAAAAGGTACGTTTAAGAATAGGTACTACCACTCTCCCAACCTACAGATTCCATGGTCCATACTTATTTGATTCTATCACGAATCACTCCATATGTCTCACAATATCTCATCCGTAAACTATTTATGCCTAGTGCTCTCCATCATGGTGTACAGAATATCCTCACATTATACACTTTTATTTCTTGTTTAGCATTCTCCCTTGCCTGTATTCTCGTCAGCAGCACCAATCTCTATTTTACTCCTTCCAAATATTTCCTCTGCCTCCTTCAAATTTCCATTCGTAACCTCCTTCCTCATCCACCGTGTTCAACACCTTGCTATTCTTTCTTTCCAACCAGGTTAACTTCCCCCTCCATCTCCAGACCCTCACGTGTTATGCCTTTAATCTATGCTCATCGTCTTTCCTCATTAGCAGAGTTTCGTCATCATACAACGCCACACTGCGTATGTTATGACTAAACTTTTCTTCAAACTTGTCTATCGAGCAGTTCCCATCAGTTCCTATTTTTTTAATAAATGTCTTTTTGGCTGAATATTTTCTTCTCTTGACATCATTGCCTCTGAAAATAATATCATTCAAGATTTATTCTAGGTCAGTTCATTGATACACATGATATAATTTATATCCGTTTACTTAATTTTTTCCTCGCTTTGATTACCCTGGAGAGTGTCATTACTTTCCTTATCATGTGCTTGACCTGCACAAACCCAGCTAATATTAGTTTTAACGATAACTTGCCCTAGTTTCGTCGGAGTCCCAATACAAATGTTCATTTTAATGTTTACCTCCATGCGAATGTATCATCTATTTGAAAGAAAGATGTCGAATGAAGTCCGCGGAGAAGGACAGTGCTTGATTAAAGGCTAAAAGATGAAATCCACTTACGAGTTTCATACATGAATTTAACATGCACTTAGTCAAATCAAAAACAAAATCCATTACCCAAATAAGGGGATGTGGCTATTTTTGGGACAAGGCCCCAGATTTTTATGTGAATATATGGATAAAATGTTTCGTCGGTCCTGTCCAATTTTTTTATTCGTTGGCCCGTTTTTGTAAACTTTTGTAAAATGTTTTTATTAAGGTATGAAAATCGATGCTAATACGTTTTACCATTTATAATGCTCACATAGTATAGCTGACAGTCTTATTCAATAATGACAAGTCAACGTGAAGTTAACATCAGGTAAATGTGGTGGCTGCGTCATTTTGCGGTTAACGTTAACCAGGTATTAGAAAACCGGTCCTTAGTAAAGTATATCGGCCCTTGTTTAATATATTGTAGTTTGATCTACAAGTTTCCTTTGAGTTCATCTATATTAATCATTCCTCAAGCAACACCGTCTCTTGCAAAATAAATTTTATTTGAATTCACGATATCGTTCTTAATCAAATCAAGAATCAAACTATACTAGACTTTGCTTATTCTTTGATTTACTTCGTGACACATCTAGCAATCAGCTTAACGAACCCTAAAAGTTTTCCGGGGAGCTTTCTAACGCATTCCCTGTCGCACTCACCTAACGCAGCACAAATCCAAGACCGTGAGTTATTGAGAAGACGTGCGCGGCGATAGTTTGAGGGTGCTTGCTAGGACACAGGGACACACGGCAGACTTCCATGCAGACGGTGCAGACGTTAGCCACCCAAAATGGTCGGACGCCTGTGATGTGCAGGAATGAAGTTTGGAATCAATCCCATCGGATGGACCGGATTAAGCGAGTAGAACATGACGGGGAAGCCGTCCTTTAGGGGCGGGAGGGTAAGGGTAGTTGGAAGGGCTGTGCGACGTAGGAGTTTTTGTGATGGAAGGGCAGGAAGGAGGATGAAGGGGGAGGAAGAGAGGGGGGTAGAGGTCAGGAAAGATTTTTGGTTATATAGGTGGGGCGGGGAGGGTTTTGTGGAGGGAGGGAAGGCTGGAGTATATTTCAGGGAGGAGGGTGGTGGGGTTATGGATAAAGGGTGGGGTTTTTAAGGGGGCACCAGAGAAGGATAGAGGGGAAAAGAGAGAAAGAGGATTGAAGAACGACATACGTTGTCTCTGAACCCAATAAGTCAGCCGTTTAATCTTCGTGAGTACCAGAGCAGCTCCTGCCTTCGAACTCTCTCTCTATCTCAAACCCCCGTTCCCACACAACCTTCGAGCCGGTCAACTGCTTCGTCTTCCCCATCCCTCGACCCTTCAGGGCTGGTCCCACCCTCCTTATCCCTTTCACCATCATCATCTCCCTCCGCCCTTTCCTTCATCCCTTCCCCTCACACATTTCCGCCTCTCCCTTCTTCCACAGAACTTTGCCATCCCCCCCTACCTGCCATACACCCTTCACAGCTCCACTCCTCCTCCCTAATCAGTCCAACATCCTTAATCTTCACCCAATCTCCATTCCGTAGGGCACACACGCACCTTTTTCCTTCTCCTTCTTTCAACTCTCCTTTACCTACCCTCTCCTTCGGCATCTGGCTCTCATTTCCTAGTTTTTCCAACCCTCGGGGGTTTTTAATTTTTTTCTTCTACCAACCCCCTCTCGCACTGTCTGTCTCTCTTCTTGTCTCTCCCTATCCCTTTTTCCTTCCCTATCTCTTCCCCTTCTTATCTCACGTGATCCCCCACCTGCAATTCTCCAATTGGAAGAGGAAGGATTTATCACAGCACTGCAGGTCACTATGGTTTTTAGTATAGCCTCCTGAGTTTTCTCTGCAAGGGTGGGCTTTTACATGCACTAATTGATATGCCAATGTTTAAATATAGTGGATTTATTGGTAATCTCGAAATATGAATCGTTGATTTTGGTATCAATGTGTGTTTCTAAAATTAGAAAATACGCCATTTGCTTCTAAGAGTTGAAAAACAGTGTGTGAAAAATGCACTTTCAACATAAGACCGTGAAAGAAGATAGAGTTCTGTAAGTCCTTTCACTTTCAAATATTGCCTTATTTTTATCAACGGAATGACACTAAACCTATTTATTCTTCAATTTTTTTAGCAGTTTTTTGCTGAGTTCACTCTTTAAATAATGGATAAATATGCCTGTATGGTTTGAATTTAACAGTTTTGTAATACAGTTTCTATTATTTTTTGTATAAATATTTTCAGATACCTTTATAACTAATGCATTTAAGATTAAAAAATATGAACAGTAACAACGAAACTGTTGTTGGATAGCAATTGGTTTTAAAATTGCTGGATTACTTTGCGTATCTCGAATGTTAGCTCAGTGATTGTGTTATAAATATTTTTGTCTATATTTAGGATATCATGTTTAAACGCAGTAAGTTTATAATATTCGAAATATATTTTATTTGACTTCAGCATAATACCGTGACATGAGAAAGGTAAAATTAGACCTTTACCACGAAAAATATTCTCACTCTTCTCCCAGATAATGGAAGTAAGCTTTGTCGTTCTTCTCTTTTTAAAGGGTTTTTTTTATAATTTTCGTTAATTCAAAATTATTTTTACGTCTTCTTTGAATTTAACAGTTATATTATGCAGTTGCAATTATTACTTGGTGTTAATGTTTTTACAAAAAAATAATGCAATTAAGTTAAATACAAAATGAACACAAACAATGAAACTGTTGTCGGACAGCTACAGGTTTTAATCTTGCGTGTTTTCATAGTTATCGCAAACGCTTGATCATTGGTTGCATCATCATTGTGTTTGTATCTTTTTAGGTAATGTTGCTTAAACTCTTATTTCTGTCTGAGATTAAAAAAAATATATTTTAAAAGATTTCCACAACTAGGTATTTCATTTTAAAATAATTTCTCCTCATTTTGCATCTGCTTGATATTAAACTTAGCTATTTTCCTCTTTTTTAAACAATTTTTTTTGTTGGTTTCAACCTTAAAAACAGTGAATGCGTATATTTTGTTTAAATATCACTATTACTTAATAAATTTATCATTTTTTTAGCTTATAATATCAGAAATATATGCAATTTATTTACAAGAGCGTGAGCAATAAAAATGATACAACTGTCTCTGAGGACCTGACATTCAGCATTCGAAGAAGGAGCGAGAAGAAGACAATGCAACACTGAAGACATTGAATAGTTTTGGTCATATTGGAAAGAAATATGGAACATTAGATAAACAGATAATATTAAAAGTTATTTCATTTTATGAAAATTTGTTAAAATAGTGTATTAAAATTATATCGATAAAATTAAAATCATTTACATTCACTTTCAATATATCGAGATAAAAATATCGAATAAGTGATAACTCGAATATAATTTGCAGTGATAATGGCCGGGTCAGAATACACATTAAGCATCAAAGAAATTTCTGCTTTCAATGAAATGATTGACAACGGTATTTATATGTGACCCCATCAAGAGAACTATCTTTCGTCTGGCTCCTATGTTTTGACCTACACATATTAGAAAAATCTATTACTTTAATTTTATATCTTTTAAATTAGTGCACGCCAAATTATGCTGCTGCAAAATGCTTCTGATAAAATGTTTGCGTTACCATAGCTCCGTAACTATGGAGTGGCGACCCATGGTCATAGAGCAAAATGTCCGCATATTACCTTCGCTGTTGGCTTCTGAAGTGACGCAGATTCCTCCTAAAGCACCCTGCATATAGATTACTAGTAGATTCAGATTTTTTGAGCTCTCTAGTGGGTGTGTGCCCTGAACAATTGAGCTACTACACTTGTGGTATTGTGCTATTGAATGCGAGGGACCACCGTAAGGTGAAAAAATCGTTAACGTGCATTGTATAAGGCGTAGGTGTCATATTGCTATATTTCATATCTATGTATAAATACAATATTGCGCGCATCGTGATTATTTTCTGAGTCTACCGTGATTTTTCGGGGAAATACTAATAATTAGTTTTAGTATTTAAGAAAATATATCATAGTGAAATGATAGCTATTTATTTACTCACAAGAATTCTTTATAGCCTCCAAAGAAATCCTCTATCTGAGCTGAGGTACCCTTCACATGCCTTTCAATTTACTACTTCTTCGAACTCTCCTTCTGCCTTCTCCCTCTCTCCCTCCTGGGGCTTTCATATTTTTCTTCACACACTATCTAGCCTCTCCTTATCTCTTTCTATCTTCCCCTCCTTACATCTTTGCCTTCTATCCACGTGATCTTCGGTTTTCGAACCCCATCGGAGTGGGATGATTTGACTCAGCGGTGAAGCACACCAGGGTTAGGAGATGGTTTCAGGATGGAGGATTAGTTTCTCCTTTGCTTGCACTTAATGAAAGGTTAAGGTTCCTTTCTTGCTCCATTCGATCATTTAATTTATTTTATTCTTTTTCTGCACAGAAAGGAACCCTGCACGGAAAGATTTGATTCGCAAATTGATTAAAATACTAAGGAAACCAGCGCGCTTCGCTAAAGACTGCTTGGAGCGAACAGAAATCCTTACAAAGCTAATCGAAGGATTATGTAGGGAGTCGTTACACTCGATTATTCTCCAAGCTTAGATTAATTAAAAAAAAATTCAGATTGAGCAATTTTCCACTTGGGATATTATGTTGACACTAATCTTTATCTTTAGAAGTGATAGAGGTTACGAATTAGGAGAGATACGCCAGTATATTGACTGGAGCAAATATTTCTTCTTTCCACGCACCACTAGTAATTATAACAAAAAAATCTGACAGTATCATAAGGAACATTGCCAGCAAACAATTCACCACTGTCCTCATTCCTTTTTCCCTATTCCCTCTCTTTATATGACTGGTATCCTAACACCACACCCCTCTTCGGCGGCTCGCAGGGTTGTTGATAGATCGCCTACATTTTTGGTGTGAGTGAAATGTGCATTATTTTCTCAAATGGATTTGTTCATGTATCGTGTTGCGTAGGACGAATTTTCCCGAGTGTCACATGGCACAATGCAATGCCATAAACTCGCTGGGCGTCAGAGGTGCTCGAGGAGCAGCGATCATATTGCAATCTACATAATGTGACGGAAAGGGTATTTTCGTCTTCGAATATTTCGTCTTCGGTATCATAAAATTTGTTGGAAGGATTACATCAGATGTCCTGTTTAAGGTTTCCTTATTCCCTCCCCTTTCCATGGCTAATTTCATTACACCTCCTGCCACACCCCCTGCGGCGGCTCACAGTGTAGTATGGAGAATTGGGTATAATGTTGTAATACGAATATCCCGAGTATTTTTTCGCATTAGAATATATTTTGAGAGAACAGTTTGGCCGAGGCAGAAAGTTCCCAGAAGTAGAACATCTGGGATTTTTAATGCAGGCATTCCAAAACGCAGGGGGTCAGGTTGGCTCGATGGTTATATTACTGGTCTATTTTCCCGAGGTGCCAGGGTTCGAACCTCTACGGTGACGTATATTTGTAGTGGATTTTCTGATCCCTACTTGAGAATGTGGTAGAGAGCACTTCAGATGTAGTAATCAGACCGTCCGACGGTACGTTAATTTCTGGTCAGCTTTCGTTAAGTCCATGGTAATGCCGACGCCTGGTTTCTTTCTGCCCTTCCTCCATTTCCCGCGGAATGTTTCCCTTACATACTTACTCAACTACCCTTAATGGTACAAATTACTTCAGTTTTCGGTTGCCTCCCAAAATATCCAGCCAACCGCATTTCGCAATTATTTTCTATAGGTACCGGAGCATAAATTTGTCACCACTTAACATACGACCTCGTATATTCTATGGAGTCCTGAATGGTTGCGACATATACATCAACCTCCTTTCCTCCTATTTTTTCTCTTCTTGTTCCACTTAGCTAAACCGTTCGCTCAGTTTTTTTCTGCTGCTTCACTGCCGCCTTCCTCTGACTACAAAAAACCTTATTCTGCCGCCTGCACCTACCTGCAATGTCCTTTTTTCTCTTTCATCGGAAATAGCTATCTTATCTTCTATATTGTTGTTTAAATCACCAATCAACCGACTGCTCCGCAAATAAATCATATGGGTTAATAATGCGCTGCATGAAAAAACCAGTAAAACGTAAATCTTTTATATATTAGTGCTACGACGTTGATCTTGAGTTTTTTTTAAATTCGCTTCGTCATAGTTTTTTTGCGCAATGGTTTATCTTTGTTAAGCATCAAATGTAAAAGTTAATTTTTCTCTTGGCTTGAATTACTCATTAAATAAATGAAATAAATATATTAATGTGTTTTAGATTGTGTTCTAAACAATTCACGTTCTATATAAAATTGCCAACATAATACCTACCTTCGCTTATAGACTTTTCCTTAATTTCAATGAGAATTTGGCTATTATTGTGTCACTGCCTTCAATTCTATAATTGAATGACATAAAATATTACCATTATACGTGCATTATCACATCAAAAGAAAGGTTGCATCATACAGTATTTATCAGCAGTTTTAAATTTAGTTCAATGATGCCTCCTTTGTCACGTTTATCGGTAATTCTATAATATAAACATGACGTATTATTGGCTTGACCTCTAATTTTCGCTTGATGTCCGTTATCTCTCTTCCATCTTTCGTTCTTCCCGCGTCAATTAGCCATCCGTCAATTTCAAACAATAACTATTCCAATATGTATTATCTCCAGGAATAAGTATAAAACTGTGAATGTAATAGATAGGCAAAAATATTTTAACCCCGAAAAATGAAAAAAATATAAAATAGAGATTTAATATCAAAGCTTATATATTTACATGAATGCCTAACATGGCATTGGTGATTACCTAAGAATTTGACGTCTTTTTCTTATTGTGGTATATAGGAGGGCAGTGAAAGAGAAGATCCCCGACCCCAAATCACCCCAATATCGAGTTTAAAAATGTTAACATCACCCTCAAAGGCTTGAACAGCGTGGATCGTTGACCTATCCATTTCGAAGAGTGACAGAAAAAAAGCATTTTTTACGCTTCGATTGCCTCGGTTCATCCCGTGTCCTCTGTGAATTCCTTAACCCAGCAACGGGAGGTACTATGGGGACACAAAGAGACAGCAAGAGACACAACGTGGGTTGACCGAAACCACACGTCCAATACCCGATACCGCCTTCAACCTTCGGCACTTCGGCCTCGTATCACCGTGAGTACCCACCTAGAAGGGGTACTATCGTTACTGCCACTAACCCGTCTGCTCCTTCGTAGTTGCTCCTTGCTTTTAAATTCCATGGAGACGACAAAACGGATAATCCATAATCAAAGAACTGGTCACTCTGGAACGACTCTCCTCCTTTATCATTGGCCTGTTTATTTGTTACCCGTGCAGTTGTTGTTTTTCCTTTGATTATAAACACATATTTAAAAAAATATTATCCAAACCAATTCCAGTTGAAAATAGTAGCAGACACTCAAAAGGTTTGTAACCCTTTTACACTATTATAAGTGAAAAAATAAAATAAGGAATGCACCGGTAAAAGGTATAAAAATGGGGAAAAATGAAATAAAGAATCGCATGCTATGCTGATGAAGCCTTATTATTCACAGAAAATGAGGTTCAATACCTATTGAATTTCTTCAATACCACCGCCAAAATGTGTACCATACAAATACCAGCCAGCCAACCAAGTTAATACTTCACCACGCCTAAATAACTATTCATATGTAAAAAGGAACCGTAAGACAATATTATGGAACGTGTAATGACGTTTAAATATCCAGGAATTGATGTGTCCAGTCATGGGAATATCGAAATTGAGGTTAGACAGAGTCAATAAAGGCAAATATGTCGCCGGCTGCCTGAACAAAACTATCTGGAAAACAAACATATCAGAGTAGAAGCAAAAATCATAATTTATAAATTTACGATTAGAGCTATTATCACGTATGGTGGTGCATATTTTTTAATGGAATCTCGATGCCTTCTTGACTACTATGCAGAAAACACTTCAATTAAAGTAGGTATTCAATCCATCGGATGGGAGGTTAAACCGAGGTCCCCTTAGCACTTTTCGTTAGAAGGCTAATGCCGACGCCGGGTTTCGGTCCACTCGATCCTCAATCAAACTTCCCCAACCAACAAACCTGTCCTCAGTGGTGCAAGTGACCACAGTTGTCAGTCGCCTCCTCAAATAACCTACCAATCTCACGTATAGTAAAAAATGAAGCTGCTAATAGAGACAACAGAGAGGAGAAGATTCCGTAGAGATTCAGAAAAGACCTTACTAGATGACATGAAAATAACATGAAAATATCAGATTGAAAATACGTATTTTTGACTGGCTGAGAAGAATATATGAATGGAAAGACCTAATGGACACGATTGATGTCAGTAGAAGGATAAAGATTGTTAGAGACAACAATTGGTAGAGGAAGTTGGGGAAGACCCAGAAGGCGATGGGCGCGGGACTATCCCATTTTTAGGGTATTTTCGTCATCAAGCAGAATGTGCAATTAATTTTTTATGTGTTCGCTGCCATTTATTGAACGAGGCGAAATGTTCCTCTATTTGATGAAAATTGCTAATGTTGATCATTCTTACCAGG
Organism: Pyrrhosoma nymphula; assembly: GCA_963573305.1. Lineage (NCBI taxonomy): Eukaryota > Metazoa > Arthropoda > Insecta > Odonata > Coenagrionidae > Pyrrhosoma > Pyrrhosoma nymphula. Next base: position 94,493,497 of record OY754337.1, read on the forward strand.
GGCGGATCCAGGATTTTTCTTTGGGGGGGCACAAAGGTCTGATGGGCAAACGGTCTTCTCATATTTGGGATTAAAAAACAATGTACAACAATTAATGTACGAAATATACTTTTTATTTTAATATAGAGATTACTAATATGAAAATATTAATTAGTTACATATATAATAACGGCAGTTTTCTATTATGTTTCCTGCTGAAGATGTTCAGTACTTCATTAACGTTCATTTTTGACACAATGTCTTCCTTCCCACTTGGGCGATGTTTTTTTTCGAGCGCTGACTAGCGAATCTGTCTCCTTGACTTGTGCTTAAGGCTAAAATGAATGAGGCTCCGCAATACACAAAACAAAACGAACGTAATTATAACGGGACCGTATTAAAAATCTTGTCCATTATTTAAGCGTCTGGGGGGGGGGGGGGGGGCACGTGCCCCCGTGCCCCCCCCCTAAAACCGCCTATGATTCTTACTATTGTTAATAATAAATATACTAAGCACGAACACTTTCACACTTCGATGCTCCAATATGGCGTCGGCGATATAAATCGGCGTCCAGCACGTGCGAATATCGTCATCACTAGGTATTATCATATATGGGTCATTCCACCTCAATTCAACAAACGTTTGTCCCTTAGTTAGGGGCTCAGATTTTGATAAAAATTGGTGTATGGGTACAATATTAACTCAAACTGAATACCCTCAAACCGTTTTGTGAAAAAAAATGTTTTGAGTGAATTATGCATATTTTAATTTTTTCGCATTTTTAGCAAAAATCCGAGCCTTAAATCATATTATCACTTATATCTCCGCTTGTAATTGTCATACAACAATGATTAATAGCTTTTATTAAAGCTAAATCTTTATTGAATGTAAATATATCAATAAAAAATAATTTTTCTCTATACCCTAGTGTTGTAAATTACTAATGTTTAAAAAATTGTTAATACACTTTTCTCAAATACTCCATCTTAGAATCGGCCGAAACTTTTTTTCCGTAATTTAAACATATTCAGCTAACTATTCCAAAAGTAAAATTTAGTGGCAATTTATAAATGCGTTTTTAATAAATATTTAAACATTTACAATTTTCTCTCTCGCGGCCCGTGTTTAAAAAATTGTTAATAAACTTTTCTCAAATACTCCATTATAGAATCGGCCGAAACCTTTTTTCCGTAATCTAAACATATCTAGCTAACTAATACAAAAATAAAATTTAGTGGAAATTTAAAAATGCGCTTTTTATAAATATTTAAACATTTACAATTTTCTCTCGCGCGGCCCGTGTTTAAAAAATTGTTAATAAACTTTTCTCAAATACTCCATCTCAGAATCGGCCGAAACTTTTTTTCCGTAATGTAAACATATCCAGCTAACTACTCAAAAAATAAAATGTAGTGTAAATTCATAAATGCGTTTTTTATAAATATTTAAACATTTACAATTTTCTCTCGCGCGGCCCGTCGGCTTCCCCATTTGGAATACATGCAGCAGACACGCGATGCAAGCCTAAAAATTACCTAATTGCTCAAGGTCGTGGCTATATGAGATAAAAATATATTATAAACTATGAATGTTAACAACAATTGTTATTCGTTCTGTTAAATGGATGTTCGCAGAGAAATTTACCATTGAGCCCCACTTTCTCTGCGCTAAAAATTTTCTAACTACTCCGACACAATCGATTGAAAACTAACGAGAAAACAAAATCCTTGTATTTATAACAAATGTTAAATGGCTAAGTTAGCATGCTTTCCGTAAACATATGATGTCCTACCTTGCAGGAAGGGGTGTTCTCGGAAATATTTTAATTGAGGATCCTGTTACTCCTGCCTGCAACTACAGCTGAATCCTCGTCCCTTGCTTGGACGAAGAGAGTCTCTTCATTAAAACCACTCCATTTGATTCGGGTATTGCTGCATGAAACTCCCTAATGCCTGGTATACTAACTGCCTGACGAAATATTTTCGCAATTATATCGGAATGTTTTCCAATTTCTTCTTTCTTTGCGTAGCCAAAATCAACTCCTAAAATATGATCTTTTGCCCGTTTAAAGAGTTCTATATGTGTACGTATTTGTTTTTCGTATGCAAGCTGAATACTTGCTTTTGCTGCTAGTCTTTTCAAAGTTCCTCCCAGTCCGTCACTTGGCCCTATACCATGCGATGTAGCAAAGAAATGCCATTCTGCAGAGACTTTGAAATCTTTCCTGTGAAGAGATAAGTTCTGAATGTTATAATTGTTTTTATAAAGAGCAGCTGCTCCATCTGAATAATATTTTTCTTTCGAAGCTTCGGAACTTTCAATTTCAAGAATTTAAGGAGATGTTTTTGAAAAAAATGTACAGTTGATGTTATATACTTCAGGCTGTCTGATATTATTACGAAGTTCAATGGGATTGCATTATCCTGGACTTCAAAGCTGTAATAGCAAGCATAAAGGTGAACGGTTGCTTGGTCGTTATTCCAGTGCATACCTTGCATACTGTCCTGTAAAACGAAAGCGTAATTTACTCAAAAACCTGCAATGACGAGAACCTGCCCCACTTGGATGTAATGCCTTACATTTCTAATAAAATCAGATTGATTTTTAGCAATGTAGTCATGTGGCTGAAGTTTCTGTAACTTTTCAGTAAAAGTTACAAGAAAGTTATCGGTAGATTTTGTAAAAATTTCTAGGGAGCAACGGTTAGCTTGCACCCATTGGTGGTAAGTAATGCTATGAATTAAATTTCCATCAAAGTGTTCTTCTACTGAATTCCGAATTTTGCAATTCCAGGGCAGTTTTTACATTCGTTCAAATGGCATGCCTCGGTCGCAGGGAAACACATCATTGCTGACAAATATTCTTTATATGACAACAGCGGCTCGGTGTTATCCCCTAGATTTAGTGGTGACAACCTTGTACCTAAAATCATAAATTTAATATTTTGATGCACCAGACACACGCATACGGTATGAGTTCCTGATGCTCCCGCAAGAACGCACATCTTAGGTCTGAGCTCTACAAATTTTGAAAATGAAACAGTATCTTCGGGATATTTTCCTTAAATTACAAAATATCTCTTTCAAATTTCCTAAAATTAGTCTTCTGTTTATGCGTCCGTATTCCAATGTCATTAACGCCGAGAAAGAGTTTTCAATCGATTGTGTCGGAGTAGTTAGAAAATTTTTAGCGCAGAGAAAGTGGGGCTCAATGGTAAATTTCTCTGCGAACATCCATTTAACAGAACGAATAACAATTGTTGTTAACATTCATAGTTTATAATATATTTTTATCTCATATAGCCACGACCTTGAGCAATTAGGTAATTTTTAGGCTTGCATCGCGTGTCTGCTGCATGTATTCCAAATGGGGAAGCCGACGGGCCGCGCGAGAGAAAATTGTAAATGTTTAAATATTTATAAAAAACGCATTTATGAATTTACACTACATTTTATTTTTTGAGTAGTTAGCTGGATATGTTTACATTACGGAAAAAAAGTTTCGGCCGATTCTGAGATGGAGTATTTGAGAAAAGTTTATTAACAATTTTTTAAACACGGGCCGCGCGAGAGAAAATTGTAAATGTTTAAATATTTATTAAAAACGCATTTATAAATTGCTACTAAATTTTATTTTTGTATTAGTTAGCTAGATATGTTTAGATTACGGAAAAAAGGTTTCGGCCGATTCTAAGGTGGAGTATTTGAGAAAAGTGTATTAACAATTTTTTAAACATTAGTAACTTACAACAATAGGGTATAGAATAAAATAATTTTTTATTGATATATTTACATTCAATAAAGATTTAGCTTTAATAAAAGCTATTAGTTATTGTTGTATGACAATTAAAAGCGGAGATATAAGTAATAATATGATTTAAGGCTCGGATTTTTGCTAAAAATGCGAAAAAATTAAAATATGCATAATTCACTCAAAAATTTTTTTTTTCACAAAACGGTTTGAGGGTATTCAGTTTGAGTTAATATTGTACCCATACACCAATTATTATCAAAATCTGAGACCCTAAGGGACAAACGTTTGTTGAATTGAGTTGGAATGACTCATATATTATTTCTCAAGGGCTTTTTTTTTGTCGGTACGCCATAACTTCCTTAATACTTCATCAATTTTCAAAAATGAAGCATCATTTTAAAGTTTTTCTTATCCGCTACACCGGAAAATATACAAATTACTCACATTTCAGTTGTTTTTCCAAAAAATTACAATTGAAAAAAAAACTGTTTTTTTGAAATCCCGCCCTCGACCTAACGAACCTCTATCGAGAACATCGAGATATATCGAAATGAAACCGATTTCAATGTTATGCATCTATTATCTCAATCCGAATTTAATTTCGACTTAAAATATTGATTTAAGGTATTCGATCTGCCGATCTAGGTATTTATAAAAATGAACTAAATTAATCAAACCTTGAATTTATATTTATTTCCCCAAACCGCTCGCAGTATTTGTTTTTACTTAGTCCATGACGACCATCTTACTTTGTCTCTACTCTCTACGATAAACAAACCCGGCGATCAAATCAGATTATTCACTTTAAAGAAATCTACACAATTCAACTCAAAAGTAAGTACCGTATGGATTCTGACGCACAAACTACACGGTACTAACTATACGGTGTGCACTGTGGGATTTAAGGAGAACACAGTGCGAATTCTTTGCACGGGTCGACTAGTCTGTTTTAACGTAGAAAAACATGCCACTGACCTATAAAAGGAAGAGGAAGAAGATTCTTGTTTTATGTTTGTCCTTTCATAACGATTCAATTTATACCCAATACGCAAGTTGTAGTGTAGCATTATAAGTATCTCAAATATTACAATGTTGTATATGTTGCCCAATAAGTTATCCAAGTTAGCAAATATAAGTTACCCAATATGCAAACAGATATATTGTAGCAATCGAATGTACTTTTTGACTGCCTCGAGTGATGTGACCAGCTAAAGTTTTTCACTCATAGATCGAGTGTCATAAGTTTAGGTCTGTAAATATCAGTGTGTAACAATTTATATCTGCATGTGAATGGCTGTAAACAACTATCTGTGATCGCCGAGTGACTAAATGAAATAAGGAGTAACCCTTATTTTGTTTTGTTATGTTTAGTGATGCATCACAGAACCGGGAGATTTTCATAGGACGTTCAAATAGGCAATAGAATAATAATGTTAAACAAAAGCGCTAAACGCTTGCATGCAATAAGCCAACTTTCTTTTAAAATCAACAACGACATTAACTAGCTCGGCCGACGTCAATGCACAACTCATTCTTCCTTTTGCATTCTGCCAGCGAACCTCTTGTCTCTTGAAGTACTGCGGTTGGCATCAAAAACTTTCGGAGTTTTGAAAGCACTAGATTCGGAGATTTTGGGCGGCGATCGCCGAGCATCACAGTTAGTAGCCGCAAATAGCTTTAATTACGGGTGTTTTAAAAATTGACCTTTCTCATTCCAGAGAAAGTTCTGAATCACATATTTCTACATTCTATATAAGATGTTTGGTTTCTATACCGAAACTCTCTCGGTTTATAACTATCTAGATAACTATGTAGATAGCAGAAATCGTAAACAATAATGGTTCTTATTTTGGCACAGCTTTCCCACACTGAGAGAACAGGTTTGGATGCTACACCCTAAGCTCTTTTGGGCGGGGAGGTTTGGATGAGCTATCAAGAATGATACGACGTCAGAACTAATTATTTGGATGTGAGAACCAAAGGCAAAAAGTGTCACACCAAACACGTCTAGTCAACGTCCTTTGGATGGGAGACCCAAAGTTGTAGTTGATGCACTCTGCTGGTTTAGGTGCGAAATACAAATCTATTGTTGCGCGCTCTGGTGGCGCTCTCAGGAAGCTCTATAGCACCCGCAATTCCGTGTTCATCCGGGCGAGCCGTCGACACGTGTGGACTTGTTCTGGGAAAAACAGGCGAACTTTGTTGTGACTCTTCTGCCGCGTCTGCTTCACTGTTTTCCTGCTGCTCGAAGAGATTATGGACGAGGGGACGAAGACATTCCTATTGAAGTCTGGACTTGGAGCATATATCCGGGTGTTCGCTGGCAAGTTGCACTGAAATTGCACGGCCATTTTGTGTTAATTCTCATGCCTACAGTACCAGCCTTTGCTTATGAGTTCTTTTTCAGATTCCCATTGTTATCTCTATGTGCTTATTACAAACAAAGTTCAAACTCTCAGATCATGTTTTGTCGACAGTGCTGCTGTGCATATTAACATTGAACTTTCTTTATGTTATTGAGGTTAAGTTGTCTCACGTTGGGGCACATGCCTTTGGGCTGGTCATCTAAAGTTTTCATTCGGTGTCCTAACGTTGCTCTGATGAGCTACCCAACACTTTGGTTCTCACACCCAAAGTACTCGTCCGTCTTCTTTGGATACAGCAACCAAAGGAGTAGTTGGCACATCCAACACCTCATCACCAATTCCGTTTGGATGACACATCCAAATGAATGGGCAAGTCCTTTCCTTCACCTCAGGTTTGAGTGTGACATCCAAACCTACGATTCTCATATCCAAAGTGTTTTTTCAGTGCAGTATATTCGAGATTTAGAACCAATTTTGGGAACGAAATGATACCTACACAATAATTTCCTCCCGTGACAGTGAGTGCTTTTATTTTATTCTAAAACGGCAAATGAGAGGATTCTGGTAGTACTTAATGTACATCAACATATGAAGAAGAAAATTTTTCAATTATGTTTTGTGACTCCGTACACAGAAAAAATGCCTTAGGTGTGATAATCGTAGGTATGGATGTCTCACCCAAACCAGAAGTGAAAGAATGGATCTATCCATATATTTGGATGTAACATCCAAATCGAATGGGTGATGAGGATTTGGATGTGCCACGAATTCCTTTGGATGTGGCATCCGAAGAAACACGGACGGGTACTTTGTGTATGAGAACCAAAGTTGTGGGTGCCTCATCGGATCAACGTTTGGATTGCGAATGAAAACTTTAGATGTCGAGCCCAAAGGCATGTACCCATACTCCTTCTCCCCCCCCCCACTCTCCCCTTTTACACCCCCCTCTTTTTCCCTTTCAAACCCATCGAAAGACGGAAGTAGGACGGCGCATCAAGAAAAACGTGAAAACAGAGCATTGTGGTTATAATGACTACTTTTTACATATCGTTTGGCTGCATTATTCATACAAAAAAGGACAATCACGTGATGAACACAAATATTAACATTTTTGTCACGTAAATCACTTTAAGTAATATAGTTCATACCTGCACGAAGTCTCTCTGTCTCCCTACAATATACATAAAATATTCTGACAACAGCATTATACTTTACTTTTTTTACCGTCCTTGATTATTTCAGATAGATCAAACGTTATTTATGCCGTGAGCCAAAGCCTCAATATACTTGACACGGTGGTCTTCCTTAGAAATGAACTCTGCCAGCACCAAGGGAGCCATAGTTGGCAGAGCGGAAGGCTGATTGGGACTTACCTCACTATCTGCATAAGACATACAAATGAGTATTCAGCGCTGCGCAAGCAAGATGCACACAATTTCACTCAAAGTTCCAAACAAATATTCCCGAAACGCCAAACTAAGAAAGTCTTTAAAGTTATTGTAGTTTCAAAGCAAACCAGGTGAGATGGAACTAATGAAATGCGGAACCAAATGAAACGGATCAAGAGTCGAAAGATAAGGATCAAAGGTCGAAAGAGCGGATGAATAAAAAAAAGACCAGCAAATGACCGGCAGTTCACCACTTGAGAGTCGAAGGTGGTCACGCCGCCTGGGCGTCGGTGTTGAACTACGAAAAATGACGTAATTTTCCACACTTGACGTATTCTCACTTAAGTGAGATTACAAAATAACCCCTCAGAGTGAACATATATATACGGAAATCTTGGCATCAACAATTAATATGGTCGTTATAGGTACGATGACTCAAAAACGCAAAAATTCTGATAATATCGATACATTTTATTACTTTTTTCACAATTTCGATTGTAAAACAACATTCTATTATATAAATAAGAATGTCTAGTTTTTCTTTCTAATCCAATGTTCTCTCTTTTGGTACCTCTTCCGATTTCGTACGACTTTTATTTCTACTTGAATTTTGCAATTGAAAAAAGGTCTGAACGAAGCCAAACTTCAGCTTTACATGTTTTGTCTTATGGGAGTCACTGAAAAACATATAAATACATAAATAAATTAACATATTTTACATAAAACAAACGTTTTGCACTTTTTCTGAAATAAGCTCATCAAGACGATTAAGTTGAATATAAGTTGTGTCCAACACCTGGAAGTGGCTAAACATTTCGAACATTCAAACTTAAAAACAAACGCAGTTGCCCCTTTATAGTGATGGCAGTTGCAAAATGACATTCTTACTTCAGCTGCAGTGGCTAGTTTTTGTATAAATCTATGGAGCATCGAGTTCAAATCTCGTTACTAGTGGGATGGCCGAAGTTTAATTGTTCTCCTCCAATTCCCCTGAACCCCCCGTGAAAATAAAAAAAACTACTCAGTTCTGCTTCTATCTTCAACTGATAAATTCAATATTTAGTCAAAAGCCGTCGAGGGTACGTGATAAAATGGGATGATGCGTTCACGGTTGATACATTTCTTCCCTAACGTTTGTCACCAATCACTTTCCCGTGCAATGTACGACCGGCCGAGCAAAGATATTCTGGAACATTCAGTCGGGACACATTTTCCAGTCGGGAAGGACAACGGGACCGACCTTTCAAACGGGGACTGTCCCGGCCTAAATTAGGACGTACGGTAAGCCCAAATGTAAGGGATCGCCACATTTGCCGTTTTATTGAATTTACCCATAAAATGTCTTTAGGTAGTAAACCACTCGATAAGATGATAAAAGAGGGAATTTCTCTTATAAACATGGAAACAGTGGTGAGGCCCTTCAACGACATTTACTTCCAAAGAGAGCAGCGCGAAATTTTTGAGCGTCTGTTTGTTCTGATTCTGTGCATAAGTTTGAGATTCTCGTCAAAATGAGCGATCTCGATAGGTGGCGCAAGTTTTCGAGGGTTTTTCGACGGGGCTTTGGCAATATTCTGAAGTCATTCACCGTGAAGCATTCAATTGCAATACATCCCAAGACTTCTGAGAAAAATTATAATTGCAAATTCAACTTCCAGCTAGAGATTCTTATTGCAATCACATTAGCCTTTTCATCCTCAGCCTTTTTCATTTTTCCTGTTGGTGGTGTAGCGCGGCTTTTGTGATAATTTCAGTCTTCAATTTCCCAGATATGACTGGAGCTTCTAAAGCTTAAAGCTGAATCGTGCATGTCATATTTTATAAGGTAAAATATCAGATAAAACTAAAAAAGGGAAATTAATTAAAGATATTACTTTAAGATATCACTTTACTTCTAGAGGTTTCGTCAGCACCTTTGGTAAATCAGGTGTTTCATACACGGACATCACTAAAAATTATTATTGATAAATAGCGTACAATGTTACGTTAATCGCAGAATTTTTGCGTTTTGTAGTGTATGCGTCTCGCAAAAGTTCCTGGTGCGGCAAGGAAGTGGAGTGGGTGAAGGGACAGAACGGACAGGAAGAAAGGGAGACAACGGTAGGTTGAGAAAGGGGAATCAAACTACTTCGCGAAATAAAGCACGAAGCACGTACGAATGGAAATTGGTTATAATCACCCATCGCTATAAAATTACCAGAGACCCTAACTTGGGCTCTCATAGTACGAGTAAAATGAGTCGAAACGGGAGTAGTACGAAGCTGTGAGTTATCCCACTTCTCGAAGCGCTTGATGTATGCAGTAAATAGAAAGATTTTCTGAACGACCCTGCACACTAAACAACCATACTCTCCCGTTTCGCGGGATCTAGAAAGTTCCAAAGCTCATGCCAAACATTCGTCCGCTGAAAAGCGCCAGGAATTTCTTCGAGAGTTATACTGGAAACATTTCTTTTGATGGCAAAATGCTAGGAGCTACATTGAATATTTACATATTTTTTCGTCTATCTTCTAGCGCTTTTTCTATATTTTCTGTACCTTTCACTGTCACTTCGGGAGGATATTTTGTTAAATGCTAAGAGTGCCACCGACAATGTTTCAGCCACATCCAGTAAGGACTGGCATACTTATTACGTGCTTTCAGAGAATCAATCATCCCACAGTGGTTTGCTTGGAATCTCTATCTTACCCCTCTTGAACCCAAGCTGAAGAAGACGTTGGCACCTGTCGCCTAATTTACGTGCTGCAACATCCACTCTCTTCAGTTTCAATTATATAAATAGATGACGTTGCTAAGAGTCTGACCCAAGACTGGCATATTCTCATACATCTCAATTTATTACTCGTGATAATGGATTTTTTATGATTTAAACTGTCTATTCAATTTCTGTCATAATAGTTCATTTCAGTTTAGGTATATACTATATAATTTTCATCAACTTAATAAATACATAAAGAGGCAACTTTTCGCATCCATATGTGTATATAATTATTACTAATTAAAAGTAAATAATGAAAACATTATTTCTAAAAAAATCAAAATAAAGTCCCATTCGATAAAATTATTTTTTTAAGTGTTGATTCGTTGAAATAAGGGAACAGTGCGCCGCCGGACTTAACATATGAACCATATTTTTCTTGTATTTAATTTATTTTGCAGAGACGTAGACTTGCTACCTTTTGGCATTATGTTTTGTTTGCCAACCGTTAAATGTAAAGCGTCTTTATGTGTATTTGTGCCACAGCCTCGGGTAAAATATTTCATTGCATTCTAAATGAAGGAGAGATTAATTGTCCATTTTAAATTATTTGATTCTCCAGTGTACCTACGATTTGAATTCCCTCTGAGTGAAAATATGTTTTATTTTTATGATTTTTTAACCGAAGGTTTTTTAACTCAGTGGCACGTCACATTGGTGTACATCATGCACCTTTTTATGTCACTTTAGCTCTTTTCTGGCTTCATAATATCTAAGGATGTTTGCTTATTTTTCTTAGATAGCCTTTCTAGCATGTAGTGGAAACCTAGAATACGCCTCTGCTTTGAACCAATTTCGAGTGAATTTTTGTGAAACAGGCGTATTGTAACAGCTACGTTACTTTGAGTCAACCCCTCCCTCCTCGTTACCTGCCGTGGGTTTTCAGGCGACCCTCTCTCCCCTAAGCAGTTTATGGACGACTCCTAACTGGTGGAAGCGAAAACATAAGAGAGATGCAGTGTCGAACTCATAGGTGATAGGGATTCCTTCTTTCAAAGCACTACTAGTGATTTTAATAAAATCGGAGTGAAACACTAAAATAGGACAAAGAATTGTTATGCATTTACATATCAATGCTGTCTCGTTTTCCCCTTGCACTCTCCTCCTTCCTTTTTCCTATTCCGTCCTTTATATTGTCTGACGTCTTAACAACCCATACTACTCGCCTTTTTGGAAGTCTTGCAGGAGGGTATTTATATGTAGATCCATTGATCTTTTATTTGAGGGTTACAGTTCTTTTTCTCTTCCTTCCCCTCTTCGCCTTCCTACCGTTTCCGTTTCCATGACTTTCTTGCTCAATTATTTTTCCGCGTGCTCCCCTTCCTTCTGCGATTAAAATGTTTTTTATCGTTCCAACCTATTCATCGAGCCTTTTTTGTTTTTTAAACAAATAGGACTAAAACAATGAAACGGGAATATGTAGTGATTGGGTAGCGTTGGGAAATATGGGTGGAGTAATCAAGTGGAAGCTTCCCCTGTTTATGAAGAACGACACTCGATATTATTTCAAGGGGAGAGGAAAGACGTTGCGGGATCTTCTTTGTTTTCCTTTCCTCATCATGGCCCTGTTTGTTTTGTCCTGGTAGCGTATGTGAACGTTCAAATATAATTATAAATATTAATGTGCTCGCTTGGTGGAACGTAATTATAGTGTCAAGCAGGTAGCTAATCTCTCGCTACAGAGTTGATAAAAATCCTAATTCTAGCTATGAGTTCATTCCATTCGTCGAAGATAACATCGCAACATACGGAAAAATATTGAGGGAAAACCGCTAGGTTAAACCATTGCTCCGTTTTAAGAGTATAACACTATATCGTCTTCTAATGTGTTATTATGTTTGCGAATAACGTCCATGCCTTATATGGTATATAAATGGAATGCGGTTTGTGAGCATTTTCTCTTCGTCTCGGATTAATATCGCTATAATTTCATAGGTATTCATGAATGTGGAGTGCTCAAAAATGTTTCCAGACTCCGAATGTCACCCAGAGGGACAAAACTTTCTCTCTTGTACTTGTAAACGTTACATTAGTCCGTAAAGGTACACTAGATTGCGAGGTGAATTTGAATACCGTTCATGTTTTATTGATAAATTTCCCTTAATGTTTTATCTGGTAGAAAATAGTAATGACAAATTTACGAGTGGCATCCAGTATCAATTCACCGGATACACAGGTTGATGTTCTCAACTCGCTGATTTTTATTCATGGTCGATCAAACTACGATTGAATATTACGTGGATACCCCAGGAAACGACTATATAAAGTTTTCTTTGTCGTTAAGCTGTCATCTTCAGGCACATGGCACTCTATCGTGGTACTCTCTTGAGTTGTCTAGCTCATGGTGTCACTCTGTTCCAATAAGGTGTATAAATAATCAGCTTATATAGATCTTCCTCCGCTACTCATTTTTATACTGCCTCTCTTCCTTAGGATAAAATTATCACACTCATGGAAAAATGTATTCAGGGTAAAGGTTTTGCAGTTTTTAAAAATTAGTACGCCTATAAACGAAAGGGGATGAAATTCTAAAAAAATACTATTTCTTTACCGTGATTCGAACCCGAATCTTCCAATTTCCGGGCATGTGCATTAGCCAGTTACAACACTATACCATCCTAATTTATGACCTAATTTATTGCTTGTCTAACGGGCTAACACAACAGAGCGGCAATTGAGAGATCCGGGTTTGATTCTCGATCAATACGAATGGTTCTTTTATTGGTAAACTCTCATCCCCGTTGGTGTACACATTTGGACCCGTGTGCGTGACTACGTAACATATCATTTGTGCATTCTTAATTATTTAGTAGGCTAGGTACCTCTCTGTTACACTTCGTCGAACATGTCTCTCAGTGATGGTGGCTCATCTTATCCCCTGAAACAATGGCAGACTACGTCATCGTAACGCCGCACAGTGGGCTGAAATCGAAAAAAGCTGGCCAAAACCTCTAAAAAGTTTTTTTTTTTAGTCGGGAAGTTGAAACTTCGCATCAACATTCGCAAATATTTTTTGCATGATATGGTTTATTTATTTTTTTCCTATACTTGCACATTAACAATATATATTGTTAATGGTGCCTTAGAAATAGAGTTTTATCTGTTAACGAGAGATGGACATTTCCTTCCGTAGGCGAAGTGAAGGAAATATGTGAAAACCACTTGCGTTCAAAGAAAGAGGTTTTTCAGTATTCCTCTTGCGGTGCCCGCTACCGCAATTTTGAGTATCGATTCTAGTATTGTTTATAAAAAATCAATATGGTGGCTCTTTTCAATCTCTATGCATCGACGATCACTAAAGAAAAATGAATATGGCCATATCGCGTCGCCGGCGCGGCGGGCGGAACCGGAGTCGACCGCGCGCTCGAAAAAACAATGTAAAATTCGTGGTCACAAATATGCGCAAGATATTTCTTTAGATTCCACATTTGGAAGCTTTGTAGAGTGTCGTGGTATGAGTTACTTAGCGTAACCAGGCGGCGCCAACTACTTTTTCTCAACAAATATGTCAAATATTGACTGAAAATAGGCTCCACCATTTTGTTGTGTATCTATGGTTAATAATAAAATAAAATCTTAAAAAAGCCATCAAATGAAAGAAAAAGAGCTTTATAATAAAATTATATTAATTATATTAATTGTCCATATTAATTATAAAAAATATATTAATTGTCCATAACTCAATCCATTAAAGTACAGCAAGAGGTTACGTTTGGGAATTCTCAGAGAAAATGGAATGGGGGCGTATTTTGCGATATTTGTTCAAATTTGACCCCATATATATTGTTAATGTGCAAGTACTGGAAAAAAATAAATGCACCATGTCGTGCAAAAAATATTTGCGAATGTTGATGCGAATTTTCAACTTCCGGACTAAAAATAAACGTTTTAGAGGTTTTGGCCAGCTTTTTTCAATTTTAGCCTACTGTACGCCGTTGTAGTTTAGCACAGTCACCTGATTGTAAAACCGAGAACTCTTTATCTAAAGCATTCACGAGGAAAACCTCAGATCTTACGTTCATCATATTACTCTTGCCAATACAGTAAAAACAAAAACTCTTGTTATAACAAGTAAAGCCTTGTTAGTAATGGAAGCGTGGATGCACTGATATTAACCCTAATTCTACTACAAATATTTACAAAATGACCTCTCTCATCTAGAAAGGTAAAAGTAACATTTCACAAATGCCTCTTTTTGCAAAAAAGCGTTTTCGCACTATTTGGTTGATGTTGGAGTTGCGCCCCCTTGACCTCTGTCCAAATTTTTTTAGTGCTCTCCTTTTCGCCTTTGTCCACTCCTCTGTCTACTTCCTTCCCTTCGTGCTCTTTATCTGGACCCGGTCCCTTCCATTTTTAAGCGAAAACCTCCGATTACGCACGACTTCTCCTAAATCTTCTCTCCGCTCTTCCCTCCGTTGCAACGAATCTCCGTCCCCGGCCATTCATACTTGTTCCCTTCGCCTTTTTTTCATTTCTCTGTCTCCACCTGCTCCACGAGGGGCTCCGATTTGTATTCCATTGTCCCCATTTTTCTTTCCTTTCCCGCACTTCACTTCCTTCCTCCCTTCAGACGCCCATTTAGTTTAGGACGACCTTACCATTTCTCATGATCCTTCCATTGGTCCTATTCTTGGTATAACATTGTTCCAAACCATGACTTCCCGCACTAATCGGTGGAACCGGGCTACATACGTAGGAGTGGATGTTTGTGAGTGAATTACTCTTTATCTATCTATAACTGTAAAACTGAAATTCTATTGCCTTGAACGCTGTAGACATCCAAACACTTTTCCGGTTTTGAGCAGAATTTAGAACACATGTTAATTAGGACCTATAAGGATTAATGAGCTACAGTAGAGAGGTCTCAGGGCCCCTACGGCTCCAATAAGGGTCCTTTGGTGGTTGTGGATTGCTCCCATAAGAAGAGCTTTGGATCGGTATGGAGTTTTTTTTCTCATGTACTATATCATTCATGAAAGATGCTTGGGATTTTTAGTATCGGATGGCTGCAAGAATTTTTATTTTTTATTCTTGCATTCAAGTTTCGTATATGGTCCGTTTTCCCCTAAATGTTGAGTTTTTGGCTCCAAACTCGTTCATTTTTACAATATTTCGACGATAAAAATGTTTCCTTAAACATTTTCCTTCAACACCGCAGCATTGGCTTCAAGTGGTTATTTATTTCCGAGTCGCGTATAGCTCAGGTTAAGTTATTAATACAATAGAAGGAAAACGAGAAGTTAGTTGGGGTATTTATCCGTGGAGCCATGTGTGGTTAGTGACTGCTAAGTGGTATATGCAGCGGTATAATCAAAGTGGGAGGATTCTTTTAATCCAAAGCAACACATGTTTTCTTTACCGCCAATTGAAATTCAGTGGGCACCATCTTTTAGTGGTATAAACGAAGGAACTCGACATCACATGAATATATTATGCATTCAAATAATATTAAAATATATTCTCGTGTTTATTGATTATATATATTTTCATTGGAAATTCAAGGACAAATGTGTAAAATAAATTATGCATAAATAATTTATTTCGTTAATTAAAAGGCCGAGCTCTACAGCCTCTTATGTTATAATGCAAAGATAAAAAACTCCAATGGCCTCAACATTTTTGCACCACACTTCAGAATAGGCACGTGCCAGAAACTAAAATTATACCAGATTAGCCTATCTTTGGTTGTTTTCGGGAAGGTGAATTCCTCGCCAATGACTTTTTGTCCTGTGATTGTTTAAGCACAAACTTTTTAAAGCATTAAAGTTGTTGAAATAACAAAAACGTTTTTCATTAAAACTTGTTTACCATTTTATATTTTGTTTTTCAATGTTGTTTTGGCCACCCACTTTACAGCCTCTCATGATATAAAGTATTTCTTCATTTTGGCTGAGAAACAGTGCTTTCCACTCTTCAGTCTAATTAGCATCAGTTCTTTTGCTTTCCTTTCCTGGGAGATCTTTTGTCTCACGTACCCATGCCCTGAACATGTTTCTTGCCTTAACCATCGCCTGAGAGGCTGCGGACAGGTCCTATTTAACAGTATTTGTCCACGGAGTAGAACACTTACAAGATATGATAAGGATAAGAATATTGTGAGATATTTTTGTACTATGTATCCTTGAAATGCGGCGTAAAACGTGGGACGATGATTTTACGACTTATTATTGTTACATTATTTTTACTTCATTAGTTTGGTCTTATTGGCAGAATGGAGGTGAATCGAATAACGAGCATATGCATGGTATTCGAGTGAATGATGTGAGGGGAAGGCGTAGACCACGAAAGTCAAGGATGAATATCCTGGAAAGGAGACAACGAATGAGGAATGTTTTGAGTGTTAAGCACAGGAGGGCGTGCATGAAGCAATGCATGATTGTAAGAGACTCAAAATACATATGTAAGGAAAGGGCATTGTTTGGAAGGAGAGCAACATTTCCAGGTTAAATATCAATGACTAAGTTATTTGACTTTTCCTACTTCGAAAGGGAATGAATTGGTGGGTTTGTATGTATGTGTATATTATTTACTAACCTTATGATTGTACTGTTTTGCTGATATTAATATTTGTTTATTTAACTTTTACTTAACTCATGTTTTAATCGGTTGGGAAAGAAATGGTCTAAGGTCTCTAAAACTGAAGGTTTAAAATACTTTCATATTAGTTCTGATTTAATAGTGTTAGAAATGGAATATCACGTGCGCAAGAAATAGATAAAATGCCGTAGAATACGAAATTTGCAATCTGATAGAGTTGTCTTTTTTCAATCCCAAAGGAACACATTAATTTCGATCCTACTCATGGATGAGGATTATCTAATTTGCGCCAAATTGAACTATGCGAATGAAAGACAAACGATGATGTGCTTGATATGATGTTTGAGTAAAGGTAACATCTGGAAGAGAAAGGGAAAGACAGAGTAGGTGATTGGAACAGACATGAACAGCTACGGGATGCTGAATTACGTAAATGAGGTGATTGGGCCTGCTCCTGTAAAAATGTAGAGGATTCTTACTAACCTCCACCTTAACCCACCATAGCCGGTTGATAAATAATTGAGCGATGCGTAGGTGTTAAGGGTTAAGTACTTTTGACGGTTAGATTGCTAGGTTCCCATCTAGAGTGCCTAGGGTCGAATCCTGTCCGTGGCGGAGACTGTTCAGTGGGTATCTTATGGAGAGCTCTTTAAGTGGGGTACCTAGTACGGAGGATGGAACGTTAAACTGCGGACACCTTGGAATCAATTGTTTCGAAAAGGCTAATGCCAAAGTAAGTATTCTCTCCATCACCCATTAAATACGCGTGCAAAGAGTATTTATTCCCCTACCTTCAATTACTCATATCACCTCTGTTTTCGATCACATAGCAATGTAATCAAGAAATTAAATGAATTGTCACCAATGAAATACTAAATGGTGAAAATGAAACACTGCCATTTGGAAAAAAGGGTTCATTATCAAAATAATTGTATAAGTACGCTGAAAACAATGGTATTGAAGTACCCGTGATGTTTTGGAGCCAAAAGTAAGATATATAGAATGAGGATGGAGTGGATTATAAAAGAATTAGGGTTTGATGCTTCAGTAATGGACATGGATGAAAGGAGTGTGCTTCATTAGTTTGGCCATGTTGATAAAATTATCGAGATATGAATGAAGAAAGATATATGATATTGGTATGAATGGTGTAGGAGGAAGGAGTAAGCTAAGAAAGTCTAGGGTGAATGTAGTGGAAGAGAGTCTTATTAGGGGGAATATTATAAGTCTTAAGAATAGGGAGAAAGTCATTAATTTAATAAAAGCAAAAGAGATGTGACAGGTTAGGGATTAGTGGAGGAAATTAATAAAAGAGAGTTTTCTAGGTCTAACAGCGGTATCTAATGTTTTTTTTATTTTCTACCTGAAAAAGGGAACAGCGTTACGGAATGTAAGCATGTTCATTAACTACAGGAACAGGTTTTGGAATAATCCATCTCACCTCAATTTAATTCAAACTTTCTGCCCGCCTAACTCCTCGTTTTTCTCTCACACCACCTATTTAAATTCCTCTTTTGCATCCGATGACAAATATGTTTTTCTTTCTATAACACTGTTCCCATATTATTATATTTTTTTATTAAAGAGAAACAAATATGCTAGCTGTTGGCATCAATGGATACGACACTAATTAAATTTAACCTTGTTTATTTTTTTTTACCCGAATGGATGAATGAAAAAATTCCGTTGAAATGATTATCGTTTGTAATTAACTAATTGTCGTTATGCTCTAATTTGTATTTTACCAGAAAATTCTAATAATTTCTCGAAATAGTTACACAACGTAAATTTAAAACCTTCTGGCTGTTTCAGATAGAGGATTCCTTTAACATTGGATTTAACGCTACAACATAAAGACCATCGCATATTTTAAGATTCTGAAAATGTATCAAATATAACTCCTCCGAACACCTACTCATTTCAATGATTTCTTATGATAACCATTTAGAATCAAAAGCCGCCCTTTAGCTTTAAAAAGCGTTTTGTAAGCTAACTAATTGATTACATGCTAATGTTCCTTAGATCTGAGAGTTTGAGACAAATAGCTTTTTTAAGGACCTCAGTGGGTGACTGTAATTAGAATCAGGTAAGTGGCGAAGACTATAGAATCAAGAGCTTTAAAATAGCTTTTTTTAAGGCTAACTGATCGATTGTATTTTTGCAAGGCTAGCTAATTGATTGCATGCCAATGTTCCTTAGACCTGCGAGTTTGAGACAAATAGCTTTTTAAGGGCCTCTGTGGATGACTGTAATTAGAAAAAGGTAAGTGGCGGAGGCAGAATCTCCAAATAGACGTGGGTGAATAAGAAAGAATAAGTCCAATTAAACCTTAGGCAAGAAAAAATGAGTGCCACCCGGTAAAATATTCCTGTGTTACTACTTTCTTTTCTACATTATTAAAATATGATAGTCATTTAAATTTCATCTAAGAAATAAGATATGTATTCGCTGAATGTGTTTGCGGAGATTATTCATACGCTTAATTTTTTAAACATATTTTAATCTTAAAGTTAAGATAAGCTACGAAGTCGATTCAGAGAAGCAAAAAAGCAAAATTATTATAATTGCTTTTGAATAATACCTTGAATAATATATAATTTGTACGCTAATGGATTGTGTACTAAAGAATTTATCAGTATTTCTCTCGGATGTGTTTGATACCCTACGCCCTCATGATCGCTCTAGTTTTAGTCTCAATGTTGATTCTGGAAATGGAGTTCAGAGTGATTAATGTATTTGTAAAAAGAGCCTAATATGTTTTCCTCACGCTAAATCATGATAATCTCGACCTCTTTAAGTCTGGTGAGCTGACTTCGCGTAGTGGTGCTTACTAAGAGAGTATCAAGGCGCCTCTATTAATACACATTTTATACCTTTAGAGTTTGCTCTCTGGAAATATGAATTGGCGTCGTGAGAGCCAACTTCAAAAGGAATTGGATAAGCTTGAATTGAAACGGCAGATCTGTAGGTATGATTGGAATAGTGAGCATGAGTGCTCTCACCAGTATCATCAAAATTCCACCTGTGATGAGGTTTCTGTTTGAGTTATACGACTTACCTCCTTCCACAGCTGTCTTGTCGCGGCGATGGCTTCAATACCCTGTAGCAGGAGATAGCTCGTATAATTCATATAGTGGTTAGAAACTTTACCGTGTGATTAATGATTTTTCGACACCACCGCTCTATCCAGAGAAATTATAGGAGACATTTATCCACTGGTACAATAAAAAATGTCGTTAAGTGACTGTAAGAGGAATCAAGTAGTTCATCTTTTATCTGAGAAATTACACATTCTGAATGAACCTGAGTACTTCCGAGCTCAAAGAGATGAACGAATTTTACGCGTGTTGTATTTTGACAAATCATATGAAGTTGTAAGTAATGAAAAAGCATTATACTTCTCTATTTGGAAGGTTGAAGCCAAGATAAGTGTCAGAATATTTCTGGAATATGACAAACTCCAGGAAAGTGAATGGTCCTTTGAAAATCATTTTGCTATTCCGGATCATCAAAGAAATTAAAACGGCATAAAAGTGCGTATCTGCAGTTAGGTTGGTGGGTATTGGGAATGAATGACCAGTTGCAATGGAGCCATGCTGTCGATATTTCTTAACTTCTTAGTGTTGCTTTTTTATACAGGGGAAAAAGGGAGTATGGAGCGCTTGGGACATGTCTATTTGGAGATGGCTAGAAGAATATATAACGATTACAGAATTTAAAATACAAACAAGGGAAGGTAAATAATTTCATCAGAGAAATGTGAGTGAGGCAAAACAGGGGATTTCGTACGTGAAAGTGGGTGTTGAAATTCAGATAAAATAGTAAATTTGGGTGAGTGGGAAGAGTTTAAAAGAGAATGCAACTTATTCACGGCTTGTATAGGTGTAAGATTTGCATTTAAAGAGAAAAAATTGGAAAATCATTATGGAAAACAGAATGTTGCGTGATGGGAAATACACATATGTCCTTTGCTACTGGCAGGCATTTTTTTCCGCCCGCTGTACCGTACATCATTGGTATTTATAGAACATAAGTCTTTATTTTTGAATACTATGTTAGCTGTGTAGCTGAAAAGGCCAAATCTGCTTTCGTGTTTTTAAGTTATTCTTATTTCTCCCATCAGGGTTAGTTCATTAGCAACATCCATACCGTTAGGGGCGAAGGAGTTTAACTCTACGGGACCGTAAATATCTGGAGATAAGGAGAGGAATTCGCTTATTCATGATTTAACCGCTGATTCTTCTGCCCAATTCAATCGTCCGTTTAATGGAATATAATTTCCCTTGTCACTTCTTGAGTACCTTAAAGAAAAGAAATTATGATTTAAGAGCTGACGTGAGACATTTCAAAGCCAAATCCTTTTATCATTTTTGTACATTTTCACATCAATACGTAATTTTTATTCGTTTTCGATACCGTTACAGCCTGTGTATTAATGCTAAATCCGATACATGCTAGTCACATTGAAAATAAACTGTATTTCACCGCTGCAGTAAACCAACGAAAGTCTCAAATTCAATTTTAATGAAAATAAATTGCGAATGTAACTTAAATAAAGTACTAAAATAAACCTTACACTAGTTTCTCCCTCCCCCTCATCTCATCTCTCCCTGCTTCCTCCACTCTCCTCTTCCTTTTGCTCCCCTTTTTTCCTCTCTCCCCTCCGCCCACCATCACCCCGCTCTTCGTCTTTCCCCCCCTTCCCCTCTTACACTTTCCTCTCCCCCTCCTTCCCCTCATAGCCCTCTACACCTTCGTCTCCCCCTCTTTGCCCTCCCATACCTCAATCTCTATCCCTTTCCTCATTCTTACTCTCTACCTAGAGAAAGATGGAAGCTACTTTCCATCGAAATATCGGAAGTTTTAATTTGTGAGTGTTCTTTTTTCCGTTTGTATATTTTTATCGGCCACCCTCTTGGCATATTGTATATATATATATAAATATAATCTTTGGAAGTTTTCGCCAATTGGCCACAAATATATAAATTCAAACTTACAGGAGGTAGGAGAAAGAGGAAAAGATAAAGAATTCGTTCTTACGGGAACGTTTCGAACCAGTTGGTCCTTCGTCAGCTCTAGAAGTGCTGAGCTTCTAGAGCTGACGAAGGACCAACTGGTTCGAAACGTTCCCGTAAGAACGAATTCTTTATCTTTTCCTCTTTCTCCTACCTCCTGTAAGTTTGAATTATATATATATATATATATATATATATATATATATATATATATATATATATATACGAGTTCGTGGAAAATCACACATGTGATAATATAAATAAACTATGCCACAGGTGGGGCGGAATTAAATATAAAAAAGAACACTCACACTATAAGTTGATATTTCGGTTGCTCTAGAACCTTTATCAAAGATAGACGGATACAGAATGATGGACAGGCAGGGAACAAGAGGTGGGGTGAGATGGGAGGAGAGAGGGGTAGGGAGGGTGAAGAGGGGAGGGGCGGGAGGGGGTCAGAGGAAGAGGGAAGGGCAAGGAGGGGAAGAGGCGGGAGGGGTTCAGAGGAGGAGAAAGGGATGTGGAAAGGAGAAAAGGGGAGGGGCGGGAGGGGATTGAAGGAGGGGAAAGGGGAGAAGGGGCGGGAGAGGTCAGTGAGCGCGATTTAATCCGGGCGGATTATGTGCGGAATAAAGCCAGATGCAGGCACTTTCTAGCGTACGCAATTGAAGGGGAGAGGCAGAGGGAGGGAGGGAAGCCAATACGCCTACACGGAAGCATTTATCAAAAATGAGATTGTGGGAGGAAGCATGGATCGGGACGGGGAAGGAGGCATTGGGCGAGGACGGCTTGCAGCTGGCTCGGTGGCCGGTCATTCTAACACTGAGGGCGTTAGTGGTGAGGCCAATGTAGTATGAATCGCACAGGTTGCACAAGAGGATGTAAACAACATTGTGGGAAGTACATGACCGAGAGGGGACGGAAGGAAGAGGGTGGGAGAGGAATTTAGCGGGGAGGGGGTCGGTGATAAGGATAGGGCACGTTTTGCATCTCGCGCGATGGCAGGGGTTGGGTGGGGTTTTAGAGCTAATATAGGGTTTAGTCAGCGGTTTGGTGGTTTTTAGAATGCTGGAGAGGTTGGGAGGACGCCTGAAGGTGAGAGATGGACATTTGGGGAATGTGTTTTTGGTGGTGAGATTGTCAGAAAGGAGTGGGAAAAGGTTTTTAATGATTTTTTTGAGGGCATGGACGCCTGGGAAGTAGGTGGTACAGAGGGAGAGGTTGTAATTCTCCTTATTTTGGGTTGGTTTAGGAGGAAAGGGTTTTCTGAGAATTCGTTTATTGAGAAGAGTCTCAGGATATCCTCGTCGGAGAAGGGATTGGTGTAAAGAGGAAAGGAATTTATCAAGGGAATCGGGGTTAGCTTTCGCATATGTAATAATTCTGTTATTGAGAATGGTACCAATAGAAAGAAAATAAAGATTCTTATTCCTTCAATCGAAATTCGTATTCCGGTCGAAATTTCGAAATGTTTGCTTAAACGTAACGATTTTTCACAATAATTTTGCGTTTTTGAGTCATAGTCCCCATAACGGCCATACTCATTGTTTAATTTGAGATTCAGTGTTAACCATTAACTCAGTGATTCTTGCACTAAATAAGATATGAATGGTTAATGACAATGTATAATGTTGATTTTTTCCCTTCCCGTTGATATTCAACGGGCACCTTCTCTACTATTACATAATGGGTGACAAAGCAATCGCTATATTTAAGCCAGTAAACATTCAAATCATGGTAATCCAGTAATCCTGGTGAGAAGTTAATAGCGTGTTCTATCTCACTTTGATGGTTAGGAAATATAATGGCGGACCATGAAGGATAAATGTAAAGTGATTAGCTTTCTAACAAATGAAGTTTTATCAAAAACAGAATTTCCGATGGGGACTTGTCAATTTAAGGCCTAGGCTTTTATGACTTTATTGAGTAAGCAGTGATACTAGGCTTCTGGGTATCAGAAATTGGTGGAGAGTTTCTGAGGATAGAAAGAAATTGTAGGAGATTCTGGAGGAGGCAAAAGACTTTGTGATGGCTTTTAGACCCACAGAAGAAGAAGAAGAATTGAAAATCCTTGTGGGGAAGCAATGTCTATGCTCCTTTATCCTCAATGAAAACGTCATACATGCAGTGTCTCTTGATTATGTTGTTGCTGGCATTTTAGGGCTTTTGAGATGTTATAGGTATATGATAATGGAGGCACGGGAGTTTGTGGGGGATTTAGAATATCTAAGCAATACGGATGCAGGACGAAATTCTATTAATTGGACTTCTGAATACAAGAATAGATGGAGATCACGCGATAATGATCGGAAATAATACAAAAAGATAGAAAAAATAGTTTGAGAAGTGTAATGCAAGTTTGATGATGGTAAGCGAGATAATGTTGGACATGTGTAGAGTTGTGTGACCGTAAAGGCATCATTGATTGTTAAGGATTCAAACGGTCTATATACTCATCCTATACTTGCCTTTAAAATGAAGTGCCAAATAAAAAGAAAGGCATTGCCCCCAGTTTAGTTTCGTCACATTTCTTCCATATTTCCGAAATACCTCGACTACCTTTAAGTCAATGCATGAGTAAAGATTGTACGTGCGATATTACTAATTATGTAATTATCTCTTGGAGACAAGTGATACCCTCTTTTTACTTGTGTTCTGGAAATATTTTTGTCTACATTAAGTAATAAAAAGGTAGTATAGAATAGTAATAGTATAGTGGTAGAGTATAGGTAGAAAGTTAGATACCATATAAATTACCTACTCATTAAGAGCACTAAAATGAATAAAAATATCTAATAAGCGCTTTTCTGTCGGATATAAGAAAATCCATAGAAAAGAATATTTAATCTTTTTTCTTCCTTCAGTTGTAGTGAAATTCTGTTTGATGTTAATATTGTGATATCTTCCTTTAAATGTAAGGTTACTTCCTTTTCATGTTTTACATCCCGATCAGTGTCACCTTCATGTCGCTCCAACGATTACTCAATAATTGTTTTGACGGAATGTAAATGACTCTGACCCAGAGTAATAGCTGCGTCGCGTCGGGAGGAGTCAAAACTTTGGTAATGAAACCGATGGCTTATACGGGAGACGCTTCACAATTCACTGTACTTTTTCAAATGATATATGGCTCTTAGTTAAGCGCGGATCTAGTCGTTACAACTCACTTTCTTAAGCGAGGTTAATTGATTGCAGTTTGTGAGTTGTGAGTCCACTCACTAGTTTGAAATTCCTTTGCTTCATGTGATTAAACACATTGATATTCAAAGCCTTGCGCAAGTGTAATACGATTCTGTGACAAAACTACAGTACCTGGAAGTGATATCAATATTTCAGGTATTCTTTTAATTAAAATCGTGTTTTTTGTTTCGTTTTTTATTTTTTAAGGGAAATAATTATAATTCTTTTCTACTTTAAGATGGCTTATTCGATTACTTAAGTCGTACATATAATGTTTTTTTTTTGCCTTCGGAAGATTGGTAACATTATTTGACCAAGTAAAGGAGAAACATATTTTTTTATCTTAAATTCTGTAGACCTTTTCTGATATCTTTTTATTTTAAATTAAATGCACAGTGTGAGATGTAAACTTAATGTGTGAGTGTGTGAGATGTGTATCTTAATTTCAACGAAAAGTATTTTTGAAAACATTCCCTTATGTATCGTACGAACGATTAAATTATAAATTTTACACATGTTAAATTTAACTGTATTCGAGAGCACTAGTGCCAATCCAGTGGGTGAGAATTTTACGTATGCCTATAAAGCTTTTATTATCTTCTTAATTGAATTTAAATTTTGATTTTATATACGAATAATCTCCTATACAGGATCCGGACGAACTAATTTTTACTGTTATCGGCGAAATTGTGTTTTACTCCGAAATGTCATGTATGGCGATTTGCTACAATTTCTGAGAAAATGTTTTCGGAATATTATGGTTCACCCCATGTACTTATAAATATAACTTGTGGAAGATTACCAGGTGTCTTTATTCATTATGACTATGTACTTATAATTT
This sequence comes from Pyrrhosoma nymphula, assembly GCA_963573305.1. Classification (NCBI taxonomy): domain Eukaryota; kingdom Metazoa; phylum Arthropoda; class Insecta; order Odonata; family Coenagrionidae; genus Pyrrhosoma; species Pyrrhosoma nymphula. The sequence continues at coordinate 94,519,315 of OY754337.1, forward strand.
AGAAGCCACAAGATATACCCATTGTCAATTCCTTCGTCTGCTTTCATTTACCAGATTTCATTTTTGTGCATATTTTTTGTACCAAGCATCACCCATTTTTTCAATACTAATGATATTATTAAAAAAATCATCCAAGATATTTCTTATAGTACCTCAATGACTGAGAACTTGACAGGTTTAAGTCAAGAAAATTTCTACCGACAATGGCAGAATTTTCGAAAGTAGATTTTACTGATTCCCGCTACTTATTACATGCAGCCAAGTCGAAGACCCTAATGGATGAGAAATAAATCAATTGATTTATTTGGCTAATATTTGGAAAATAAATTATTATTTCAAGAAAAGAGTTCTCAATGTCATGGAGCAGAGTATATCATAAAATTGCATTTTCTCATGTTTCTCACAAATTTTATCGCGGATAAAATAGCGCGGAATATTTCCCTAGCTATTTAACTTTAGCTGAGGTAAATTTACTGTAAGCCGCGAATAAAGGTGTGAAAACGCGGAGAATTCCGATAAATTTAAGGACCTGAATAAAATTAAGTTCACGTATATTGCTTGAAATAAATAAAATATTAACATTATAATCATTTTGTTGGTCATAACTTATATGCTCTTTGGTAAAGTTGCTCTTTACGTCACAGTTATCTTAGAAAGCCTATGAATGTTCTTTCACTCTAACATTTAAATACGGTCGGTTTTCTTAACATATTCACCTTGACAATCAAAACACTTCAATGCATAAACGGCACTTTTCTTTTTACATTCCAGTGGGTCTTTACACTTAAAAAATAGTTTTAAAGTAAAAGGGGGCCTAAAGAAAACATGAAATTCATCTTTTGGAAAGATCTAAGAAGAAAACTCTCTTCTCTGGTTGGTAAAACCCCCAAAAGGTAGAACACACATCTGGAAAACTTATTTCCTTTTATACAATATAAGTGTTCACTTCTTGGCGAATGACGCCAGATTTTTTAAAGTGTGGTTTTTCCCCAAAAATTGAATAGTACTTTAACAATTTTTCATAAATTTGTATATCACATTATCCATTAAGAGTAACCAAATGAATCATTATCACAACCACGAAGGTTTCATCGCGAATGAGAGAGTCAGAACAAGTACTGAATTCCACATTTTCGTTTGCAGTGTGAAAATAAATACTGCTATCACTGATGACAAACTTAAGCCATTGGAAAGCAAAATAGAGACATAATATGCTGATTGTACCTATTTTTAATTTAAAAAAATTCCGGCCAGCGTCATTTTTATTGAACTAACATGACACATTTTGATTCAATTTTCTATAGTAATTTGTTGACGTCTTGAAAAGCAAGATGAATTGTTGTAGGTTGTAGTTTTAATATAAAAATATGTTGTAATATGTCGTAGAATAATTCTCTTTTTATTTTCATGGCAACTATATGTATTAAACCTAGAAAAATACTGTTTTACGCATGTGTTATCAATCCTAGCCCATTATTGCAAATGGTTATTTTTTATTAGATTTTAGATAGTTTAAATTCTTTTGTACACATCAAATAGAGGAAAAGCTTCTTATAAGAACTTTGTTAATGAATGAGTATAATGAAATGAATCATATTACGGTGTAACCGCCTTAAACAATGGGAAAGATAGTAGACTCTTTAGTTCATGTTTATTCTATGAATTACAGTATATATAATTCAACCATTTCTCTCTCCATGATTTCTCTCTCTTTCTTATGATGTTATGTTTATCAGAAACTTGGCTTAAGCCTGAAATCCCAGATGCAATGGTCGATTTGCCTGATTATCATTTGATCAGAAATGGTACATCATAGGTAAAGGTGGTGGGGGAGTAGGAGTTTACGTTCATCATAGTATTAGAGGAAAAATTGTGTCTGCCTCATCCTCCCAATATTCTGCCATGCCTGAATTCATTTTTGTTGATTTTTAGGGATACAGCGGTGCAAATCTCTTGCTGTGTGTTATTTATCGTCCACCCAAGTGTGGTTTATTTGCTGAACTTGAAAGTGTATTTTTAAGACATTATCCAATGCATGATGATGTTGTTATTATTGGTGATTTTAATATTGATATGTGCCGCACCGATTACAATAGTTCTATGGTTACTAACTTTATATATTGCAATCATCTTGAATTAGTACCACTAAATCCTACTCATCATACCGAAAGAAGCCATGCACTCATTGATCTATATGTTGTTGATGGCCTGTACAAGGTTACTACTAAGTATCAATATCCTGTGCCGTTTCTATCGGCGCACGACCTGATACATATATTACCTATAAATTTCACACAAAGCGTCGTCCCATTCTGTTCTCTGCATCGCGTGATTTTGGAAGATTCGATGTACACAGCTTTCAAAATTATCTCTTCTCAAAGGAATGGAGTGTTGTTTTGCCTCGGGTTCCATTCATCATAAATTTGATGTACTTACTACCAATGTTCTAAAGTGCATAACACGCATGCACCGAAACAGACTCACCTGCTGAAAAGACCTTCGGCGCCGTGGTTGACTGAGGAAACCCGAAAACTTGTGAAAGTGAGACATAAACTGAGAAGGGCTTTTTTTCGTTCACGGAATCTTACCGTCCTTGAAAAATACCAATCCTGCATAAATAAGATCAAGTCCCTTATCTTGAAAATTAAGCGTTATCACTATTCCAATCTCTGAGCATACTAACGCTAAAGACATTAGGCGTGAACTTCCGCGACTCTGTCTTTTACGTAAAACAGAAAAAGCCGGAACCTACAAATTCTCATTAGACCAATTTAATGATTAATTTGTAAACATTTCCTTATGCAACAGTCACAACTCACTTTGTGACATCTCTTACGTCGAACCTCTCACCCCGGTAACTGAGAACAGCTTTTATTTTAAGCATATTACGCCAGAGATGCTACATCGATATATTCGCTGCTCAATGTCCAACTCAGTGGGTGTCGATGATATTTCTTCTGAATTCCTAATTAGAGCAAGTGTCATACTATCTCCGGCATTATTGGAAATATTTAACTATTCCTTATTATCGTCCACCTTTCCGTCATCATGTAAGTCATCAATAATCATTCCTATAAATGAAACCCAAAATCCTACCTCTCTCGGTGATTATCGCCCAATTTCACTGCTATGCACCGTCTCCAAAATCATCGAAATAATTGTATATCACCATGTCACTGACTACCTCACAATGAACGATATACTCGACAACTATCAATCAGGCTTTCGGAAGAATTTAAGTACTCCGTCCGCTCTCATCAAGGTCACGGAGGACATAGGTACGCCTGCCTATGGATCGTTCCATTGTTACCATCCTTGTATTATTTGACTTCAGTAAGGCCTTTGACCGAGTAAACTACGGGCACTTCACTTCACTTCACACTTCACTTCCTCGGCACTACAGCCCGGTATGGGCTATGGCCTCCCTTGGGTTTCGTAACAGCACATTTTTTTACGGTGTGGGGTTGTTAGCCCCACATCCAACCCCCAACCTGGAGGACCAGGGTACCTCTTTTTGTCTGTCCTATCCCCCTTGACCTGTCCGGCTTGGGTGGCCCTACCAGGAGCTTTCGCTCCCGCCGGCATAGCTCTCAGGTTTGCTTAAGCACGCAAGCCCCCTCATCATGACAAGATAGAGATACCAGCGAGGGGGTAAACCACAGGCACTTGCTCCGTAAAATAAAAAACCTCAATTTCTCCGCATCGTCTCTGAACATCGAAACGACTCATCGAAATCCTCATACTTAAATGAACGAAAACCGGCCGTGAAAGATTATAAAGGAAACCTATCCTCATGGAAACCAACAAAACAAGCTGTCCCCCAAGGGTGTGTTTTAGGCCCACTTCTGTTTTCTTCATACATGTTAGATCTACCCGAAAGAATCGGAAACAGTAAATATATGTTACATGCGGACGACCTTCAAATACATCTTCACTGCCAATTGTAAGATCTTAATGAGTCCATTTCAAAGATCCAGATTGATGTCGATGAAATCTCGCTTTGGGCCAAACAAAACGTTTTAGTTCTAAATGTAGCAAAACCCAAGTCAATGATTATTGGTGATGTTAAACTTACTAATAAGACTAACTTTTATACAACATCCGGCATTGCACTTGATGACTTAGCTATGGGTATTATTCTGAACAACAGTCTGACTTGGCACGATCAGATACATGCTATCACTACCTTAATCTTTCCTCATGTAGAGTATCGTACCTTATCCTTCGGAGATCTGACAAGCGAACTGTTTCTGGAATTGAAACGGTTACAGAACTCATGATTTAGATTCATCCTAGACCTTCACTGGGATGAACACATTTCCTCTCACAGGGAAAAACTAAACTGGCTGGATATTTCATCTCGGTGGAAATACCTTCTTTGTATCTTTTTATTTTCCCTGTTCAAAAACAAAACACGTAAATATTTACTTGACCTCTTTCAGTACGCGCCTACAACTAGAACCATGATAACACGGAGTGAACCATCTAATCTCTATTTACCATCATATAGAACTACAATATTCCATAAATCGTTCGTCGTCAGATCTACCGTTGTATGGAATGCAATTCCTAACGATATAAATACTTGTACGACTGTGGAATCATTCATTTACAAATGCTATAATTACCTGCTACAGCAGTAATCAAATTATTTATTTTCACTTTAATGCCACAGTTATTTTAGGAGTAGGTAATTATGTCTGTTCTTTATAATACAACTTATATTACGTTTTTATCTTTGCTTTTACTGAATATAAATTCACAATGTCATGTAAATATACTTTTGCTGGTTGTAACTGGACTGGACTGTGTAATCTCCAAGTATAAATGTTATAGTTACCTGTTACAGCAGTAATCAAACAATAAATTTTTACTTTAATGTTTCAGCTATTTTTGAGCATGAAATTTGTATGTCTGTTTCTATGTCAATTTTGTATTACGTTTTCATTTTGTTTTTATTTAATTTCTATTCAAAATGTCATGTACGTTATATATTTGTTGGTTTTAGGAGTATGTACCCAGAGCATTGAATACATCTCTTCTTCTTCTACAGCTTTAATAATTGAATAGGGAAATGGCCATTTACGTTTTGAGAGGAAATAGTTGGTTTAAGGATGGGGAAGTTATATTCAAGAGGACTTTTATTTAGCCTAGCCATGAATTTTTTCTTTGTTTATCCGTATAATGACAAAGAAACATCTGCCTGAATGTTTTCCCAAGGCCGTGCTTTATGATGCTGGTTGGCCATTTTAACTACATTAAAATTGATGTAGATATGCTCTCTCATTGGTAACCTTTACGTTAACTACTTACAGCCTCATTTAACTTACAAAGCAAAAACTCGAAGCACACGGCACGTCAACGTAAAGATTTCACCTACCAAATGGTTAACGTTAATCAGATAAAATAAAACGAGGTCGATGAGTCTTATATTAATCTCGAGATAACGGCAACGGATCAGATTAGTATTTCATATGCTGGAAGTGGCAACTTCTTAGAGTGACGCAGGGGAAGTATATAAGATTAGATAAAACGCGGAGTGTTAGATGAATCACTCATGAACTTAAAGCAGAGTTTTATGATAGTACAGATTTGATGATAGTTCCTTTATTCGTAAGTTCTTCAATTAGTGTTGGTTATGAGCTTGATGAGAGAGGTAGTAAATTGTCAATACCATATTTACATTTGATGCACACTTTGGCGGGTGGACTTCAGTGAGTGGATGAAATAGTAGGGAAAAGTATGTTCGTGTTTCGCGACGTGCTCTCATTCCTGTTTTCCTGCATCGCCTGTCAGCGTTTGCCCTTTCAAATCACGAGCCCTTTCAACTCCACTCCGAAGTACTGTTGACCAGCCGCGTGAACCTTTCCCAGTTTGCCCCAAAACCAGTCGTCGCTTTGGCTCTTATCCTCGACGCCTCCCTTTCACGGAATCCGTTTGTTTTGCACCCAAAATGTCTACTTTAAAAGAGAATTTATTTCCTAAAGTTCCCGAAAAGAGACGCAGGCCTTTTCCTCCAGCCATCTTTAACCCTTCCGTAGTTATTTTTTATCCAAAAAAGGGCACGCGTTTACATGTTGACCAACCTTGCGAAACAAAAACTCAGGTGGAAATTTCTCTCTTTTCGGGGTCGTATGATGATAGAAAAAAATGTCCTCTCTCTCACTTGACGATGGAGATGGATTCCAAGTATAACCCTCATCTTCTCTCTTCCTGTCCTTCCCTCTCTCTTTTACTTTTCGTAAGGGTTTTTATCCACATATTCCTCTCTACTATCCTTCTTTTTTCCCGCACAAAGATAAACTCAACTCTTTAATTTCCCTGCTCTTCCTCCACGCTTCTTTCTTCCTTTCTCGTCTCATTTTCCCACCCATTCCCTCCCCCTTTGAAGTTTTTTCCCCCTCACAACTCCCACATTTTTCCTGCAGTTCCTCTTCCCTCTTTGTGACGTCCTCCCTCCGCCCGCAGGAAACAGTCGAAGGGCCAAAGGGAAACAGAACGCTTGTCCACTACTTGGTGCGTGCCTGCTGCGTGCGAATGGCGTTGACCGACCTCCCCTTAGGGGTGGTTTTCGTACACTTCCCCCACCCTGGAATTGGACGATCTCAACAGTCTCCCTCTTTCGTTCCCGTATTTTTCTTCATCCTTGTCATCACCTAGGCTGACAGCCATTGTTCTTTTTTCCCTCATTCCATCGTCCGCATAAGAGCGTCGGACCATTTTTTATTTATATTTTCTTCCATTCGTGGGGATACTCCGAAAACTTTGGTGCTAATTAGAGTCGTACTGACTCCTCCGTCTGACTAGGAGAAGGGGGAATGTGAAATCTTTTTTTTTTGTTTCCGCGTGTGTAATGAAACGTCATTTGCTAGACCAGACAGCATGTTGTCTATCGTGGGCCTGTGCGATGATAGAAAAAAATTGATATCGATCAATTGTAAGAATAATTGGAAAAGTGGTCGATTCAACTATCGGGAATTGAAGAAATGGCAATTAATTGAAGTCATTCAATTAATTGACAAAAGTCAATTAAATGGCAACGAAATAGGTGTCAATTAATTGTCATTGCTCAAGTAATTGACATCAATCAATTAATTGACAGGACTCATTTGGATCGTGCTTTTAAAAGGATTTCCTTTGGCAATGAGAAGAATGAATGAGCTTACTTGCAAAAAAACAACAAAATAATTCAATATGTTAGAAATTTTAATCAAATAAAGGATTAGATCTGATTTAAATAAGCTGAAATATTGGTTTTCAGGCAGCTGTATGAAGTTGAGTAATAAAACCAAATATGTATTGTATACTTTAAGATGTGTCAGCTCTCAACACAATAAGCTTTATTATAAGTGTACACAATGTTTAAATGACTATGTTGCATTCTGTAATGAGTGTATACAGATTGAAAGAGTAATCCATAGCAAATATCTAGAAATTGGTATTGATGAACAGCTAAACTGGAAAACCCATATCAATAAGCGGAAATCAGAAATTATATCTGTCGTTAGAAAATTTTACTTATTAAGATATTTGTGTCCTACGTCTGTAATGAGAGCACATTATTATGCTTTTGTTAATTCGCGATTGCAATATGGCATTGTGTGTTGGGGTGGAGCTTATATTACGAATATCAAGCCTTTGGTGATAGCTCAGAAAAAGGTAATTAGGGTAATTTCGCGTGTCTCTGACTTGACTCATGCCTTTCCTCTCTTCAGGAATCTGAGTATTCTACTCTTGAGACATTTATACATTTACAAACTTTAAAGAATTTTTTATAACCATGGTGGTGAATTAATTAAGCCAAGGGCATATGAATTAAGATTTAATAATAATTTGCTGATTCCTAGACCTAAAAAAGAATCATAAAGGCAATGCTATAATTATTTGGGACAAAAAACCTTCTGTTCACTACCGCCTAATTTATTTAAAGCAGAAAGTGAATGGAAGTTTTGTAAAGCAGTTAGAACTTGGTTGTTGCAAAATGGGGAGGTTGAGTTTTTGCTTGCTCTTGGAAAATAAGAGATTTCCGCCAACCCATGCCGGTGATGTAGGTCATTGACACATGCCTGGAGTGTTGTAAATTTTCTTATTTGTATATTTTCCTTGTTAATACATATTCATTTTTTTCATTTTCATTTTTTGGATTTCTTTCTTTGTATTGTGCTCCAGCATTTAAGTGCTATTTATAAAATGAATGTAACAAGGACCAGTTTAATAATATTCAGTGAGTTGGCAACGCTAAAGCTAGACTAAGGTCTCAAAGGGTGTGTACATTCCTTATTTTGTATGTGTATGTATATGGTTCTCTTTTTCAACTTCATTTTAAAGAATAAAAATTATTTTTTCAATTGGTTCTGTTGTAACACGCCCCTCCGAGTCCCCGGTAAGCATCAGGTTTCATTGCCGTCATAATGACCGGAGATTCGAGAGGGTTGGGCAGTAATCGTAGCCACGTCCGACGCCCATCGGATGAGTGGCTACCCTGCTTTTGTGTCATGCGTCCGCAGTAGACAGAGTGACCCCAGGATGACGGCCTTCTGCATGCGTGCAACTGGTGATTCCGCCTGTGCCACGCAGGGCGGAATGGACTTGATGTTAGTTAACAGCAAGCCCTTAACTCCACCGAGCACACCTATGATGAGGCCCACTAGTTTCACATAGTGTCCGGGGTACATCTGTCGAAGTTCGAAAATCAGGTCTTTGATATTTTTTCCGTTCTTCCACCTCCTTTGCATCCATGTTAGTTTCATCCGGAGCTGAAAAGTCGATCACGAGCATGAAACGTGTGAGGTGGTCGAGGAGACCGTTATCAGGCTTGGTCGCTTCCAACTGCCTGGTGATGGAAAAGTAGTAATTCCACCAGATTTTGCATTTATCGTTATTCACGATGGACTCAATATTTCCAGGGACATAGGGCAGCACAGGTGTTTCGTCGAAGCAATAATGGTGTCGAGGGTGAAAGTATAACAGCCGCAGGGCCGTGTTGTGCCGAGCTAAATACGCCGATCTTGTATAATAACTACAGCCGGAGAGAAGGTGACTCAGTCTCCAGCTGGGCTCTGCACGCCCTGCATCTCGTGTCCGCGACCTCCGCCTTGAATATAATTCGGCAGTACACGAGTGTGTTTATGACAACATCCTGGCACGCGAGAACAAAACCCTCGGTCTCTGACTTCAGACCGGCGGAGCGTAGGAAGGCAAACGTCAGTTCCTTCAATAACCCATGCTTTTCGATGTTTCGATAGAAACATCCATGAATGTGCTTATTGGTGTGCACCTTGAGCAAGGCCTTCTGCCCGGCTTTTTTATTTCGAGCTTGAGGACGTCTACCTTCAATGACGAGATGGTCGTGTCATTGTTGCTTCCGTCAGATGACGGGTCGAAGTCGACACCGGTTTCGTTAGCTGCCCTCTTTGCCGCCTGGAAGAGAAACGCCCCTCTTCCTGCACTCTCGTGCTCTGTCACGAGATTGAGCAGGGGCTTCCCGCTTTTCAACACTCGACATGCCTTACCCAGGACAACTCTGTTGTGGAGACACTCCAGACTCAGTAGTCCTCTTCCACCTACATTGCGAGGGAGATACAATCTTGCGACGTAATATTTCGGATGAAGACTTCTATAAACAGTCATCATCTTTCTCGTTCCCCAATCGAGGTTCTGCAACTCATTGACGATCCATTTCATGCATCCGAAGGTATACAGCAGTGTAGGAACCGCGAACATGTTCGTGGCGAGAACCTTGTTCTTGCCTGACAGCTCAAAACTCCAGATTTCCTGAGAGTCAGACTGTATTTGGCGGTGAGCTTTTCCATCACTACTGCTACCTCCTGCATTTGGCGTTGGGAGACGCCGAGGTAGTCATAGCTATCATCGTCCTCGAGGTGACGAATGAAGCTCCCGTCAAGAAGTTGGACGTCTTCCTTGATCTACGAAAATCTTCCTCTCGCCAGGTGGATGGATGCACACTTGAACAATCTGAACTCCATCCCTATAGCCTCACTGTATTCCAGTACGGTGTCCAGGGCAGTGCGAAGGTCTTTTGCATTAGAAGCATAGAGCTTTAGGTCATCCATGCAGAACAAATGGGTGGCCTTATGCTTACTGACACCTGGAACACCGCACATATATCCTCTACCTCGTCGCAGCCTAAGGGACAGCGGTTGGAGGGAAATACAAAACAGTAAGGGGCTGAAGCTGTCGCCTTGAAAAACGCCACGGTGGTATCTTAGCAACTCTGTGGAGACTGACCGCTTGCCTAAGGTCAGAACAAAGCGCGTTTTTCAGAGTGGTAACAGGCGTTGAATGCAGGAGACTACCTCTGGGTGGACTTTCATCAACTTCAGCATGGCGATCAAAAGCTCATGCGAAGTGGTGTCAAAAGCCTTCTTGTAGTCGACCCAGGCCATTGATAGGTTTCGCTTTTGCCGGATGGCATCCTGACATATGCACTTATCAATGTCCTTGTATCCCGCGATTCCCCGATTTGAGCCCCTCTGATCGTACACTCCTCCCACACAGGCTGGACGTGGTGGAGGATAAGGTCGCTCAAGATCGAGGTGAACGCCTTATATACAGTGTTGAGGCTGGTTATAGGGCGATAGTTCTTTGAATTGGACAAGTCTCCCTTATTAGGAATCAGAAACGTGCGTCCCTCAGTCAGCCAAGGTGGAATTGGATCTCTACCATTTAGAAAGTACGTGAAGATTCTGGCGAGATGTTGGTGGGTGGAAGTAAACTTCTTCCACCAGAAGTTATTCACGGCATCCATTCCTGGAACCGAGAAATTTTTCTTGCCAGAGAAGGCCTTCTTCACATCACTTTCAGTGACTAAAAGAAGTCCATTAACATCTTGTAGGTGGTGGTCACAAAACTCTTTCAAGAGACCTATGGATGCAGTGCTAGTTGCCGGGATAGCTAGATATCTTCGTGCTAACTTCTGGAGGGTGGGGTAGGTTGTGACCCTCTCCCGCCACCACGGCATTACGGCGACCTCCATTATCACGTTTGGAATTCACCGAACCTAGCCATTTCCTCCCTGAAGATCTCCTGTGCGGTAGCAGGGTATCTTCAGGGAGGCCGAGGCCGGGTGCCGAGCGAGGGTGAGTAGCAGCGTCGGCCATCGGCCGGTGTCGAGCAAAAGCGAACAAGTTTAAACATCCAATTTTAAATCCATAGCGAATCAATAATCGTCCATTAACCTATTACCGGGCAATAATTGTGAATTGAATAAAAATTGACATTTGAACAACAATTGACACTTGAAAAAAATTGACAATCGTGTTAATTACTGACTGAGCAGTTCATTCTTAGGCACGGGCAATGACTTCCGTTGTATGCATCATCTGACCGCATCCGTGATTGCGCCTATTATGTTTTTAAGATTACCGGTAGTGCAACAGACGGATTTGCTTGAGCCAAGTGCGTTGACCCTTATCATCATACGCTTTTGGTTGTCCACATTTATATGGTAATGCTTATGCATTTCAGGAAAGTTATCCGTTTAATAGTTTATTTCAATACTTCAATTACTACATATGTTAATGAACTTGCAAGTGTAGCGGGAAGTCTCGTGCATAAAAATTGTATAGCTCGACGTTATTCTGTTTTTTATTGTTCTCTAAGAATTAGGGGTTAAAACTCACAGTAAGCATGTTACAGTCGGAACAATTATGACAACAAATTTGCAACTCGGCGTACGGTGGCACTGTGTGGTGGCTACCAAGTAAAAGCTTTCTGAATACACAGCCTAATCTTACTTTTAGGGTATTTAAGTTGTTTTATTACAGTCATTGAATTCTGAAGACATTCTTGAATACAAATCTTTTGCTCATTTATGTAGTTACCGTATATCATCTTCATTGCAGTGGCAAATGTTTATATCATTTCACCTCCATTCTCTTAAAATATGAATGGGTGGAGGACTAAATAATACCAAGTACTGTAGTATCATTCTTTGTGAGCAGTGTTTTGAATGAATACTTATTGGTGCAATGCATTTTATTAGCAGTCTTGTGGCGGGTTAATTATGCTTGCTGGCTTATAGAGGCACGCCCAACCTCAGTTGCTAGTCAGTACAAGGAATTTTGCAATTTGTGTCGTGACTGCATAATACTCCCTGGGGTAATAGGCTCTGTGTAAAGTCTATCATTACCCGCATTACCCAGAATTTGATACCCACGAATTTAAATTCTAGAAATTAGGGTTCAACTTACGGTAGTCACATGTAGGTAGTTATACTGTGAAAAATCGATCATTTTAGATAAATTTATTCAAAGATATATGTGGTTAAACGGCTTTCATATGCTTTTATGTTTTGCTTACAGAATAAAATTAAGACTGAAAACGGTTTTTTGAAGTCGCAAAGGCCTACCCGGGAGATTTTCTCAACGCTTTTCAAGGTGTTTAAAAGGCGTTTGAAGGTGCTCATAAGGCGTTTCTAGGCGTTGTCACGGCGCTGGAAAGATGCTCCATTACGCTGTCCAACGGACGGCGATACCTAGCACCCCCGAAGCACCTTGTAAACACCCATGACCAGGCATTTCCAAGGTGATCGCAAAGTGTTGATTCACACTTTCGGGCGGAGGCGCTAACGACCCCCGAAGCGCCTTGACATCACCGCTTTCAAGACGCTTCGCTTCACATACAAGGTGTTGTGGTGCACTGTGAGCAGAGCCGTTCCGGAGCGCTATTGCAGCGCCTTTGGACTACACCTTAAGAGGTGTTGTACTTTAGTTCAAAGACGCTTCAGATCCCCCTCACGAAGAGAGTGATTCAAAGCGCCATCGAAGTATTTTTGGGTTTCCTTAGAGGGCGTTGTCACAATATTTATAAGCCTTGTTACACGCTCTCTAATAGGGGCACTTCAAAGCGCTACAGCGCAGAATTAGGCACTAAAGCCCCTAAATTTATTGTTTTACGCATTCGGTGGGATAATAAGAAAAATTTGTCTAAATTCAACAAATTTGTTGGTATAAGAGATTTCAATGCAACCAGATGAGACATGCGTTTTGGTACTCTTATTATCCAAGTAATCGGAAGTATTTTACAATAAACAATACAAGCGGTAACTTTCTAGCAACCATCGCATCGTTGAGGTATTTTACTCACAAACATACCTGTAGTTGTGACCATCAAAATACATTGCCCGCGAATGACTTCAGGCTGCATAATTTCTAAGCTCTCGATATTTTCTTCTTTTTGAGTGTGTTGAATGATAACATCTTCAATTGAAAGAACGGCATTATCTGAGAGCACAATATTTTCAACAAGCAATTGCACACTGTAGGCTGCAGACAAACAAATAGCTTATACTAGAACTATTTTAGCAAAATCATAGTGCACAATTGAATCATTTCTCTTTCCCGTATAATACTGAGAAGTTGTCATTCTAATACCCTTGAATAGGATGCGGTGATAAAAAAGACACTTTGATGGTTGAAGGCCATTTATCTCAAGGAACTGACTCTCATTTGGACTTAGTTCATAAATCTGACTAGTTTTCAGAGTGCTTAAATGTGAGAAGTCTTTGGTCCAAAACATCTTGGAATTAGGAAGGGAATTGGAAAAATATTGTTTATTCTCAGTAATGTTGCATTTATATTTATACTTTGTGGAAATATAGATTTCAATCAATTAACGCCAAATTACTGTTATCGCGATGTGTTAGTTTATCCTCGAACTATCACGGAATAGCCATTTAGTAATTAGTTCTCCATGTCACATTAACGCGCGGAAGTGGCCGGATATATAAGACTTTCTAGACGCCGGGATTACGTTGTCAGGTGTGAGAATATGCGCGTAGAGCCGTACAATGTCGTTGGGTCGAAACTAGGGAGGATAAATTAACAGACTAAAGTTTGGTATCGAGTAATAGTACATTCATGATAGTTAACTGTAAATTATCATTTTTTTATTTTGAGAGAGTAGAGAATCGTGCACGGCGCTCTAAGACGTTGTGACAGCGCTGTAGGCATCCGTGCAAGCGCCTTCAAGAGCGCTGCAGAACGCTATGGGCTGTGCTTTTCAGCACTCTCAGAGCGCCTTACAGTGCCTTGTATGGCTTTTCCTAAAACACCTTTAATGTTCACAACTTCAACAACGAAGCGCCTTCACAGGCGATGCGAGGGAATTTGCGAGACGCTCCGAAACGCTTTACGACGGTGTTCTGAAGGCGTACCAAAGGAGTGGAAAAAATTCCAGGATAATAGAAGAGACAGACATGTCAAATTTTCCGAATTCGTCATTGCGAATAGTGCTATAATACATCAAACAGCTTTCTTTACTATCTACATCTTTATTGTAAATCAACATTCTTTTCTTGGTTTCCGTTATACATGTCAAAGACTCTTCTATGATCCTTGAATTACCTATTTTTATAGCTTTACATATCATGTGCTCCATTATATTTTAAAAATAGCTATTGCTTTTACCTTTTCGTATATCCTTGAATGTGAGGTACGAACTGTAATGGTACAAGAAAATGAAACTAACGTAATGGCAAGGAGACACAACGGAAAGCAGTGAAAAGAAATGGACGATTTCAACTGCACTGAGTGTAGTAAGAAAGGACATATTATTGAGAATATGATTTGTAAAAAAATGAATATGGGTGTAAGAAAAGGAAGTAAATGTTTTTGTTGGGCAGTTAGAAGGTTGGAATGGAAGAAAATCTTTAAAAAGTTTAAATAGTTTTGGATCAAGATAAAACAATTTCGCGAAGAAATAAACAATGGTGCATGAGATGAAAACCAATTTCGAGTACTAGCATTGCGATAAAAATGCTTCCTGTCTATAACTTTGTTTCCTTACTCTCGCGGAATTCGCCGAAAATCATTTGCCAACAATTACGACAAGTTGTCCTAAAGTCAGCATGTGCCACTTTTTGGTACAAGATAATAGTTTTGATTTGTTTGGTGGTTAGTGACCGGGAACGAAAGACTGACATATCCACTTTGCCTTAAGTAAAGAAAATCCATTTATCTCTTCACTGCTATTAAACGCCATCTGAAGCCACTCTGAAAGATCTCCTGAGTTTTTCTCGGTTGTTAAGTCGGGAGTCTTTTTTTCATAGCTTTTATTTTATGATATGGATTCCATTTATCAGTGCTTACTCCGAGGGAATTGCTGAAGGTTTATTATTTTTACCCATTGTTGTGGAAAACATGCGGTGTCTTGGAATAATGATGCAAGGCGTCACGAATCCTTCTTTTACTGTTAAAAATTCAACAAGTGTCACATTATTCCTCCCCGGATGGTGCCTATTGCTACATACACATGATATACAGGGTGATTAGGAAAGAATGCGTCAGTTTCAAAGATCGGTATTTTTCAAACGGTACGAGCTACAGTGCTGCGCGAACTATCAAAATGATCGGTACATTATCTAGTTTTTTTGGAAAAAACATAACAAATGTTCAATATGTCCTCCTTGAGTAACCCGAACAATTTCAAGTAGATATTCAAATTCCTCCCACACTCTGTGAAGCATGTCAGCAGTTACTGTCTTCAAAGCCAAAGTTATGCGTGCTTTCAATTCCTCGCTGTAAGTAGGCAGTAGGTACTAGCGTAAGATGTTCAATTTGTGAGGTATATCAATGTCATATTCACGCCAAAAAGCACGTTGCACCATTGTAACAGACTCACTTTTCGCGTACTGCAACACACAAAACGACTTTTGTTGAGGTGTTGCCATCGTGAAGCTTGCAAAAACAACAACTGAGGTATAACAGCTCTTATATTGGCTAATAGCGCTTCCTAGCAGTAAACGAAACAACTAGAGGTAATTTTAACTGGTCATTTTAAGAGGTCGCGCAGCTGTGTAGCTCGTACCGTTTGAAAAGTACAGATATTTGAAACCGACGCATTTTTTTGCAATCACCCTATATTTTCTTGTATTATAGACGCAATGACTGCTAGAAATATATCCCATGCATGAAATATTTTAAATTCATGTATATTTTTTAAAATCTTTTTTCCGAGAGGATGCAGTGTGTGAGATGATCTAGTGAAAAGATTTTTCATTCAAAACAAATTAAAATTTCTACATCTACTTCTTTAATGCTATTAAATTTTTCAATGTGCAATTTCTTCCCTTTAAAAGGTCTAACAGTATTTCCAGCTAAATTAAAATTTAGTTTCGAAATATACTTCCAAAATCGTCTATGTAGATGGAATTCCAAGCATTATACGCATTAACAATTACATTTAAATGAGTAAAATGGGTTTCCTAAAGAATAAAGAATCTTTGCTAAAGAATCGCCGTAGCCGTGCGACCGATAGCCGTGCGTACCAGCCATGGGTGGGTTTCTTGGTTGAGGATCCCAAGCCTGCAATTTGGTTTCTTCGACAAGGTTCCAACTCCTTGAGTGGGTATCTGACTGGTTCCCAAGCCATAGGTTTGGCAGCTTATCCTAGGTTCCCAAGCCTACAGTGGGCATCTTATATGGCTCCCAAGCCGAAGCCGGTTCAAATAATTTGTAACTAGTTCATAGCTGTTATGGCTGGTATCGCACGGCTATCGGGCGGGACTCCCACGGCTATGGGGTTACTGGTTCAAATGCCTGAACTGGTAGTGACAATGTCACCATGGACCTACGCAATATACTAAAAATATCTACATAAAACAAACAGGACGATACACATCAGAGTGATTGTGGCCCTAAACATATGAACAACGTTCTCAACTTTTATTTTAAGAGGTTTGAAACATGCTCTTTCAAATGAAAATGATTCAAACGAGTATCCAGAAGGTCTTTCTTTCTCAAGAGCGGGCAGAAAATAAACTATTTTTGTCGTTTTTACAAATGTCATATTCAAAGTTGTCCCTATTTTTAGGGTATTAAATGCCCGCGATGAAAAACCAGGTATCATTTTTTAGATTTTTTATTTATTTGACAACACCCCCGAAAACAGCCACAAATTGGGCCTTTACATCAGATGTATTAACAATTCATAATGGACAATCACAATCACCCATGCCCTAGATGGGAAAAACCTACCCAGGCGGGACTAGAACCCGCGACCTTTTGTTTGGCAGGCGAGGACTTTACCCCGCCGCCACCGAGGCCGACAATGATGGCTGAAATCATTCTCTTTCTAATGAAAATGATCCAAAAGAAATTCCAGAGGGTCTTCATTTGTAAAAGCGGGGTGAAAATATCCTATTTCTGATGTTTTTACAAAAATTGCCAAATTTTGACTCAATTTTAAACTAATGGAAAGCACTAGGAAGATGAAATTCTATATTCATAAACCATGTGTTGATATATTATCATGCGCAAAGTTTCACGTTGATTATACCTTTACTTCCTGAAATATAAAATGCCAAAATTTTAATATTTTTCGATGCACAATTTTTCGGGCACGTTTCGCCCTGAATCTTCTGCCGGGAGTTACAGTTTCTTACAGTTAGTTTTATTATTTGGTTTAACAGAGCGCATAAATTTGTACAAGATAGCTAATTTTTGTTTCTGTTGGGTCGTTTTCCTCCCCCCAGTTGGCTCCGGTGGCGAGTGTCGCCATTTTCAGGGTTTTCCCACGTTTGGAATTTTCGGCCGGTCCCTTTCTCCCGCGGTCGCCAACAAGGAGGCTTCAGTCATACCCTTTGGAGTGAGGACTCGTTGGCGGTACCGCTAATCGAGGGTCAGTAACCCTGTCTCATCCGGGCCCTTTTGCCTTCGGCGTGGGTGTCGCGTTGGGTTTTTCACCTGTGTGTGTCGAAAGCCGGGAGCGTGTGGACTCGGACATGTGTCGTGCGCTTCGTCGGAGGTCGCGCGGGAAATAAACACAGATTCGCTTGAAGGTGTCCTCGCCCTTTATTAATCATAACCTGGGGCACACGGCCCCGCGCGCACATTTTTTGGTCCTTCGGGTCGGATCGCGCCCAGTTTCTCTCATCGAAATATCCCCTGAGATATTATGCCTCAAAGTTACCAAAATCTCATAGTCATACTGAAGAAGGCTGCGACACGGGGTCAAAGAAAGTAATATATCAGCAAGTATACCATCGGTGGACGTAAAACTGTACAAATGTTCATTGGAGGTATACGTGAATGTCCATATAAAAATTCATTGAAATCCGTGATGGTCGAGCGGGGCACTTCTCTAAAATCAGACCACTTGGCATGGAATGACCCATATTATAAGATCTGATCTGTCGTTTACAAACATTAGAGTTATAATAATGAGTAATGTTTCTTGATGTTTATGAGGCTGAGTTGCATTATTTGGGCATTCCTCATTTATGGATAGCATTTTCATAAAAAAAGTTTGTGTCGTAATTTTGTGGAATTATTTAATGTTAAAATCAAATAGATGCTCAATATAACCAAATAAAAAATATCCGTCATGAATAAAACAATTCATTTGGCAATGAAATCCAAGTTCAGCCACTTGGTGCGTTAAAATAGTTTGTTTCTCTCCATAAAATATTGCGGAACTCATGGATAGGGGAGATTCTACGCGATGTTCAAAACCACAGGTTACGATTAGCAGGAGGAATTTCGAAGTGACAAGTTGTAGTCTGGAGTTCTATGCTATCAATGAAAAAAGTTTTTTCATGTAGCAGAGTGAAGTCTAAACATGTGGAATGCAACTATATATGCGATCAATGTAGCACCGTAACATCATCGAGCAAAGGTTTTAAAAAATTGAGCTAAGATCAAACTCTATCCTTAACAGTAGCTTACCATTTATCACACTTTCGATAAACATTTTAGCAATAGGACTTACTTATCGAATAGATTAATAATTCAGTTTACGAGGTAGTATACATGGGAGTCATCATACACGAGGATGATGCTTTGGAAACAAATTCACTCTTTTAAGCCCAAACGAAAACGACGCCAAGGAAGAATTCATTTTAATGTGATCAATATCACCTGGAGATAATATTTACGATTCATATATTCTTCGCGATTCCTGTCTGCCCATGCACTGAAAATATACTGTGCCATGAATGCTGATTTTATTCTATATGTAAGCAATAATACGGCATAGGTTTACTATGTTTTAAATGATGCTGTATCAGAGTAAAATGTTTTAACTTTACATTGTAAGGGAACCGAAAACTTTCAACTGATCTTTCATGCTGCCAATTTTTAATTGGGATGACCTACCCAATATTTCGACCCCGAGACCACGCCAAACAAAATCCTCTCGCTACTGTTCTGATACGACGCTAAATTTTATTTACAAATTTTCAAATGGTGATGCTTCCTATATTCATGCTGTCAGGTAATGAAACTCCGTATTATTGATTAATTCAGCGTTTGTGTCTTGATTTTCCATTACTGTGACGTTGAGGCACGATTGAAAGCAAGTTCCAAGCGGCTTACTCCCAATTTGAATTCATAAACTATAGTCAGAATGTGGGTCGCGTATTCTAGGAGCATAAAAAAGTTACGAATTAATGTGAAGATTCTTATATTAAAAAATGGTTTTCTATGCTTTGGATTTTTCATAGAGCTAATCCATGGACGAATAATATCTTCCAACTTCACGAATCGAGTATGTATTTGAAAGAAATGTCTTGGATGAATTCTAGTCTAATTCAATATATCCCCATGTTATAATTTAATTTTAGGCCTTAGCGGAATAAAATATTGCAGCAACGAATAGCGTGTAATTTAATTTTCTCTAGGGAAGCAGTTTTTTAATATTTCAGATATCTCCGGCCTCGGGGATTCAACATTTTTTTTTAAATATAGAGTTACTTTCCTTATTCATACTCGAGCAAAATATTCGTTTCCCTACTTTATCCTTTTTCAGGTTCCTCAAATTTCTTCCTTTATATTACTCTCCATCCTTTCCTATCTTCTTACTAGCTTATGAAACTTGAATATTCTCCAGTTTCATCCAACTACCGTCTTTTTTTTCATGGATGAGCCTCGAAGCCTGACTGATCCGAGCCTGACTCTCGAAGCCCTCAATTTCGAAAAAAAACTATTTACGCGCCCATTTACTCACGCTCTATTAAAAAAGACTCCTTATGTATCCAAGCATATAGGTAGGAAATGATATTTCCTTGAATAAATGGACGCTACGCCTGCTAAAAGTACATATCACTAAATCTCAACACTGCTGATGATAGGCATTGTAAGTTTTTTATCCTGCTTGAACGTTATTAAATCAAATGCATGAAATAACCCCACATAAATTACACTTAACCGTCATTTACCTATTGTTTACGGAGATGCTGATAGGATTTTATTTTAAATCAGCAAAAGTTTAATGTCGACTAAAGCGTTGTTTGGGGCATAAACGTGACTCTGAGGAAAGTGGATGAGAAAAGGATGCAGGTCTTTGATATGCCGGTGTGGAGGAGGACGGAGAAGGTTTGTTGGAGGCAAGGTATTTTGGTTGGGGCTGACAATGAGAAGCGAAAGGATGCTGAAAGCCATGATAGAAGGACAGATGTTGGATAACCGGAGAACGGGAAGGAACTGAATCGCTTTTATGAACGGGATGAAGAAAATTAGAACGTATGTTTCAGTGAGGAAAATAATTTCATACGTAGATTAGGGTCTGCGCAGGGTCTGCGCATAGGCATATTCATTTTTACTCACTTCCATTTTAACCCACCTGAACCAGTAGATTACCCTGTTAGTGGCAGATTTTGATCTTAAACGTACTTATCTCGTGTTTGTCAGTTATTTTCCGTAAGTTATCAAAGAAATGAAATTCAGTTCTACACATTGAAGGGAATTCTTACCCTAAAATACAAGTTGGGGCTCTTTTAGTTCTTAACTTAAATGATGTATGACAACTTAATGAGGCCGTAGTTCACCTTGCCGCTAGGTCTTTAGGGTGACATTGTCATCGTGGCAATGAGTCTAAAACATTTTCAGAACCCGTTTACTGGACGTCACAACCAGCGCGAGAACATTAATGCATGCCTAACCACAAATTAACCGTTCAACCACAACAACTTGAACGAATGTGTTAATGCATAGCCCCTGCTAAATAGTTAATGCATAGTTGCATTTAATGTATTTGTTATAGGATATATTCACGCATGAAAATTAATCGCGCTCTTGGTATTATTTAGACGAATATGTTAAATTGCTGCAATGTTTGACCATTCAATTTCTCCTATAAATACGGACCCAAGTAAAGTTATGGGTTGATGCATGCACCGTAAGTAAATCTTATCCTTATTATTGAAGTGTCCCGTAAGATTTAATTTTCTGCATGAATTTATATCTCGTAATATCCATGAATTTATAGAATTAGTAATACTCATCAGTACGTTAACTCGTCTACTTTACGATAACGTTAGCTTTTGTTAATATAGAATTCCCTTGAATTTTTCTGGCCGTGCATTGCTCTGACTGACTAATGGAGTGCGCGAGGTTTTTGCCTTGAACCAGGACGACTGATGGATGCCTGGTGTGGAATCACCCTGTACCACACACCCAGGAGGTGATGTTTATGGTATTTAATAGGTGTAAATATAAACCCATTCACGGTGAAATGTTAGAATATGGTATTACGGTATCCAGTTTTTGCAGAGACATATTACTGGAATGTTTGGAAACTTATAAAGAGCGTGTATTCTTATTTCCTTAAGGCTAGGTATAAAAACATCAGGCTTTCAGTTTCCTTCTCAGTCTCATTGTCAGCCAAATTAGAGTCAGGCCGTAGGAAAGGGGTGGCTCCTAAAGTGGTGCCAATAGACATTCTCAGAAAGTAAACTTGACAGCACTATGCGTTCCATTAAAATCACAAGTCTCACCCTAATCAAGTTACTCGCGGGATTTGCGCGTCCATATCCGAGTGTGGAGATAGCGTCCCTTGCGGTTTCGTATGAAGGCGTACCATTCGCTCGGGAGACCACAAGAGCACGGTACTCAAGAGGGACGGGATGGTAACCGCTGTGATGTAAGTAGACACGCACACATATATCTCTTCCATATTTACATGCAAACTGCGAGGAGGAACTATGCGGGCAAGCGTTTTAATCTTAAGGCACCGTTTCGTGTGAGCATCCCACCGACGCCGCTACGGCTAGGCGGAGCGGTCGAAGGTCACGGTAGGGTGGCTAGCTTCGAGCGACCGAGGGCCAGACTGCGGAGTACCTACCTATGCGTGCTCGGTTTTGATGGCTGTGTGAGAAGATTCTCCTGGGGGAGACATTTTTGCGGTTCCGTTCCCCGAACATAACATTTGAGGAAAAAGGCGAGACTTAGCAGATATTTCGTAGCTCAAAAATCCAGAGGATGACTTTCAGTGAAGCGCATCTCTCTCCAGGCTTATTGGCTCATCCCTCCATGCACAATATTTTATAAAAGTTCAAATTCCATGAAATCCCGGGATTTATTACAAACTTCCGCTTCAGGAAATGTCGATGTAATTGCAAAGCCAAATTTTAATTGGCAAATATAGAAGATTTTAAACCAACTGTAGTTACTTGTAACTTGTATGTACTATAGCAATAAAGCATTTTGACTTGACTCTACATGCATCAACGTTTTAGCTGATCCAAAGAAGCCTACTGAAGTTGAGCATGGAACCAATTTTCCCAATGAACGTGGAACATCGTGAGAGATAAGCTAGAGGACCTAATTCTTTACTATAAATACTTTGTGGAAGCCTCCAAGTTAAATAATGAGAAACCAGGCCGTGTATTATTACATCTACTTTTCATAATTCTTTGGTTGATTTCTATGTTATTGCTGTGGTAACTAATAGTTTTGGTTTTAGAAAGGTCTTCAGACTGTCAATTTATAGACGGAAAAACATATCAACACAGATTTCATGTCGCCAAAACTCAACCAGGCATTATAAAAGGATCATTCATAAAACTATGTGAACTAACTCTACGTTTATGCTAATGAGGTGCCGAGAATATTCACTGTATATGAAATGAGGAATGTAACTTCTGCTCCCCAACGCTGTGGCAGTTTTGTTTTGTAAGTTAGCCGCTTTTTATCTTACTCAAGGAAAAAGCTTCCTAAAATGAATAATATTATCAAAGGTTTGTAAGTACAGCAAACTTTGAAAATATGCTGTAAGATACGGAACAAAAATTAAACTATCGAAAATAATGGTATATCCTTGTGGATTATACGGATGAACAATAATAAAAGCAAATGTACAAATAATACAAGCATCTAATTTGAAATTTTTAGGAAGAGCTGCTCTCTATACACCCAAGGACAGAAAAAGAAATGCGAGAAATCGGCGCACAATGCATAAACAAAATTATACTAGAATGCAGAAATAGCTGGAGAGAAAACGTAGAAAGATTGGACGAGGGAATAACACCCAGAATCAAACAAAATAAATATCGAAATATAGAACAATAGGCAGAAAATCTCTGTGACGCCTAAGCAAGAGATAGAGAGACTATGACTGAGGAAGGTCCCAACAGCCTTAATGCCTAACGCTTTCAGTAAGAAGAAGTATAAAATGGAGAATATGTTGGTAAGTCGTTAAATATTACGCATGGTCTCACTCTGGAAAAAGCTTAGTGATCGCTTTTTTTGAGAATTTCCAGACTGATTGAAATTAATTACGACAGTGGAATGGGTTAAATAATTGCTCGTGAATGGCGAACTTAATTAATTATTAGCAAATATGGTAACGTTTTGAGATGAGTTACATTATATCCTCTGTAGAACAGTGCCAACAAATGAATAACGTTTTCATTTATGTGTTTACTGCCAAATTAGTAGTTACCAAAAGTCGTAGCTAGAACGAAGATTGTTGCTTTGCTCCATTTTTAGCGGTCGGATATCAGCGTATAGTACAGGGCTTCCATAACTCATTTTTGGATTAGTTTTAACTCAGAAATTCGCTCTTCCAAACCTCTAAGTAAGGTCAGTCAGTGAAGCGATTAGTTACCTGGAAAAAAAAATGCAACATCGTCCAAGCATCCAGCAGAAGATCCTGGTGTATCGGAACCATTTGAAACATTTTTCAGCCATCATTATATTCGTCATATTACTTTCCTTTTGAAAGACCTAAGCTTACTGAACGAGGGATAAGGCAGTGGAACTGATAAAGTAACTTTTTTGGACGATCAAACCATATTTAGTCAGCCAGTAAAGCCATTTCTACCGACGATGACCGCGTCAGAGATACAGTTTAAAATGCATGACATAAAATTATTTATATAAAGATAAGAGAAATAATTATCCAAAAATAGAGGAGGGAGAATAATATCGAAATAACAAAATGTTTGGACTAGAGAAAGCGCAACCTATTACGCATTTGAGGAGAATTCTGGTTGTGAATGGGCCTCCAGTAATAATAAAGTTGGAATTAATGATTGAAGCTTATACGAAAAAGAGGAGATTGATGAGAAAAATGTTTTGCAAGGGCATTGCGTCTTGATTAGTTAGCTCGCGATAATGGAATGTTTAGTGGTATGGGCGCAGCATGAGGGAGATAAGCTTAGGATGGAGGCTCTTGATATATGGGGTGTGAAGAAGAACTTGAAAGAGTCATCCGGAGGAAGAAGTAAGAACGCTTTCGGGAGGAATTCTAATGACGTAAACTTGAGTAGATGACTTACCGAAAAATTTGATTGAAAGTGTATTAGAGGGGAGAATGAATGTTGGATGAGCGTGGGAGAATGGTTCGAAAAATAGGATTTGTTTGACGATGTGGTTGGAGGCAGAAGGTTCGAAAAAAAGTTGGAAAAGTTGGAAAAGTTTTTAATCCTGGAAGAAACAATTTTTGTTGGTCCTTCAAATGGTATTCTCCGTAGTTTGGGCGGGACTATCGCACAATACTTCAGTTGTATGTTGGTACCCATGGTGAATTCTTTCTACAGTAAAGCATCAAACGGATGAGAGGATATCAATGATTTAATATACAAATTTAAATCCTGGTTATGCTTCATCTTTTAACGTCTATCTTTCGTGAGATGTGTTCTCTTTCAGTCATTTCTTTAATACATATAAATAGAAATATCATTGTATATCAACGCTGAATTGTGGAAATAAACGAAGTTATTTCCACAATTTAGCGTTGGCATTGCATTTTCCTCAATAAAGCTGGTGACGGTAGAAAGAAGTTAGCTGATAAAAATTATGTTGAAGTAATTTACTTCGAGATTGATTTTGTATATTCATAATTTGGCAACAAGCGATTTCCATGGGTAACAGCAAATTTTGATAGGTTTTAATTGCCAAAAAAATCGGTGATTCGCTTGAAATATTTAAGTAAATAACCTAAGAGGAATTCGTCGATGGTTAAGGGCTATGTAGAACAATACCGCATTAGGGTGCTACAAAGCCACACTATTTGTTTTTAACAGCTCTATACAGAGGCTCATCAACAAAAACTTTAGAGGAATTACAAAAGAGCCATGGCCATGGATCTTATAAATTATAATACACCCTGAATTTGTTTATATGTGGTTATGATTCCTCACTAAACATTTTACCGTTGCTGAAATATGGTTTCAACGACGTATTTTGTTACTGATATTATCTCCGAACATTACTTCAGTTGTGTATCTACTAGAATATCAATGCATGGAACCTTTCAGAGAAACCTGGTAGATTCTGATGAAAATGCTGATTATACTGCGGGACTTGCAGCGAATAATTAAATAACATTTCTTCAAATGTCGTCAATGCTTGGAGAGAATGCCTACTAATTCCACTCGCGTTGGGAATTGTATGCTGGCATCCCGCTCGCATAGCTTCGAGAAATTCAACGTCGGGCAGGGATGGACCAAAATTGGAAGAATTTATTTGCGGTTCCCTGTTTTAAATGTTTTACTTCGCGTAATTATTCCGCGGCCGGTCGAGGGATGGCTGAGCAATTTCGCAAACACCTCATTTGATCAGCTCATTCACCTCTATCTCACAAACCCGTCTGGAGGTTGACTGAGCCTAAACAATTATATTTTGGTGAAATCACGCGAATGTTGCATTCCTACTCGCAGCCGCACGCCACGGGAGAAATTCCGAGAATTTTTACCCACCCAGACTTTCCCTTGCACCCCATTCCCCACACCCAGCCACGGAGCAGATTTAATTAACGGCGGTGACGTCATTGTTGTGCACGTTCTTTCCCTCCCTCTGCCACACCCCGCTTCATCCCTTATCCGCCTTATTCCTCCCAGGGTCCACCTCCCTCTCTGCTTCCATTACACATCATTCCCTAACAATGGTTGACTCGGAAAGAGAAGTATAATTGGATTTGCTTCCCTCGCACTCTCCACTTGGCCCATGCCGCATGCTCTTTGAGCGTGGGCGGTAAAGGAAGGCCTTCCTGTCCGTGCGGCCCGCTGTCGTTTAAAGGTTATGAGTAGATGGCTTAAAGATAGAGCGTAGGTGTGCTGGGCAAGCAAAAGGAATTTCGCATGTGTGGTACGGAATGGACGTATTGTGTGTGGACGGAGATGTGAGGATAGACTTGGTCATCCCCTTTTGCCATGTTGGGAGAGGGTCCGAAAGGTTTTTCTTTGAAGAGAGATGGAAGACTGGACTGGCTGAGATGTGGAGTTGGAGACTGTGACCGCGGTTGGGGAATGCTTAATGTATGATAACGCAGGACTACGTCTCTGTTTTCCCGAACGCGTGTTAAAGAAGACCACGTTATCGTAAACTATTATGCCAACGCTAAGGTTAACTAAGACTGTGGTGAAATACATAAAAGTACAAGAATGCTCATACCTATATCTTAAGTGCCTAAAACACCCTACATGATAGTCATGCTTTCTTATGCCGTTTGCACCAAAGCGGCTCCACACGCATGAATCATTTTTACGCGCCATTGTTATATTTCGAGGGTCTTATACTAGACGGTCAGATCATGAACTTCGATTAACTAGTTGTTTGGGGATGGTGTCTTCCGACAATTGAAGTAATTTTCTCTTTGTAATACAAGTGGATAGAACTCGATATTTTCAGACGAAATTTTGTGAAAATACGTTATGACTGCAAGAATAACTTTGTTATGTTCACTAAGGTTTTATTTCAAGAAAACCGGTTTCATCGCCTAGGCGACATTCATCTAAGGATGTCTCAAATACAATAACCTGTCGTCTTGAAATAAAACCTTATTGAAATTTATAAAGTTGTCATTGTTTCAGACAAGTGGTTAGGTATTTTTTATAAAGGACGGATTTATAAGGCAAATATTCGTGGGCCCCGGGTGCGGTGGGGTCAAGTTACCATCTGCTAATCCGATGTTCGCGGGTTCAAACCCGTAGCCAGTTCAAGTAAAATGTTATACTTACTGTATCACTGTGAAAAATACGTATGTTGTTTGGGGCATTGAAATGAGTTCCTCTTCGTGTTATCCTTTGACTAAGAGTAGGCCAATGTCAACGGGGGTTTTCTACCATCACATTTGTCTATTTTTGATTTTTTTCTACAATCCCGAAAACAGCTCATGCTCATGTGACCTTTAACATTGGATGGATCAACTAGTTTCAATACACAAACACAAGCATCATGGTCACAGTATCAAGACCTGCTTAGACCCGCGACCAATTTAAATATTAATCTGAACATTTTTGAGAACTTGTGACCTAATATGTGTAATACAGTTATCAACCTCCACAAAATACTAGGACCATCGGAAGACATCGAAACGAAATATTCACATTTAAGTTTATACATTCAACGTAACGACATCGTACCTTTAAAAATAGATTGTGCCAAAAAGTACCTATTTTATTAAATATTTATATCTTCATCACTACATAATTTGACCTGAATGTATTGGAAATTAAACCCGGTTATATAAAGTCTGGTTATCTTCTACCGCAAGATGTGGTAGCATTCACAGTCACTTGATGTTAACAGAGAGCAAGAGTTTTGTGCATTACATCAGACTGTAAGCTAATTGACTCCTTTATACGAGTAATTGATGGAACCTAAGCTTCCCTTCTAGCTAAGGTAAAAAGTAGGGGTCAGCATTGCCAGAAAAGTAAATTTATGACAATTGTTGATGACTTAAATATGCATGTTAAAAATTCAAATTCCTGTGTACATTTAGGGCCCAATTTTAATAAAAGTCTTAATAGAGGAACCTTCATTTTAGGTATGCCCGATAAACTACCTTGATATCGAAAGATATTTTAGTTCTTGATTTTTCCAATTGAATGGTATCACAATATTAGTATTTTGGACCATGTAATGAAGATATATGGATTTGAAAATGTTGTATTTTTACGTTGAAATACATGGTCTTTATGGAAGTATGATGATCTCCCCTCACAGAAATTTTTATATCTTAATTTAAGCCCAAGCAACAACGTTGAAAAACAATTATAACGTACACTAGATATTGATACACCTGTACAACAAATTTTCTACGGATTAGATTATTAGACATTTAACGCCAGTATTAAAGTTTAAATGATGTACTTCCGGTTTTCTTCCGAGCAAGGATCCGGTATGCTGCGGTGAATGTGGCAACGTTGCAAAGTACTGGGATGTAAAATATTAAATACGCTATGGCAATTAAGTAAACTGCTGGTATTTTATTCCTTATTATACATTTAGAAATGTATTTCTTACTTCTCGAAGCATGCTCTCAGGCAGCATTGCACGAAAATACACATATTTACATATACAGTACCTTCAAACGCAGGTTCCTTTATAATTATTCAAAGCATAAAGATCGCAATAATAAATAAAAACTGCTTGAGCCATTGTACTGTTTTCAGACCATTCAGAGTTAGTTTTTCTACTTCTTTTATTCGGTTGGTGACTTTTCATGTTTTTCTGGCGAATAAAGTATTGTGCAGCTAAATTTAATTCTCACATGAAGACTATCTTTGTCATATGAGTGGCTGCAACTAATATTAAAGGAAGACTACGGTAGAAGAAGTCACTTCACAAAGTGTTGTAATACCAATTAATTGCCATTTAATGTCATAGCATTAATGGGTCCCAGGAACCCTTAAATACAGACTCCCTACATAAAATTGATTTTTTTACGGAAACTTGGTTAATTTAATATGCATTTTGGCGTGGGCATTGAGGGCTACGGTTCCTGGAAGGCACATTGTTAACCCCAGTCCTCTAACCGTTGTACCCAGAACCCCCAAAGTTATCACTGTTGTGTAGCGCAAAAAAGAGCTTGGCTTCCTTGGATATATCCGATCACAAGTAAGTTCATTCAACTCCTACAAAATTACCCAATGGGGAATTAACTGTCCAAAATATGTTCAAAAATGTTAGGTGAAGACTATTTAAACGTTCAAGATCATTCAAGAAGGACATTCAATGAACTTTCAATTGGCACTCACAGATATTGCAAAGAATATTTATTGGAATACCTTTTAGAATGTTCAAAGAATGTTCAACGTAGATGAATTGTGGCTGAACTGTTTTTGAATTAATAACATATGAACCATGAAGGAATGTTTAATATTATAGTTCTCGTGAAATTATTCTCCATTCATATCGTATTACCTCTC
Organism: Pyrrhosoma nymphula; assembly: GCA_963573305.1. Lineage (NCBI taxonomy): Eukaryota > Metazoa > Arthropoda > Insecta > Odonata > Coenagrionidae > Pyrrhosoma > Pyrrhosoma nymphula. The sequence goes on from OY754337.1 coordinate 94,548,707, forward strand.
CACTGACTTCCCAGCTTTCTCAAATTGTAAACATGATAATTTGCAATTAATCTCTATGAATGTGAAATTTAAATGTACACTTTCTGCTCAATCGTGTTTCAGTCGCAAAAATTGCCGGAAAAACATAATTTTATTAAAATAATCGTCTTATCAATCTGGCTTGAAGAAAGCCACAGCTGAATATCATTGCATATATTTCACTTGTGATTTTGAATGTTTCTTTTTAATCACTTATTCAACTCAATCACTTCAATCACTTAAGAGTTAACTCTTGCTTGTCAAAATAAGGGTTCATGCCTCCCCGCAGTATGTTGTCAACGCTATTTTTTGTTTTTAATATAAAAAAGGAACCTCCAATTTTATAAAGGAAAACTTTTTTCCAGATTTCTATCAACTATTGCTTAGTCTATGTTTTAAATCTTTTTCATGCTTTTTAAGTGAACTGAGATGAATTGAAAGTGCTCTGAAGTGAAAGTTATAAAAACATGCTTATGGACAGAAATTGACAATGTACACATTGATAAGTCCATTTACAGTTATCACATGATAAGCAAGTGATGGGTACGGCTAAGAGGAGAGAGTATAAAAATGGCTACTTTGTGTTGGGGATTCTAGGTATTATGGCGAAGAAAAGTTTTTCATGTAGTTTTTATGTGGTGACTAACTAACGCGATTTCTGAATAAGCTTTTCCCACGGCGGATCAGAAGCGGTGCAATGTCAGTACTACCATTTTCATCTCTCGCTTAATGGACTGCTTGGGAAGAGAAAAAAATCGTGGTTGGCCTTGAAAGTTATAGAGTGATATAAGTCTAATTCACTGCTTTGCCAATTCTCGGGGAATATCTACCAATATCGTTGTAATGTTTGCTTTGAACTTAAAGTAACACAGTACACAATTTTGGAACAAAATATTTTTGGCTTCTAAAATAGAAATGAATCAGGGAAATGTGAGCATTGGCAATCAGCTCTGTTTTGTGAACACAAGATCTGGCATTGAACAACTAAGACAACACTAACTTACTTATAAGTGCTGCAGCAGAATTTTGTATTTTCAAAAAAATCTGAATCTAATGGCAGTACGATATTTCCATACATTAACGGGAAAACCCCCGTTTTAATTATTCTTTCATCTAACTTCCCGACTCAACGTTGTCCGTTCTGAAACAGGTCTATTTTACATGTTAGCTGAATAGAACACGTGAGCTTGGAGGAAACGGGATTAATTAATGGCTGTCTTACAATAACTTGCTTCACATTATTGGTATTATTTGGATTATAAAAGTATTTCTACCTCGTTCGAAAAAGTTTTTGCGTAGTTAGATGTTTAGATAAATAAGATTTTTACGTCGATAAATGTAGATGGATATCAGTGTTTAATACAGTGGCGGATTAAAGCCGTTGTTTGGGGGAGGGGCAGATTGCTACTTTACAGGGGTCTGGAGGTCATGGAATACCTTATGACCACCATTTTTCCCATTTTAAGAGGAGTTATGAGGGGGTGGGTGGGGGGGGGCCGCCCCTCTCTCCATACTCCTACGTAATCCAACACTGTTTTAATATTCTATAAGATAGCTCATAGAAGGTCAAGGTTACCGTATAAACTTTATGATGAGGCTAGAAAGTTTTCAGACCGTTGTCTTTCATCGACCGTATTCAGTTAGAGAAGAATTTTTCTACGTCACAGAGGAAGTAGTAGTCAGGGAAACGCTAAAAAAATTTCTTTTGTGGAAGGATTCTATGGGGAAATGGGATGCTATGGTGGAATCAAAAGAGAGTGAAAGGGGAGTTTAAGATACGACTCCTTTAGATTAAGACCCAACTCAAGCGGATCGTAATATGCTTTAGAGGTTGCGTCATTGAATATAAACTACCGATTTCTGGAGATGGATAAAGCAATGGATATTTTATTTTGTACACATTATTTAGTTTAGTCTTTGCACATCGACTTTGGTCATTGAATGCCATTGGAAGAGTATTATTTTAAAAGTCGTGCTTAATATTGTATGTATTGTATTGGGAAAATGGATCCTATAATTCGTTGTAGCTTAGAAGAGTATTATTTGAAAAGTCGTGCTTAATATTGTGTGTATTGTATTGGAAAGAATGGGTCCTATAATACGTTGTAGCTCATATTGCGAAATAATTTGTTCTATAACTTGCTTATAATCTACGCTGGTGCACAATGTTTAAACTGAATACCAGATACTCAAAGTTTTGTTTAATGATAATGATAGTACCTACCTGCAGTGTAAATACTTACGCACAAAGCTCTGTGGTTATAGAGGCTCTACGAACACATTTATTGTTATATTTTCAACATTTTTGTTTATATAATGCCGTGACTGCCGGGGAATGTTTTTATGCTGATAACATATATATTGCCCGTGACCATGTACCACGCGCCTACCCTATTTTTTACGAAAAATATTTCCCGCTCATTGTCCTTGGCATCGGAAGAGCGGAAAGGCATCTAGGCTTCATTGGAGAACGTTGAACGTATTTCAGCTCTTTATGTTGTGGCACAGGGTAATCATATATCTAGGGGTGAATCAAGGGCACAAAACCGTCATAAGGTTTGGGGCTATTCAAGTATCACTTAAGGCGATTTTTACCGCTTTTTAACCCTCCCCTCCCCTATGTAAGACAATGTTAGGTTTCGCAAACCCTCCCCTCCCAGTCTTACGTAAATTATCAGACATTTTTTAAACCATTGATATAGATAGTAAACTATGAGGGATGTCAAAATGCCCAAAAACTGACCTCATCACGGATATCGATAATGGTTTTTGATATTTCGTGATTCGCTGTACGCGCAACTCGCAAAACGTGTAATCTTTGAAATTGCAACATCTCCAAACTAATAAACGCAACGAATTGGTTGTAGGTTTTCTATGGTTTAGCAAACATTCAGGCGTGCGGTGATCATAATAATTTAATATGTAAAAAATACTTTTTTTAACCACGCTTATGTTCAAGTGTACTAAAAGTAAATAAAAACGTATTAATGTAAGAGAAACAATTGCACTTTTCCACAAAATGGTTTATTGCGTACAACGCGTTTCGGCTCACAGAGCCATCATCAGGTACAAGCCTCTTGTACCTGATGATGGCTCTGTGAGCTGAAACGCGTTGTACGCAATAAACCATTTTGTGGAAAAGTGCAATTGTTTCTCTTACATTATGAAGAACTTCCACGATATCTCGTCTGAATCTGTTGAATTTATTAAAAACGTATTAGTCATAAAAGAATCTTGTAATCGACTTTTTAATTACTTGTGATACAGTTCACATATATACTTGTTCAATTTTATTTTTTTGAGATTCAAAAACATAGATCCTGTTGTCTATCAGTGGACCTTAAATTTTAGACTGCGATCTAAGAGCACTTTTTGTACTTTTTTGTCTTTATATTAAATGTTCAACGGTTCTTTGAAATTTAAATTTTTAGCATTTCTTCTCACTATAAATGCTAAAATGATGGTTGCAATGAATTGCAGCAGCGCTGACTGCGAGCAGACAATGTGATTTCGGGTTGTGTCATGTTAGGATAAAGTCATAAAATATATACCATTAAATTTTTGTAGATTCACTTGGGAATGATTAGTGAATCGTTAATTCGTCGAATTAGTGAATTAGTCCAAAATAATTAGTGAATTTAATGACTGATTCATGTATTTGTCATCGAGGTTAAGTAGGTGTGAAAAATTTTAGCTCGATAGAACATTGGAAAGGGGGTCAGATATCGATTACAAAATTTCATCCAGACAAACAAAAAACAGGGCAAGTTAAAAAAAGTGGCAAAAAGTAAGATTTTTCCTACGAAAATGACTGACGCAGACTGTGGCCGACAACCGTTACCAAACTCCCACTGACGGTTTCGGGCATTTTTCGATGTGCTAGAATTATTGTACACGATGTCTCTATTTACGAACGAGTTCCGCACCACGATCTCCTAGGAAGGCTCGATGTGTTCGTTGGCCAAACAAATTGAACCAAATGTATCTCATTCAGAATATTGAAGTGATATTGCGTGTTATTTTCGTTAGCCATCCATGAAATGTAGCTACTTTGATGAGCACACGCGCTTAGATAAGACCGTACGTGATTGCTGAAAGTATTAAGGGACACTGCCAAGCAACTCTATTCGCACCGCAGACACATTGCGTTTCTGATAGGATTTGGAATTTTTCTCGTATTTATATGTATCTACCAAAATCACTATCAATATCAGATGAGTGGGCGAAGAACTTTACACACGCTTCATGAATACAAACTTGAGGATCGAGTTATAATGAGTCTGGAATCATGTAAATCAACAGGTAACAATTATTTGTCATTTTTACGCGATTGTGCCGTTACCTATTTCTGTCACAATAGCCGGATGGTCACCTACAGGGCTTCACGAAAGCAAAGAAGGGGTAATAAGATTTGGTGGTGTGCGGGTTGTCTACTTTAAACCGCCTGGAATTTCTAACTAAATCCGGAGCGGTTAAAAATTTGAATATTAAAAAATATCTTTTTGATTAATGTTTCAAGACTGGGGGCCCGTAATTTTCACCACACCAATCGGAGATCCGAAGAAAAAAGTGCATTTCGCTGTCCCCTAATGTATACCTCGGCCGAAAATGTTCATGCTGACGTCCACTTCTAAAACGACTCTGCCTTGCTACCTGCAAACTTGTTTGTGCAGATCTGTAGAATTGGAGCAGACGACTTCTTTCAGTGTTCAGAAAACATTTTTCGTTGATGGTTTTACTGAGCAATATTGCAGCATCGGAAAAACGTACAAATACCAAAAGTCATTAGATCATCGTGTTGTGTACCACCGATATTTTAAAAAATGCTTGCAAATGTATGTTTAGTTCACGTACGTGTTAAGGGACGGAAAAAAGTAAAAAAGTAAAAAAACGGAATAAGTGATAGGGAACCCTATCATTGCCACAATATCTAAAACTGATGGCTTCGTGAAGCAATTTTGAGCTTTAATTTCCGCTATCCTTGAACTTGTGCGTGTAACTAACCGCGTAATTGTACGTTAAAAATGAAAATGTGACTCTGCCTCAAGCCGCGGTGTATTTTCGAAGTCTGTCTAACATCACGGTGTCATTAATCAGTATGTGAATTTTATATTCTTGGATATGTCATCTTTGTGACGTGTAGGACATATATTTCTTACGACAAAGATCACACAGATAATTCCACATGCATCATTACACACCTCACCAGTCTTTAGTCGAGTGAGGAGAGGCAGAAACACCCTCAACTTGTGTCGACTCCTTGGGACGTTCGGGGACACTGAGGATGCTGGGGAAATTGAGAGGCTATAAAGGAAAGGCGATAAAACATTGGCTCTCGGATGGTGTGTCGACTTCCATCGCCTGGCTCTCAATACCATGCCCATCTAAAGAGTTTGTAGGAATTAAAAACGTCATAGCAATTTTGGCTTATGTGAGCCCTCTACTATATGATTACTATAGTAGTACACATAATGCTCTATGCATAATTATAATAGGGAGCTGGTTGGCCGGATAACGGTCCCGGTACTATACATATATAGTTTGTAGCCTACTTGATTTTTAATGTTGCTTTCCGGGAAATATATGCAAGTGGCACATGTGTAGCCACCATCAGTAGAAAAATTACTATGCATCCGTACGCAGATGCAGTGAATAAGGAAGGAGCTAATGACGGGGACTTTGTTTTAGGATGTTAAGAAAAGCCTGGTGAAAACATCTGTGGAGCTTAGCGTCTCACAGTGAAGAATCTTGGAGTCTTATTGTTAGTAAAGAGAACGACAATTGTCAGTGGGCTTTGAGGAAAGGGAATGTAGAAGGTGGACGGAAAGGAAGATAAATAAGCAAGTACTTCGTATGGTGGGTGGGGAGATTAAAAACCTGGAGGGGATTAGAAGGAGGCAGAGTATTTGCTTGAAAGGCGTAATTAGGGGAGAGGGGTTGCTGAAGGGCGTGATAGAGGAGAGGATGTTGAGTAAGCGGTGAAGAGGAATAATAATTGACTTTATGGACGGGATGAAAAATGGTAGGACTTAGGACGAGCCGAAGAATGAAATTGTGTGAGGTGATGTGCTTGCGTCTGTATGAACCTAGATTTTTACTCTCTTACATAAACTTATTTTACCTTTCAGATTACTCTAATAACAATAATATCGGATGGAGTAGCCAGAAATTAAACTTTATCTTTTAACTCAAAAGCCAATTCAACATTATCCTCTTTTCTTCCATTTTGAGTTACGACGGAAGAAGCTTTGGCTTTTTAGAGCACTGTATTGGTTGATTGGTTAAATAGAACCAAGGGTTTTCTGGACGTAACTTGAAAATCATGTTCAAATTTGCAAATTGTATTTTATATTTATAAAATTATGCGTCACTTGATATGCTATTATTCTTGAAGTAGGTGGTGTTCAAGTGATAGCCATTGAAGGATCACAACTGCGTAATTAATAAAATATGAAACCATTTACTGCGTTGATTTTTGTAATGTAAGCTGTATTGTTCAATTAAAATAATTTTAGTGAGTTTCCAAAAATAGCATTTGTAAGCAGCTACCTAAGATTGTAACTGAGAAATCAAGTAAATAGTATAGTATTATTCATATATTTATTTTATTATTATTTTCATATAATAAGTATTAATTTTACATTTGTATATTCAGTTTAACAACCATAGTTGAGTACATACATAAGAACTGTAGTTCCTAACGTAATTTTATCAATAATTTGCACGATTCCATAAAAATACATAATCGCTTTCTCACTATGCTTGTTCATAATATTTCTCGTAAAATAGTCTGATTATCATATTTCCATTACTGGCAACTCGAGTGTTTCCTAACACATTAACCAAAATCGAACGTATTTTTATGTCACGCAATGATGTTTCTCAAAAATTGGCTTGCCACAAACACAGGATTGCTGGTATAAGAAGAAGCAAGTAGAGACGTATGTTCTGTGGCTACTGTACAAAAGATAATGCCCTTTTTATGTGATAAACCCTAACCTCACCGTCTGCTTTAACCTTTAAAGCAACCGATATGGAGACGTCTTAATGGTAAGAGGTTGAATTGATTTAGTTCTAAATGATATCGCATATCTTCAGGTTCTATAGACCTTTTTCATTTAGTCCTTAACGGTTTGTCCAACCAGAGTTTCAAAATTATTTTTATATTGGAATTTTTAAAAATTAGTTGGTAAAATTTTCGACCATGGAAATAAGATCTCCATAATTCAAGGGAAACAACTTACCTATTTTTGACAGCAATCATTGCTGTGGAATCTTAATATTTATAAATAGAATAACATTTCTTGATTTAATGGATTCAGTCATGGCAAGAATTGTTATAATATATTTTATTTCAATTTTTATTAGGCTTGTTTAGGGTATCGCGAAAGGAAATTGTGTATTCCGATCTTTCACGACTCGAGTCATATAAAAGGTTGCATATTTTCGTACATTTTTTATTCTTTCATTTCGGTTTCATTAATCAGCTTCTTATTTGGCAATTCGGAATAAATGGAAGGAATCTGATTCAGCTGCCAAACTTCTGTATTTGAAGTGCTTTCCTTGTAAGAATTCTGCCCATTTTAGTTCTCGTATCGTGCTCCAACATTTTTATGACAATTCGTGTCCGCTGTCACGCGACACCGGCCGTGCGATACGAGGTGTTTTCCTGGGCACATTTCGGGGTCCGTGATAAAAAAATATCCGGGTGAAGTTAGACGTACTTGCCTGAAAAAATAATAAGTTATGAGTGGTAAAAACTTTATTGGCGGACGTTGCGATTAAATTTCGACGGCCGAACGAATAGACTCATTCCTGCCTCCTACTTGTTTGAGCCGAACGTAGAAGGGCTTTGATAAGTTCAATTTTCAATATCGACTTTCAATACAAAATATTACAATGTGAGCGCAAAAAAAATATCAAGGGTAATATTATTTTTGGCTATTTTAACAATATAATCGGCATCGGGTATATCATTTATCACCAATAATTTTGTTCAATTTGACGTAGTTGTCATTAAGATTTATTTCGATGTGTTTATTATTTTCGTCCATTATAAATTCTCGAAAGTAATCGTAAAAATATTGCCACATTTAGGTTTCTTAAATAGCAAGTAATTGATAAACCAGGCCACTTCTTGCATCCCAAAAGCCATTTCTATTGGTCACTTCAGGCACTTGGTTGGAATCCTCTTCTTTCCAGTTCAGTCTCAATATTTTATTTGCATTGTTTTTTTTTGTCTTCCTCTCATATTACTCTTCATAGGAAACTAATTTCAAACCTCTTGAGGCGTCATATTTTCCGTTTTGCACATTACATAACAATTTTTTTTATTATTTTTCGTTAATTGTGTCCAAAACCATTTCTTCGGCTGTCATTATTTATACTGCTGCCCTTAGGTTAGGAATTCAGGTAATATAAATATTACATATGTGATAGTGTTAATTAAACACTGAACCGTTCAATTTCCAGCCAACGGTTTTAGATATAAATACTCAACCATTTATTAACAACGCTATTAATTTGGATTACAACCCTATTTTATCCTAATTAATCTTCGCTTTCATTTTGTCCTTCCCTCGTTGCTTCTCAAAAGGTATGTGTCTACTTCTTGAGTTTTCATTCAAAATATTTGTTTACTGCAAGTCATTATAGGCAGAGCAGGACCGAGTAAATTTTTTACCTGAGGCAAGGTGTAGACATAGTTGGGTATATAGGAAACACAGCCAGTTCACAGTGGTTCAAAATGCTAATCTAACGGGGAAAAATTCAGTGTGGTAGTATGGCCACACAAGAAAAAATTAATTTTACGAATTACTCGTCTTCGGAAACAGTCTAATTGCCCCTAATTGTTTCGTGCCGTTGACATTATAGCCTAATGCAGGTTGAGGAGGAACTCTTCCGAATTTGAGCATCGAGATTATGCCCCAGTTGGGTGCCAATCCATTGGTGATATTGTAAACGGAAGGAGTTCGATGGATACACTATGAAAGAGTAAAACTCGTTCGGAATGCAAATTATATTTATTGGCTTAAATACAGCAGGTCAAAGCCTTTATTCATGCTTGGTCAAAACTTTATTTGGTCACCCCTTGCAAAGTTTATGAATTCCAATTGTGATTTCTTTAATAGCGCGTTTATTAGAGAGATGCTGTGGAGTTTTATAATAATCCTAAAAAAAATGCCGTTAACTCTTTCTCCAGGACCATAATTTTAAATGTTTAAAATATCTCCGAGTTACGAGTTTTGCAAGAAAAATTGTTTAAAGGGATCATGACACTTCTTGAGGGTGGGTGTAACTCCAACAATAAATTGTCGTGAATTTTAGCCAAAGTTTCATTCAATGAGTTGGCGACAAGAATATTATTGAAGGAAGCTAGACCGTAGGTTTAATTGGACACTTTCTTAATGGTAGTTATGCATGTTTGTTAAAAGTTATGAATTTTAATAAAAAGTTATGAATTTCAGTCCCGATTTACTGAAGGAAGACATTTTTAAAAGATATGCGTGCTGGATTTTTTAAAAATTTATATAATTTTCATACATTCTTTCAAATTTACACATTCATTAATAAGTCACATACAAGTCGTAGTAGCCCCTACGACCAGCCAACTGTGGCTTTTACCAAAGTTGCCCACACCCTCAGCTGGGACTGGTTATAAGATACTTTTTGTCTCAACGACGATAGTTGTATACTCAAGAGTCTTCTCATTAAGGTGAAATTACATGTCACGACAACTTTTTTAGTCTTTCTGTCTATCGTTGCAACGGATTGAAATAATCAAAACGTAAAATTGAAAAAGTTTGTAATTATTTGATCATACTTATGCTGCCACTTTCTCCTTTTAAATGTAGCATGAGCCTCGTTCGTCCTACCCTCGGCACAGCTCTGATCATAGGTGATTTTCGAAGAACATTTGATATTCAGAATTAGTTAAAATTGCAACTTTTCCGTAGCCTCGATTCGTCATTGGGCTATTAGCCATCATTTTTTAATTGAAATTAAATCTCCGTTGCTCGATTTCTTCACAGAATTCTTTATGTCGTGATTGCCATGAAAAAAAGTACTGAATTGGTGACAATTTACGTCACACTACTCCGTCATCGACCGAGGTCATTTAAGCAAACATGGGTTTCGTGACCCTACGTTAGAGTTTTGCTCCGGAGTTAACCTTAGCGGGCTGTCGATGCGTCAATTCAAATCGAATAACCTCCGTTATCGCAATAAGGTTACAAGAGCCTCGTCACCGCTGCGGTTCTATCGGCGAAGTTGTGGAAGCTTTTTGGGGTGGGAGGCGATTAAGATTGGGCCCTTGGGAAGAGTAGCGAGCACTAGGCGAGACACGTGGTAATGGCGCAGGAAACTTCGCGTTACAGGAAGGGGCGGCCCTGCCCTCACCCCCCCCCCCCTCATACCCTGCAAGGAACCTTAAGGGGGGGAGAGAGAAAAAAATGTAGCATGTGCTAGGCTAGGCAAAGAGGAGGAGGATGAACTCCAGAGCAACGGAGTCTCTCCGAGTGCGAGATATCGTTTTGGGCTGGAGATAGCGCGGGGATATGGGAGAAGATGCGGGATGAGATTTCGCTGGCTCGACGCGGAAAATTTGTGCCCAGAGGAAAGTCAGGGGCGTGGCGGGATATGGAAAGGGGGTGGCGGAGAGGAGAGAGAATTGTCTGCTACACTGGGTACGCGAAGGCGTGGAAAGGTTATAGAGATGGGGGGCGGGGAGGTGTTTGAAGTGAAAGGGGCGTATGCGATTCGATCTCGGAGAGGGGAATGAGGGCTGTGTCGATACGAAGTGCATTTGGGGCGGTACCATTTTGCGATATCGTCTGTCGTATGCTACGTTAATCCATTGATTCCATGCGATAATAAGCCCCTCGGTAAGGTATGTTGTTTTTCAATATTGGTGTGATGTTAAGTTTTTCAGGTGTTGTCAAGATTTTGTTAAACATATATACTGTTACTAGTATTATAAATATGTGCGAGGCTTTCACAATAGTTTATAAATTAAAAATCGTGTCCCAAAAGTGGAATTTAAAAAAAAAACGAAAACATAAATAGGCGAAAACATGGTGTAGAATGTTTCGGTGACACGACCACCTTCTTCAGCGAAAAAAAAATACAGGGAGTATTCTTGATACTCCCGTCGGATCATTATTTCGGGAATGCGAAATTACATAGGTACGTTACTCTCGTTATTGGCAGATTCTTTTGTTTTGTTTGTCAGAAAGAAAGTTGAAATGAAAGAAAGAAAATTACGATATACATAACATTTATTCATCGAAATCATTAGTACAAATGGCTAACCTATAAACAGTTGGTCGATGGTAAATAATATAATCTGCTTTCCAATGCTAAATTTATACTTTTTGTGTTATTATCGTCTAACTTACGTTCTCAGTTCTCCGTAGACACCTCGATTACTAAAATTGACCAACTCGTTCCGGAGATACAATTGAACTGAGCCCGCGCCGTGTCCACACAGGCCCAAATTTAGACCACGCGCGGCGCTGTGACGTCACTTCGAAACCCACTTGTGATCCTTGTAGTTTTTTAACACGAGGCCCTCGAAAGTACACAAATATTGGTCGCGGCAAAACCTAACATGACACCAAGAACGAACCATAAGATGTTCATTCGCATTCACTTTAAAAACATAGTGAGAAATGAGTAAGAAATGAAGGGTATAAGAATATATGATCAGTTTATTTACATTTCTTTACATTTATACGAAGTTATGTACCATCACTTTCAAATGTTGGTCCATATGACTAGCTCGCTACCCGTCATGTGGACCGACTGACGACTGGTTGCTCATTCCATGCCCACTGAGAGTCTATTTGCCTTCTGCGGCTGGTGGAACTTGACTTTTTTGTGTTTGCCAAGACAGCCTCTCATGATCGCATGTCCACGACTCATGTTCCCAACTCACGTTAACACTAAAAGACTTCACATTCTGATGAAGTCTTTTAGTGTTAGTCAGGGAGTGTTCCGTCCGTATTTCTCTTGCGAGAAAAAAATAAATTTCCGGCCACCCAAAGGGTACAAATTTTAGCCTTACCTGCGATTGGGGATAGTGTTTCATAATTTATATTGAAACGATCCGCTTACATTGAAAAGGAACAAATGTGCCCAAAATACGAGTTTCGTATTATTTCTTAGTAGTCTTTCAATGATTAACTAATCTTTTTGTAATATATTTAATTGCTATATCATTGAATATTATCTGAATTTAAATATTGTATGATATAGCGTTTGGACAAGGGTTCTCGGCAGTGAGATTGTCAAAGTGCTATTAAAATTAAAAGGCGTACGTCTGTGTGAAGAGACAATGTAACGGCAGGGATGCAAAAGATTTAATGGATAATTTTTTTCTTTGTCTGCATTTCTGGATACAGTTAGTCTAGCAGTTTTTTGCAATTATACGTTGGTCTGAAATACGTTAAAATTAACAAGGTATCTACTCCCCTCTGCCATTACATTAATTACGGATCATGGTTTTACTGCCTGCTTGTGTACTGTTTTATACCTGTTTCGGTAGAGGAGAATTTCTGATCCTTAATTAGTAAATTTTAAATTATAAATATATCAAACAAACAGAAAAACAGTAGGTACTGTTTGTGTAAGTTTTATTGTATTCAGATAATTTTCATTTAAATATCGTTTTTAATTTATAATTGACCAAATTTTGTGAATACCTAGTTTTACTTTGTTATTTAAATAAGATTTTCATTTTACAACATCCATTATTTAAAATACGTGACCTGTAAACCGTTGATTCTTAAACTCTTACAACATCGAAGCTCTAAACGGTTGTCAATTTCCACAGCTGAAAGCTGTTGATTTAGGGCGTCCTCAACAACGCTTTCATTTTTTTAACACTCCTTGTTTTCCACTTCAAGTCCATTTTTTCAGATTATCGTGCTAATGGATCAGTTGAACAAACTATAAATTCGTACTCCAACTATTCGCCAAAAATACTAATATTTTGAGGTGAATAATCTTTAATTTAGAATGCTATGACAATTGTTTCAGCTAATGAATGATCTTTACACGGAATGTTACTCTGGGAAATAAACATTTTCTTAACTCTCGGTTCTGGAAATCTCTCAACTATTCAGGTTTCTCAATCAGAAAACGTTACACCATTTGAATGATAGCATACATGCACACTGTTGACGATTGTTAGAGACAGCTTCCTGCCACCACGAAGCTCAAATCCTCTTCTATGTTGTCTATGAACATCAAAGAAGGAGATTTGTGTGCAAGCAAGTAAATAAAGAAGAGGGAGAATGCACAAAATGTTTTTCGTTTTGAAGAATTTGAATTTTACTGGAATGCTTAAGACTGTACACTTGTCCCATTTGAATGGTGTGCTTTTCTAATTAAGAAAAGAAAACGCTTGGATATTCTACAATTTGGTACTATTCTTTGAGATTTGTCCCAAAACAATGGCCGCTCTGAATAGCCGATGTCTAAAACATACGGAATTACCTGTGACTTGTACTCTCCCAGACCACTCTCCATTCATGCTGTGACCATTCATTCTCGTTCAGCCTACACTGTTTAAAACCTTCAAGTTCCCTTAGAAGCCAATAAAGACATGCTAGCTACGATCTAAATATCTGTTAGTTTCAATATTACGCCTTGCATCTGGTGTTTGCTTCCATATCTCAACATCCACTAGCATTTATCTAGGAATTGTTCTCCACTTAACTAACTTTTCTTTTAATTACCATCTCAGTAACTTTTGCACGTACAAAATTTATACTAAAACCCTTCAACATATTTTCCTTCTTCTCAATTCCAGGATGAGATTTGGAACTGCTTCTACAGTGCGTCCTTCTACATTCCAATAACACTCTTCATACGGGTAAGTTAAACAACCATCTAAGAAATATTTTGCATATCTACCGTTATATTTTATCCTCAGACTGACATGTGCCTCTCAATTTGAGTAGCTCTTTGTCAGTCAAACTGTCACGTATCCATTTCTAAATGCTTTATAACTTTTACATTCTAAATGTAATATTATATTGCAATAAAATTTACCCAAATAAGATTAATCAATCATTAACCCACTATTGGTCGCGCTATGAGATTTTCTCTCACACCAAAATTAAACTTGTGCTCACTTTGTTATCATGAGTTAGAATAAGTTCCCTTTCCTTCTAGCTGACTTTATATCTCTTCCTATTGACCGACTGTCTCAAAAAGAATAGAGGAAGCGTCCGCAGCTGTGTAGTGATATGTCTGATACCGTCGGCTACAAGGTGTTAGACTTTTCCTCATCACGCGACCACTGACGTTAGTGTTTTTGTATCACTCAGTTGCGTTACACTTTCGCAACATGCGGCCAAAGTTGACTCATTTCGTGGAGAGCAGATACGTTAATGCACATTTATGAGTCATGAGAAAGTATGTCCTCATAAATAAATATTTCTTCTTGAGAATGGTAATTTTCTTCGTTAATACCCAATGGTATCATCGCCAATAACATTAGCAATGAATACGTAATTGTATCAGTAATTGTGAACATGTGGAAATCATTGTTTCAAATGAAACTTTGAGAGAAATAAATTAAATCTAAATATAGTGTAATATATTGCCAATAAACGATCTATGATAGATAATCAATGGTACATCTGAGTGTGAGAAAAGGTCTCACACGCGACCGCTCGCGTGATAAGTAGCTTAGCGACCACTCCCGGGTTAAGAAACTATAAAAATAGTTGCGATAACTCGTGCTTTTGGCATGTGTGTTCGTGTTTTTCCAACAGATCATGGCAATGATAAATTTTGAAATAGAAGTATCCCCTCATGTAGTTTAAAGTAGGTACCATTTGTCTCCTTTGCGCATGTCTCAATTCACGACGACCTTAAGCGACTCAGGAAATTTCTCGCAATCTTCCTCGTGCAATAAATACCGAACGCATCCAGCCTACGCCTGAAAATGGTTTACGGATTTTTTCGCCGGATTCTCGCAAACACGAAGCTTGACGTGAAGGAGGGGAATGCTCGCATTAAAGGGATCGGATAAGAAGCGGAGGGGAGAGAACATCACATGGGCAGCACAACACCGCCTGCGTAACTGTGTTTAACTTGAGAGGGTGGGAAAAATCAGAAGCGTGTTTCACGATAGTGTTAACAGTTCAAGCAAAGATAGAAGAAGATACACATGAATGTTCAAAACCCGTAGAAGAAGCCCATTTAAACTGTTGGAATATAAGAGTCATGGATATTTAGAAAGGGGATGTGAATTACAGATTTGAGTGTCAAAACATTTACGGTGTATCTGCGTAAGCTTCTTATTTTGGAATTTCCGACGTCTGAATTTTGAAAAATCAGTTTCTTCTCCTTTGGTGGACAATCCTTATGCTTCATAAATAGTGCCTTTTGAGTCTTGCCGTGGCTACCAGTGCTTTGAGAAGGATTCACAACATCAAGAATGTTATACACCCATGCTCAACCTCTTCCATGTCACCTATTTGATTATTTGAGACGGATACGCAAAACACAACATTCAATAGCCCTAAGGTGAAGAAACGATGTTTCAAAAATCCAGATGCGGGGAATCCCTATGGAAGATAGTTAACAAGTAGAGCGTTTTTAATTCTGTAGTGAATGTTTGCGTTCTTCTGGAACCTCGTAATCAAACGCGGATAATATATTATTATCCCGTTTGTAGAGAATCGACAATTCCACCGTAGAGGGCCTTCTACGCAAATACCAACATATTTAGCTAGGTACCACTGCACGAAGGTTGGAAAAGGGTGGGAGCTGCCATGTTATCGCGACGATATATAAACGCTTGATTTGCGATGTACGTGCGTGTCACTGAGTGGTATTCAAATTCCAACCAAAGGAAAAGGACGTTAGATTCTGTTGTAAATGGCAGGGATGAGGATTGGTTTGACTAGGGCACTGGTGTTTGAGGGAGTGACGTGGGATGAGGCATTTGACGGGCGGAGTGGGTGGAATTGGCGATGTTAACGGGTGAGATGACGTGACACGTATCGAGGGATGGGGGAGAGTGTGAGAGAGGGTGTTGGGAATGGTAATAGAATGAACGCGGGTACCCAAGGATCTTATGAAATAATGCATGGAGCCCTACCTCTCTCTCCACACTTCGCTTCGCATGCCGAAGCCCCATTCCACCCGTCCGCTGCCCCATTCAACCGTTCACCAGCCCGTTACGGACCGTCCGATCTTCTCTCCCAAGCCCGTCCGCTTCAATCTTGACTCTCAGCTTTCGCACATCCCGGCGTGGGAATTCCAACCTCATACCCTTTTACCATTTATCCATTGAAATGCCCTTCCCCCTTCAGCCCACATTCATCCTCAACTTTTAACCCATAAGTCCTAAATCTACACTCAAAAGCTCGCGCCCCTTCTACCCTTCGTTAAACGTCATCTGACATCGTTTCAGTTTCTTCGAGGTCTCGCTTCTTTCCAAGGATCATCCTTTCTCTTCCTTTCAGTCAATGGGATGTTTCTCTACGTTTACGAGATTTCAGATGTTCTGCCGAGAGGACGAGATTTCCATTAATCTTCATTTGCTGTTCAGACTTAAGAGAACGCATGACACGTAGTTTCGCGATAGTTTTTGTTGCTTTTTACTTTTTTAACGTATTATATTATCATGTCTCCCTTATTCAATTCCCCTCAAGGGCATTT
This sequence comes from Pyrrhosoma nymphula, assembly GCA_963573305.1. Lineage (NCBI taxonomy): Eukaryota > Metazoa > Arthropoda > Insecta > Odonata > Coenagrionidae > Pyrrhosoma > Pyrrhosoma nymphula. The sequence continues at coordinate 94,565,405 of OY754337.1, forward strand.
TGTTACATGCTAATGTTTGAGTTTTCATTGCCCTGTGCTTACCTCTACGCTGGATAACATCCATCTCAAATGTATAAACTGAAAGGAGGTTTTCCGAGCTCAAATTCGATTTCTACGCACCGGTTGACTGTACATATCCCTTAGATAGACAATATACATCGTGATCCTAAAATCTGTGTGCTTACCTCTACGCTGTATAACATCCATCTCAAATGTATAAACTGAAAGGAGGTTTTCCGAGCTCAAATTCGATTTCTACGCCTCGGTTGACTGTACATATCCCTTAGACAAACAATATACATCGTGATCCTAAAATCTGTCACAGAAAGACCAATTTGTCCTGAAAGCAAAGGAAGATTTATGTTATTAAAATAAAAATGTGTATCTTTTGCGCATGATTTTCACATCGGAAACATTCTAAATATTTTGTTCTCCATAATTGATTAAATTAACACCAATTTAAAAACTTCCAATGTATTTATGTAGTTCAAAATTATCAGGAAATGCAATTGAAATTATAGGCTTAAAACATTATTTTGAGAGAATATGGAGTTTTATATATTAAGTTCTTTGAATTTTAATAATTTTAATCTCTTATCTAGGCGGAAGGGAGCAAATTAATTGGTCTTTTCGAAAATCCAATCACCTGAATGAAGCATATTTTTGGAGGAATAATGGATTATATAGAGAGTGTGCTAGAACTCTCATGATGATCGGATCGCATTTTTAAGTAATACTTTCAATTTGTATTTCAATAAATCGGCTGAGAATGGCAATTCCCTCATTTTTAGTGTAGATATAGTAAAATGTCAAAATAATGACTTAATTTTTTGAAAGTAAAACACACATGTCCGCATTACGTCTGTGCTATGAAAACTTTATTCTGATTACGTCGAACACTATATTTATAGACGCATACCATACAGTATGGGCAAGCAAAAAAGATACATGGACATAAGAAGTCAAACACCCGTGCGGTGATTGCGTTAAATGTATATATAATTTTATTTTTTTGCCAGATTCATCACTAAGTACCTAGCTCATTATTCCTTAAATTCTCGTGAAATTAATGGGTCCCCTTGGATTTCTCCTTCCCCTTGAAGATGCTTCCTCAGGGTTGAGGAGGTGGGTGGGTGGATGGGGACGGGGCCCATGGCTAACTAACCCTCCCTCTTACTTAGTGCCATCAACCTCCCAAAATTTAACATCATCAACCCGCCTTGCCTCGAGTACATCAATCTTCGTCCGCGAGATGGAGGAAGGAAGCGGGAGGAGCTGAGGGAAAAAAACCTCGAAAAACGCCGGAAAAGTCTTTTCAATAGTTTTTATCCGTCTCTTCCTCCACGCGGCCAATTTCGTCGTCATATCCTACGCATCCCTATCTTTTCCCATTATTTCCTTTTCCTCCATCTCTCTCGATATCTCTTTCTCTCTCTGTTTCTTTTCCCCATATTCGCCGAAGACATTTTTTCCTTTCGATTTTTTATTGATATATTTGTCTTCTCTTTCCTCCTCATCCTCTTTCCCACCTCATACCCTTTCCACCGCTCCGGCCTCATCATCATTGCTTCCCTTTCTCTTACTCTTCGATCCCCCCCGCATTCACTTCTAACTCTATCAGTCACCTCCTCTGATTGGCTCATCCCATCTCCTTCCATCTATTAGTCAAAGTCATCCCTCTTCCAGCCGTCAAACCCCTTTGCTCCCCCCAACTCTCACGCGATCCCTGTCGCACGTGCAAAACCCAACTTCCCCATCGCTTTTCCTCTCCCAGGACTCCTCCCCACACCCTCTTTCCCTCCCCCCCCCCTTCTCATTCCAAGGAAGGCCTCGTCCCAGGCCGCAGCAAAAGCAAACCTCGCAGGCGACGTTCACTCCGCCACGTCCCGGGAGATGGCGTTGGATGTTTCCGTTTTTCGCCGCCGGCTTATAAAATCGGCCTCCCCCCTCTCTGTGTTTTGTAAGGGCGCTTGCGTCATTTCCGCTCTCTTCAACACAGCGTCGAATGGGACTCTATTGCTTTTGATTCGGCTCATCTATGCGCCTCATGTTTCGCGTTGCATAAAAATGAACTCGACAGTTGGGGGGTGTGTGTGTGTCTTCGTATTTGCGGGATGAAAAATATTGCACGTTGCGCGGGTTGATCTTTGAATTATTTGCCGTTGAAAGCCATTTAAAAACGGAAAAGAAGTATTCATTACGTACTTTGCAAATAGTCAGATTAATCACCGCCGTTTCATTGACCGTAATATATTTTCCAAGTGAGCTTTCTTGGCAGACCTATGCAGTCCAAGCAGTCAACCGCAACTTAAGTAAACGTCATGCCCTGGAATGTACAAAATATGAATCGCTTCTTTCCGTACACTTTCAAAGATTAACTCTGTCGTTTTTGTTATGCATAGATATTTTACGCAAGAGATTTACTTTAATTTTTCCCTGAAAAAGGTTTTTTGGATTTTTTTCGCGTGTTTCCTTGTCAAATTCAGAAGCAACCAATATTTTCCTGCAGAATATTCTTGTGATGAAATTAATTTCCTAATACTAAGGAGAAAAATTGTCATTCTTTTTGTATAAAAGTGGTGAAAAAATTTAAACAATCCCAAAACGCGTTAAGTAGCCATGCCTTTTCAGGAATTTATTTTTACGTTATTTATTTTCGTGTTTAGAGTGAAACGTTTTCTCTCAATGCCCACGGGGGAAGAGTGCATGAGAATCCTCTGTCAGAGGCACATAAATGTACACACATGGTATTCTTTTCAAATTCCCCTTCTCGACGGAATTGATGACTTCTCAATTTTTGATGATTCTGATAATTTATGATGATAACTTTATTTGCATGATCGAATATTTGTCTGTCTCTAATGTTAACTATTGACAATCAGTTTGCGTGATAACGTCACAAAATACAACGTCTGGTTAATTTTTTTAATTCTTTCTAATATTTTGGGAATGAGTAGGTATGTACATAGGTAATTGATTAATCCAGTATATTTGAGAAAAAATGTTCAGGATTGATCTTTTGATGGCAGTTCCTTCTCAGATTGCCTGAAAATAATTTATTCCAAGGAATCAGAGCAACTAAGTATTTTAATGATATGGAATATATTTTTCCCATCGGTTTCTTCTTTTTGGACCTCTTGGCACTAGTGATATAGCAATTAATGTTGAAGTCAATACGTGAAATTGATTATATTTTTTTTAACTCTGTATTGGATGTTTGTGGCCTACTAATTGTCACTATTTTTTCCAATGAAATATTTAATTGTTGCATCTTGCTTTTGGTCTCTGCTTTATATGACGGCTCTATGCCCCTTCACTTTCATGCATTACATTCTTTATGTCGTTATATGATATTTCCAACTATTTTTATTTCTTTTCTGCTAGCTTATTTAGCTAGGGGCGTCGCTGGTTCATTAAAATGTTTTTGAGGGCACATATTATATTGACGCCTTGGAAACAAAAGTTTGAAAAAACTACTCAATTTACGTTGTAGTTAGAATAACGACCAATAAATAAAATGTTCAAGGTTTTTCATAAACTTTGTTGAATTAACTATCAGCGAGTCTCTTTGTTTGGTATATGGATACATTCAGGTGGATGTGGTCATTCATGTTATTACAGAAGCGGGGATTATCTGATTTCTATGGCATTTAACCTCTTGTGGCGACGTCACGAGTACAATTTTCCACTTCCCAGTGGGGAATTAATTGTCCAAAAGATGTTCAAAGAACGTTCAGTGATGACTATTTGAACGTTCAAAGAACATTCAAGAAGGACATTCAATGAACGTTCAAATGGCACTCACAGATAGTGCAAAGAACATTCATTGGATTACTTCATAGAATGTTCAAAGAATGTTCAACTTGGATGAATTGCGCCTGAACTTAAAACTGATAGTTCAAAGAACATTCATAGAATGTTCAACTTGGATGAATTGCGCCTGAACTTAAAACTGATAGTTCAAAGAACATTCATAGAATGTTCAACTTGGATGAATTGCGCCTGAACTTTAAACTGATATGTTCAAAGAACATTCAACTTGGATGAATTGCGCCTGAACTTGAAACTGATAGATGAAAGAACATTCATAGAATGTTCAACTTGGATGAAATGCTCCTGAACTTTAAACTGATAGTTCAAAGAACATTCATAGGATGTTCAACTTGGATGAATTGCGCCTGAACTGTTTTTGAATGAATAACATATGAACCATGAAGGAATATTTAAAAATAGTTCTCGGTTTGAATGAAGGTTTAACAAAATTTCAAAGCTTTGATTGAAATTTTTAGATACCTTCATGCCAATATATTCAATTCATGCTTAGGACGACAAATTTCAATTTCAAAAAAGTTTTTTATATATCTTTCTCTACCTCTGGATCTGTTAAAAAAAAACTTTAAACTCTGTCTGAGTAATTTGTACTTTGTTATCTCCAGCCCATAAAATCACTTATTCAGCAAAAATTACCATCCTGTGGGTATAAAATGCTCGTTCATTCATGATTAGTTAATAAATAAATAACAAAAGTTCTTGTTTTTTTTAATAAGAACTAAAAAAATCTCAAATACCAATTAAAGGCCAGAGAAAGTTAACTTCAATTTTAATTCAAAGTCACCTTAATACCACCAAGTCTCCGCTTCCTGCCGTCTATATCTTCAAACTTTTGCATTTATTCCCCTTCGCGTGGATTTTTGATGTTAGCTTCTCTACATATCTCTGCTGACTGTTATCTGTCCTCCTCCTAAGCGTCCCCCGTTACTCATTGTTACTTGTTTATCTATTTGCTTCGCCCTGATCTCTCCCGATGTAAATATTGATTTATTTAGGCGTTCTTAGTTATCTATTGTTATAAATCAACAACTACGAAGTACCGTGCAAGCCACCACTAGGGTGTGTGGCACGGGGTGACTCCACACCAGGCATCCCAACACTAATCTTCTCCTTCATGGGATGGTTATATTGTACTTTATTAAGATATTTCTACTATTTATTTGTATTGCGATTTCATTCCGGATTTTGTTTATGGTAGTTTGGTTACAAGATAAAAAGAAAAAATCACAAAAAGGTGCTTCTACCGAACTCATGAGCAAATAATAGGAAATATAGCTTTCACTCCCGTTTCACTCAAGTTAAAGAGAGGCAAACAAACGATGCAGCCATTATCCTCTGAAGATGATTTCCCAGTATATCTGAATTTTTTATTTAAAATAGAGCAGTTATCAGCAAAAGTTCTGGTTTATGTAGTCAAATTTCAACTTCAAATTTTTTCCAACTACCTATTAATTGTTTCATTTCCTGTACGTCACATAAAAATCTACTACAATTTTATCCTAGCCATTCCAAGCACGCTATCTCGGAAACAGAAAATTACTTAAATTTATAGCAATAATTAATTAGATGTAATCTCAAGGTAAATTTACGTATGCTGATTGTATCTCCATTGTCCAAGTGCATTGGTGGCGTTGTGGGTAGCGTGTCAGCTTTGCACGCTAAGGTGCACGAGTTCGACGCTGGCTGGGTGAGTGTTTTTTTACTTCAAATATATGTAAGGTAACTGAGATCGCACCCTTCACGCAATAGCTTTTTTCTGTCAGCGACGGCTCACTGCCATATTTCGGCTGAGTAACATACCAGGGCTGTTCATTTACATTTTCTCTAATATAATCATATTCATTTAATTATCACAACAAAGGTCCGCGTTATTGCCTTTCACTGATCAAAGAGGTATATCTCTTTCATAAGGGATGCACATTTTTCATATTCATTTATTTATACTTTACCATATACTTTATCTATACTTTATATATTGAACTGAACGCAATATGCGTACAGTTCAGTGTTCATCCGTAAAAACATATGGTTTAAACCATTGGTTTTTAAATAAAATATATGCCAATAATGGTATAATTATGCCTCATAACGAACCTACATAATGTGATATCGCATGCAGGCATTAATTTTAGGAATAATATCGTACATTTGGTATGTTAGAATATTCCCTAGAATGTGGAATTCATTAATGACAATATATTAAAATTAATGAATTTATATTGTCATATTAATGATTTCTCAAAATGATCACATGTCGTTTATGACAATTCAAATGCACATGGTTTAAAGATGTTCTTTAACTTTTTTACCGCAGGCCTTGAAGCTATATGTCCAACCTACGTGCATTTTTGAATAATACTTCGTGGACTGGAAATGAACGATCTATGAACAGTCTCAAATGAATAGTTCACACTTGAACATTCAATGAACGATTTATGAACAGTCTCAAATGAATAGTTCACACTTGAACATTCAATGAACGATCTATGAACAGTCTCAAATGAATAGTTCACACTTGAACATTCAATGAACGATCTATGAACAATCTCAAATGAATAGTTCACACTTGAACATTCAATGAACATTCTACGGATGTATGCTCAGGATAGTTCAGTGGTGGACTACTTTTGAATTAGTTCATGAATGTCTTCTGCATGGTCTCTCCCCACTGGGTTATAGAGGTTTTTAATGAAGCCCCCAATGTTAGTTAGAGTAAAACGAAGCAATTGGATGTGAATTTAATGAAATTAGCCCAAAATATTCTTTAGTATTCCACTCAGTGCACAAGAATGGAAAATATGACCAAGTGATTTTAAATGTTATCCCATGTATAAGGGTTAACACGTTAAAGTCCCCTTTCTTTGTGTATCTGAATAAGCTTAAGCAAAATGTGATGCATATTACTTTTTTCTAGTCAGTAAAATGCGTATGTAATATATATTTTACCGAGGATAGAGATTCTCCAGCATTTATAACCCTAGCACGTCGATAGTCCTTGGAGTTGCAGAAATCGATTTTTCGGAGGGTCAAAGAACGGAACAGCTAAGCGTGGATAATGAAGGGAGATATGTCAAACGCTCTACAGAATTTGACGTTGACAATTCGCTTTTGAAATATTCATATCCATTACGCCCCTCGCGGCGTGTAACTTCCGTGTTCGCGTAGTGAGGTGTGTTGTAACGCTAAATTGACATTAATTTTCTCCCCCTGCGCATTAACTTGTCCGTACAGGAATTACGCACTCAGTGTATCCTTCATCTAATTTTTTTAGCTTCTGAACCTTTATTATATGATATACCTTTGACCATTCACTGAAGTAGGTAGGGGTATTAACCTAGAATTCGTTCCCATTAACAAGTTTCTAAAAATATATCTCATTATACTAGTGCGTTGTCTGAAGAAATTGCATGTTTTAAGCATTTTGGAGCAATGCCCCAATACTGATTTGATTGCAGAACGCGGTTTGAGTTCTCCGTCTCCAATTAAACTTCATATTTCAAAGTAGGTAATTTTACCTTTTTGTTTTTGATTGATCGTTCTTCTATTATGTTTTATGTTTTATGATCAACAGTCCTATTTTAGCGGTAGCACAACACAAAGGAATTACACTAAGCTTGTTAGCTCGAATTCTGCTTCAGTTATGGATGGTTGTGCTAGTGTAAGGATTGATGAATTAGGTTTGTGGGTGCGATATAGCCTTGGTAGTTGGCGTAATATTTTTTCAAGTACAAATCTCAAGTTATTGAAACCCACTTCACTGAAATTATTTTTCCCATTACCTCTTAATCTAACTCTAACAACGTTTAAACACGACTTTTTGGCTGATTTCGTACTTTATTGGTAAATGAATTTTCTTATCTTCTCCCATTATTTATTGCTGGCTACAGTTTAGATCGTTCTGAAGATCTAGGAATGCGGAGTGAAATTGGTAGCTGGACAATATTCAAGCCTTCCTGTTTACGCCTGATTTTTTAAAAAAATTTTGTAAAGAATACAGCCTATTGTTTCTTCTTAATTTGTTTTAAAAATTTGGAAGTCTCGTACAAGTATTCATGTTATGTTGAACGTAGTGCGAATTGGACCGAAATGGCCAGCAGCTCCCTATATTTTGACGTTAATATTGTTAACTTTAAATTTTTTCTGAGATTATACTAGAAATTTATAGTTTTCAGCTTCCTCGAGTACATTTGAATGCTTTTTAATGTTGTCTGTCATTGGGTAATTTTATCAGGAAGCTTCAAAGAGCATTATGACTAGGCGTTCAGTAAGAGGACGCTAAACGTTAGAGTAAATTTCAAAAATCATCCTGGGTGTAGACAATACTTTTCAAATATTTAATAGCTACGTAAGTAAGCTTACTTTGCCATTACCATCTGTTTAACATTTAGTGTACCTTATCCTTCCCCTCCCAACATTGGGTAATAGTCACCGGCACTCCTCACCTTACGACTTATAGTAAGATGAGAGTAACATTCTGAATGGATTTTAGACACCTTCCTTTCCGCCTTCCTTCCTTTCCGCCACCTTCCCCACCTTTGATATAAAAATCTTATATACGTTCTCTTTTCTACTATTCTATGGAGCGTTGACGTACCAATTCTTCTGTAAACCTGAAAATGATTAAGTTTTGTTTAAAATGAATAATGTATAACTTCTTCTTGCTTTAATAAGTTGCAATGTTTATTTAAGGAGAATTACTTATTTTCCAGTCGGTAGAGCATGAGACTTAAATTTATATGCTAATAAAATTACACCCATTTATAAGATGGTACATTTAATCAATACCTTACCCTCCACTTATCTTATCTTCTGTCTTCTTGGCTCATTTAAAAAGGCCATAGCACCCTTGTGCACACTTGAGCCATCACCCTTCACACATTTAAAATGCACTCACTTATTTTCACTGTTCACCTTATATACAGAGAAACATAAAATATTTACATAAATTAAGCCACACCTATGACGCACAGGTACGAAATGCGATTCCCTGCCACGCTCCTCCTTGGTCACTCCTTTCTCCTTTCACAAAAAGAAAAAAACGTCGGATGGTTGCTCTAATGCGCGATCCTCCTCCTTAGTTCACTCTGCTCCCAACTTAATCAGCATAGGTGGTGAACTCCATTACTATATCTCACTCCCCATACTTTGGTTTTAACTTCCCCCCGGAATCCCATTATTCCCACTCGCTCCTCCACTTAACTCTTGTTTAAAGTTCTCCCTGTTACTAGGTGTTGGTGCTTCGCTATTATTGCTCTGCTTGCCCAATTGGCTGTTGTGTATCTCCACTCCTAATTATTGTGTATTCGCCACGAGTTCGTGCTACACACGCTCAATACGGCGCGGCGTGCCTTTTCGTCTCCTTCGATTTTTGACAACAATGACCCAAGCTTGCTATGTTACAAATTATATTTTGACGCATATTCTCAATGCCGCAAAAAAATTGTCGAATCAGTGGAACAAGTTCTCATTGATAAATGCATTGTAAATATTTTTATGCTCGTAATGTTTTTTCTTAGAATTATGTCTTATTTATTTCTTTCTGTTTGTTTTTTTTCGGTATTAAAACGTTTTCCAAATCCTCAAGTCAATACCAACAGTCTTGCACTTGATAATGTTTTCTTCGAGCCACAGTACCTTTTCCACATCTCCTTGCTGACTTTTCACCCCGCGGTGCGCAGATGCCTTGAGAAGTGATTTGTATCTGCCCGCGCGACTGGCGCGAGAGTCACTGGGAAATTTTTCACTGCAATTTTATACGCCACTCCGCCTAGCTCACCCGCTAACGTCCTCCGCTGTGTATCTCACCACATACGCGTGATGCCGCTAACTTCCTCGCGCATCTCCCTGCTCAACTCCCAAACCTTCCCTCGTTGCGTACTTCATCCATGTCACCTCTCATCTTGCCTCTACTACACCTTCCCCTGCTCCAAAGATTCTCCTCACCCAGTATTAGATTCAGCCCTCACCCCCTACCTACAATCCCCACTCATTCTTATTCCACCCCTAGCATCATTCCCCCTAACGCCTCATTCATCCCCCCCCAGAATATCCCCCTGGAAGCAGAGTGAGCAGTCACTCTCAATTAAGACACTCCATTTTCGTTGAGGTTTGATAATCTTTCCTCCAATACCTCCTCCCAGGCTCAGCCGTCCTCTATCGCATATCCTCACCCTACTGCCCACTATTTTCTCGCTGTTCAGACACCCCTCTGGTGCCTCCGTCTACGCCCCCTCACCCTGTTACCTACCCCTCTCTGTCTCCTGTTTCGCAGCACCTTCCCCCCTGACACCCATCCCCAAACCCCTTTCCACCCCACGTCAAATGATATGAAGTTCCATCCACAGGCAGCCTTGGATAGCCCCCTTCTCTCGCCTTGGAGAGGTGAGAGAGCGGGTGGAGGAGGTTGATAAATGTCTCAAGCTTATCACTTTGCAGCCTCGACTTAAAGGATGCGCGCTCCGTGAATTGAAATGAGACTGCCATAAGGTGGAGAGGAGCGAGCTGAATTTGAGAGGCGATGGTGGATATGGATTTTATAATATCCCTTCCAACCCCTGCCATCATTCTATTATCGTTTTAACCCTATTTTCATCCACTTCTCCTTCTATCCCTACCCTGCCGCCTCTCTATCTCTTTGTCTCAACCGCCTTCATATTGGATTGAACTGTCCCGTCTCTGAGCGGTTCTGTATCGCTTATCACTTGGAATCGTGCGAGGGCGTGTCTATTTAATAATTCGCGGATCTAATTGCATTAATTAGGTACTAAGCGATGGGACAGCCGTCACTGTGCCTGAAATTTCATTTTTTCCCGGTAGTGTCTTTAAAGCATGTATTGGTTGACTGGCCTGTGCCAACGTTTTTGATCCCGAATTAGAATCTGTAATTAGTTAGAGAGAATTTTCGTGCTTCTTGAACGTAAGCTTCTTGAGCGGAAGATCCATTTGATTAAGAAAGATTGGAGGTGCAAAATACAACTTTATGGGAGCGATTCATGTTAAAATGACAAACCGTATCTTTGTTATCCCACGTAATTTTATTCATATATGTATATCATATATTAACTTAAGAAAGATTAATAATATTTTGTGTTTGTATCTGATGAGAGGCTTACCATTTTTTTACGTTATTTACTGGCAGGCGAACCAAATAAATGTGTAAATGTGTCGAACTACTCCTATTCATTCACTACAATTGTTACCGTTGGCATGCTTCTTTTACTGGTGATTTAGCACAGTGAATAAAATCTTAAGTTTCTTATCCTGACTTTGTAAACATATTTACCTACGTAAGGTTACATTTCCATAGGCAGAGGGTTGTTTCCTGTTAATTTGCAACATGCAGTTGCCAATGAGTAACCAAAATTACAACAGGTTTTGAATTTGAGATAAAAGTTTATAGGTATTAATTTATTAAAACTTATCATATAAGATACCTAGTCCTGTAGCTCACGATATAAAGGCCTATTCCTTTCCTTTCCACCTATTCCCTCTTCTATCTATCTCTTGCATGTGACTGTGTATTTAAATTTACTATTTTTGCAAAGTGTTATTTCAATTTTCGTGGCAAGACAGCTCTGAAGTTTTCTTAAATCTTGGTAAACTGGAAGGGCGACTTCATTTTCTATCCTTAAATACTGAAAGACAAAGAGCAGTTTGAAATAGCTCGAGTGGAATTTCCTGGAATTGACTATCGTAAGTGGAGCTCAGAATAAGCGTTATTTTTACGTTTTGAGCTGAAATCATTGCGGTAAAATTCAATTTGCCGGTCATGGTAATGCTTCACAAGTGGTTTTATCTTGAGGATGACTCCTTAAAAGAGTAGTTGCTGCGAAGCCGTAATGGCATTGGATTACCCGCAATGTACTGGAATTCCCTCCGTCTTCTTAGTGAAGTGGAAGGCCAAAGGATGAATATCATGGATTCCATTTCCGTAGCTCTTTCTTACGTAGCTAGGGTAGTCTCACTGTCCTCTGATATGCTATTATGGTGCTATTTAACTTTTAATGGCTAGATATTACGCATTTTCAAGTATAAACTGTGGTGCACCAGTTTTCCTTGAATTTACATTAAAATGCTACGTCAGATTTCTTCTATTTAGTAATTTTGGCAGTCTTTTGAGCATGGCACTCATTTGAGAATTTAATCTGTGCTATACCTAAACCCACTGATTCAGACAACATTGGATGAGGTCGTAGCAATCACCATTTTAAATAGAAGAAGAACTAAATATGAACTTTTTCCTTGTACCTATGATATTCCCATGAAGTAGTTAAGCTTTTGAGTTCCCAATCAAGTGTGTGGTAAGTGTATGGGTAGGGTTTAGTGAGGTCATTCGAGAGAGACTGGTTCCTCTGGGAATTCCTGACAGTTCCTTTATTTTAAAATCTGTGTGTTGCGATACCTATCAGTACACATTCTATATGAAGTTCCCTAAAAACTTCCAAAAACGTAGTACTGAAAAATGGTTTAAATATTCTCTGTGATTGTCCCTTGCGTGGAATTGCATTCCCGTAAATTCTTGGTTATCATAGCCTATCATTCTGAGCCCCGGAGATGGATATAATTTTTGGGTTGATCGAATACATAAATTGTCCTGTGGTTTGGTTACTGGCATGGAATCATGTTTCCCATCCCAGGGTGATTGATTGGTAATAATTATTTTAGCTTTGAAAGTCTGGCTGTTTTGCTTATTTATCGGGTTCTAACTATAATTCCGGTAAACCTATAACCAGGCATATCTGTATGGGGATCCAATTCTCACATCGGTGAATAAAACGAGGGAATGAGACGAATATTTCTCCAGTAATTCCTACCTCACGCTCATAGGATCATAGCATGAAAGAAATGAAGCAAGTGAGATCATTTTGGATGAACCTGAAAGACATGATTCCATAAGAGCTTGAGGAGCCGTGAAAAATGACCATACGATGAGGAATCAAACCTTAATGGTTTAATAGTTGCAGCATCAGCACCATCAATTAATGTCACGACACACGTTGAAGTTTTTACAACCGGCCAATATTAATAGTTTTGGGGATAAGTTTTATAGGGACTATATTGCGTGTTTTTCTACTGTAACTGGCAAAAAATGGCCCTAATTCCTTTCCCTCGCCCATCTCTCTAACACGACCACGTCCAATCTTTCCCCCTTAACCCTTCTTTAACCGACAGCTCTTATGCTCCTCCATCGTCCTCCATCAGCCTCAATGGTTGCCCCCTGCCTCCCATTCCTCCAAAAACCCCTTCCAAATTACAACCACCGCCTACCTCGTTAATCCTTAACGAAATTATCTCCCCTCCTTCATATCAAAACTTCCTTCCTGCCTTCGGGGTTCTTCGTCTTTTTTTTACCCTCTTCACCTCATCCTCCTTTTTACCCTGTCCCTCATACCATTTACCTGTCCTTTACCCCTCTCTTTTTCCTTGGCAATGGTGTTCTTTGTTTGAATTTTACCCCGAGGTCTACTTATTTTAAAATTCCACGGAGGAGAAAAGAGAGGAAAAAAATCGCTTGCCCGTTATTCTTCGTGATACACCTCTTCCTTTGGAACATCCCGAAATCCGAAAGGCTTCGCCCTAATAGGGAAAATTCCCGCTTCTCGCTCTTTTGAAACTACAAGGTAACAACAAAGTCATTCTTTTTTTCAGTTCTTAACATTCCCGCTTCAAACATAAAATGCGAAAATATTTGCACCAATTTATGATGGTATTTTTTCCAGAAACAGAGAGTGTTCTTAAGTGACCTTTTCTGTAATGAAATAAATCCTCGATTGCTTATTTAACTCTTTTTTTACTTATATCTTGTTACTTCATTTATAGTTGAACGCTATACATGCCCTTTGAATACTTCTCAATAAGTGTTGTTCAAAGGTAAAAATAAAATTATAGCATGAAGATGTTAGCTAAAAATATATTTTTAAGGGGCACATTTCCCATTATTGTTAAATATTTTAAAAGTAACTCTATTCAAAGGTTTAATTTTTTTATTTTCACAAGCTAAATTATGCATAGTTTTTTTATATTTATGTGGCTTTATAAGAAAAAAGGTATATTAAAATGAAACATTAAAATAAACAATTTTTTCCGAATGATATATTTAAATCGTAAACTCATCTATGGACAAGAGAACTTTGCGATTATGTTCGCTATTATTTGAAATTGTGATACACAAAATAATTTTGGCATAATGATTACAATGCTTATTATTCATCTGATTGTGAAATACCAAACGTTTTGCATCGAATTTTACATTATATTTTTTAAAGGAATTTTCTACGTTGAACTTGAAGCGTCATTATAAAGATGCGATTGATTTAGCATGTGATTAGTATTTAAATCATTATTTATGAATTTAGAATACAGCATGTATTAGGTTCACCCTAGTATTTGGCTCATACCAGTGGCAACATCAGCATTAGTGTGATTATACTAAAATGACTTGTTTGTGGACATGACCGAAGCTTAACTAATTGTCTTTGCCATTTTATTTGAAGAATTTTATTATATGCATTTAGATATTTTTAATGCCAGTAATGACAATTTCCAGAGTTGATGTGCCTGGTAGTAGTATTCATAAAGTACAGCATTTAGGCAGGCCTAAAATATTGTGTATTTGCGTAGGGTTTTCATGCGTGTATCACGTGATAATTGGTGCACATTTGAACCTATAACCTTTTTAATTATTTTAAAGACTATTTATGAACTACCAACGTTCAGTTAAGTAGTGATCAGTACCTACGTGGAAATTTCACCCATGTGTTAGATTGGGTTAATACTGGAATGTTTATTGCACAATTTAATGGCAGCAAACGACTTTCGACGTAAATTGCAGGACTCTTAAAAGTTTCCGTAAGTCTCTTGCTGAAGTGTATTATTGTCACTATAAAACGGCGGCTACTCTGGTTCTGCACCAACTTGTGAAAAATGTTTCGTCACAGTAGAATCCCCTGGAAGCTCTTGAACAAGAAACTTGGGGATGTAACTTCCCAGTGTAAACCCGCCCTCAAAGCAGTTAAATCTGGTGAAAACTTTCAAAGCATGAATAGTGTTTTTCGTTTTTCATAGCTATTTGCATTATTTATAATTTAGCCGTCTTTAAATTTTAACTACTTTGTCGAATAGTCCGTTTTTTATTTGGTTTATCTTGTCATTTCTGCTTCAGTCGTCGGGTCTTCACTGCCCAAAGATTTATTCTTTCATCCTATTAGTCTAGCACTCCGGAGTTGACTCATTGCGTAAAAAATATAAAAGCAAGTGAAGGTTATTTATCGCTCGGAGCAAGTGATGTTAGCCGGCTTACGAGCCGGGGGAATGTTGCTTTCCCCGCACAAAATGAGCTTATAGAAAAGTTAAATTAATGCGTGCCTCATCGTCTCTCCTCATTCTGCCGCCGAGGCGCGAGAGGAGTGGATTTAAGGCTGGAACAAAAGACGAACGGAGTTGTCGAACGGCGCGCGGCGAATAAAATGGGGCGAGAAGATAAAAGAGCGACGCCATCCGCAGTGGATTCTCCTCCAACCCTTCACACTCCTTTCTCACCTTATGAGACTAACACTAGGGGACGCAGGAAGAGGAACGGAGCGACGCGAAGCGTAAATCTGGTACCTGGTGAAGTTTTTTTTCCTTTCTTTATATAGGAAGGTTTGGGGGTAGATGCGGGACTTCAATGGAAGCATGGTTGGTGGGGGTTGACGCGAAAATTTAAAAGCGGGGGGGGGGGTTTAAAATAACGGCGGGGATAAAGCGTAATAATGCTTCAGAGGATAAAGGGAAAGAGAGGGATGCGAGATAAGAATGGAAATGAGAAGAAATCAAATGTGGAGCCTCCTGGTGTCGGCGGATGGAGTGATGTTTTTGAATGGCGTGGCTCCCGGGAAAAAATGGAAGGTTTCTTAGCAAGGGAGGAGATCGAGAGAGGTGGATAAGGAACCACGGTCATAAGCAAGAATGAATGCTGAAACGAAGGAAGGGATGAAGAAAGAGGGTTGAAGGGATAAGAAAATGAAAGAGAGGTCCAAGAATTTTGATGACAAATAGAGGATTAGGGGGTGTGAGTAATTATTTTGTAGAATCGGGTTGTATCTCATGAAAGATAAAGAATTAGAATAAGTTTCTGGCAGGATAAAAAATGGGGAATTCTCGGTACCTAAGGACCGAGAAGGCGGTTCTAAGAAATGACTGCTTTCTCGCTAAGTTTAACTTCGGAGCGTATATCTTAGATCTGGGATAAATTTTGAACTTTTATTTGTCACGCGTAGGCGTCATGCATCTTATCTTTATTCCCAGGCCTGAACCTTTACTGAACCATTACCTAAACTAATCCCTAGGTAATTTATTACCTCTTTGATTCCTAACGGGCACCGTCGTAGATGTTAATGGTATTATTTCGTAGAAGACGTGTTTCCAAGATTTCAAATGCAAAGTATATTTATGAATGTCTCTGAAAGGTTAATGTATATCTCAGTGAGATTGGAGAGTCAGAATGGGAAAATATTTTAGGTGCAGCATGTCAAATGTCCAATGAGTCGTTGGTTACCAGAGGAAATTAGTTGAAAAATATCAGTGCCTTCTTATTGCCATTCATATCCGAAAAATAGCCAAAAATGCCACAATTTCACAACTTTGAGTGCGATGCAATTAACCATTTCCCGTTAACCAATTGCAATAATATGTTGCAAAAACAGGACATGTTTTTACACCAATTGGCATAAATTGAGTGGGTGTCCCGAAATAAAATCGAAAAATCGAAAAATAAGGACCACCCTAATACCTCAAGGTTAAATTGCAGATAGTGACGGCTTTCACTAGAAAAGACTTAAATTGCAGATTTATCTTTATTCGTGTCTCGAAAAACTAACGTTCTTTTATAACCAGTGATAAATTATCAGTAAAATTCTTCAGTAAATTAATAATTAATAATTTTGAATATGAAAAGTAATAATGGAAAGCATTTTAAATTTGTAAAATAGTGTTCGATATCATTAATCTTTCTTCTCGTATATTCCATTATCCTTCAAAGGAAGAGTAAGTTACTCATTAGAGTTGCTAGAACTTGATATGAAATAGACATAGAATTAAGTAGTACGGCAATTTTTTTATGAAAATTCCTTCGGAAATGCGCTAAAAGTTATGTTTAGCCCGTAGAGTCCAGCCCAGGGATTGTGTTCTCTGTAATGGAAATAAAATATTAATAAGTGGGTCCAAACCTAGATATTACCCTGCCAATGGCCATAGGAGCGTGTGGCAGGAAGTGTTATGACTTTGAAAAAGGGAGAGGCAACTGGATGAGGGAGACGACGAAAGGGGATTTTATGAAAACGAATTTCCCAAACATCTAGCTCTGTTGTATTTGTAGTTACTAATGGAACATGGAATCAAGGAAATTTAATACCTATCAGTTCGGTACTTTTTTCGAGGACTAAATGATTTTGTGGTGGGTTCCAGTTGCGTACCCG
Organism: Pyrrhosoma nymphula; assembly: GCA_963573305.1. Taxonomy (NCBI): domain Eukaryota; kingdom Metazoa; phylum Arthropoda; class Insecta; order Odonata; family Coenagrionidae; genus Pyrrhosoma; species Pyrrhosoma nymphula. Next base: position 94,582,690 of record OY754337.1, read on the forward strand.
AGATATACACTAAAATGAGCGAAACGGATCCCTCTTTCACGTTTTCATTCTAGGACTTTAATGATATTCACATTTATAATTTTTGTAATGACGAGTTAACTTTAATAGTTTCTCGAATCGCAACACATTATCGCACTTTAGTGCGCACAGACAACGTCGAATGTTATAATAATAATATAATAATAATAAAACGTCTTTATTGGGCGAGATTGGGACTAGAAAGTCCCATCTTCCATCTAACCCCTCGTCAAACATAAAATTATTGCAGTTAAATACATTGTCAAGTTGCTCTTGGAATTACATTCAACAATCAAAATTATAAGTTAGCAAAGTGTAAAAAGATGTGAGCAAACGTGGGAAAAACCTAAGGATATTGACTGTCGTCCTTATTGGAAAAAAACCCACTGCAGGAAAACGCCCACACAAGAAGGGGGGCGTGAAAAACCTGCGAAAACCTACTGAGAAAGAGCTAATGTAAACATGGATGTATACAAATACAAGAAAATATCACCCAGTACCTGGAAAGAAAAAGAATATAAGATGAGGCAGGAGGAGATTAGTGTTGAATCTTTCCTACTGTTCCCATGGTGTTTTATGTGTCTCGTTGTTGTTCTCGGAGAAGTTTTTCGTATAGTGCCCTTTTGAAGGATGCGAGTGATGATGATTTACGTAGCGGTAAGTCAATGTTGTTCCACTCGCGACATGCGGTCACAATGAATGATTTATTGAATCTGACTGTCCGGTGGTGAGGAATAACGAGTTTATCATTTCCCCTCGTATTTGAGTCGTGTACTCTACTAAGTGTTTGAAACTCGTCTCTTAGGTACGCTGGTGTATTTGTTTGTAAAATTTGATAGAGAAGACCAAGGATATGCAGCCGGCGTCGTGAACTAGGTTTTAACCAATTGAGATTGTTAATATAATTGGTAGTATGATCTGATATATGTAAATTAAATATGAACCTAATGCAGGCGTTGAAGGAGCGTTGAAGTTTAGTTGACAGGGCCTGAGATATGTCTTGAAAGGCAACATCGGCATAGTCAAAATGGGGAAGTTATGATGTGCACTGGCGAAAAATTGACTGGTAACCTGACGGTAGGTAGTTTTTGGTGGGTGCACAACAGCCACAGCCTCATATTTTGTGTTTATTTATCGAAGTAGTTCCAAATAAGTCTTTATAAATTAAGCTTTTTATAGTAAAATTATGAAAAATGTTCTATATTCGATCCCTTTGCGGAAAATCAACGCATAAAAACTACTCCTTTAATTTCTAAAGTTCGGCTAGCTTGACCGATATACCGACCGGTGTACCGGCACCGCTTCAGAACCGCAACCGACTGTGCATTGCAGTTCAATTTATCGCTTGGGAGCGAATCGCCCGATATATCTGGTTCCCAAATATTTATCGGATAAGACAGTTATTATAGGTGAAGATTTTTATTAATATTCTGTTACTGAGTGGGCTAATGATCCCAATAGAAGTCGGACTCGGAATAATACACGAAGAGGAGATTTCTTACCACATCTCATCAGTCGTCATCCAAGGAATGCCTTCTTCTCGTCTCCACACTCGTCAACGCCCGTGGGAATCTATTCACCGATATATCGCCCGATATTCGGTACCCGATATGCCTAAGGCAAACCGGTATGAACCCGATATCTGCTATTTCAAAATTTCCTACAGCTTACGCTAAGATTATGATTTTTGTCTCTCTTATAAGCCTTCACTAAAATCCCTCTCTTATTTCAGCACACGTCTGTCTTCCAAATATCTAAAATATTTTTCTTTATATTCTCTCATACTCTCTGTCCCAGTATTTTAATCTCAAAAACTTCCTTAAATATTATTTGCTTCATCCTTCTATCAATAATTTAACAACTTCTATCCCTTTATCATCAATTCAACAACGTGTTTATCACTCTAAATTTATTAATTCTCTTAATTGTATCTTGAACTATCCAAGAATTTTCTCCTGACTATCCAGAGTCCTCGTTTAGCTGCCTCACAGCGCCACGCTCCATATTAGTTTCTAACTCACCGTTTCTTAAGCATAATATGAATGGGAGTGGATAATATCCGGGAATTTGTATGCATATTCGACAAAATGTAAATTATTATTATTATTATTAAATTAAAATAGCTGGGGAAAGTAGTGGAGAATAGCCAATCGGGTCGAACCTCGCGGCTCTAGCGAAATTAGCGACTTTTTTCAATTTACGATAAGACTTTTATCAACTTCATAAACAAGCTATTTTTACTATTTTTTTCTACATTATAAGCGCCAAATGGTGAAAAAAAGAATTTTAAATCAATTAGTATGCCACTGTGTCGATGACAACCCCAGTGGTCAAAACCGCTTTTCTGGACCTCATCCACCTTACTAATCAATGATTCCTGGGAATAGCTCTCTCCTTCTCGTACTATTATTTAATAGTCAAATTTCATCCCAAACTATCCTCAAGTAACATACTTCTACCAACCTAAATTATTCCCACTACTCTTAAATTTCGTTCTTTGAGAATCACATAATTTACTTATTTATGCTTTCCCCTTAACTCCCACGTTAACTGTTTGTGACGAATCAACCACTGTTAACTCTTGACGCTCTTGACACACTATAAATCCAGCATGGGACACTAACTTAAGCTTCATTTGCTGCAACTGATGAATGAGAAGCTGACGATTTTCCACTCTCATGAAAAAGTGAAACATTGATATGCCATTAGCAGGTCATCCGTTAATATAATCGACTTAATACAAAATTATTCATCTGTGAAGGAGTTTAAAGTGCTCCGCACGAAAATTCTACTCCAATTTAAGACTCATCGTATAATTAGCCATTAACTGAAAATTTCAGCAAAGGAAAGTTTATGGGTCATTAATATGACTATTGTTACTATTTTCGTCATGTTTCTGAAATCAGCTTGTAAAATCTATTATATTTTCTTAACAAAATTCGAAATAGGTTTTTATGATTGATACAGAAAAATATTGCTCAAACTTTCTTTGGTAATAGTTAAGTCTCCTTCGATTATGGAATAACAGTTGAGGGAAGAAAACGTAATAGCACAAGGAGAGTTATTGAGAAACCCATCCAGAGGAAGTAAAGGAACCAAATCAATCCAGCTACAAAGAACTCCTAGCGAAAGTGGATCGTATGCTGTACCGCTGAAACCAATGAAACACGCGGATGAAAGAAACGGGGAAACGTCTTGCTGAATGGGAATTTGAGGAAAGGTAAGTGGAATGCAATAACGGCGGAAATACGACTTGGAACTTCCCAGAAGGAAATGAACAAAACGAGACGAATAAAAGGACGTATACATTGACGGAGTGAAAAAATGTCCAAAATATTTGGAAGGATATTCGGTAAAAACGAGGTCGAAGTCAACAAAGAGGAGCGCGGTCCAGGTATATATATATATATATATATATATATATATATATATATATATATATATATATATATATATATATATATATATATATATATATATATATATATATACAGTATGCCAAGAGGGTGGCCGATAAAAAATATACACACGGAAAAAAGAACACTTACACATAAAAATTTTCGATATTTCGGTGAAGTCTAGCTCCACCTTTCTCAAGGTTTAAGGTAGGAATGAAGAAAAGGAGAGAGATTGAGGTATGGGAGGGGAAAGAGGGGGAGACGAAGGTGTAAGAGGGGAAGGAGGGGAAAGAGGGAGAGAGGAAGGTGTAGGAGGGGAAGGAGGGGAAAGACGAAGAGCGGGGAGAGGGCGTGGAGGAAGCAGGGAGAGATGAGATGAGGGGGAGGGAGAAACTAGTGTGATTTATTGAGTCCGGGGGGCGAGAAAGCCTGGTGGATTAAAATACAAGAAGATTCAAGATCTTTGAGCTGAAGGGGAGAGGAAGAAGGGGGAAGGGAAGCAAGTAGACCGACTTTAAAAGTGTTATTGAAAGTGGAGTTGTGGGAGGAGACGTGAATGGCGACAGGGAGAGAAACAGAGAGGGAGGGGCAATCGTTACAAGACGAGCGGTGCCCATTCATTCTAATATTGAGAGGAGTGGTGGATAAGCCAATATAGAAAGAAGGGCAGTATTGGCAGAGGAGGATGTAGACAATGTTAGGCGTGGTGCAGGAGGGTGAGAGGACAGAAGGGAGGGGAAAAGCGAGGAACTTGTCCGGCAAGGGCTGGGTGATGAGGATGGGGCAAGTTTTACATCGCGGGCGGTTGCAAGGGGTGGGAAGGGATTTGGTGGGTTTGAGTGATTTGGACAGGGGTTTGGTAATATTGAAAATGGCGGATAGATTGGGGGGGCGTCTGAAGCTGAGAGAGGGACATTGGGGGAATATTTTAGAAGTGGTTAGGTTGTCCGACAGGATAGGGTAGAGGTTTTTAATAATACGCCTAATAGAGTCCACACCTGGGAAGTAGGTGGTACAGAGGGAGATATTGTTTTGGGAAATGCTATTAGTAGGAGGCAGTTTGGGGGAGTGTGGTTTTTTGAGGATTTTTTTATAGAGAAGTTGCTCTGGATAGCCTCTGCGAAGAAGAGATTGATGGAGGTTAGTAAGGAATTTATCAAGGGAGTCAGGGTTGTTGCAAATTCGGTGGCCACGAATAGAAAGGGAGTAGGGGAGGGAACGTTTAGTATGGGAGGGGTGGCAGCTGTTATAATGGAGGTATTGTTGTTGGTTGGTGGGCTTGATATGCACGGAAGTGCTAAATTTGCGGTCAGAGAGGGAGACGTTTACGTCCAGAAAGACGACGTTAGAGGCAGAGATGTTAGAAGTAAAGGAGAGGGGAGAGGAGGCGTTGAGGGAGGAAATAAAAGAGTTGAGAGAATGAATACCATGTGGCCATAAAAGGAAGATGTCGTCAATGTAACGAAGCCAGAGAAGAGGTTTTAGTGAGCATGAAGATAGAAAAGATTGTTCAAAAAGTCCAAGGAAAAGGTTGGCGTAGGAAGGACTGAAGCGACTACCCATAGCGCATCCTTTAATTTGAAGAAAGAATTTGTTATTGAAAGAGAAAGCGTTGTGGGTTAGGATGAAATTGGATGCGTCCTGCAATCCTTCTGTGTGTTCTTCTGTCTACGAGCTGCGTCTTCGGTTCCGGTTCTACGTTCCTGTGGTTCCTGTCCTGTGAGTCGCATCCATCTTTCTCAGTGTCCTATCCCTCCCTCACCACTGTGATATCTTATCTCATTTCCTATCTTATCTCTTATCCCATATGCTTCTTCACGCCTTTCTCCTCTCCTAATACTTAGTCCGTCATGCCTTCCACCGATCTTGTCATGTCTTGGCTGCACACTATAAAAAAACTTTCTTTTAAATTGGCGCAATACACGTGCCACTCCGAGTTTCTCTCCTCTTGCTTATCCCTTGGCATCTTTCCAAACGGACTTACTATCAAACTCCCCCTAACCGGCCTCCCTCCTTCTTTACGTCCGTTCTTCCACACGTACTCTTATCAGCTTTCCTTTAATTTCTGTCATACGGTCCTCTTACGTTATCAAGCTCTTGTACACCAGTACTATGCTGATATTCATTCCCTTATCAAAATTGTCAAGCTGTGCAGCCCACATTCGCTCTCCAGTATCCAACGTTCACTCCACTCTGCGCTTCGCGTTCTTGCCTCCAAGCGCTTAAAAGCCCAGCGTAAACTCTCTTCACTAATCCTTTCCTTTTTCTGCCGAGGCCTCTCTCTTCCCGTGCACATGGCGACATCCCCCCCTCCCCCACCTCCATTGTACTTGTCCAAACCTGACCTTGCTACGTGCTTCAGCCTGGCTACCCCGCCTCCTCCTACGTCAGTGGATTTCCCAAAGCGCGTCCTTCCTAGAAGCGAATCTCCTTCCGCTGCCCCCACCCTCCCAGCTCAGTCGTCGGCTGGACTAGCGGTAGTAGAAAAAGCGGTTGTTAACCTCTCTTCTACTTCTCTTTCCCCTGAACAATTATCTCTTCTTTCCAAAGGCCTTAGTTTTTCACCTACCCCTAAAATAAACCCTGTTAAAATCCTCTCTGACGCCCTTCTTTTCTGCCGACGACTGAAATGGAAATTTTTCTGGGAAACGCGTCCCACTCCTCCGTCTCCCACCTCCCCCCCCCATACCGCTCTCTCCAAATTCAAACCTCCTTCTTCACATGAACCAAAACCACTTCTTTCCAATCACCCCCTTGAAATCTTCACCAACCTTCTCCTATCAAAACTCTCTGAGCCATCTTTTTTCAACTCCCTTAAACCAAAACCCAATCTATCTCCTTCTGAAATCTCGGCCCTCAGAAAACTTACTCTAAATCCAGATATTGCCATCACTCCTTCTGACAAAGGCTCCACAGTAGTCATCCTCAACTCTTCTGACTACCTCGATGAAGCCAACCGACAACTTTCTGACACTTCCTCATATCAGCCTTTGTCCCATGACCCTAATCCTGAATTTTTGGATGAAATAATCTCCTTCCTTCAAATCAAAGGCCCTGATGAAGGCCTGTCTAAACAAGATATCACCCTTCTTTCTCCGTCACACCCACGCACCCCAAACTTCTATATTCTACCCAAAATCCACAAACCTGACAACCCTGGCCGCCCCATTGTCTCCTCTTATAACTCACCCACCGAACGCATGTCCGCATTTGTTGACTACTACCTACAACCCATTGTCCACTCCCTGCCCTCCTTTATCAAAGACACTTATCATTTTCTTGAACGCCTCCATTCTACTCCACTCCCCTCTAACTGTGATATCTTAATGGCCACTATTGATGTCACTTCCCTATATACCAACATTCCTCATTCTGAAGGACTTTCTGCCATCCGCCATTTCATCACTAAACGCCCTGCTCCTCATATTCCCAGCTCTGAGTTCCTTCTTGATCTTTCCAATTTCATCCTAACCCACAACGCTTTCTCTTTCAATAACAAATTCTTTCTTCAAATTAAAGGATGCGCTATGGGTAGTCGCTTCAGTCCTTCCTACGCCAACCTTTTCCTTGGACTTTTTGAACAATCTTTTCTATCTTCATGCTCACTAAAACCTCTTCTCTGGCTTCGTTACATTGACGACATCTTCCTTTTATGGCCACATGGTATTCATTCTCTCAACTCTTTTATTTCCTCCCTCAACGCCTCCTCTCCCCTCTCCTTTACTTCTAACATCTCTGCCTCTAACGTCGTCTTTCTGGACGTAAACGTCTCCCTCTCTGACCGCAAATTTAGCACTTCCGTGCATATCAAGCCCACCAACCAACAACAATACCTCCATTATAACAGCTGCCACCCCTCCCATACTAAACGTTCCCTCCCCTACTCCCTTTCTATTCGTGGCCACCGAATTTGCAACAACCCTGACTCCCTTGATAAATTCCTTACTAACCTCCATCAATCTCTTCTTCGCAGAGGCTATCCAGAGCAACTTCTCTATAAAAAAATCCTCAAAAAACCACACTCCCCCAAACTGCCTCCTACTAATAGCATTTCCCAAAACAATATCTCCCTCTGTACCACCTACTTCCCAGGTGTGGACTCTATTAGGCGTATTATTAAAAACCTCTACCCTATCCTGTCGGACAACCTAACCACTTCTAAAATATTCCCCCAATGTCCCTCTCTCAGCTTCAGACGCCCCCCCAATCTATCCGCCATTTTCAATATTACCAAACCCCTGTCCAAATCACTCAAACCCACCAAATCCCTTCCCACCCCTTGCAACCGCCCGCGATGTAAAACTTGCCCCATCCTCATCACCCAGCCCTTGCCGGACAAGTTCCTCGCTTTTCCCCTCCCTTCTGTCCTCTCACCCTCCTGCACCACGCCTAACATTGTCTACATCCTCCTCTGCCAATACTGCCCTTCTTTCTATATTGGCTTATCCACCACTCCTCTCAATATTAGAATGAATGGGCACCGCTCGTCTTGTAACGATTGCCCCTCCCTCTCTGTTTCTCTCCCTGTCGCCATTCACGTCTCCTCCCACAACTCCACTTTCAATAACACTTTTAAAGTCGGTCTACTTGCTTCCCTTCCCCCTTCTTCCTCTCCCCTTCAGCTCAAAGATCTTGAATCTTCTTGTATTTTAATCCACCAGGCTTTCTCGCCCCCCGGACTCAATAAATCACACTAGTTTCTCCCTCCCCCTCATCTCATCTCTCCCTGCTTCCTCCACGCCCTCTCCCCGCTCTTCGTCTTTCCCCTCCTTCCCCTCCTACACCTTCCTCTCTCCCTCTTTCCCCTCCTTCCCCTCTTACACCTTCGTCTCCCCCTCTTTCCCCTCCCATACCTCAATCTCTCTCCGTAACTCCTCTACGTATGTTTTCAACCTATACTGGAAATCTTCCTCTCCCCTTCAGCTCAAAGATCTTGAATCTTCTTGTATTTTAATCCACCAGGCTTTCTCGCCCCCCGGACTCAATAAATCACACTAGTTTCTCCCTCCCCCTCATCTCATCTCTCCCTGCTTCCTCCACGCCCTCTCCCCGCTCTTCGTCTTTCCCCTCCTTCCCCTCCTACACCTTCCTCTCTCCCTCTTTCCCCTCCTTCCCCTCTTACACCTTCGTCTCCCCCTCTTTCCCCTCCCATACCTCAATCTCTCTCCTTTTCTTCATTCCTACCTTAAACCTTGAGAAAGGTGGAGCTACCTACTATGCTGCAGGCTTCGTCGGGCTTTTAAGAACTTTTTTTTGTTCTTAAAAGCCCGACGAAGCCTCCAGCATAGTACGGCGAAACTGTCGCATAATATGAAATAATTTAATCGCAGAACCAGAAACATGAATAATATAAACATGAGCTGCGAAAATCTTCAAAAAAAAACTCCTCTACGTATGTTTTCAACCTATACTGGAAATCTTCCTGGTCAGTAAGTGTCTTCCCTTTTTCGTCCTTCAACCTTTGGTATTGTTTGTCCTCTCTTACCACCCGATAACATTTTCACTTTGGCGTATAAAACTCCCACTTCCCTGCCTTCCTGCAGCGTTTCAATATCCTCGCATTTTCCCTTCCTCCATTTTTCCTATGCCCGATTGGTCACTCGCCGGGGTTTATAGTTTAATTTCTTGTACTTCATCTTGCCTAGGTCGGTATTGATGTATTTTCACATCCTTTTCTCCTCCATTTCTCTAATTATTTTCTCCGTAACCCACTGGTTCTTGACCCTCCTCTTTTCCATTTTTCTTATTGTTTTCTTTGCGGCTCTTACTATTCCTGTTTAAATTATCTCCCATCTTCTCTCGTTTGATCCAATCCTCTTTGCTTTTCCTATTTTTATTTGCACTAGCTCCTGGTATTCCCTACTTCTCAACCCTTTCAGTGCTTTCACGTTCCTCATCCTTTTCCTCTTACCTTTGCAGGCCTTCTGAATGTAACTTCACAGTAACTTATAACTAGATTATTATTTGAGTATAAATCCACCCTGGATAGTTTCGCGAGTTTTTTTTACACTGTTTCTAAATTTCTACTTTGCCCTAATATAATGAATTTGACATCTCCCCGTTTCGCCCTGCTTTTTTAATGTGTACTTACGCCTATGGTGATCTTTAAACCAAGTTTTTGTTACCACTATTGTATTTCTTCTACAAAATTCAACTGCCTTCTCACCGTAATCATGACTTGTCCCCAGTCCATACAGTCCCACTTCAAATCCGTCCATCCCTCCCCCAACCACTGTATTCTAGTCGTTCATCTCTATCAGGTTTTACTTTCCCGGGACATTTCAAATTATTTCTTCTAGAAGCTCGCACACCCCATCCACATCTTTCTCCCTATGGTTGCTTTTAGGCATATATACCTGGACCAGTACGAAATACGTCGGGCGTGACTTTATTTTTACCACTTGTCTCCTGTCGCACACCTGTTCAATGTATTCCCCCCTGTTCATAAAGAATTACCTTAGACAATTTTATAAGTGAAAAGAGAGAGAGATAAATAAAATTAAATTACCCAGTGGGGAATTCATTGTCCAAAAGATATCCAAAGAATTTTAGGTGAAGACCATTTAAACATTGAAAGATCATTCAAGAAGGACATTCAATGAACGTTCAATTGGCACTCACAGATATTGCAAAGAATATTTATTGGCATACTTCATAGAATGTTCAAAGAATGTTCAACGTAGATGAATTGTGGCTGAACTGTTTTTGAATTAATAACATATGAACCATGAAGGAATGTTTAAAAGTATAGTTCTCGTGAAATTATTCTCCATTCATATCGTATTACCTCTCCACTGACTTCCCAGCTTTCTCAAATTGTAAACATGATAATTTGCAATTAATCTCAATGAATGTGAAATTACGCGTGCGTAACATTAGTGCGTTACAACATCCTATCTTGTATCTTCCTACCGTCTATGTACCCATGTCGCATTATTAGGTACCCTATGACTCTACGCGCATGTTTTATTACCCGATATTGAATTACCGACGTAATGAATGTCGTATATACCTAGTCATTTCCGTGAATAAATGTAAATTCGAGAACTATAATTATTAAATGGAAAATCCTTGATAGTTTGAGGAAATACCATCACATATCGATAATAGTTATTTGACATTATTTAATTGAAAACAATAATGCCACATAGTACGAAAAAAATACAATATTACTGTGAATAAACAATATTTGCTGTGAATAAACATGTGTTTATCCGTTAAAATCAACAGTTTAACTCATTACCTACACAATGCGATATCACATGCAGGCATGAATTTTAGGAATGATATAGTACATATGGTATATTAGAATATTCCCTAGAGTGTATAATGAATGTATAAAGATGTTCTTTTATTGTTGAACCAGGAAATATTTTTGAATAATACTTCGTGGACTGGAAATGAACGATCTATGAAATGTCTCAAATGAATAGTTCGCACTGGAACATTAAATGAACGTTTTATGTTTGTATGCTCAGGATAATTCAGTGGTGGACTACTTTTGAATTAGTGCATGAATGTCTTCTGCATGGTCTCTCCCAACTGGGCAATGCTAAATAAACCTAATACGCTGATAAAAGTTGTTGGCTGAAGAAATGAAACAAATGAAAGTAAACAAATGAATGAAATAGGCTAACATAATTGAATATAAAATAAAAATTATAGAAGTAAATAGATAAATTGTGAATTTACATTGTGAAGTACATAAGTAGTGAACATTAATGTATATAATTACGTATTACGTAGGTATTGCTGTCAGTCTGTAACGTTGTTTAGGTTGCTGAGATCGAGAATTCAATTTCATTGAAAGTGATCCTGTTTGAAGGACTCACAGGTAATGTTCTAAGTTTAAATTTGGCAGGAATACAGATTGTGACCCAGAACTTACACAAAAACAGTATAAACCCCGAAAAATATTTTTAATAAATTTGTTCATCCTATATTATTGAATTATAGCTCCAGAGGGAATAATTTTTTTTTTCGATTTCTCAGATATGAACAGATTTTTCAGTAATTTGAAAAATCTATTGTTAGAGCTGAAAATTACATTACTGGATAGCTGAAAGATTACGGAACCGGTCAAATAACAATTTCTTATTTTATCTGTGGATGAATTAGTATAACAGGCAAATATATTTAACTATAATATACCTCAGGACTGACGCATAAGCATAACTCAAAATTGCTCTCTTTGGTTCTCTGGGCATTAATTGTTGATTCCCGAGACATACACCCTCGTAATTGCAAACACTTCCGTGACTCATATATTTAGCAGTAAAGAGAATTTGTGAAATTGTATATTTAGCCAGATTAACGCAGCAAAAATATTTGCTCGAGCAACAAGTTGAAAGAAATCATCCGCCTTGTCATAACAAGTCAGTTTTCCATCCATCAGCCTTGGAAATGAACGACTTATGTGAAACTATTCCATCAGCTAAAATAACAGATTTGGGTCCACTCATTTATGAAGAGACTAGAACCAGTTTTATGCCTAACTAACCTTTCTCAGTATCTACCGCTTTACAAGTAGATACATAATTTAAACCTTCTGATTACACAGTAATAACTTAAGCGGCATGCCAAACATTTTGGAGGTTTATTGACACGGTGCCCTTTATGTTTAATGCGTTATTTTTTATCCTTTCATTACGCAGTAAATAATATGAAATCCATTCAAATACCTTTCACCTTCAATAATAGGTTGCTAAAAATCTCCCATCACGCTAAGTAACTTATAAATATATATGTATTTTCTTGGAAATAATGTAAAGAGAATCCATCTTGCCGAAGTGTATTCCTTCTAACTCCTTAACTTGAAGCGATTGCTCGTATTTCTTCATTTTGTGGAGTTTAAGGTTGGCCATTCCTTTTACTTAAACCCATGAACACTATCCTCCTTTTCTGTCTTAATCACTTCTTACGCAATCCCAAAAGACACGAATGTAGGCCTTTATGTCTCCTTCCAAGAAATCCAAACCTCCGCTGAACTTCGTTCCGTGAAACGTGGATGACAAATCCTAGGTATCTGCATAACGTAATTTGATACCCAGGAATTGGACTGTTAACCAGAAAAAAATTACATAAAGTTTAAATTGGATGCTCAGTGCTTGCATGACATTCGACGAAAGATGGAAAAAATATTGGCATAAAAGAATATGAAAACTATTTTATGCCAATCTAATCGGGACATAAAACAATCACAGGGATGCATACAGTATCTTTAAAGTGTTATAATTGAACTTTAAAGATCTTGGATGGGCTACAATATATATAAGAACTGTTAATAAGGCCATGCGTCGCCTGCAATGCAGCATTCCATAAAATGATGTGGTCATTGTTTAATGAACCACCTTCCACGATTTAGTGACCTTAAGAGCTTTTGTCAGTGGGTTTCAGGTCACAACGGTTGAATTACGATGGCCGGACGTTGTTCGTGCCGTCAACACCCGACCTTCGTAATCTTTTCCACTACATTATAATCATCAGACTTCGCTAACGTTACGTAACGTCAGGAGACGTCAACGGTAATCCCGCTCTTACTCTCGAGACTGTTTATGGAACTGGGTTTAGGTATAGCGAAACTTGGTGGCACTCACCAGTGGAGGATTAGATGATACTGACCGTAAACCAAGCAATGATGAGCGAGCAAAGTCATCGAAGGACTCCCGCAGGGTCCTCTGTAAAAAGGCTCTGCTGCTTCAACCCACATCTTATGTATGCTTTCCTCTCCTTTGCGTAATGATCTTCACAAGCTAGTGCCACCAAGTTTCGCTACACCTATACGAGGTATTAGCATCATAGCTTGGAATCAGTGGCAGTGGGTAAGATTTAGACTGCCGTCAAATGGGGCAGGATAAAAGGTTCTCCATTTCCTCATGTCCCCACTCCATTCAACTCCATATCAACCGAGTTACAACCGAGGTGCTGTTCTGCAGCTGTTTCTTCATTTATCGAAGTATTTTTCTCAGTTCGCTTCCTCTGTTAGTATGAGTGGGAAGAAACCTGGTCAAGGTGTGGCATTGCATTCAAAAACTCGAGATTTGGTCGTATCAACGAATACTTTGAGAAGAAAAAGCTCCACGGCTGTCCCATAATTCCATTGACGAGGGTTATGGAAAGAACTGCTGAGGCTTGCGGAATTAGATCTAAATCAGTTGGGAGAATCCTGAAAGAAAAATATGGTGACCGCAATGATGACAATGCACAAGCTGCTGTTTTTAGGACACCTGGTAAGAAAAGGCCCAGGAGAAGTCAGAAAACTGCGCAATCTCCATATATCTCCTCTCAGAAACTTCAGATCAGCGCGAGAGTTCACACCAATGGAATTCGTCGGCGTATTTCCTTTATTGTGATGTATATGTTGCTTGCGCCTGAGTCAATGAATCAAGGAGTCAAGGAAAATATCCTAAGAAAATTTTACTATCTCGAAGGAAGGAAATACCCTTATGTTGTTTTTAAAATGGAAATAGAATAGCTAAAAGGAACATTGTTCGAAATAATAAATATCAAATCAGAAACAGCAATTGGTTAACCAGAGTCATTTCTATGATTTTCCTAATGCTTCAATTACCGGTTTGTTGAACAACAATTCGCAATTTTTCCACGTTCACGATTTTTTCAGAGAGGAAAGAGATGCAGTCAAGAATAGCTTAAAAAGGTAATGATGACCGCGTTCCTTCCGTTCGCTCTTCCCTCCCGTCGCCTTTCCTGACTCCTTTCCTCTCGGAAGCCTTTTGTTTACAACTGGCGTGGGCGTTTCCCTTTCTGACCTGGCAACCTTGCCCCCTATCCCTAACCAGACCGTTCTGCCTGTCATCGGAAAACTCTCGCCGGCTCAACTGTAGGTTCGGCGGGAAATGATCGGGAGTGAGAAGGACGTGTAGACAATTGAATCTTGCGAAGCGAACTCTATACGACTTGGGTAAGATTCCTGGAATGGAGGAAGCTCAGATATTACGGTGGGAGATGTAGACAGGAAAGGATATGGCAACGAAAGAAATTAAGAAAGGCAACGAAAGAGTCATGGGGAAGTGAAAGGTTATACCGAAGTTCCAATAAAACTTCGTGATTTCATTTTTTTATGATAAATCTAAATTATTCCGATGTTATCAAATCGGAAGACGATTTCAACTAATTGTATCACAATTTATCCGGAAATATTTTAAAGTATCTTATGCCGATCTCGAGTTTAGTATTGGCTATCAAATTATATTGACATCATCTATAGCGTTAACCAGGCAGTTTTATTTAAGTTTCATCATATAAAATTATTCATTTTAAGATTATGTTATAGCAGACTTGTTCCGTTATTATATTCTAATAGGTCTGTTCGTCAATAAAATTTGAGTTTTCCCTTGCTTTGGCATCCATTGTGTCGAGTTTATCACAGGCTATAGAACATGTGGTTTGCCTGCAAGCTATAGTTTAAATCTCAAAAGAAATCTAATATTGATTGATACCGTGTACCTTTCTGATTACTCCCTGTCATACTTTTTTAATACGTTGAACATCAAATACCTTATGCAAATGGTATTCGCATCATGTATTGAATTTCCCAAATAGTTACCCATAAGCACCGTATCTGAATCGAAAATCTCTGAATCATAGTTAAAAACTTGATACCGAGTGTCGAATAAGCTTCACCTATGCACCTCACAGTCCCCGTTAATGGTTGGGACTGTGCGTTTGTACGGGCTCTCCATTCTGAAGGCCAGAGTCCAGTTAGAGGATCCAGGTAGTAGCTAAATATTTCAGTGGAATCAAGGTACGTGCTTTTAGTGGAATTTGGAGGGAATTTCAATTAAAGCCTTCATTACTTCGGATTGCACCCCATTTTTAGGTTGAATCACCTAGTAATTCGTGCTGTTTCCGCTCATCACATCATAAATTAATAACATTTTCTTGAGGCACATTTGCGCCGTTCAATGGTAACCGATAGATAAAGCCAATGCGTTTTTGTCTTCATGTGTAGCATTACCCGGTAAGTGAGTGTAATGTGGTAAAAGGGTGTTTCAATGCACTCCGCTCTTTTGCGGTGACTTATAAATGATGTTGATGAATTCAATTCATTTTATATAGATGGAAGAAAAGGCTCTGCTAACGATGAAAAATATGGCTGAGCCATTGCATATTTTTTCTTCTTTCCTCCAGGGAAGACATTGTTGTTGGAAGACATTTTGCCCCCAGTTCTTGGAATCATGATAGCTTTTAGTTATCTCCTTTTTTATGGCCTCGCATGCACTCCAAAATCTTTTGTCCGCAGTAATAGCTGAGAAGGGAGTTATCTCAATGGATCTTAATTAATGCGCGGCAAGAAAATTGAAGCAGGGATCTCAATGGTCATAATGTTTTACGTTCAAGGTAATCGCGATCCAATACAACTGATAAGAATTGATGTTTATGTGAGTTCTCTTCCTAATCCTCAATTTTTTCTCTCAGTTCCTAATTTAATCTTCTTGAGATGAATACATTTCAGATCAAGAACTTTTATTGAGGCATCTCCATAACTTTCTAGGGAACCAAAGAAAAACGTCGAATCGGAAGGTAATGCGTCAACTTGCGTACAATGCTCTACAATGATCTACAATGCGTACAATGCTCTAAGTTCCTTGTAACTTTCGTAATTTAAGGTGACCATTTATGTTCTTTAACATTATATGATACTGAGAAAAGAAGTAACATTGATTTGTCATTGAATGATGTATAATGTTTCAGAATAAGCTATGTTAGCATTTATATTCACTAAATTAAACAATCAACTTGTGAAAATATTGATCCATACCTTGTTGTTCTATTTTTATTCTTCTTAAAGTCGCTGTAATCATGTTAACCGCCTTAATTACGCATTGAAAATGTTTTTGCAAAACTGATTTTTTTGTGTCGTTTAACTATAAATTTATCTTAAGGCTTCCTTGAGACTTGGAAGCTTCTGTGGAAAAAGTGTTGATATAATAACCTTTTGTAAATCGTGTCATAAAACTGGAGCTTATTTGCTCATTTATTCCATGTAATATTTTTCTTTTGTTTTCCATTACAGTTACTTTAGCTATCTAATATCATAATAATTATGATACTTTTCAGTAACCAATACCATGAAATAAATCATTACCTATTTAATATAGTTTTAATATTAAATTTAAAAAAAACTATATTGGCATAGATCAATCCTAGCTGACAAGGAGAGACTACGTACGTTGCCTCGCCTTTTTAATTGCCATATTTTTTATGTTGTTCGGAATACCAAATGCTGCAGGGAATGAGTTGTGGTTTGGTTTTATGAGCTCTAGTTTTGCTGTAATAAATTATTTTTCATTCGTTATTTTTAGCATGCCGAATGTGAACTCAAAAGAATGATTCAGCGTGATATAGTAAGATGGCGTAGTGGTTAGAGATTTCATCCCTTGTACCGGAGGTACCAGGATCGATACCAAGTGGTGGAGTGTTTTTTCGTCTCTATTCCAATTGTTTTCGTTCGTTTTTAACTCATTTTCAAACGCAGTAAGTCCCAAAGGAGGATGAAACATTTTTCATCATTATCTTCGACATATTAATTTGACGTCGTACACAAGAACAAAAAACGAATAAAAATGACCTTATCTTTTTCACCGCTCTTGAATCCATATTACTGATAAATGAAAAAAATTACAGGGTCATAAAATTTAAAATTAAACTGTGGGATAGATTGTACCTATACTCCACAAATTATTTCAATTATTATTATTAAATAAAATTGGGGTGTTTTCACCCCAATTTTATTTAATTTGTTTTTAAAAAAAGAGGTGTTTTCACCAAATTTATCTTTTGTTCGCCATTTTCTTAAATCGTCCTCTGCCCATCCCTCCAGCCCAGGTGGGAGTGGGAGGAACACCGTCGCTAACGTTGGTCAATACTGCTGCCTCCGATGTTACACTAGTAGGCAGACTTCTGAGTGGGCTACGGTCCTTTGGTCCTCGGTAAAAGGTGGAGAGTGGGGAGGGAGTCGCGGGTGTCGGGAGCTATTGGAGCTTCGTCTACGGTGAAGGGCTCCAAATGTGGCGGAGAATGGGGGATGGGAATTTCCAGCTTTGTGGTCTCGAAGCGTTGTAAGCAAAAAGTTGGGGGAAGGGGGCACGGAGGGAGTCATTGTAGGAAATGGATGGAATGAAGGGGAGAACTGGAATTGAACACAGTCGTAGAGGAGGGATACCTTCTCCTTCTGCCTTGGTATAATTTATATCAGATCCAGAGCGTCTATTTCCTTCAGAGCAAAGGAAGGAAATTAGTAAATTTTGTCTCCTCTTTTCGATATGTTCAAATGCCACACAATGTCGCCGGAATTTTCCGAAATGAATGTCAGTTTTATTACTTCAGAAATTTTGCTTGTGATAATTATATACTTATTGTAAGATACAAATTTTTCCCACTGATTATTTTTATTATTTAAATACCAATTAATTTTATTTATTTATCAGCAATTTGGTTTTAGGAAGGATTAAGAAAATAAGGTAATTTTTATCCGATCCCCGTTCTTCTATATTTAATTAACCCATTCTGCTGTTTACTGCCTTATTCCCCAAACGATTATGTGAATGGACCCGTTACCCGTTATGAAACAGTTGTATTCTATGTTGATTAGTAAGTTTATCAGAATAACCAATGGACACATTTAAAAGCTCACGTTCACTAACCGTTGCGTAGCTACTGTAGCTGTCATGGTTTCGCGTTCGGGATACTTCAATCGAATATGTCGAAGATAATGTTAAAAAAATGTTCCTTCGTCCGGTGAGACCTACTGCGATTGAAAATAATTTAAAAAAGAACGAATATAATTTTAATCGAGACAAAAAAAACTCCTTCACTGGGAATCGATCCTGGGACCTTCGGTACATGGGACGAAGACTCTAACTTCTACTCCATCTTACTACCATTGAAAACTTACTTACGCAGAGGGTGTTCTTTTGAGTTTAAATTCGGCATGCTAAAATTAACTAATGAAAAATAATTTATTACGGTAAAACTAGAGCTCATTAAACCAAACCACGACGTATTCCCAGCAGCATTTGGCATTCCGAACAACATTAAAAATATGACATTCAAAAAGGCGCAGCAACGTACGTAGTCTCTCCTTGTCAGCCTACTGATACCTGAAAATGTATTTCAAGCGACTAGATAGGCGTTTTGTAAACTATTTATTGCATTTTTTATATATTTCTCCTCTAATATTGCTATAGAATTTAACGTCATTCAATTCACCGTTAACTAAAATTCTTATTTGGTGAAAGACAAAAACAGAAGCAATCACTCTTGTAATTAATGATAAATACATGTTATTCAAACTTAATTGGTGATACGCACGTTTGATACGGATTTTGCTTTTAAGTAGGCGTTGCAGATGTTTCTTTGGTTTAATTCTCCTGATTGTGCACTTAACGTTTAATTGACAGTACTATTCACTTAAAATTAGTTTAACTCGTTTACCCTTATCCTAAATGGGAAACAATGTTTTTATCATTGTTAGAGAAGACTTTAGGTTGAGTCCCGGCAACGCCTAAAATATTCTACAGTATTTTTTTGAAAATCCTGATTTAGGCAAAATCCATTGGTGCAGTTTTGTAACAAATAATTTTCAATGATTGTTAGGTAAAAAAAATTATATTTTTTCAGTCCTAAATTAAAACTATGTTAATGCGTAGAAATTGCCTTGGACAATTGTTGGTCTGAAATGGAGAATGAAACAATGGCATATTGCTTGCCGGGCCAATGCACAGGAAACGCTACCCAAACTTAAAAAAATTTAAAATTAAAATGTGGTTTATTAATTAAATACTTTTTGAACGTCCTCTGAAAAACTTAAGGCTATGTTTAGAGGTTTAACCTCTGGACTCTTTAGATCCAAAAATACGATTATTATATATTTCAGAGGATATTATCCTAAATTCCTTGACTGAATCCCTCTATCCTTCCCTATCCATTTGAGGGTGTTAGAATTAGATATTGAAAAATAGAGAGCTTCAACTAATTTTAAGATTGAACGACCAATGATGATAAATGATAATACTATTGTACTAGTCCCCCCCTTATCAATTTCCTTATCACAGGGGTTCTAATAATTATTCTTTCACGCGGTCCTAAACACGCGACGTTATATACTTGTATCAGCCCGACACACAAAAGGTACCCTTCACTTTATCACTTCTTACCTTGAGAGAGATCCTTTCCTTTCGGTAGTCCTTGGCGGCAAAGGTTAATGGATTAATTCATGCACTAAAATGATACACTTGAACAGTACATATATTTATAATAACCCATTTATTATTTACTTATGAAACAAATTCACTTTAGTTACTCAATTAATCAATATATGTTCCCTTCTCAAATATATTCGTATTAATTTATAATGTTTGTTCTACTTCACCGGATATTGTACAAAGTGAATTCCCGATACTCTATGCCCCAGTATCTGTTTATCGGATTCCTGGATCCTTCCTTAACACAGGACACTGGCGTTGGTAATTGCTGTCCAAAGCTGCTTACTCCCGGCAAATTATCACTGCAAAAACTCTCGTATGACTTTCACTCGATAAACGTCTCTTGTGGCTCCCTTGTTAAGAAGACGAAGAAGAAGAAGCCGCGTTCCTTGTTTGACAATCCCTTTTATACTCTCTCATCTATCCTCCTGTATGTTCTAGAACATTCCAGGTTTTCTCCCCTTCTCTCGTATCTGATAGGCTATTCCCCTTTCATTATTATAAGTTTGTTTACGTAAACAGAAAATGGTATTGTTTAAAGTTGTTTTCATAACATAGACGGCATTGTTACAGTTTGTTTACGTAAACAGAAAATGGTATTGTTTAAAGTTGTTTTCATAACATAGACGATATTGTTGCCTCGCGGTAGCACGTGTTCCCAAAATATACACAATGGCGTCCTTAATCGTATACTTATGCCAACACGGCCAAAATGGCGTGTTACATTAGCCCCATTAAAATAATGACTTGGAAATATAAGAAAGGAATTATTTTAAAGCCTTCAAATGTAAACTAACGCGGCCCCAACGCCTTCAAACTTTAGCCTCCCTCTAAATAATGTCTGTGCCCAAGTATATTGTGTTACAGCAGAAATCACACATGAATACATTTATATCAATAAACACAATTACAAACAGCGTCTCCTCCTTTAACTCAAGACATATGATATACCATATAACAATATGGTCTCTTCCCTTTCTTCCTTGCTTGAAATAGGCAAATAACCAATGAAAATCTTATTCACGTAATTTAAAATCAAGAACATATTATATAAATCGACGTTATTAACTGATACATTGAACGTGAATATAACGTGCAAATAATAAAACTGTCCATCTTCTTCTCAACATTCATTCTCACTTTTAACCCCTTAAAAACACTGGGTTATCAAAAGGCCATAATTCACATTACACATATACACTTCACAGCACTTAAAGTTCCTTCAGGTGATACACTCTCCCTCCTTCCGGCTCAATCTACGTCCACGAGCCCATTCATACATAAGAAAACACGAATCAAATAATGGCAACATGACACTGAATATACACACATTGAGAAAAGATATCACGAAACATACATATTGTGCTAATCCACCTGCCGCCAAGTTCAACCTCTCTCTCTCGTTCGTAAGCTCCCCTCGCATGTCGGGCCCTGATACAATGTATATTATCGGTAAACAGTTCTCCCTTGCTTGAACGGATCAAATTATAATGTTGCGGCGCTGGTTTCCTCAGTTTAATGACTGCGTGCTATGGTCAGTTGGACTACGGTCTTCTTCTCGTGTGCTCGTGTGATGTGAGTGATACCAAGTGCTGTGCTATTGTTCCCTATATGGTTTAATATTGCTGAAGTGGAAAGTGCCTCGTATTTCGTTCTTTTGTGGATTAAATACTATACACGTGGCTGGCCCTCGGAATTCTGAAATCTCATATGGACCTTCGTATAACGCCAGGAAGCTGTGATAAATCCCCCTTTGCTCATCGGATACCGGATTGGTACGTACTAAAACCTTATCACCTATTTTAAATTTCGCTCTCTTCCTTCCGACGGCTCCTGCTATCCGGATTCCTTTGACTGGTACCTCCAAAGCGTTTCGTAGTGCATTCTGATTCTCCCGATAAAACTCCTCGCTAATGCACGTTAGCTCCGATCCCGTGTCTATCAGTGCATTCACAGCCACTCCTTCCATTTGAACCCTAATCTCCGGGCATTTAATTACTTCCGGCCTATCCGCTTCTTTCTCCGTCAAGAAATCTCGAGGTGACTCAAAAACATTGCATATCGTTTCCTCCTCCGTGTGGGGTTCTATCTTCTCCTCTTGTGGTGGTGTCCGTTTTATTCTCACTTTCCGTGTCTTCGCCCGTTGCTCCTTCGGTATGTCCCAGAATCCCTCTTCGTCTTCCGGCCTCGGCATGTTGGGACCTTCGTCATGCTTTGCCGCTAATAGTTTTCCTGCTCCGGTTTCCCTGCGGCGTTACTTTCTTCCGCCATCATGGAATTGACAGGGCGCTCTCTCATCGGTGGGCGCGCCTCCGCCATATTGTTTTGTCCTCGGCGTCGATCAGCTGGTCTCTCGCCCGGCCGTTGAGAGTATCCCTCGCCGCGAAAGTTATCGTCTCTCCGTCCGTCTCTCTGCTGGCTCGACGCTTGCCACTCTCGTGGTTGTGACCTCTTCGAGTCCCATCTGTACTGCTGGTTGTGTTGGGATGTGTCTTCCGGTGTCCTCCACGTACGGTCTCCATGGGTCCTTGGGTATTGGTCTCCCCTTCTTCGGTGTCCAGTCGCCTCGGAGTTTCCGTCCTCTCGCGGTATGTTATCATAGCGGGCCAATAACGTCAAGAATTGCGGGATTGTATTTACATTATTTGAAATCATGCCGACGCTCACTTCCATGCCAAAGTGTTTCTTGAGAACAAGAATGATCATTCCGTCCTCCATTGGCGGCGTCAACTCCCTCGCTACGCTAATTTTGGCCGTCGCATATTCTACTCGCGTGAGCCCTCCGTTCTCCTTGTATTTTCCCGTGTCGAAACTCCGTTTTATCAGCATTTGACGTTCATCTCCCCAAAACTGCTCCGTGAAAATAGCTTGGAAAGCGTTCACATCTTCATACAGGTGTCGGGTCGCAGAGAACCATTCCTCTGCTCTCCCAACCATTCCTTGTCTGATGACCTGGAGCATCATCTGGTCAGGTAACCGACATATCTCTTGGTATTCGCACAGCTCCTGTAGGTATTTCATGGGTCTTGATGTATGCCTCCCGTCGAACGTTGGGACCTTTAATTGTACCATTCCCGCGGGTGCCGTTGTGACGTTAGGTCTCCTGCTTTCCTCACGCACGATGCGTCGGACTGCCTCTTCATCTAGCCCAGCTGCTTTTGTGGTGGATTGTTGTCCCAGCTCGTCCGCCATCTTCTTGAACCTTTCCTCCACGTTCTCATGCAAATTCACGTAACTCGCTTCTAACTTTCGGACCTTGAGATCGCTCGCCTCCAGCCTCGCTCCTACTCCGTTAATTTCTTTCGCGACATCTTCGCATAACTCTGCTAACGCCCCGTCTGTTTTGGCAAACCTTTCATCACAGCCATGTTCGAATGATGCAATACGTTCCTGCGTCTGTCTATGTTCTCCTGCTATTTTTGCCATTTCTTCCAAAAGCTTTCTCTCTCTCTCGTCTGCTTCTTCCCTAATTTGCCCCAACAATTCTGCATGTCTTCTCTCTTGCCTCTCAGCCATCTCCTCTAAGATCGTTCTATTTCTCTCTTGCCCTTCAGCCATCTCCTCTAAGATCGTTCTGCTTCTCTCTCGTTCTTCTTTTGCTTCTTCTGCCCTCTCTCTATCTCTTCTATCTTGTTCTTCTTTTAATTGCCTAAATAGCGCTTGCATCTCAGTTTCCACCGGTTCCTCACTATCGACCCTAAATTCATACGTGCTTATATCTATTCCCTCCTTTTCTAGCGTGTGTAATAATCGCTGCTGCAATTCTGGCTTGGTTCCCCCTACTAACAAGTCCCTCTCTCGTAATAATTGCCGTAGCTCTGCCGACTTCAGCTCCGGAAATTTCTTCATGTTGGCCGCCATCTTCTTTCTTCACTCCTTCGGGATGATCCTCCTTCTCTCCGGTTCTCGTGGTCTCACCTAATGAGTAGTCAGGCCCTACACGCTGGGCGCCAATTAATGTACTAGTCCCCCCCTTATCAATTTCCTTATCACAGGGGTTCTAATAATTATTCTTTCACGCGGTCCTAAACACGCGACGTTATATACTTGTATCAGCCCGACACACAAAAGGTACCCTTCACTTTATCACTTCTTACCTTGAGAGAGATCCTTTCCTTTCGGTAGTCCTTGGCGGCAAAGGTTAATGGATTAATTCATGCACTAAAATGATACACTTGAACAGTACATATATTTATAATAACCCATTTATTATTTACTTATGAAACAAATTCACTTTAGTTACTCAATTAATCAATATATGTTCCCTTCTCAAATATATTCGTATTAATTTATAATGTTTGTTCTACTTCACCGGATATTGTACAAAGTGAATTCCCGATACTCTATGCCCCAGTATCTGTTTATCGGATTCCTGGATCCTTCCTTAACACAGGACACTGGCGTTGGTAATTGCTGTCCAAAGCTGCTTACTCCCGGCAAATTATCACTGCAAAAACTCTCGTATGACTTTCACTCGATAAACGTCTCTTGTGGCTCCCTTGTTAAGAAGACGAAGAAGAAGAAGCCGCGTTCCTTGTTTGACAATCCCTTTTATACTCTCTCATCTATCCTCCTGTATGTTCTAGAACATTCCAGGTTTTCTCCCCTTCTCTCGTATCTGATAGGCTATTCCCCTTTCATTATTATAAGTTTGTTTACGTAAACAGAAAATGGTATTGTTTAAAGTTGTTTTCATAACATAGACGGCATTGTTACAGTTTGTTTACGTAAACAGAAAATGGTATTGTTTAAAGTTGTTTTCATAACATAGACGATATTGTTGCCTCGCGGTAGCACGTGTTCCCAAAATATACACAATGGCGTCCTTAATCGTATACTTATGCCAACACGGCCAAAATGGCGTGTTACATTAGCCCCATTAAAATAATGACTTGGAAATATAAGAAAGGAATTATTTTAAAGCCTTCAAATGTAAACTAACGCGGCCCCAACGCCTTCAAACTTTAGCCTCCCTCTAAATAATGTCTGTGCCCAAGTATATTGTGTTACAGCAGAAATCACACATGAATACATTTATATCAATAAACACAATTACAAACAGCGTCTCCTCCTTTAACTCAAGACATATGATATACCATATAACAATATGGTCTCTTCCCTTTCTTCCTTGCTTGAAATAGGCAAATAACCAATGAAAATCTTATTCACGTAATTTAAAATCAAGAACATATTATATAAATCGACGTTATTAACTGATACATTGAACGTGAATATAACGTGCAAATAATAAAACTGTCCATCTTCTTCTCAACATTCATTCTCACTTTTAACCCCTTAAAAACACTGGGTTATCAAAAGGCCATAATTCACATTACACATATACACTTCACAGCACTTAAAGTTCCTTCAGGTGATACACTCTCCCTCCTTCCGGCTCAATCTACGTCCACGAGCCCATTCATACATAAGAAAACACGAATCAAATAATGGCAACATGACACTGAATATACACACATTGAGAAAAGATATCACGAAACATACATATTGTGCTAATCCACCTGCCGCCAAGTTCAACCTCTCTCTCTCGTTCGTAAGCTCCCCTCGCATGTCGGGCCCTGATACAATGTATATTATCGGTAAACAGTTCTCCCTTGCTTGAACGGATCAAATTATAATGTTGCGGCGCTGGTTTCCTCAGTTTAATGACTGCGTGCTATGGTCAGTTGGACTACGGTCTTCTTCTCGTGTGCTCGTGTGATGTGAGTGATACCAAGTGCTGTGCTATTGTTCCCTATATGGTTTAATATTGCTGAAGTGGAAAGTGCCTCGTATTTCGTTCTTTTGTGGATTAAATACTATACACGTGGCTGGCCCTCGGAATTCTGAAATCTCATATGGACCTTCGTATAACGCCAGGAAGCTGTGATAAATCCCCCTTTGCTCATCGGATACCGGATTGGTACGTACTAAAACCTTATCACCTATTTTAAATTTCGCTCTCTTCCTTCCGACGGCTCCTGCTATCCGGATTCCTTTGACTGGTACCTCCAAAGCGTTTCGTAGTGCATTCTGATTCTCCCGATAAAACTCCTCGCTAATGCACGTTAGCTCCGATCCCGTGTCTATCAGTGCATTCACAGCCACTCCTTCCATTTGAACCCTAATCTCCGGGCATTTAATTACTTCCGGCCTATCCGCTTCTTTCTCCGTCAAGAAATCTCGAGGTGACTCAAAAACATTGCATATCGTTTCCTCCTCCGTGTGGGGTTCTATCTTCTCCTCTTGTGGTGGTGTCCGTTTTATTCTCACTTTCCGTGTCTTCGCCCGTTGCTCCTTCGGTATGTCCCAGAATCCCTCTTCGTCTTCCGGCCTCGGCATGTTGGGACCTTCGTCATGCTTTGCCGCTAATAGTTTTCCTGCTCCGGTTTCCCTGCGGCGTTACTTTCTTCCGCCATCATGGAATTGACAGGGCGCTCTCTCATCGGTGGGCGCGCCTCCGCCATATTGTTTTGTCCTCGGCGTCGATCAGCTGGTCTCTCGCCCGGCCGTTGAGAGTATCCCTCGCCGCGAAAGTTATCGTCTCTCCGTCCGTCTCTCTGCTGGCTCGACGCTTGCCACTCTCGTGGTTGTGACCTCTTCGAGTCCCATCTGTACTGCTGGTTGTGTTGGGATGTGTCTTCCGGTGTCCTCCACGTACGGTCTCCATGGGTCCTTGGGTATTGGTCTCCCCTTCTTCGGTGTCCAGTCGCCTCGGAGTTTCCGTCCTCTCGCGGTATGTTATCATAGCGGGCCAATAACGTCAAGAATTGCGGGATTGTATTTACATTATTTGAAATCATGCCGACGCTCACTTCCATGCCAAAGTGTTTCTTGAGAACAAGAATGATCATTCCGTCCTCCATTGGCGGCGTCAACTCCCTCGCTACGCTAATTTTGGCCGTCGCATATTCTACTCGCGTGAGCCCTCCGTTCTCCTTGTATTTTCCCGTGTCGAAACTCCGTTTTATCAGCATTTGACGTTCATCTCCCCAAAACTGCTCCGTGAAAATAGCTTGGAAAGCGTTCACATCTTCATACAGGTGTCGGGTCGCAGAGAACCATTCCTCTGCTCTCCCAACCATTCCTTGTCTGATGACCTGGAGCATCATCTGGTCAGGTAACCGACATATCTCTTGGTATTCGCACAGCTCCTGTAGGTATTTCATGGGTCTTGATGTATGCCTCCCGTCGAACGTTGGGACCTTTAATTGTACCATTCCCGCGGGTGCCGTTGTGACGTTAGGTCTCCTGCTTTCCTCACGCACGATGCGTCGGACTGCCTCTTCATCTAGCCCAGCTGCTTTTGTGGTGGATTGTTGTCCCAGCTCGTCCGCCATCTTCTTGAACCTTTCCTCCACGTTCTCATGCAAATTCACGTAACTCGCTTCTAACTTTCGGACCTTGAGATCGCTCGCCTCCAGCCTCGCTCCTACTCCGTTAATTTCTTTCGCGACATCTTCGCATAACTCTGCTAACGCCCCGTCTGTTTTGGCAAACCTTTCATCACAGCCATGTTCGAATGATGCAATACGTTCCTGCGTCTGTCTATGTTCTCCTGCTATTTTTGCCATTTCTTCCAAAAGCTTTCTCTCTCTCTCGTCTGCTTCTTCCCTAATTTGCCCCAACAATTCTGCATGTCTTCTCTCTTGCCTCTCAGCCATCTCCTCTAAGATCGTTCTATTTCTCTCTTGCCCTTCAGCCATCTCCTCTAAGATCGTTCTGCTTCTCTCTCGTTCTTCTTTTGCTTCTTCTGCCCTCTCTCTATCTCTTCTATCTTGTTCTTCTTTTAATTGCCTAAATAGCGCTTGCATCTCAGTTTCCACCGGTTCCTCACTATCGACCCTAAATTCATACGTGCTTATATCTATTCCCTCCTTTTCTAGCGTGTGTAATAATCGCTGCTGCAATTCTGGCTTGGTTCCCCCTACTAACAAGTCCCTCTCTCGTAATAATTGCCGTAGCTCTGCCGACTTCAGCTCCGGAAATTTCTTCATGTTGGCCGCCATCTTCTTTCTTCACTCCTTCGGGATGATCCTCCTTCTCTCCGGTTCTCGTGGTCTCACCTAATGAGTAGTCAGGCCCTACACGCTGGGCGCCAATTAATGTACTAGTCCCCCCCTTATCAATTTCCTTATCACAGGGGTTCTAATAATTATTCTTTCACGCGGTCCTAAACACGCGACGTTATATACTTGTATCAGCCCGACACACAAAAGGTACCCTTCACTTTATCACTTCTTACCTTGAGAGAGATCCTTTCCTTTCGGTAGTCCTTGGCGGCAAAGGTTAATGGATTAATTCATGCACTAAAATGATACACTTGAACAGTACATATATTTATAATAACCCATTTATTATTTACTTATGAAACAAATTCACTTTAGTTACTCAATTAATCAATATATGTTCCCTTCTCAAATATATTCGTATTAATTTATAATGTTTGTTCTACTTCACCGGATATTGTACAAAGTGAATTCCCGATACTCTATGCCCCAGTATCTGTTTATCGGATTCCTGGATCCTTCCTTAACACAGGACACTGGCGTTGGTAATTGCTGTCCAAAGCTGCTTACTCCCGGCAAATTATCACTGCAAAAACTCTCGTATGACTTTCACTCGATAAACGTCTCTTGTGGCTCCCTTGTTAAGAAGACGAAGAAGAAGAAGCCGCGTTCCTTGTTTGACAATCCCTTTTATACTCTCTCATCTATCCTCCTGTATGTTCTAGAACATTCCAGGTTTTCTCCCCTTCTCTCGTATCTGATAGGCTATTCCCCTTTCATTATTATAAGTTTGTTTACGTAAACAGAAAATGGTATTGTTTAAAGTTGTTTTCATAACATAGACGGCATTGTTACAGTTTGTTTACGTAAACAGAAAATGGTATTGTTTAAAGTTGTTTTCATAACATAGACGATATTGTTGCCTCGCGGTAGCACGTGTTCCCAAAATATACACAATGGCGTCCTTAATCGTATACTTATGCCAACACGGCCAAAATGGCGTGTTACACTATTTAATAACTGTGTTTTTCTTCTTAAATACAGACATATTTTATGAATATTATCACCAGGAGTGGATTGTGGCTTTTTTAATGTTAACTACTCTCCATAAACCTTAGTTCACTAAAAATATTTTATTTATATTCAAGGTGGCTTGGTTGTCTGCGCATCAGCTTGGTCAGACAAAAAAAAGTAGTTCAACTCCCTTCCTTGGTAGTTTTTTCTCACTTCAACTTGTATATTAGTGAGATGTTCACAAAAATGTTGGTTTAAAACTTGATCGACAGTAGGTTGATGTATTGACTTTTCAGGTGGACAGCGTTCTACTACATTCGTGTCCAACTATTTCTTCGTGATGGATGTTCAGCGACGGTACGTATTCAGACATTTTGATGTGCTGAAGAAAAGAAATGTTTCGCGCATGTAGCGTTCAGTGAGCTTTTGCGTTAATCTCGCGCGCTGGGATGAAATTGTGTTGTGTTGCCGGCGACGGCGGGATTTTTTCGAGCAACGCACGCTCTTCTTTACGATTTTGGTTTTTTTATTTACGAGTTATAATGACTCTGGCGGATAGAGCCCCTGAGCGGGGAAAGTGGCGAGCGAGAGTGCTGGCGCCGACGGATAGAGACGGCGCAAAGTGAAAGGAAAATTTGGAAGTGAAATTGCTCGAAGGTGAGCACAAGAGGGTGGGAGGGTGAGGGGGATGTAGGCATAGGGATAGGGTGAGAGAGGGGTTCTTCAAAGTGAAGCTTGGGTGGTTCAAAGGGTGAGGAGAGGGGCATGGACGAATATGGGAACGGTGCTCTGATGGAAGGGAATGGAGCGTGTGAGGTTTACGTCCCACATTCAATGGAGTCAGTACGAAACGCCACAATATTTTTCACGCAATTTCCGTTTTCACTTGAAGTTATCGCGCCAAAGCGATCCTCTTTTATATCCCTCTGTAGAGAGGCCACAATTATCTAGTTGTTCCTTCAGCTGAACAATGGTTAAATCATTGAAGAATACTTTCATCTTCTTAAATTAAGTTATGCTCCTCTTCTTATTTTAAGTCTGGTCACTGTCTCCTATTTGTCGTGCCAAAGCGATTCCCTTTTATATCCCTCTGCTCCTTTTCTTTTCTTCTGCAATATTTATTCACCAGTACGGATGCAGTTTCAAATACAGTTTCATTTTAACTTCCCTATCTTCCTTTAAGATGTCCTCTGGTACCAGTCCCAACAATCACTTATTTATCTCTTTTTTATCACTATGGCAATCACAAAATGGTTAATAAACAAAAATGAAATAAAATTCAATATTATAAAAGTAATTCTGGTTATCAATTAATTTAACATTTATGCACTTGACATGCGTCTAAGTTTACCGAAAATAACAGCCATGTACATATTTGGGAGAGAAACATTTTCGTGGTTAAAAATAGGAAAATACATACATCGTATAAATTTCGTGAGTCTGAGCCATTCATTGCTATGCTGTTAGGGTTTGGTTCAAGTATTACGTGGGGTGATTTTAACCGTAGCCTCCGAGATGTATAGGCCGTAACACTACCCCCTCCACTTTTATTTAGTAGGCCTACGAAATGCGCTTCCTGTGTACTTCTTATGGCAAGGTTCAACAAAATTAGGCAATTATTTCTTGTCATACGCCGCATTTAAAAATATTTATGCACTTGAAAAAGTATTCGTCTTATTTTAGCAGGGCTTTTTAAGACAATTATTATTGGAAAACGGAAAGAAAATATTTCGACGCGAATTGTAATTCTACTGCGATTGCGGTAAATATACTTCCCTCACATTCAATTGAACGACAAACACGACCTGAAGCCAAAGTGGGTAGATTAAGGAGACAAGTTGATTCAATTGTATGCTGATAGTAAAACCACAAACGGATACTGATGACTTCAGTTGGTTCTGAGTGTCATGCGATGCAAATTCTCAATGGAGGATGAAGATGGTATATTCTTCAAATAGTCTTTTAACATTCCCCTTCCTTACATAACCAACTTCTGTTCTCATGGTATGCAAAGCAATATTTGTTTAGGGAGATAAAATCCAATAAATGGCAAATAGAAATCGGTTTACTTTCAATAGGCCTACTTACATTTCGTGTACTTATATTGTGATAAAATCACATGGCAACGATTTATGAATTTCTGCAGCTATCGGTTATGATGTATTATCTCATTTAACAAAAATGTACGGTAGTAACCAAGTCTTATCTGCCATAATAACCTTTTGTTATACTTTTTTTCAATTATGTCCGTAAGTACACACACGATTTGAGGCTTACTATTTGAAAACAGATGACGATCGAAATTCCGGTGTTCAGGCCTGTATATCTCGGAGGCTACGTTTTAACCATTATCTATGCACCTTTCTCTCTCTCTCTCTATTCCTCTCATATAAAGAAAGGTGAAATAAAGTTATTACCATACGCCACGATTCTTACGCAAGTTGACATAGATGTACGAAATCGTGCTTTCGGAAGCATGCAAGAAATTTTCAATGAACGACGTTTTACACGATTTTGACTCCTTTTAGGATAACTGTTCTTAATATGTTGAAGGTTTTTCTTATACCTGTGTGGCCATCTAACAAATATTTGCTATCAGACGACATGAAGCAATTCGGCGGCCGGAAGTGCGCAAGCTCAAATTCTGTTACTGGAAGAAGCAGAATTTGAGCTTGGGAAAGGGTTTTAAAATTAACTGGAAAAAATTCAAAGCAAATTCATATTACAAATTTCAATTATTAATTGTATGTTTTATCTATGCAGGTTGATGTTACGCCATTTACACGCACCGTAGTTACACCGTGATGTTCCTGTTATTGTACTAGCTGATAAACCGTCAAAAATGGCTGAAAAAATACCCGGTAGTGCAAATATTATCATGATTAGATTCTATTTATAAATATTCTGTGCAGGTTGTTTTACTGTTTTTAGTCTAATATATATTACCCGTAGGCTACGAATCAAGGCAATAAAATCAAGGCTACGAATTAATTTGAATTTGAAATCACTGAATAAATGCATAACCATTTTTTCGTTAAATTTATCAATATGCTATTTACGACAACATGGTTACCAATATTAACACCATAAATTATCTCTGAGAATAAGTAGGTATATATTTATTTTCATTGAAAAACCATAGAATAGCCATGAACACTAGCCAAGTTTTCGTTCACAATTATAAGTTTGAGGTGGAGGAACGCATCACTTGACAATCGGATGCATATCCTTCGCTCCTAATGACGCGCACGGCCTTAATGGCCGCAACCGCGGGACAATTGAAGCTGGTTCGTATGTCATTACAAGAGACCTGCTTACTCCTCTCTATGAACGATGCAGCGTTAACCGGACAGCAACCCCCGGTCCCGATCGTCCAGAAACTTGTTGTTCGAATTGTACTACCAGCGACGCGGCCCTGATCGAAAAAAATGAAGGCGAAGGTGAAGGGGAGAAGGAATCGCAGGCAACCTTCGAATAAAGGGAGCATTCAACTCACGGCAGAGAAGCAGGTATCGACCAAAGATTTCACAAGTGGATGACGGAGGTCGAGGTTATTTTGGAAAGAGATAGGGAATTACAGTAAATTGTACATTAACGAAGTATCTTAGTGTATAGCTCCTATTTTTTTAGTCACTCATGTTACATTAGATCTGCACTGTATACTGAAAAAATCTGGCTCTATGGCTATAATTCTAGCGGAACAGTGATAAAATGTAGCAGTATCCCTATATATAGCTATATCCCTAGCGGCAGAGCCAGACATTTATTGCAGGGCCATCTAGCTGCCCAAATAGTTCTTTGTAGGCAGATAGCAATTTCGTATAGCTTTCTAGCTAGATAGCATTGCAACATGTTGCTAGCCACATAAGTTGTATATATCGCCAGATAGGTCGTATTTACTTGCAACTGTATATTGCCGATGATTTGTTTGCTTCTAGCTGACCTATGATACATAGATTACTTATACTTATATTGGAGGGTTTAATTTTCATTTAGCGAAAAAAACTATTCTGTCCCTCAAAGCACTAAATAGTATACCTGGAAATATAAACAAATATTTAAATCCACATTGAAAAAAACCACAAAACAGCCCGCAAGGTAGCACAATTACCTGATTTTTCGATTAAAAGACCAAATAACCGAATGTATATTTCAATACCACGATTAACATAACTATTGCCCTAAATGAGGTGAGACGCACGCAAGTTCCAGGTCAGCAGTCGAACAAAGTCGCATAAATAGCGTAAGAATTCGGTTTATTATTCAAGAACAAATTTATTCACCCAAATATTAGCGTAGTATTAAAAACAGCCAGCATAAATCAAGTAACAATTTCTTCATATTATCACCGAAAGCTATCCCAAGAATGAAATAAGAAAAGATACTGTGTTACCTAAGATACTGTGTTGTTTAAAGCTCGGCTGGGTCATTCTGAAATTATGTGGAAATTTGCGAACGAAAAATCTTTTTTTTCAATTATTGGATGTGATGTAATTTTATTTGTAATAGTGTTGTACTAATGTATTTAAGTGTTCTAATATTTAAACAGAGGCCAAGAACACGTCAATAGCTAAACAAACTGAAATTTACACTATCTCAAAACACGGAGGTGACACAAATTTCCACGGAGGTGACATCCATGGAGGTGACAAAATCAAGAGTTTACCACAGTTAACAGTCACTTAAAACTCTTATAGCAATGTGCTTTGATTTTAAGTAATTTCTTTATGACGACAAGCCATACAATCAAAGAAATTCTTAAATAGGTAACCATTTTTTTTAAATTATGGACGACATGGAGGTGACAGGTAATAGAAGAACTCTATGTTTTTACACCTAAAAGCAAAAATAAAGAGACCAAATGAACTTACTGTTTAGAAAAAAAAACATTTTCCAAGCAAAATGGTTGCTAAGGCTTTCTTACAGTTAATCATTCAAACTTGTGCTGCTTCCTGGTGGAGTTTAATAGAAGTTTTTCTATTTTCCCGTGGAGGTGATATAAACGTTTGGGACATAACTTTCAATCTTTATATTTATCTCAAATATAACTAAAATATTCTATTTTTAGCCCATGGTTTAAGGAAATGGTACAAGTTAATTATGCGATGGTTGAATAAATTAATTTACTCAGTACAAAAAGTTTTGCTCACAGTTCTTTAAGTAAAAACACGGCGTGGGACACCCATGGAGGTGACATTTAGGTGCTTAATCAATTTGTTCAAATATGTAAAATTTGATATATTAGAACACTTTGTTAGTTAATATTCCTATTTTACTATTAATTAAAATTTTAATAAATAAAATCAATAATTAAGTAAAGTAAAAAAAAGTTAAGGACTCAAATTTCCACTTAATTTCAGAATGACCCGGCTGCACTCAGTTAGTTTAATACATAGTCAGTGTTGATCAAGTAATATTTCTATTTGGGAATAATAACTCTAAATTGCTAGTAGTTACGTCAAACTTTTCATTGAATTCCCCAAAACCCCAGTAAATAATACTTTCGAAACTTCAACCCTGTAGTTCATCGTGCACTTGAAACAAATTATAAAGATTAAAATGAGCAACATTAGGCCCAAGGAGAAGCTACGGGGCTAATATTCACGTGACCAACGTCAACAACTTGTTGGAAACAAGTAAACCATAATTTAATATGCGGCAGGTTTCGTTTCAGAGGCAACGTCATCAGATAACCAAATAAATAAATGAGTGGAAATATATAGTTTAATTATTAAATAGCCCTGATGTTTCACAAATTTGAGCCAGAAGGTACAATTTTAAATAAAATGTGATTGATAAGCTTCATAGAAAGGTCTCTCTTTTTTCATCCCTTCCTTCTGCTCCATTTAGAGGCGAAGGGAGAAAGGAAAACCGATTTTGGGACGTGGTGGAAGATGAAGAAACTGAGAAATTGAAATTGAGGAAACCTGTACGATACCAGCATGAGAGGAGAAGAGAGAAAGAGAGGATGTTGGGTAAAAAGAGAAAACGAGGTAGATATTTTTTTAGGAGTGGGGGGAGGGGGAAGTTAAGGGTAACGTTCGCTTTCCAGATCGATATGGTCCTGGGGAATAACGCATGCCTCCAAAATCTCCCTTCGATAGAAACTGGGATGAGAGGCTGGAAAAAATTCGTTTCCGAGCTTTGGAGGGGATGGAATTGAGGAAGCGATTCAGGATTAATAAAGGGTAAACGATGCGGAAGGGAAGAAAAATGAGGATGGAAAGTTGATATTATGTTCAGGAAATGATAAAGGTGAGATGTGGGGGTCAGAATTTAAGGCTCGGGAGAATTTGCGGGGCAGAGGGGAATGTAGATCTTATCTGCCTATTAGGTTTTGCGAATTTTTCCTCAAACTAGTCCCGCGAAATGCGGATTATAGTGGGTGGTAGCAAACTAGTTGCGTCTAGTCGCTATATCCTCGGTAAGTACCGATGATTATTAAGAAACTCAACGAAAGCACCATTGGATGACTTAGTACTAATGCTTCCAGTCTCTGAATATTCTATTTGCGAAACGACTGAAATAACTGCTTTTGATGAGCATGGAAATGTGTTCAATCAGGTCGTATTTGTTTCTTTATAGCTGAATTTCGTGTGAATGCGGATTAAGATGAAAGGAAAAGACCGGAAATGAAATGATCATCCGCGTAACAAGTTCGAAAAATTAAATGTAAGTGAAATATTTTGCATCTCTTTATATTATTAATTTCTATCGAATTAAATTGAAGTTTTTTCAATTTCATTTCAAAGACTTTACTCTTACACCAAGAGAAGGAGTCCTAAAATTTAATCCCCAAGGTGGTCATGTTTATAACTCATCTTCGCTCTGTAACTAACTTTCTTTTTTTCGTTCACATTAGTAAACTTTTCTAAAGACCAGAATACCTCGTCTGTCATATTTAATGAAGCGCATAAGGTTAGAAGGTATCAACCAATGCTTGTTGTATGCTCGACATATAATTATGATTACTTAAAAAGCACCAGAATGTTCCAGTTAATGTATTAATATACATAATTATGCATAGGGAGAGAAATATGGGTCTGGAAAATCTTTTCACCAAAGGATTTTGTATTTCATGCTTACAGAAAAACAACTTCTGTGACGCATAAAGTTTCTTTAATCTCCCTAGTAGAAAACACATTTGGATCCAACTCAAGAACCCAGTGCCCTGAATATCCCTAAGCATTTCTTTCTTTATTTAAGTTTCCGTGGAGTCATTTTCAATTGACCCCGTTAAGTGGTGCAACTTTAGATCTCAATTACTTCTATGCGGTCGTTACGTCATCTTAATGTGAGGCGTTAGGTGCAAGCATTTAAGAAGGAAAAGGTAAGATTAGGAACGTAGAAAAGGTCAGATTAGAAGGTTGTCATAACTAGTGGTTTTTACGAGAAGACCAGAACTGACGTTTTGTAAATGTTCTATACTAAAAGCCATAAAAATTGTAGAACCTGTATAAACTGTCTTCATTAGTGTCTCCAATCATATTTATTTCCGGATATAATTTAGACTTCTAAATGTCTCTGTCACCGTGAAGGAATTCCAACACTTTGAATTTGTAAAATAATTAAAATTATCCTTTCTACCTTTGCATCGAAGGGCACCCATTAACCAGAGACCAATGGACCCTTAAGTTAACCGCTAGGTGATTCCGTGTGACTCCGATTAAATTATCCAACGATTTTTGACACACCGTTATTCTAATCAATAATATCCTGTGGAAATAAGGAGTAACATTCGCCAAAATAGTGCTTAAAGAGCTGACTATCTAAAAATAGTCTCTACTGCCTACAATGAAGAATATAAACCAAATAATTTAATCTAAAGAAGTAAGAATAGGAAAATCGAAGCCTTTGCATTGCTTACACATTAATTATATAAAACAATCATAGGCTTTGCATTTCTGATATTTGAATTCTCTTCTAAACAAACCGACACCATAAAGAGGTCGGAGGAACCAGATACCAATAATCATATATATTATTACAGAAAGGTCTTTTTCTGTCATTCCGTATATGCTCCGTTAATACTGCACCTACAGTGATAAATGAGGTATCATTTTAAACGTTGAATCACCGGCTTCGGACAAAAAATGCAATATCAATCTTAAATTTCACTATTTACCCATTAATTTGACTTAAAAGTTTCGATAAACTCTCTTGCCTGTATTGTATTCATATGTTTTGTATATTTTTGCAAGTAAACAAGTATAAAGAAAGTACTTTATGATACACCTTCTTCTCTATTTAAAACCCATTTACACCGTTTCCTTTACATAATTATTCCCTGATAGCGTGAAAGTGCGAAATTTTCGCACGGGTTACCTAGTAGACTTCATTGCAAGTCATCGAAGATTGGTATTCTTTGCTGCGACGTGTGTAATTTAATCAACGCTTATTTAATGCTGCAGAAAAGTTACATGTTTCTGGTGGGTAAATTTGCTCCTTTGTGAGGGTGTCAAGAGGAAAAATTAAGGATATTTTTAATACCAGCATGAATCGGTGTTGATAAGAATATTCCTGGAGAATGTGTCCTAAGATTTTTATCAGGTTCTTAATAAAGGGTTCGTGACTAAATTAATGATTAGAACCATGTTAAGAATAATTTGCCGCGAAGAGTATCGTGAAGAAAAGCTGAAATGGTTGAATTTATGAATCTACTCTCAGATATGTTCTTATACGAAGTACCCTTCAAGACACCTCCAGGGTATGTGGCACAGGGTGATTCCAGAGCAGGCATGCAATTCTCAACGCTGTTCTTGGTAGATCACCACATGCTCCCAAAACTTGTCAGCAGGGCAATGCACTGCCAAACCAGAAACTAGCTGAGTCATAGAATTAATAAATTTAATTTTCCAAGATAGCCAAAAGATTTGTTACTCATTCGTAAATTTCAATGGAATAACTCTTTAAGTTATTGGGAGTACAGATGATGTTGTAGAGATTTTTGGAACAAGTGTTTCCTTCATTGTGCATACTAATAACATATTCAACCTTGGCGATGATGCTTACATATGTAGAGAACAGAACAATTCGGGGAATTTCAAGTGGGGTGAGTAGTAAGCAATAATGATGTATTATTAAACACAAGTCCGACGTCTAGTTGATCCAATGAGGATGGAAATTTAATTAAAGTGATCCATGTCAGTTATTTAGGTCCATTATTTCCAGGGCAAAATTACATTTTCAATCCATTGGTTCTAAAATCCATTTCCTTAATCATATGCTTGTGATCATTTCTACCAAATACGTTCGCTCTATCCAAGTTTGTTCTACACATACAAATACATACTACCCTGCGAGCCCCTGTGGCGGGGGGTGTTAGAACACCAGTCATGGGAGTGAAGAGGGAAAAGAAAAAGGGGATGATAGGATTTAATTATATGTTAGCGATGTGTTCTATGTTATTGCCACACTATTTTTGTTGTTAACCCTAATGGTTCGTGGAAAGTAGTAGTTTATTCACTTTCAATTCATTTATTATCGTGGGCCTTCTTGGCCTATGAGATATTTTTACATTGAGATTACATTATAGTGTATTACAAAAAGAAGACAAAAAAGAAAAGTGTAAAAAAATAATAAATACATAAAATATACATTTATATCCCATTAATTGTAAACCCGCAGGTATTCAGCTTCAAAATATATATACATAATACGCATATTGATAAAATCCCTCTTACGTGCATATTTATACAATATTTTCCATATTATGTAGGACAGTAAGTCATAACTATATTAGGTAACACAGTTCGTAAATATATCAAAGAACAAAATTACATGTATACATTCTTTCCAACTTCACGTAAATTATTAGAGCAGCAAGATTAGTTAAGCAGCTTACTGGTTACCTGCGTAACTAATCTTGATGCTTAGTTTCATTTTTGTGCTTATCGGCAAGGTAGTGTAACTCTCTTATGTTGTCGCTTATATCTGTTTTAGAGAAGTAGTTTGGGGTGTAAATAATATTTTCTGTGTCGCAGTGAAACTCGCTTGATATAAAATATTTTAAGTTATCTATGCCAATCGTGTAGCCAACCTAGCCATTCCATCAACCATACTAGCACTAGTACTAGCACACTCTGTTCACTCGGAGCCGAATGTTGGCGGGCATTAAGATATGGGTGGATAAAAGTGGGAAAGTTTACGGAGAAGAAAAATACCTCTTGAAGGAAGAAGAGGAAACTGGAATCAAGGGGAGGAAAAAGATTCATTGCGTAGGAGGCAGAGGCATAAGTGGCGCGACAATTATTTGGTAACGGGAGTCGGGGGGGGACCCATAAAATTGCACACTCCATACGGGCACGCATGCCAACATTTTGGGGGCATTATTTCCCCAATTTGACGGAAGAAAAGCATCGAGCGGCTGGTTCCAAGAGGGAGGGGATTCGTTTGTTCTCCCAGTTATTTCATGCCACAGTATTTTCTTTCACGCCTATCCCTTACCTCCGGCATTGCCCGCGACAAAGGATGCGGAAGCCGAGCAGCATTTGTCACGCTGACTTATCGGGAAAAACAGGGGTGATGATAATATCAGGTTGAAAAAAGTGGTTTCATTTGAGAAGCATGGAGGGAAAATTCCGTGGAAGTGTGGAGTGTGAAGTGAAATGAATATACGTGCTACCACTCACAAATTTCTAATTATTTAGAGTGCCTCTAGAAAAATGGGCCTCTTTAAATGCTATGATAGCACCGAAGTATATTGTACCGGGGAAGTTGGGGGGGGGGGGCGATGTTTTTTATATAACTACATGAACATTGCTTTTTTTGAAAATGAGCATCTAACTATGTTACGATAGTAAAAACCCATGTTGTACAAGGTACTGTTTTCTACAAAACTTAATGTGGATCGATTTATTAAACTTCATGGAATAATAATTTATCTCCTGAATGCATTTCTACTATATATTTTTGGTAGTGATATAAATTACAAATATTCATCTTTAAATTAGTGTGGTAAAGAAATTTTAATTTTTGGATGGTTGTTTGGAAAACTGCAAATATTCAAAGAAATCTTCACACTTTTTCACTGAAAAAGGCTTTCATCAGTCCAATATCTGTAATAGGTATCTCCGATTTGTGCATCTTAATGAAAACGCCTGTTCTCATAATTAGTTCTAATGAGTTTCATTTCGTTGAATTTGTCAATGCCTGTAATAAAAGTCATGATGTTAAAACGAAATTGTCAAGTGTAGGTACTTAGATTTCTAAAATAGCTAATGTCTAAATATTTTAAATCAATAATTAAATGTCAACCTATTTTTCGAAATTTTTATAATTATTAGGAGATCTAACGGTTATGGTAGGCTAAAATGGATGAACGTAAAACTTCTCTAGATTTTTACATGTGAAGGGCCCTGTCTACAAATATTTATATTTACTCTTAGCATACTTTCTACCCTTCTTCATCCCGTCCATAAAACCCATTCTTTTTCCTCCCCATTCCCGCTTACTTATCATTCTTGCCTCTATTGCATTCTTAATTAACTCTTCACACCTTATTATCCCCCTTAATCCATCTACCTTTTCTGTTCAAAATCTCATCGAGAATTTTCCATTCCTCGCCCACCGTACTAAACAGTTCCTCATTGGTCTTCATTTATGTTCATGGCACAATCTCCATCCTCCTCTTCTTCCACATCTCGAACGCCTGCAGCCTATTCTCATCGTCCTCTCTCCGAGCCCACGTTTCTGTCCCATACGACGCGACATTCCATATCAAGCTCTTCAACAGCCTCTTCTATATGTCCTCTCCCAAAATTCCCGCCTTCAGATTCCTTCTATTACTGAACTATTCCCTCACTAGAGCTATTCTCCTTTTAATATATTTGCCACTTTGCCCATTTTTTTCTGGCACATATCCCAAGTAAATAAGTTGCTCTATTTCCTGCAGTTTGTGCTCTCCCGCTTTTCTGATCAGCCTCGCTTTCTGTCTTATAGGATATAATTAATTTTGTTTTCCTATGATCTATCTTAATTCCGTGTTTACCGCACTGCTTATCTAATGCATCTACTAGAGTTTGCAATCCTTTTGACGATCGACTAACCAATTTCCCAAAAAAGTAGTTTTCTGTGGGACAAAAAGTCTTTGCACTCCAGTGATCTGTTATTAAGAAAATGTGGGAACTCTAACACATGGATTGGGTTAAAAATGTAATGGTATAGTTTGTATGCTATCTGTACTCTATCTGTCATTTTTTGTATTATGAATCACTCACCGTAGATAATACGTTTAATAAATCGCAAACCTCAGCCGTAAACGGGAATTAAGGGTGTAATGTGAAAAGGAATGTTAAGCCAAATCCTTACGCATGTATGTACATCCAGTTAATTTTTGTAACTTCAAGTATCATAAAACAGTGTTTTGTGTCTTTAATATTTCAAGTATTTACTTCACATTTCTTACAACTGCTTAAATTAAAAATTGAAATCCGAATATTTTCTCTAGTATGACTTGGGAAATATCTCACTTAAACTAGGTCAAAGATAGAGCATTCAGCAGTATAAACTTTGAACTAATTTGTTTTGGATTACTTTAAAATCCGTCATCGACTGCAACGCTCGAAATCGCATTCTATTAGGAAGTACTATGCAGGGCATTCTTCGTTGTGAAGTTAGGCAATGTTTTTTTCAAACGGAAACAGAATATCCTGTGATGGAATTACGATGGCCGAGCCCGCAGTTTTTCCCGCCCTTCGCAAAGCGGCAGTGACGTGGCATGCGCGCTGGCCAATTAGCCTCTCCTCTTCGGGCGGGCGGTGGGAATAAAAATTATCCCGGTTGCCGGAGCTCACGAGCCTTTTTGCAGCGAAGAGGGAGGGCGTGGGGGGGGACACCACGCGCATTAAGGCAATCTGGTTACTCCAACTCCTCCTCGCCACCCCCACCCACCCACATCCCCCGACTACTTGAAAAGGGGGAGATTTACTGTAGAGGGGACCGGACGGGTCGAGAAAGAAGAAAAGGGCGAATAATACGTCCCAAATTCACCGTTTCCATTACTGACATTGCTGCTTTGGTGATTTCCTACCCACGTAATGCTAGCGGGTAATGCAAGCACTCGAAAACGTCTACCATAGTAGACCATCTTACTAGGTAAATCGTTTACCGACTTAACTTTTTTGTGATTGGAACGCAAGTTAAGTAAAAATCCGGGTTAGGAAAAAATATGGGTAAACAGTTGAAACACGAAAAGCGTTTGGGAATCCCGGCATTTCGAGTGTTAATCATTCAGGAACGGCGTGGTAACTAGTTATTTCTATTTGATATAATTACTCCATAATTGTACCCAAGTCTGTGATGCACACTTATTACTTCCGTAGGTCTTCACTTTGATACCATGTGAGCATTTGTGCGCCTTTCAATATCGTTCGTCCATTTTCATTTGAACTGGAATGTTTGTACAAAATAAAACGGTTGTTGGCTAGGCCTTGTAGAGTTGATCCATTACGGAATAATTATAATAACTTTGTTGATTCCACTGGTTTTAATCTGATAATCAGTGGAATCAACAAAGTTATTATAATTATTCCGTAATGGAATGTTTGTAATCGCAGCATCACGAAACGAGTAGGTTACTACGGTAAAATGCAGATAATTGGAACGTAGTTAAGTTCTTAGGCCTAAAATATCTAAGCTAGAATGCTAGTAATGGTAACGAGGCACAAAGAAGAGATGAAAATTGCTTTGGGGCCGAGGAGAAATCAGATGCAGAGGGTAAATGGGAGGGGGGAAGTTTGGGGGTCGACGGGTAAAGGGTTTTGCGGTGCGTAGAAGGGGGAGAGGATGGTCTCTATGAGTGACGTGAGGGGGAGGTGTTGGACAGGGATGGAGTTCCTCTTGTTGGCGCCAGATAGACTCCGGGCTGAAGTGTTGCAAGTGGCCGAGAGAGGAAGGAGTAACGAGTGTAGCTAAAGGGATGTGAGTGGGTGATAATGGGATAGGGACTCCCGAAATCTCCCATTCCTCTCCCCATTTTTCCTGGAAAATTTTCCGCTTCGGGAAACTTGAGGAAATGGAGGCTTTTTCGCAGAAATCCCTGAAGGCAGAGTGCCATGTAGTGAATAATCCGGAATGAGAGGTAAGGTTAATCGTGCTGCTACTGTGATTAGTGCGAAACATCGCTAATCCGCTAGATTTTTGTTATTGATTCTAAGTGGGTCCTTCTACTTCAATTATATAACGACAAACGTCGCTTCTTAACGGTTTTAAATTTCCATGGTGTTGTCAGAAGTCTGAGAAATTAGGCGTTTTTGCTTAATTTTACACTCGGTATTATACCGGCGAGGGCAGATAACGGTCGCTGGTTTGTATTCAGATTTCCCGCCTACAAAATCCATTTCCATAATGCTGCGTTCTTTTATTGACTTAACTATTACATAATTTGTACTTGACATATCCCATCACGGTGATAATAGTCATTACAGTTTTTAAGTAATTAAATCGATTAGTTTATATTGCACCGTCTCAACCAAATCCTCAGACGAATAAAATCTACTATGGTTGATTTTTCCCTTGTAATATATTCAAATAAGGTTATATGTGGAAATTTGTGGTAAAGGTATGAAGGTAGGGGTAATTACTGTAAAATAACAAATAATACTCCTTGTAATAATTGAATAATGAATGAAGTACCTTTCAACATTCTTAATTAATTATTCGCGAAATATTAGGCGCAAATAACCAATATTAAGTTTATAATACAAATTGGAATGGCTCCCTCGACAGAAAATGCAGGTGACTGTTTTTAACATTAAAACGAATAAGGATACAACTATCGAGAATTCGTTTTAACAACCTTAGTAAAAGGCCGATTGTAGCATATATAATAAACGAATGCGAAGAGGCCCACTCATTTTAATAGCGGAGGTAAAGATGCTGACATAAATTTACGTCGAGGAAAGATACCGTAACATGAAAAGTAGACTACTTCACAGAGAGCCAAAAATGTATGTCAGGGAGAAAAAACTGAAGCAACTGTAACGGTAAGAAAACTTGTGCTTCCCAACTCGAGATGACAGGGCCAGCACACATGATGCAGATTCCATTTAAGTAAATATTAGGAAAGTCTATTATGGTTCTAATAGAGATATAAATATGTGATCTAAATTTTATATTATATAACTTTTAGTATTTGCTACAGCATTAATAGGATATGCATTACCATGAGAACAAGTATCATTTTGGGGGACTATAGTAACTACAATTTCTTTTACCAGCCATCTATTATGTAAAAGCTGAATTGTAGCAACAACATACGTTACATTAAAAATGTAATTGGGTATTAGTAAAGGAATAAGATTTAGATTTTTTATTTGATAAGGTTTCGTTTTTATTTGGATACCATTTACATAGTTTTAACAATTATTGCAGTTACTGGAACAGTTACACACTTAATTGCATTACATGAAACTGGTTCTATTAATCAAATTTGATAATTCAGAGGTAATGTCTTCAGCCTGTGAATAGGAGTAAATACAAAATGCATGGAACCGATTTTAACTTTAAATGAGTTCATTACGGGTACAACTATAGGGTCATTATTAAAACCCGTCAGCGCCCACGGGTGCCATACGGCACCGCAGTGCA
Source organism: Pyrrhosoma nymphula (assembly GCA_963573305.1). NCBI lineage: Eukaryota > Metazoa > Arthropoda > Insecta > Odonata > Coenagrionidae > Pyrrhosoma > Pyrrhosoma nymphula. The sequence goes on from OY754337.1 coordinate 94,626,940, forward strand.
GCGCCGAGCCGAAACTCCTACAATGTAACTAATATGTGACTCTTAGCGTACATTTCGGTGCGCATACTTAGTAGAAGGTTTCTTCTATCATTCAGCCAGTGTGAATTGTGTTTCGCAACACATCGGATCGTCCAGTCTGTTTCACAGCAAAAGGCTTTTTTCCGGACCCATGAGTTATGGGTACTCGATCGAGGTAAGTGCTCACTGTGTCTATAGTTATTAGTTTAAAAGCTATACCTTAATGTTTTCTTGAAATGTAAAGTACAAACTAATATCTGTAAACGAATTAGCAGGATCTAGTGATTAAAAGTTGAGATATGTGAAGTTAAACACTAGCGGTGCCGTTTGGCACCGCTGGGCGTTACCCGTATCAATTCACCTTGTGGTCCTATTTTGATTACGGTTGCGATTTACAGCCCTATATTTCATCGTAAAGCAGTTTTCTTTACAGAAATGGGTGCTGAACGTTTTTAAAAGGTATATAAGCTATGTATAAGGCTTATTTTCATATAAAATATTATTAAATAAGATTTAAGAAATACAAATATTGACTCGTAGATTTCCACGGCGTTGAATTCCAAACGTTTGCATGACTTCTGGGTTTCACCGCGTGGGATTTGTTGGTAGATTTATTAATTTCAAGGTTATGATTCGTGAATATTTACTTTTCGAAAAAATTCAAACACCAAATTAGTCTCATATCTTTTTTACAAATAAACCCTTTTTTATCACTGTACTGAGAATTGTTTCATTCATACGTAGAGCGATACATTATGTTTGCATGAGGAAATATGCGAATGAAGTGTTAAAAGTATAATTCTACAATCATTTACATTTCTAAAATTCTATTATTCTAAAATGTTTCAATTGCTGATGCCACGTTACTTTCTCCAAGCTCTTACTTATATTTTTTTCACTTAGGAATTTAACTCTTCAAGAGGTTTTAGACCTCCTAGAGGAAGAAGAAGTTGATAACGTCCACCAAATATTTGTATAGCCACCAGAGAGCACCGTTTTGACTTACGAAGTTTCAGGTGATGATGACGGTGGCTTAGTTGACAACTTATCTGGTCGTCAGCTCCGAGCAAAAGCAGAGATACTGTTTTTAAAAGGTGGAGAAAATGATGATGAAGAATTTGATGAGCAAAGTGGCCATAATATCTCAACAATTCAGGTTGATTCTAGTAAGCCCGTCACCGAAATGTCACGCAATATGAAAAGAAAAAGAGCTCCGGATCTTAAAAAACGGAGAGAGAAAATGGATGGAGATGTATCTAACTGCAGCTCGAAGAAAAATAATGAAATTTCTAAATTTATATGGCAGAAAAACCAAGATATCAATGGTACAGAGTCTTTCTGCCCTAGCACTGACTATTCAGACCTCCGGAATTTAAATGCTGTGGATATTTTTGAACTATTTTTTGATGAACAAGTGGTTAACTTATTAGTCTCTGAGAGCAATAATTATGCGCTATTCTGTTACTGCCCTTCACCTAATATTTCTTTCGAAGAGATGAAAGTGTTCTTGGGAATTTTAATTCTCTCCTGATATAATGAGGTCCCTGACAAGCGCAATTACTGGGAGGAAGGGGGAGACGTCCGGAACGATTTTGTGTGCAATGCCATGCGAAGGAACCGTTTCCTGGAGATTGAACGCTTTCTACATTGTGCGGACAACAATGCTCCTCATCACACTGACAAATATTGGAAATTGAGACCTCTAATGAACCTATTGCAGGAACGAATTAGGAAAATATTTAGACCTGAGCAAAATATTGCCTATAAGGAGAGTATGGTGGCTTACTACGGATCCCATGGATGTAAGCAATTCATAAGAGGCAAGCCTATTAGGTTCGGCTACAAGGTCTGGTGCTTGAATAGTGCAGCTGGTTACCTAATCGACTTCGAGGCATACCAGGGAAAAAGGCATAATGGAAATGAAGTATACGAAAAGAGGTGCGGAAAATCAACAACCCCGATGTTATCAATGTTGGACAATCTCAGAGAAGATGCATGGCACCTGCCGTATAATATTTTCTTCGACAACCTTTTTACAGGTAGGCGGTATATTTGTAATTCTTATAAAATGATGTCACTATCTGTTTACCACGAGGGGAAGGAAATAAGCTTTGGTTTTTTTAAATGTAGGAATGAACCTCTTGATGGGGCTGAAAAGTAGGGGCTATAGTGACACTGGTACACTCCGGAGCAATCGATTGCCGAAAGGAAGTAACCTCACCCCGAAATCCATTTTTCAAAAGGAGCCACGGTGAAGTTACGAGTACAGCTGTGATAAAGAGACATCTATAATCCTTGTTCAATGGGTGGACAATGGGGTTGTAATGGGTGCATCAACACGGTATGGTGTGCATCCTGTGACAAGCGTAGCAAGGTACTCGAGTGGTGCGAAAAAGATAATTTCTGTGACGCGACCAAAACTATTTGAGGTTTACAATGAGAACATGGGTGGTACCGACCTGATGGACCGAGGAATAAATCGCTACAGAGTGGGTGTGCGCCGTAAGAAATGGTGGTGGCCAATTTTTACGTGGCTGTTAGATGTTTGTGTACACAACACTTATCAGGAGTGGATATATCGCAGCTGGAGGTAAGGAGGCTTATTGTCCAAGTATACCTAGTTAAGTACGGAACTGGCTCACATCAGGGAAAACAGATAGGGAAAAATGCCGGACGCCTTGCAGCAAAAATGCTACGATACGATGGCATAAACCATCTCGTTATTCCCACCCAAAAGGGGAGTAGGAGAAAATGTGCTGGTGATTATTGCATGTCTCAAACAAGAACCGAGTGCGAGAAATGTAATGTTGGTCTTTGTGTTCAATGTTTCGCTCATTACCATTCCAAATCTAATGTGTAATAAATAAATTAAATAGAGGTTTTATTAGAGTTGACGACGTTTGATTCTTCCCAAAATACCTTTATGAGCGAAAAGACCCCACTAACGCCCAGCGGTGCCATATGGCACCGGCATGTAACTCTGGATCTATAGAATATTTTGGGGAAAAATTTTAGGAGCCTTCTTTATTGCTCATATGTATCATATTTTGGAAAAATGAACGATATTTGATTTTAAAAAAACTTTGGGCGCTGACGGGTTAAAGCAATGGATTTAGATATGCAAACATTCAGTTCGGTGAGAATCGTACATATAAACCAGTGTTTTTCAACCTTCTTGAATATGCGGCTAAAAACCCTACTTACGTCTAAAAAATAGAACCACGATTCGAGAAATTAGTAAAAATTAAACAGACACAGAAATTCTTGTTCACTGAAATTATTGTTGTATCATTAATGTAGTGTACGTGTAGGTTATAATATTTGAAAGTAAACTTTTCCCTTAATTTTTTTTGTAGTGTAGGACCCTGCCTTTTATTTTACCTGGCTTGCCACCGCGACCCCCCGCCATCAAGCATTTGCGACCCACCTGGGGGTCGCGACAAACAGATTGAAAAACACTGATATAAACCATTCACACATTTGCGAAGGAACAGCTTGTAACAGTTCAAATACCATACGCGAAGGAGAAGAGGACAGCTCATTGAAATAGCTGAGGTGAAGATGCTGACGTAAAATTATGTCGAGAAAAAGAGGCAGTATTGCCGGCCCCAGTGGTAGTGGGGTCAAGTCCTCGCCTGGTAATCCGAGGGTTGCGGGTTCGAGTCTCCCCTGGGTCGGTTTTTCACTTTCCCAGGGTATGCGTGTTTGTCAAGTTCTGGTGGTTCGGCCCCTGAGAAATCTGATGAAAAGCCAATGACTTATCGGGATCGCAGGGGTATACGGACCACCAGAATCGTCCGAGGGCAAAAAAAATAGGAAATGAATGGTGCGGGGCTGGGTAAAATGGCAAAAGCGTAGAGAGTGTCATGTCATGTGAGAAAATCTGCGAGCCCCTCGGTGAGAGGGCAGTGCCGGTACACAGGTTGGAAGATTAGGTTCTTATTAGGAAGGTCTATTATGGACCTGATAAATATGTATACATAATCTTTAGGTGTAATTTATTTATCTGTAGTGACAAGATTAATAGAATAAATGTTACCATTAGAATAAATAAATGATTGTTTGCTAGAAAACGCTCTCGGTGACGATGCATATGCATAAATAACACATATCGATACACTTGAAAAACAAAAACACATAAAAAGGACAGTAAAAAAATCTTGGACGTTTCGTCAGTCAAGCCGTCATCGTCTGCGGTAGAATAGGTACTCTTGAGTATGTATACGTATACGTTAGGTATATGCTTATATATGTCATACATAGGTGGGTTTTCGTAAGAACAAATATATTACCAGCCATCGATTATCACTATGTAAATATATAAGTATGATTTTCCGTTGGTGTAGGTACAGTAAGCAATTCTTTACTTTCCATCTTGTTTTACTAATTATCGTAGCTGCTGCTTAAAAAGTCCACTTAATATTTTCATATCAAACTGGTTTCAAAAATCCAATGTGACTGGAGCAGTTAGAGATAGCTGTCTGGACTTTGTAAAAAGGACTGCACAAAATAATGCATTGAACAGATTTAGTTTTTAAAACGAGTGTGAGTACGTCGGTAGAGTGATTATTAAAACTATGAATTTAGTCGTAAAAGAATTCTACTCAGAGAATAGCTTGCTCGTATAGACTTCGTATCTCGGCGAAAAAGTAAATTGTGAAGAGAATGATTGCGGCATTTTCCGTCAACGAAGGCGAAGAGAACCGCTCATGATAAAAGTAGAGTTGAGGACGCTTTCGTGAATTAACTTCAGGGAAAAGAGACGCTTAAAGGAAAAATAGGTGGCTCCACAGGGTGGGAAAATGTGTCCCATCAAAATGGTGGCATCAAGCGTAAGAGGCAGTCACGTATGTGAGGAAAGCTGCGCGCCCCACGGCGAGAGGGCAGCGCCTGGTTTACACATTGAAAGAAGGCGGGCGTGAGACAAAAAGGTGACGGAAGAGGGAAGGTTGGTGGAAGGGGGGAGGAGATAAAGATTTACGAGGGTCAGGAGGAGAGCAGGCCGAGTGTGAAGTTTGGAATTAAGGCTCGCGTAACAAGGAAGGAATAGGCTTCAGAGTTTGGGGAAGAGAGAGACAGAGCAGAGGTGGTGGTTAAGGAAGGGGGACTGGGTGAAGAAGGTACAAAATTCCGTCGGAGAAGGAGGGTGCGCTGGTAGGGACTCTCTTCTTAAGCCCGACCTGCTAGGTGAGAGTGGACGGGCGCGTAATAAGGAGAAATGGCCGGAGCAAGACGAAGGAGAGAGAGAGAGAGGTCTCGAGAAAGACGTTGGCCTTGCCGTGAGAATAAGAAAGCCTTTTTCCCCAAGATAAGGACGATCCCCGCTTCTGGATGAGACGTCATTGGATGGTTCTTCTAAGGGAGGGGTTGGGGCATCAGGGGTGGGGGGTTTGAGATAGAGGAGTTGGGGCAATTTAGACGCAAGACGTACGCTGAAATGGTGCGGAATTAAGGATGTCGTGTGGAGCGGGGTGCGGTTTTCCGGCTAGGTGGGCAGCGGTGGGGAGTGCCATGGTAGAAGGGTAAAGGTTTTGTGTGTAGGGAGGAGGAGCACCTTCAGCTCTCTACCGGGAGAGAGACGAGATGGTTAGGGTGAGCGTGCGGGAGAGGCAAGGAGTCTTGATGCTGTCCGTAAGCTGTTTCTCAGCGAGAGGGTGGAGAGAATTGGGAAGGCGGTTGTGAGGGCGGAGAAGTGATGAAAAGCGCGGATTTGTGGTCCCGGCGGAAGAAATCACGACTTTTTCCTCCTTGAGACAGATTTATTTCACACCTCAACAGTCTCTGCTAACTGCATAAATGGCCTGAGGACGTTTTTTTTTGGTCGCACTCCCCTAGGGTTTCTGGGCTGGTGTTACGTGTAATAAAATTATTGCGAATAAAAAGTTTCCTCCTGGGCACCATGAATATTCCAACTGAGAATTTCATGTGTATAAAACGCTCCGGTTTCTGTGTGGCGTATATGACTTCAGGGTGATTCGTTCCCAGTGTTGATGCAGTAAAAAGACTTGATTCATTAAATGGCCTTAGTATCCGTGGTGGAAAAATATTGTCTACTTTGACGACTTTGATAATATTCATAGCACTCAAAAATGGGGACAATGCTTTTACTGTGGATCACGTAATGAGATTGGTAGTCATTGTCTTCTATTTTCCTCTTTTGCATTAATTTGTTCCTAGTTTTTTTTAGGGTAACCGATATCCTTTATATCTTAGTGTGCAACATCGTTGTGTCCCGGTTAGCTGTTATTTAAAGGCATAATACAAATAATTATATATCCAATTCCTACGGAGATCATTTATAACTTAGATATCTTGTTGACAAACAATTATCGTAAAATCCATTGAGAGGAAATCAGCAAGTATATGCCAACCTTGAAAAGAATTTCACTTTTAGTTTGGGTAGAAAAATGTGCATTGTAGAATGCTCAAGGACTGATTGAAAACATTAAAAATAAGTGTAAAATGCATAGAGGCAATTATATATTACAGATTTAACGTCACTCACTGAGCTTTTTGATGACGAGTAATTTGTTTAATGCATTAGTTATTCCAAGTGAAGTATTTTATTTGATGCAGTGATTAATTACCCCTAAACGAAAAGTTTCCTTTGATACATTAATTTAACGTCCCTTTGAGTGATAAAACAAAAATATATTATTAATTGTGTGCGAACTCTAATAAATTTCTTTTTTTATGCATCTTTTATTACTTTAATGAACTATCAATTATAATCAATATCAATATCAATAAACGCCTCGTTTTTGCGGCATTTCTGCCCAATGTATTGATCTGAACTGAATCTTATAGTTTCCAAACTTATAATAATCGTTTTTTTGCGCAATAGGTCTAAATGAGGATTGACTGCAGTCAAGTGCGTTCAGACACGTGCGTGTCATTACGTGCAGTCATGCCATCATTTTTGGTATTTTACAAAATAGTTACAATGCCATTTCAATATTGTTTTAATCCTAATAATTAAACTTCCAAGCAAGAGACTATATTGGAAGTTTTATTTTTTTTCAAGTGTTTCCACAGACGAAGATTTGAATCCAGATACCCACTGTGCCTGCAGTTACTCATTGAGGTTTACTATTTTGGAAACTTCAATGCGAATGATAAAAATATCAATTCTAACTTCAAAATGTTTGCTAAAATACGGTTTAACAGCAGCAAATATGTGTATCTTAAACATAAATGCGTAATGTAAGCATGAAAATGGGCGTAATTGATTCATTTATTCGTGCTACATTATCCCTCATATTAAACTTTCACGAAATTAATGTTGCTGCAATGGCAATTCTAACGTGTAGATCATCATCTATACCTCGTTTATCATAAATATATGTGGATGAGTCCAAAAAATGAAATTGCGATAATTATAGGTCTGAAATTCAGAAAAACGTAGACAGTGTGGATCCGTAAACGAGGAAGAAATTAGACTCTGGTCTCTTTTATATCATTTCCGTACGCGTTTGGGGAAGCCTAGCAAGTGCTGCTCCCTAATTTGCTTTTTATTTCTATACTACACTTTATTTACATTCTCGATGCAAAGAGTAAAAATGCACAATTTTCATAAGAAGAGAAATATGTTGTGAAGATGGTAATTTTTTAAGCTTAGACTGCAAAATATGTGATGATCATTTAATGAATGGACATTAGGAGATTCAGCTTGTAATAACTTCATGTCTTACTGCTTTGTTCCAATATCTAAATTGGTGTGGCATTTTTAAAATGTACAGCTGTGTGTTAAAAAAGGATTTTCTCTTTAAAGTCAGATACGGGGTTTGGAAAGGTAGATATGTGGAGAGAGAATAAAAGCTTGCTCCTAATTGCATTAAAGTTAAAACTATTGGTAGCCACGCGGCATTAAAAAATAAACGATCCTAAATTCGCTATAGCTGCACTGAATTGCAGGATATTATTTTAGCTGTTATAAGCGTATCTCTCTAAGAAAGTGAGACTAAAGATAAAGAAATATGTTAGTAATTTCGACAATATAGGTTCGATGCAGCATTTGCCTTAAGAGATCTTCGTCAGAGTGAACAGGCGTGTAGGAATATGCTCCCAAATCCAAGTGTGTCAGTAATGAGACCAACCGTATCAATCATTCTGATGTATAATTAACTGATCCGTCAGCGTCACTCCATTGCGCTCTTTTGCCTGTCTGTTAAAAAAAATGAATCCGGTGATATTATTTACATCATTTCTTTGAAGAAAAATGGTGGCCGATTCGTTTAAATCTTGGGCACCTACGTAGGCCTGAAGCGCCTTACAAGTCTAAGTCAAGATCAATTCACCTATTTCATCACACGAACAATAAAAATGGAAAGGTGGAAGTGGAGTGTTATAAGAAAATCAATAAGAAAAACCCTAATGGTACTGGAAAACCCTAAAACCCTAACCCTAATCTGCATGAATTGTATTTATGACACAGCGAATTTAATGGATTTTCTACGCTGCCCTAAGCAGTGAATACAAGAAAATATAAACTTTCATGCGTTGAGCAAGATGAGACGGATTAATTTTGGATGCTGGGTTCAAAAGGACGCGGGTTAATATGAGGGTATTTTGCAGGTACCGGTCATTTTTGCAGCCAAAGAAACCTCATAGGAAGTACTGGGGGAAGGCATCTGATTATGGCATAGTTTTAGTGGAAAAAGAATTGGCAAAAACACGTTAATCAGGTGAACTTCTTTCATGTTGTGCTACGTAATTTCCACATCACTGCAAAATACACAAATAATATGTTTTGCACTCACGTGCACGGGTGTAAAGATATAAACTAAATTTATTAAATTCGCCATGAGGAAATCATCTGTGTAGACCGGGATTTGCACCCGAATCCCCCAATTGTCTCCACTGAAATTTAACCTTAATTATGATGGCTTGGTCGTGTAACAGTTTAACACACCTCAGCGGAAAATCCGTGTTCGAGTTAAATTATTTTTTCCACGCAAACTTCATCTCTTTGATGCTGCTTTGTATAATTTACGATTGTTTATTTACGTTCAACTGTATGCCTTTCTCTTTTATGGGGATTATTATGGTGTCAAACTCCTTCGAATTGGAATGATGCAAAATGTTGACACGTTTTATTCAGAAAAATTAGATCTTAGTATTATGAAAGATAGATCCTATTGCTAAATATACGAACTTGTTCTGCACCATAATTCCGAAAATAGTTGTTTATAAAACTATGAGACAAGGCAATTGTATTGTGCTGTTGCAAGAATGGGGGCATAAGTAGCTGACTTTGTTACTGCCAAAACAAATCTTTCAAAAGAAGAAAAGAAACTTGGGAGCACAAATGATTGAGGTATGCACTAAAAACTTGAGTGGAAAGAGAACAGGGGGATATTGAACAAAGGAAAGGCCAGACACATCAATCCCCTAGCTTGTAAAGTAAATAGGATGTTCCTTGGAGAGAAAACGTATGGTAGTAGGTTCTTACTAGGAAAAATATCTGCGGCCTTTCTTCTCGGAGGAAGTCATACCACGGAGGAGGCTGCTGGCGAAATACTCCAGGGCATCGCGAACATTCTCGTAAACTATGTCCATTGTTTTCGCTCGACATCACTCACCCCTTAAGCCTCTTGCTGAAGCTCTGCCCGACAGACCAGTCGGTTGGGTGTTTACGAACAATAGATTCTCATCACCTTCTCGAGCTGTCCTTTCTATTCCCTTGGGTCCACCTTTTGTGATGTGAAGTGTGGCCTGACCATCTACGCTGAGTCGAACGCTTCCCTCTCTCTCACAGCTGTACCAAAAACCGAAAAGACGAATTTTTCCACAGGAAGAAATTCCACCACCCTTAAAATCGCTCTTTTGAGATGACAACAGCAGTTTTTTTTTACAGATATTCCAATATTTTCTTCCGGTGTTTCATCTATAGCTAAATACTATATGTTTCATCTATAGCTATAGTGAATCGATGCTTTTTGGCCACTAAAAAAAATAAGCTTCCTTGTGAGGAGAATACTTTATGATGTGAGGAGGAGTCTAATGACTTGAGGGGTTTTGAAATACCTCCCATGTGAGTGGGATTAATTTTCATGCAACCGCTATTTTATGTTTGGAATAAGTTACTGACTCTCTTGGGAATCGTTATATCCGTCCTTAGCTCATGTTGTGTTCTTTAATATTTGGTGGTTACATTCTTTTCTTTCACTAATACGCCATTTTAAACCATTAAAGACCATTGTTTCTGGTATTTCACATAAATTTTCCTTTTTTTACTCAAATGTGAATGATTTAACTTTACAGTTGGCAAACCGATTTCAATCGATCTGGTCTTATATAGTCGCTTTTTGATAACACCTACTTGGTTCTATTTCATTGGTATATTCATATATGGCAAATTATATTAAACTGCGCACTTAGGAGCTTTTACTATTAAAATTGTCAAAATTGTCGCAAAAAGAAAGTTTTTGCAACTAGAATCTAATTTTAAGAATATTCACAGAAATATATTGCCGAGCATTAGTTTCAATTTTAACGATTTCAAAAAATGATTGAGCTGAAACAGCTGGAACAGAAGACTTATTGTACGAGCATAAAAATTTTCATTCGCTAGGGCGCAAATCAATAATTTATCTGTTGTAAACCAGTCACTGCAAAGGGCCAGACACACATGCACGAAGAACGCCATAAGCACATGATGCAGAATCTAGGTGGACTTGGTGCAAGCAGCAGCGGAAACCTCGATTGCTACTGAAAATGCAGAGGAACGTTGCTCATGGGATGATACGAGAAATATATACTTCCCATGCCACGGAAATTCAAATATTTGTCATCGTTAAAAACCTCGTAAGTGGTTCAGATCAATTAAGTAATCAGGAGCCTCCAACACTTACGGTTTCTCATACCGACGAGGACTAATGCAGCAGTTGAAACGTAAATTGTAAAGAATAAGATCTATGAGACGTTAATAGCTATGCATTTATTAGGCGAACTATTAACCTTTTAATATGCACGTAGAGGTGCACAGGGGTGAGAATACAGCGAAAGTTTCAGAAACTGGTCTCAGAGCCGTAGTTACCTAAAAGCAGTAGATACATAACTTCAGGGAGATATTGACAAGTTTTCTATCGTCTTAGAATTAAGATGCTGTGGTTAAACACCTTTTATCTTTAAGTTAGTGGCCTTTTAGATGAAAAAAATTATGGGTAAATTAGTATAATTAAAAGGTTTCTTCGCAATTTTTTAATATATGCTGGTAAAACTCCACGCGACAGATTCATAAAGAGAATGTACGACGAAAAGTATGAGGACGGAGAAGCATTCATTACCCGAGGAATGATGGCCTGAAGGGGGAAGTTAGGGTAACAAAAAAATAGTATTATGTCGGAGGAGGAAAAATGCCAGAGCTTGATTAAAATAGAGGTATTTTATTAAATGAAGAAGGATTTTATGTGAAGTAGATCTGAATTTAAAAGGAAAGATTGCGAAATTTATTTAGCTAGATTCAATCACCCGGCATACCACACATTTGAATTATTGTTCATGAATTACAACGTTTTGAATAATAGGACCGCCACACTCCACATCACCTTGATTAAGATTGAAATGTCGCATTCTCAGTTATTGACAGAAATGATTTTGAAAAAATGAGTTTATGGAGGTGTTGATATTTGTGTTTTTTTAACCGGTTGTATTTGTTTGGCCAAATAAACATTTACAATTTCTGTTATTCATTTTGAAAGCCGGAATAATTGAAAAAAATACTTTGTTGTGTTCTTATATTTATGTTTTTTTTGTAACCACACTGGCTAATTACGTTCTCCAGTATTTCTGTCACTTCTCATGCAAGTATTCAATTCAAATTACTTCGTAAAATAATAGGCTTAGCTTATTCTCTCTCTAATCATCAGACTCAGTTTCCTGTAATGACTTGTAGTATCATTGATCGAATAATGGGAGCTGTCCATTATTTGATAATTTCATGCCTCGAAGCTTTTTCATTTCTTTTCATTGCAATTATATGTAAGAAATTTAGGATCATTTAGTTGACGGCTATTGATGTCTTAACATTTCATAAATAAATTAGAGGATGACATTCAAATGCTCCTTATGATTTTTAAGAACTGTTGGGAGTAACATAAACTCTCCTGGTCACTTGAGCCCAAAGATTGCCGTCAGATGGAGCAAGACGATTGATTGTTATAATCATTGAGGGGGCTTCAAGGAAGACGTCAGATCCTAGAAGGGTGAGCCTTTGATTGATGGTGTCACGTTGAAAAGTGTTGTCGAAGATGAAATAAAAACCACCAGTGTCATTTTCTGCCGTAATTTACAAATGAATCACGGCAACTACGAGACAACAGTTTTATTGTAAGGTGGAAATCCTGCACGGTGGTGGAGAAGGAACGACCTTGGCGGTCATCACCACTCAGAATCTTCGAAATAACTGACCCAAGAATTTAAGTGCATATATCAAGCTAATGAGAAAGCCGAATCTGTTAGAGATGTGGAATATTTGTATAATCTTATGATTAGGGAAATAAGGAATTACCAGACACAGAAACATTCGAGGGCATATGTACATCAAGGGAAAAAATCCATAGGCATGACAGGGAATCGAACCCGGCTATCCCAATTTCCGGTCAGGTGTGTTTGCCAGCGAGACCACTATGCTACCTTAATTCATGGCGAATATTGATGGGGTTTATGTGAACTAGATCACCTCGTCCCAAGTCCACAAATGGTCAGCAATTGGGAGATCCGGATTTGGTTCCCGTTCGAGTGAAATGATTCATTCATGGCAAACTTAATCCCGTCGGTTTTCTTTGCACCCTTACGCATCACCGCGTAGCATACTATTTGTGTATTTGAAATCGTGGAAAAAGGTTGAGGGAATGTGGTTAGTTAGGATCTTTGAAAGGAAAATTTATTCTTTATCAATAGAGTCACAAGTGTACGGTGAGAGAGTTATCATGTGAAGATGGCCCTTTAGAAATAAAAATTATTATATTCTCAAGAGTTAGGAATCAATGGTCTGGAGTGAGGGAATGGATCAATTTACGAATCGTGGTACTACTTTGAATGAAACTAGGTTTAGCAATTAGGGCATTAGGAGAAAAAGAGCTTTCTTCGCTGACGATGATATTAATGACGGGTAACTCAAGCATAGGCGTAATAAAAGATTCGTGAAGGCTCGATGGTGGAGTGCGGCGTTACGTGGATTCCTAATTTTATCTTCGACATATCAATGATTTGTAGGCTTTGCTATCTTTTGAAAAACTACGAAAGTAATTGCCGCACTCGTATTTCGGACTTTTAGTACCTACTTCAACGAAGAGTAATGAACACTTTATTGGCATACCTTTGTCTTTCAGCATAATTTTAGCATTAGCGTAATCGAATGCTGTGGCTATCTCTAAGGTAAACTTTTCCTACCGTTATTTCCAGCGCTCTCTGTAACCCTTCGTCATTCCTCTTGTTGAGAGACAATGAACTAGTTTAAGTCAAATTATTTAAAGCCTTTATGGGTTTTCTGCGAGACTAGGAGCTCATGCGTAATAAAACTAGAGAAATTTCTATGATATTGCGAGTACCTTCGTGAGAGTAGAGTGATTAATCAGTGTACTTATGGCCCGTTAATTACTACAGAAATCTTTATCCGAAAAAGTTATCATCGGCAAGAAGCATTTTGCTCCAAAACATTTCATGTTTTCTTTTCCGTAGTGGGTTTAGCACGTGCGTAATTTGATAAGTAGAACACTCCGTTGTTTATGGAAGGTATTCTCGGATACATATTTAAGTTACTCCTTTAGGAATCCCTTTGTAATCCTCTACGTTTGTGATTTTCTTAGGAATGAGCGGCGCGTTAAGACTACATAAAGTGGGGAACTAGACTAATAACCGTGAACGTGTGAACTTAACTTGCCGCAAGGGTTACGTCACTGATAATTAAGCACACCCTTTGCACATAATAAACAGTTTTTAGTTGAAGAACTTCTTCATGTGCACTGCTACTCCTGCGATCCCTTAGTCCTGGTAGCACAGGATTTTACTCTACTGGCTGTGCATATTTAAAGCTTCTTTGCCGCTGGACGAACAGCACTGACATTCGTGGAATGAGAATGAACGTGTCAGCTATCAGGATTCAATGGGTAATATATTTTGCCGATTTGCTCATTATACTTTACTCTTCTATATATTTAACATTTTTACGATTTATATTCCAGCCGAAGAAATAATTCAATTGTATATCGAGATTGATTAAGATTAGCATTATTTGAAATGTAACTGGATATAACCCTGATACCCTTCGCGGAAAATGAAGTATTGCATAACAATGAATGTTTCCAAAAGGTTTTTTGTTTGGTCGTAATGTAGTGGTTCAGTGAAAACGCGCTATATTATATACCACTAAATCTAAAGGACAAATGTAGCAATGGAATACGTTTAATGTGAACAAAAAATGAATTTTTCATTTGAGTTAGTGTGTGCGTATGTTTTTTTGTCTGTACCAGAAAAGTTCGTGCTATTCAGTTCGGAAACTGTATTTAGACTTCCAGGTGAGTTAAGCATGGCATTTTGCAACTTAAACCTCCTATATATATAGTATTTAATACCACTAATAATAATTGAATTTGGTTGCTATTTCTCTGGACAGACTCAATGCTGTATCTATTTACGTTTTGCAAACTCAATCCTGTGTCTATGAGATATGTATTATGGTGACCACTGACCATACGACAGAATAATATCGCGTACTGATCCCGCAAAAGAGTAATATAAGTTCTTGAACGGTTCCACGCTTTTAAAGTGTTTGCAAATGTATAGATATTAAAGATAAACCCTAATGCTCTATATGATTTAGTTTTGATATAACATTATTTTTATAACATTTCACCCACTAATTATGCTGCTAAGCTTAGATTATAAACATGTTAAATCTTTTTTTTACAGTTAACTACGTCAAAGGGTTCCCTCTTAAACTATATTGATAATAATAGGGAACCTTTCTACGAAGAAATGGCACAGAGTGGTATTTTTTATTATTTGAAACCAAGTAATTACTATTGAACCATATTTCTAGTCTTTTAAGACAGTTTTTCATGGTAACTGAATCGTCCTTTTATTGAATAGTTAGAAAATTTTTTTAAATTCATCAGGATAGAGTAAAAAAGGTAGTGGAGTAATAGCATCACTAATATCATTTATACATAAGTAAAATCATAACTCATATTATTTATAAATAAAAGAGGACCAAGATGAGAGTCTTGAGACACCAGAATATGCATGAAAACTTTCAGATTTAGATGAATTAAAAAACACTACAAGTTCCTTGTTAAACAAGTAACTTTCCACCCAGGCATGTATGGTTCCAACTATACCCAACGAGTGAAGCTTTCTTGGAAGAATGTTATAATTTAATGAGTCAAATGCTTTATTAAAATCAGTATATATGACATAAGTTTGTCCACCTAATTCCATTGAGTATATTAAATGTTTTTTATTGGTATGCAGATTTGTTAGTGCTGAGCGACCCTTGGTAAAGCCATGTTGTTCTGGTATAATTATGCTTTTAAGGGTAAGAGTCAACTTATCAACGACTATGGACTCAACAATTATAGATAAAGTTGTGAGCTTCGCTATTGGACGATAGTTACGAAATTGTTTTTCATGTTTGAGGATTTGAACAGTATAAGTGGATCTTTGTGAATCTGGAAAGATATCAGTACTCAGGGATTTGTTAAAAATCATGCAATGAGGATACAACATTGATTCAGAGCACGTTTTCAAAAAATGGATGAAGTTAATCAGGACTACAACCTTAATGTAAATGACTTATATAGGACTGTTAAGCTCGTAGGAAATATTAAAAGGAGGTTGATACGGGTCACACTTTCGTAAAGGAACGTTTTCCCTCGAAATGATAGAGGAACTAGTGTTTCTAAAAACTACATCAAGAAGTTTACCACTGGCGTAATATATTTCATTTGCCTGGTAAAGTTGTAAATAGCATAAGCAACCTATCAAGATTCTCGCCGAAGGAGAGTGTCTTACACATGGAATATATATACTTAAGGCTTTAATAAATCCCAAGACACTATTTGAGGGAAATTAAAATCACCTGTTATAGTGCATCAGAGTAGGTACCCAATTCTTTGATATTTTCTAAAGCGTCACAGGTTTTATAACATTCAGCTGGTGAGATCGGCGGCAGGTATGCTGCACTAAACAATATTTTTAATCGAGTGTTATTTATTAGGACAAACACAGCCTCAGAAGCAGGATCACATTCCAGCAAGCTACACAGAAACTTGGATTTTACGGCTATGAGGACAACACCTCCACAATGTTTTACACTATTCATCACATTTCGACCTCCTCAAAAAACGTTAAAATCACCTAGACAAAACTCGCTCTCCGAACTATTTGGGTTAATCCAGGTTTCTGTGAAGGCTTTTACGTCTAGATCAGAGTTTATTACTGATTGTCTCAATTCTTGTAGCTTAGTTCTTACACCTTTGACATTTTGATAATAAACTAGAACATTGCCAAAATGAGTTACGCCTACACGGAATAATACTTTACAATAAGATATGTTGTTAATATTTTTACTTGGGCAAGATTTTGAGATAGAGCACACAAAGTCATTTTGAGATAAGACTTCACTAGCACCACTTGAGACACTACATTTTTATCGGTACCGGATACACTTGAACTACTTAGAACTTACAATTACAACTTTGCTTGACACCAACCTTATGACAAGTAGGAGAACAAACTCACTTCTAGGAGAACAAACACCATCTGGACACCAGCATTGAAATTATATTGAAAGATTTTAGACTTCTAAACCTAAAAGACCATTGAGAAATTTCAAGTTGTGCCAGAGGGATATTTAAGATATTTATTTGTAATAGGTATTTTTTTATCAAAGAATTTGCATTAGTAGTGGTCAGTCGTATCGCGTATCATTCGCAGAAAACAACCGGAAAGTTTATCAAATAAGAGTTGAAACAATCTCTTAGCAGAGCTCTTTTCAATTCATGTTTGTGAAATTTGAACCCAAGGTGGATGCCGAAATGTGAGATAATCTTCATTTGCAATTTCGAAAGTGCCCGACCGCCTCTCTCCCTGTAAATCTCGGAAACTTTATTCTAGAGGAATTTAGTTAGTTGTATTATATTTTTACGGGGTAGAAAATCCCAAAAAACCGTTTTTGTCTTCATTTACATCCGAGCTTGAAAACGGGAGACTAAAATATTTTTTCACAAATCGGCACGGTTTTTTTCATTCTTCAAAATGAAAAGCTCCCTATCTTTTCCAACTCAAAGAGATTCCTAAATTTGAATCGAACACTTTCATTGTTTAGTTATAGTTTATTTTTTTTATTAATTTTGTATGCTTTGTTGTCAAGTATTATTCAAATATTTAATATGTCTTATGTAAAAGTTTTAAATCTTTCAGTTATTTTAAATTTTTATAATTTATAGGATATTTTGTAAACATGATGACCGTCATTGCTCCCTCTGACTCATTTATCATTAATTTAAAACAGTGGTAAAACGTTAATTATTTATTACTTCAGTTTCATTTGTTCGTTCTACAGTATTATGCTTAAAAATATTTAATGGTATTCATTTAGCAGAGCGAGTATGACATTTGTAACGACTATGTGATTGCCATTGCATGTATGCACTACTTTTTTTGTTCCGTAAGTGTGTTGTGTAAGTTTGATATCGGCTTCTGATTTGATTTGCAATTTTAATGTGATCTCACTGACGTAATTATGGAAACACCGGCTAAATTAACTAATTAATTTGGTAGCTATTTTATATAACAAATAATGCATTGTTGCTTTTATTAATTGTTGCAGCAATCGTAGTTTTGTGCACAGGGAGATAAATATTTACGAGTAATTATTGACATAAACATACGTTTGGGTACGTTGCATTTTCGCGATGCAAGTCCAAGGTTAATGTGCGAATTATTAACCCAAAGCTGGAGGAAGAAGATAAAATTTATAGCAATAGTTCTGTATTATGAGAAATAATTCAGTTAGTTTACCTATATGAGTAAGTTGCGTTATTTTGTCCCTCATTAGTTTTATGCTTACCATACATACATTAATTTTTGTAGAACTGACCTGGAATCTTCCCTTCTACTAGCCCTGGTATGGGTGGTTGTCCCGTATGCTTGTATGATTAAACTCAGATGTATGCCCCCAAATCTGAACTGGCGTGTGCCATTTAAAAACCGCTGGACAACCATTCCAGATGGGTCCAAAGGTGAAGGTCGTTTTTCACTAGGAGGACGGGAGTTTCGCACTACCTAGAAGGACGGGCAGGGGTCATTTGGACCCATAAAGTTTTTCAGCATCGAATAGCTACTTTTGCCCCCCGGTAATTTAGTTTTTGCTCAGATGGCATTAAAAAGGCAAAATCTTCATATTATTATCATAAAAAAATATTTTTACTAATTAATTGTCAATAATTAAAATACTTCAGTTGATCCTATTTAGCAGTGCTCATCTTAAGCTATTCTCAAGCATAAAAGTTTGAAAATAAAGACACCTGGCTGAAAGTAGTGCATATTTAGATAAATATCTTTTTATTTGATTAATATTAACTTTTCAAAACATTTTTCAAATAAAAAATATGCATAAAAATTACATGCATACACAAACATATACTTACATATGTTTGGAAAGATGTAAGATCAATTTTTTGCCCAACTTGCACATATAGTTGTTTTCAGCACAGTTTCTACAAAAACTTCCATTGCATTGAGGAAACATATTGGCAGTTTTATTTGTGAAATTTTGAAAACTTTTACAATGTTTTATTTTCCGACCCTTTGGGGTAGTAGCGTGCGTTTCCCGGGAAGATGAGGGTTACTTTTCAATTAGAATCCCCACCACTTCTTCTACCTGCCATTGAATATATTTATTTCTAATAATTTTAGTATTCGTCACTACTTAGTACAACACCTAACAGCTATTTCAAGCTAGGTCCGAAATATTGAAAACAACATCGACTGGCCATCTTCTTGTCACTGAGCGCAACGACGCTCGCCTCCAGCCACTACGGTAGGGAACTACTTGTAGTACTAGTACACGGCCACCAGCGGTAACAGGAGCGACGACACAAAGAAAGCATACGGAAGGTTTGGGGAGTATTACGGCGTAGAAAAATGTACCCACTAATCTAGCACCTAGGAGAGGCAAAAGCAATAGGCTTTTCTGCTCTCATACGAGGCAAAAGTCTTTCCTCCTTAGTTTTGAATCCCACGGAGTGATTTTCCTTTGCAGCTAAAGAATAGGGGATTCGGAAATGATGTAACAATTTGAGCACGGTGTCTCCTCTAGATGCCTTTTAGAAGTATTGTGCCGACACTTCGGTGACAAAAAAGTTCTGGTCGAACTGGCGTTGTTCTAGTGAGAAGTCAAAACAATTTGGCGAGCGATGGTCAGGACTATCCTTTTCCATTGTCGCACCACTGGCCGCTGTAACCACTCGTTCTCGGAATGGAAGGAATGCTTCTCACATTCCTATCATTTACCTATCATATTTTACGCTACATATTTTAATAATGAACACGATAATAATGTATACAATGGCAGAATGAAGGTGACATATTTCTAATCCTATTCCTCTGGCGATTTCAATTGTAAGTCAAATTCGAAGACGATTTAAAAGTAAATATTTTCCGTAATACTGGCAAGCTGCAAGAAGAGAGCTCCCCTATCGACGAATACGACGGCATTCAAATATAATATTAAGGCTTCAAGTGCTGATCTTATTCTTTGCCTATATATTTAAGTTGATAAAAATAAATATAAGTGATCTATAGAAGAAGAAAATGGTGAGAAAACTTCATTTCAATACAGAGAGTGAGTAATGAGTCAAAATGACCGATATCCGTCCTTCTAGGTATAAAATCAATTAAAACCACAAGAAACAACTATTTCGATATTTTCTTTCCATATTAGAAAAACATAAGTAAAAATGCACAAAGTCACGACATTTCAAAAGATTCTAATTACAAATGAGTAGTTAAATTTCTTTTTTGAACACGCGTTATGGGTAAAAATGTTCCATCCCGTCCTTCTAGTGTTAATCTGTGAGTTGGCTAAATAATCGTCAAACTGTGTTGCGTTAAAAATATAGGACTCTGCTGCGTTAAAGATGCAACTGAGGAAGGTAAGGAAAAATCACAAGAATTAATGCTTCGTAACTGATCGTTCAATTGAGGTTTAGAGGAATGTGATAATGAAGGCGTCGTAATATGTAGAGCACTGCCATTGAGAGGGAGGAAGTCTTTTGCTTGAGATGAAGAGTTACCATAGGTGTAAATGTGTGCGACACTGATGAGATATAATGATTAATAAAGTAGATAAATCCTTGAAAGGGTATCAGGAGAACCGTAACGATGCATCTAAACCACTCTGCTATTATATCTACAACGGTAGAATACTAAACAAAACTTATGTATGTGATATTTGAATATAAAAAATAAAATTTCTAATAACTCAGGGAAAATATATCCATAACATAGACACATTATTTGACTCTTTCTTTTCAAAATGTCTTAGTGATGCTAAATATTTTCTCTACAGAAAAATTGCATTTCTTCTCTCCTTCTCATACTGTGAAGCGAAGTCTTACTTTCAGACCATTTTGACGCAGTGAAGAAATGACACAGTACCTGCTCAAAGCTAAATAATATGTGGTAGTTAAGGAAAACCTAGTAGCAAAATAAACTGACATCAGCTCCAGCTTTCAAGTTCGTGATTTTTCCTTTTTTCCGCAGCATAATTCGTCATTTAATTTTTCCTTTATTTTTTATACCTTGCACTACCTTGTCCGCATACCAGGTTAGCGTTGTGCAGTAAAATGTTTTGGTCCTGTCCTGGTAAGCTACCTTTCACACTTTTTCGTGGTACACATTTCGCCGCTTACTTCTCGTTCCTTCATAACCCATTCCATACTATTGTGAACAATGGAAAAGACCGGTCTTCGCATTATTACTCAAGTAACGAGCTATAGCAAATTTTGAGGGTGGGTAGAAATTTTATTACCACCAAGTATAGCCACGGTACTCAGCAACCACATCAATTATTTGGAATTCTGAGTGAGCCTCTTCATGGAAACGGACTGTAAAAAGTATTATCGATCCGGCTATCAGACGGGAAGAGTAATTTAGGGCATTGAAACAAGCATGCGACCGATCGAATCACCGAGTAGAAAAAAAACTTCCTTTTTTATCGTTCCTATTTTTTTTCATTCCTTTTGCGGGGTAGCAGGAGAATGGCGTAATCATTATTTCCCGCCATTCCGACCCATAACTGGTCACGTGATCGGAACGGTCCGTTTATACGGCTGGAATGGACAGCTGAGGCATCGCCACGGGCGCCGGGAATCGCTCTCTTTCTCCTCGGATCAATGTCCGTCCGCAGTAACGTTATTCAGAAACGCTCTTGTGTTTGGTGCCCTTCTCGGCCGCTGGGCAGCTCTCTCGGGTCAATGCGTCATCACGAATGCGATGGGTGTTGCCGCGGAAACCCCCTCCCTCCCCCTCTCCACCCTCTGGCGGAGTATTTCGGAAAAAAGAGGGGAGAGCGGGCATTTTCATTCTTTTCTGGCGCGGATCGAGATATGGCGGAGGGGACTAAAATGAGTGGCGGTATGAAATTAAATGCGTTGGATGGAGGCGTTTAAGGTAGTTTGAGCGAGATGGTCCCCTAGTCAAAACAGAGACCAAATTCGAATTTTATTTATTAATGTATGTGTCTCTAAGAAGTATGAAGTAAATATTGTAATATTAAAATTGTGCCAAAATTTAGTTATATATGACAAAAATTCTTAGTTAGTAAATAAATTTAACCACAATGAGTCTCCAACTTGACTCGTTTTTTTTCGCCGTACGGTGAAATTGCCTTCACAATTGAAGGTGTATTTGCGATTCTGTTGAACGTTCTGCGGTGATTAATTGATTAATATTTATAAATAGTTGAGAAAACATTCAAACTACATAACATTAGTTTTTTTACGAAATTTAGGTGTAAGAAGTTCCTAAATATTTCAATTTTCTCCCTCATGAGCGCACAGCCGTAATCTATCCCATGTAAAACACCTCATATTTGTTGGAAAATTGCTAGAAAAGTAGTTCAGGAAGGGGTTAATATTTTGATATCATTTAAAAGATGGGAGTGTTTTCTGTAAAATGACGTCGAGTTCGTCAAATTCTAGGTGAGTAGATTTATCGCTAAAACTATCTTAAAGTAGTTTGAGAATTTTCCCTGGTTATAATAGTCAGCAGCTGTAAGAAGCACGAAGTAAATATTTTAATATTATTGGTGCAATCATTTTGTTTCACTTTACTTAGATTTTCAGTAATTAACTAAAAATGCATGCATAAAATTTCAACTTTCATTTTTTTCACGCCATGCGCTGAAAAAGCCTTCTCATCCGAAGATTTTTCCGTGATAAAAATATTGTTGGAAAATTATTTTTTATATAGCTGATAATGCATATAAACTAAATACTGTTAATTATCGAACGAAATATTTTCTTTAAAAAATTCCTAATTTTTAAATAAAATCTCTCTGGAGAGATTTTATTTAAACCTGTTTCATTAGCCATTGAAAACGGCTGGTATTTTATGGCAAATATCTCAAAAAAACACAATGGTATTTGTCTGATGTTACGCTATCATTGGAAACGTAATCTTTTTATTATTAATGAGTCAAATAATTCATCGAATTCTATGTAATATGATTCTTGCGTTGACTAACTTGGGGTACTATTAGTGGAAGATGGAGTATGAGTAAAGTTGGCTTTGAGTTTTAGTCACTCTGAAAGACATTTGAAGGCGACGTATGCCTATCATAGAGTGCGTAATGCGATTTTGCACCTTTAGAGTGCTTTTTGAAGCGGTTTTTCTGATAATTTGCTGGCTCCCCTGAAAGTAAATAAAAAATAAATATATTCGGGAGTTTTCGTCTTGCTTATCTTTCAAACACAAACAAATGTTTAAATATCCTTCAAAAGTAACTCTGTTGCTCTATCCACACCAATCCCTCCGATTTTTTATCCACTCATATGCTATGCTAGGAATTTTTAGTCATTCATGCAAATATAAGCAGCATGTGGCTAATATATTGTTATTTTTGGAAACAGCTACGTAGATATAAGGAAAATTATATATAACTTGATATTCGAAGAATGCAGATGGTATCGTTGACCATACATAATATGCAATATATTATGTAATAAGTAGGTATATAATATATTGCATGTCTCCAGCTCTCCGGCGTATTTTATCAACTAGGAGAGAACAACTTGAAATTCAGTTGGATGAGGGAAAAGTATAAATCGTTGCATATGATAAAATCACCATAATAATAACATTATATCAAAAAACCTCTAATCGGACGTGCAAAATGCATAAAACATGTAACTTACATTCTTTTAGCCACCTTACGGTGAAAAGTCTAACCTTCCAGCTTTAGTTCATGTAATTAAAAAAGCAAAAATCAACACCTGTACCGAAAACATTAATTATCATTTGGGGATTAAGTATTATTGATTAAAACAATCCCTTTGCAGTTGTTTTTGCAGTTTTTCTGCATATTCCGTCGGCGTTTCATTCTGACAGACATTAAATAGAAAAAATTCGAACCCAATATCTTGATAATAATAAGAACTAAGATATTACAATTTTCCACTGACAAACCTTTTTGTGCCAATATCTTGAGTCTAAGTAATAAAAAAATCCCTTCACCGATTAAATTCTTTTCTTATGGCAATGAATGTTAAAAGTATGTAGTAATAACAACCCTAATTTTCCTCTCGGTTTCCACCCTATGCGCGAGTAAAATTAAAACAGGCCAATAAGAAATGATGTCCTTCAAATAGACGTGACTGAAACACAGACGAACAGGCTGACATTATTGAATCTGTTTCCAACGAAGGCTATTAAAAATAAAAAAATTACGTGTCAGTTTCTTTATTGGTTTTGTTTATGCTTATGCTTGTAATTCACACGCTTGTGAAGTCTTTTTTACAGAAAATGCATTAAAATACAAATCATAGGCCATAAGTATGTATAAACATATTTCTGCGGATATGATATGATCAATTAAATATTTTTATTTTTCAATTTCACTCGCAGCCAAAGGACTTCATGGTCGGGCAGAGGCACGATCTTGGCTATTATTAAATAGACCTATGAATAATACCGCTGGATGTTGGCACCCCATTAAGGTGTCTCAGCCAAACCATTTATAACATTTATGCTCCCACTTAACTACGCTGATGTTGATGTTCCTACTATTTAGAACTTTTCCTGAAAATAATGAAAGGCCAGCTTTTTCTAACGCTTAGGTGTTTTATTTTCTTTTTTGACTTTTTTCTTGACCGTTTCATTTTGTCAAGGTTAGTCCCAATTAGTCACTTCTTATGATTTCTAACTTATTTTTCCGTAGATATTCATTCATAGCTAACTATTTGCGTATTTCACTACCGATTTTTAAATATACTTATATTTCGTGGAACCTATCTTTCGTCAAATGTTTTAATTTTCAATTTGCCATTACTTTGAATGCAACGGTCTAATGCTTTCTACGCTCCGACTCGAGGAAAACTGAACATTTATTTCTAGATCACCTACTTTGCAAGACATTTTCGATATTGCATGTAACAGCTTCATGTAGTTCACTACCACAGCAAAAGTTAAATTCATAGCATATCCTCAGAATGTTGAAGAAATTCACTTAGGCTACCCCATCCGTGTATATTATTCCTAACCATTCGCACAACAGAAGTGTAGGTTCTTCGAACACGGGGGCGAAATCACAGCAAAAGTTTCAGTTTCTCGCCATATCACTGGGGAGGAGAAGGTCGGGAGGTGGGATATAAACAACGGGGTAGGTGCCATTCTGGTTTAACTCTTCGCACCCTTCTTGAAACGGTGAAAGGCTATGGATTCCTCGAGTTAAGGACCCTGTGGATTTTTATGTGCCTATGGTTTGCACCTAAAAGTGGGATGCTGTAGGAGGGGAGGTTAGGAAGGGGAGGAGGGGAGGTGGTCGGTTGGCTGGTTGTGGGGAAAGGGGTGAGCTTCTGAGGAGGCTCTTTAGGGTGGGGGGGGGGGTGAAGTTTCCTGGGCGGTGTTTAGGGCTGGGTTAGTCGCTTGGGTTACGCGGGTGGAAAAAAGTTGGACCACTGTATTCTTTCCACGTCCTCTCCATTTCTCTCTCCAGCTTTCACGCCTCCCGTGCCTGCACACACCCGTGCCCCCGCCCTGCCATTCCTTTCCAACTTCGACCCCCGCCTCATCTCATCCTTTTTTTCTTCTGTTCCTCGATAGCAACGCCTCCCTACCCCCATATCCTACCTTTCCCCATTCTCTCCTCATGCCTCCCCTGAGCTTTGAGAGCCCTCCCCGTGTAGCCACCTACGTGTCGCCTCAGGAGAACTATGTCTTCCTACCTTACGGGCCTTCAACCCACCCTTTACCAATGAATCCTCGGCGCGATGCTATTTAACAACAGTGAAGAATGTTCTCCGGGCTCCTCTTAAACACTAACGCACTTGCGAGGCTATTTATTATCTTGAACGCAACCATGGGCCTTTTATCTCCAAACCCCTTTAACCCACTTCCACCTACACATCCCCCTCTCCGCTGAAACTCTTCCTTTCATTGGCACTGTCGATTTCTCTCTTCCGTGATTAGTGGCAGTCATCAATGAAAATGTATTCCCTATCCATTCTGATTAACAAAAGTCTATTTACTTATTTCGTAATTTGGCAGTTTGGAATGGTCCAAGATGAAAAGCAGTTGTTTGAGATCTCCATTATCCTCGTACAGTACTATTACAGTATGTATTGATCCTATTAAAATGTATTTTATCTCATTTTATTGGATTATTGTTTTAAAACAAAACTGGTATATGAATACTAGCTTGTGTAATGCGTGACTATTTAGGATTTTTATTACGAATTTTTGCCATATACCATAGGAAAATGATGAGGAACATTGAGGTTTTTCAAGGGCTAGGATGAGGATGAAAAGTATGAGGTACATATAAATTGAGAAAACTAAAATACATAGTGGAGGGTAATGTTAGACGCTGGAGGAAATGAGAGTGTGGAAAGAGGTAAATAAAATAGCAAAGATATTTCTATACAAGATGGTATTTTGGGCAGAGGAAAAAAAAACAACTCCTTATTTTTATGTTATATTATGTTTACAATTTTATTTATAATTTTTAACGCTAGGAGGACTTGAGATTCGCACTACCTAAGACGTACAGGGGTCATTTTGACCCATAAAGTTTTTCAGCATCAATTAGCTACTTTTTTCTCCCGGTACTTCATTATTTTCACAAAGGACATTAAGAAGGCTTCATCTACACATTATTAGCAATAAAAATCATTTTTACTAATTAAATGTTTATAATAAAATTAATTCAGTTGATCCTCTCCAGCAGGATCTTATACTCATCTTAGGTTATTCTCAAACATAGCAGTTTGAAAATAAAGACACCTGACTGAATATTGTGCATATTTAGCTAAATATCCTAATATTTGATGAATATAAATTT
The DNA here is from genome assembly GCA_963573305.1 of Pyrrhosoma nymphula. Classification (NCBI taxonomy): domain Eukaryota; kingdom Metazoa; phylum Arthropoda; class Insecta; order Odonata; family Coenagrionidae; genus Pyrrhosoma; species Pyrrhosoma nymphula. Next base: position 94,653,524 of record OY754337.1, read on the forward strand.
TAGAAAATCTTTTTCACTAAAAAAATATGTATAAAAATCACATCCATACACATGTGCATACAGGTTTCCGTGCTCTTTAGTTCTGGAAAAAAACTTCCTTCCGGTTTGAAAATATGTAAAATCACCTTTTTTGCATAACTTTCACAGGTAGTTATTTTTTCAGCACAGTTTCTACATACACGTCTATTGCATTGAGGACATATAATGGCAGTTTTCTTTGTGCAATTTTTCAAAACTTGACAATGTTTTCTTTTCTGACCCTTTGCGGTAGTGGTGTGCTATTCCCGGGAAGATGAGGGTTTCGTTCCAATTAGCAACCCACCACTTCTTCTACCTGTCATTGAATCTACTTCTACTTATTTTCCTATTCGTCACTCCAATCTTGCTATTTTTTATTTCCTATTCGTCACTTCTGCTATCTGCCTGGTGGCACATTCCTTTCCGGGAAAACGTGGTCCTGGTCCTAAGAGTACGTGAATGATGCACGCCACCAGCCACTGCGGTAGGGATCTAGTACACGGTCACCTGCGATAAAACGAGCTGACGACAGAAAGAAAGCATACGGAAGGTTTGTCGATTTTTCGGCATCGAAAAATGTACCCACTAATTCTAGAAGGGACAAAAGCAATAGACTTTTCTGCTCTCATAAGAGCCAAAACTCTTTCCTCCACTCTTTTGCATCCCACGGAGTGAATTCCCTACAGCTAAAGAATAGGGGATTCGTCAATGATTTTACAGCTTGCGAACGGCGTATCCTCTAGACGGCATTCAGAAGTAGTGTGCCGACACTTTGGTGACAAAAAAAGTCTGTGGGTGAACGTGCGTATCTCTAGTGAGAGGTCAAAAAAATTTGGTGAGTGATGGTTTAGACTATCCTTTTCCATTGTCACACCACTGGCCGCTGTAACCTTTCCTTCTTGGAATGGAAGCAATGCTGATAACATTCCAATCATTTAGCTGTTATATTTTACGCTACGTATTTTAATAATGAAAACGATAATAATGTATGCAACGGCAGAATGAAATGCCATATTTTCAATCCAATTCCTCTGGAGATCACAATTGTAAGTCAAATTCAAAGACCATTTGAAAGTAAAAATTATCCCTAATCTTGGTAACCGGCAACAAGAAGACTCTCTCCTGGTTGCGGGTTATCGACGAATGGCGTTCAAATGAAATGCATAGGCTTTAAGTCCTGATCAAAATGTGCGCTAATATATTTTAGTTGATGTAAATAAATATCAGTGATTTATAGGAGAATATAATGTTGAGAAAACTTGACTCTAATATAAAAAGAATGAATGGGTGAAATTGACCCATAGCTGTCCTTCTAGGTATAACATCAATTAAAAATTAAGCAACAGCAAATACGAAATCTTCTTTCCATATTAGTAAAATATAAGCCAATATCCACAAAGTCACAAAATTTAAAAAGGATCTAATCACAAATGTTTAGTTAAATTTGATTTTGAACATGTATTATGGGTCAAAATGACCCATCCCATCCTTCTTGTGTTAAGTCATGGGGGCAACAGGGACCCCGCGCGCCTACTAACAGTGCACTTTATGTACATGGTATCTATATCCTATAATTCCTTATTTATAATTAATGTGAACCAAATTTAAAAATGTTCTCATTCCATATATCTATATTCCAAAAGGCTACTTTTGCGAGAAAAGAAAAAGGTTTCAATAAATTATTATAATGAAGTCTCTCTCCTTCGGTCACAATCCTAGAATTGGTTTGCAACAGTTCTCCATTTTTTTCGGTCCTGGGCTAGCCTCTTCAAATCTGCATAGTACAGCCTAGCTACTCATTGATTTACTCCACATAGGACAGACTAGGCCTTCCTGGCTGTCCTATCCTGTCCTGTGGGATCCTAGGCCGCCATGCCTCAAAACGAGTCTGCTAAGATTTGCTTTCCGTTTCTTCATCACATCGAGCAGGCAGATTTTCTTTCCCATTTCTTAGCCCCTCTTCACTCTTCACACAATCCACCCAGGATATGTTTAACATCCTGCGGATGCACCGAAGTTCAAACTCTTCTAATAGAATAAAATATATTTTAAAAATCATGAAGTAGGGTGGAAAAGTTAACACATATGTAGTAAGGAAGTGGATGGCAGAGAGGAGAGGGGGAATGGAGAGCTTCTGCAAACCAATCTTCGGATTGATGGTTACTGATGATGATGATGTTGATGATAATGATGATACTGCAGATGAAGTAAGTTATTGAAACTATACGAAATGATACGTAAAATGCGGTCAATTATGATAATGATGACTTTTAAGGTATAAATCGATATTTTAGTATAAATTATACTATATTTAGTTGGAATAAGTCCAAAAAATATTATAATTCATTATTTATTTATTTTAAATGTTGGGGTATGCCAAACCTCCACGTGCCTACTGATGCGAGCAAAACAGAGCGCAACTATTTATGGTTTAGGGCTATACAAGTACTCATTCTTTGATATACTGCACATGGTACTCATGACATTATATTCCGGCTTTGGTTGAAATTATAATGTTTTTGAGAGACGTATTTAGAGTCTTCCTCGCTTTATTTGTTCGTATGGGTAAAAAGTCCCCCAGATTGCAATAGGTTCATGTAAGTCATGGTGTACTTACGTAGATTATAACGAGTTAGTGTTCCCGATTTACACATCCTGGATTGGATTGAACTAACAATGAGAGCAATCTTACCAAAATTATATTATTTCAGGACAAATTTTATCTGCTGCAACCTTCCTTTACCTATAGCATAGGCGATGCCTATAGCATACCTATAGCATAGGCGATGGAATAGAGAAAGACTGGCAATTGAGGTTAATGACAGGAATTAAAGGAGAGTTCATCTTGTGAAAAATTAATGTGTAAATAGTGGTACTCTGTTAATGATCAGGAGTTGAAAAAAACGTCTAAAAAGACATGCGTTGGTATTTACAGTAGCCTTTTGCGTAGTAACGCCAGTTAATTCTAAGAAAATGGCCAACAAGTTCAGTTTGAGGCTCATCAATAATTGGCTGCATAGTTATTTGGTAAATGCGCAGGATTAGGAAGAAAACGAAGGAGTTCTAAAATTAGAGGGCATGGAATTTTGCTTAGGTTAATATTCCAAATATGACAAAGAAGGAATTTAAAGTTATATTTTAGAGGCTAATTTAAATCTCAGTAAGAATTATGAAATCCAAGCCAATTGTAGCAGGAATTCTTCACTATTAGTGAGGACGGCTTTCATGAAGATCTGAAGGTGTTTTTAATGATGAGCTGAAGATGGTTTGAGTAATCAGCTAAAGCAAAGAGTATTCTTAGAAAAATAATACTATCTATTTGAATATATACATACGTATCTGGCCTCTTTAAATGTTTTTTGAGCCATAGTTTTTCGCAAGACAAAATACCATGGCTTTGGTGAATTACTTATTGAGACAACTAAAGATAGATAGAAGACAAGTAAAGATAGATAGATCCTTTTATATCAATTTGGATGCATGTGACCGCAGTAAGATCTTATTTTAGGAAACTTTACTTACGGTTGAAGGAATGACAGCAATTTCACATACGTTTATGAAATAAAATTTTTTCATTCAATGTAATGGTACTTAGAAAATAATTTTGGTTCTGTTAAGTTCTCAAAGGGCCAATTATAGTAAACAAACACCCAATATTTTGTTATAAATTTCAGTGCATCCTTTCAAGAATTAAATTAACATGTTATCATCATTATCATTCTCAACGGTGAAGAATTAATAGTAAAATATGCTCGGTGGTGAAGTTCACGTTTTACGGAAAGTTTGTGCATATTACATAATACCTTTCTGGTGCGGCAACTATCAAAATATATCCCCTCACGTAATGCTAATGATAGTGCGCCGAAAGAAAAAAATAAAAGAACTAAGATAATGTTAGTTCACGCAATTTTAGCGAAAAACAACTTGTGAGTGAAAAAAAATTGAAATATATGCCATTAAAGGCTCCGTGAGCCTAAATTTCTCACGTGGCACTTCTAATTTAAATTTTTAATATTTAAAAACGCAAAAGTGTTACGCAAATGTCGGGTAAGGTACATGTTTATCCCTATAAATAGCGTTTTCATTATCCGATAATTAGAACACGAACCGAGGCAACGGAAACTTCTAAATGGGTCAAAATAACCCATCCGGGGCTTCTAGTGTTAAGGTGAAGAAGCGTGAACACAGACCTACCTTGGATATAAAGGAAGGGAGAGAAGGTTATATTAATATGAAGATACTTACCTACCTTCCCATCACCATAACATGTCTTTCTACGTTTTTGCCTGGTATGCCCACATATAAACCTAAACTGTACCTTGAAAACTTCAGTGATTTGCTGAAGCCGTGGTTGGTAATACATTATAGAATATATCATTACTATGCTATCATTTTAATTTAATATTACTATGCTCTTTAAAGATATGCATGAGCCAGTCTTTTAAATTGCATGCGATTTAGAATATTTTAGATATCGATGGCTTTTGCTTCCTTAATTATACTTAAAATGAATCCTCTTTTAAAGCCGACTTGCTAGGAGTTGTACATCCATGCGAGCGTTACTATTCCTTGGTTTGAGCTCCGAAATTTATTTTTTTATGGGCTGTTCTCCAAGTTTTGCATGTCTTCAGGACACCGAACATGTTCATCACGATTCTTGCGCTCGCGTTTTGCGTAATAATTTATTCCCGTGTTTTCTTTGAGCCTCTTCAACGTGATTACACCCTTCTTCACGGGCATTGCACGTTTGATGGGCGTCTAACTTCCTGCAACCATGTGTTTCCACTCCTGAGGAAAGTGAAAGACCCCCCACTTGTTCCAATTAATCTTCCTCACGTGAAACGGAATCGTCCTTCTGCGCGCTTTGATTTAAGGTATCTCGTTAAACATCGCGTTATTCCGAGGGAATGCTTTGGTACTTTGATTTGAAAGGTGCCCAAGGGCTTTCATAATTGCGAGCGAATTAATGCGATGTCATGTGGTGAATGGGGAACGTTAAATTACTTCCCCTTTGATTTCCTTTCCTAAGTCGCATTCCCTCTCTCCCAAACATTTTTCATCATTGTCGCTGAGAGGTAACTTCCTTGTGCTGCTCCGTGATATGTTTTATTCCTGTTGATTGGTACTGAATGTTTTCACAAAGAAATCTTTTTTTTTACAATGTTAGTAATATGCTTTACCAATCATGACTATATTCATATGTTTATCTGGAATACAAAATCCCTTGGCATTATTTATGCTTCCCGTAGGCAACAGTGTCAAGATCCTTCATCTACCCTTAGCTTATAATCATTTAAGCATAATTTAGGATATTTCAGTTTCTTTACAGTAGTATAATAGTTATTTGAATCTGCATCCAAACTGGTTTGTTACTTTTTACTACTTTATTTAAGCTATGAGATTGACTTCAGACATTACATTTAAGTTAGTATTTTCCTAAAATCACGTCTCTTTGACCTTGATGTCCACTCTATTCTTCATCACTATTTTATTCCTGTCTTTTTGCATTCACAGGACTTTATTTTAGATAGCATCATAAGGAGGAGACACAAAAGAAGATTGTACAGTACAATATGGTAAGTACTCAGTTTTTCCTCAACTTTTCATGGTTTGCTTCAACCTTCAATTTTATACCGGACTTCTCATTATGTGCTTGAGGTTGACTCTTCCGTCTAAAATTTCAAAATTCCCCCCAGAATGCGTTCACCCATTGTCATTTTTAATTTCATTTATCAGTTTTCTTTGACTAAAAGGTATCCACTAATAGCTCTCAACATTAATATAACTAGTTTTATTTATTTATAAAATATATAACCCTTTCGTAAACTTCTTAGAATTTTTTCAGATTAATTTCATTTTATAATATTTTCTAAGTCCTTTTCTTGGAATCTTTTAAATCCACCTCTAATCTGTTTTCCCTTCAACTTGTTCTTTCGACGAGGAAAAGTGCCATTATTCCCTGACACTCTACCACTAATTCTGTTGCATTTTTCTTGATATTAATACATTCATCCTCATTCACGCTCTGTTTTCTACTCTCCAGTTGTGACAAGTAAGAATATTTTTCTCTAGGTCTCTATGATTCATCTTAACTTGATCTTGACTTAAATTTTACTGTCTTTAAATAATTTGAATGGGTTCATCATGTACTCAATTTCATGCACATATTTTTTATATCGCTCTTTGGATCTGTGGACTAAATTAGTTCTTCGTATTTGACTATAGGATTGCTTTAAATAACAAATTAAAGCTCAATCCCTTATACTGAGTTTAATAGTTATTTTTGGTCATTGGGTGTTAACGTTTATGTACCTTTTTATGATTTGATGCTTGTAAAGTAGTCAGAGTTTATACATGCAAAAACCCCTGCGTGTGTTTATGCATATAAACGCCCGCTTCATCACATGATATTTATTTTATCCAAACTAGGTGTATAACCTTCTATGATAATAGTGCATTTGGTAGCTCTCCAATCGTTCCCAGAAATATAACAGCACAAAGTACGAATAAGGTTTTATAAGAGTGCTAGAAATATCATTTGCACGTAACTGGTGAAAAAGAGTCATCAAAACTCTGGGTGAGACTTTCGAAAAATGCAATCCCTCGAGAAATATTATGCGGTTCCGCAAATGTTTCACATCGTCACGGGCTTGAAAAAGAAAGTTCGATGGAATCGGAGGAGGAGAAAAAAAACGTTCGGAAAAAAAAGGATTTGGTCTTCTTTTGGGCATGTGAAGGAGATCTGGTGATGTCGTACATTTGAAAAAATAATAACAATAAAATATCAGGAGAAATTTTCACAATCCCGAAAAAATAAAATATAGCTCGTCAAATAATATATTTGACTGTCGTCGTGCGTTCAGTTATGTCTTTCCCCTCTGATTTTGGTCTGCGCGGCTTGGGGGTTGGGGTTGGAGACTTTGAGGGAGGGGATGAAAGGATGAGAGAAAGAAAGAGGGTTGGAAGGACGAAATATGGTTTGCTCTGGAAGACGGGGGAGGCGAGTAAGGTGTAGAAGTTAGCAGAGGGCGTAGCTACAGTTTTACCCTCACGGGTTGGTCTATTAATTCTTATGGAAATACATAAATTACGTCAATAAAGTTTGGAGAAAGTAAAAAAATTATATTTCCTTCATTTACAAATTAAAATAAGTAAAAATTAAATGTATTTTTATTGTTTTTCAAAGCAAAATTACATATGGTGCTATGGAAAAAGTTATTTTATTATGTATCATAAAATATATAGGACCGCCACTTGATGAGCCTAAAACTAGTTAGACTCGATTTTAACGCATTCGTAATAGGATATTGCTAATTTTCTTGTGATTTTTTGCATTCGGAAAAGAAATTACAATCTTCATACGGTTAAGTTAAAAAAATAGCAATATCATGATCGTATGTCTGCATTAAAATTGTCTTTTCAGACAGACTTGCCCTCAGAAATTCTCGTAGTGCTTTGCCAATACCATTGTCGAGTACACTTGTCCCAATGCTATATAATATCAAGTGTACGTGTTATAGGTAATGTTAAATTATAATCAAATATTTCTCTGATCAATTTTTTTTGTTCTTAAGTTGACGTTCTATAGTTGGCAAAGAAAGATCCCTTCACACATTGCATATGGCTCACGAGTTAATTCGTGTTTTGCATGCCACTAGTTAAGGAGTGGTTACGTTTGGCGATTTATGTACCTTTAATATTTAAAATCTTGGCCAAAGGGGAAAGTTGTCAGGTCCTTAATACGCAATTCTATTTCTTCTTTCCACTTTCATCCTGGGCTGTCTCTTGTTTCTTTCAGTACATGAACAGATTATTCCATCTTCACATTGCCCCACCATCTTCCCTTAGTCTGCCTATACCTCTTACTACATCTGGAAGCTGATCTCTGGCAATGTTAACTATTCTCAGCCATCCATGTTATCTCAAATGTCATTCCTGCCCCACTCGTTTACCCATTATTTACTATTCTCTGCGTGGCATTCCTTTCTGATTGTGATTGATTATTACAACTCGAAGATGTTATCCGTTAAAATTCAAGGGCAAAAAGAAAAAAAACAATTAGTGCAATACAAGATAAAATGAATCTTGTCAAAATGACATGGAAAGTACATATAGTATGTAGCAGTCGAAAACCTTTCATGGAGAGGTGTGTCGAAAATATCCCTACGTAAATCTCATTGTATCTCTTTTAAGATTCTTGAATATTTAACGCAATTCGTTACTGCCTCGGGCATAAGTTTCCATACCAAGTCAATGCTGCGGTTTTAGAATGAATTAATTTTTTCATTGATACAAAAGTGCATTGAGTTTCGATTTAGACCCAAAAACTCAGGTTATAGGAAAACAAAGCCAATACGAAAATTGAATGCAAGAAGTCAAAAAATTAAAACTTTTCCTCGTTAGTTCACCTTTGCAGAGCATTTGTTTCGCACACGTTCCAGTTTTTTTCTTCCGGTCTTAAGTAGCAAAATGATCAACTCGAGACCTGAAGAAGTAAAACTGGAAAGATTGAGAAATATGTCGTCTGCAATGATGAACTCACGCGGAGGAGAGCTCGGAAGACCTGTCTCATCGAAACTACTCCACGGAATCTTTATTTCCAATCAAAATTTAATTATTTTATTCATGCTATACTAAATATTTCAAGCCTGTATCAGGCCAGAAAAACCTCTGCACCGATCCCATGCTTTTCTTATGAAAGTACCTTGGACCTTTTTAATCTAGCCTTAAAACCCTCTTTGTCTTTTCTCAACCTTCACCCTCGCTCTCGATATCAATGTTGTTTTCACTCGCCTCTCCCACTCAGCCTTGAAGGTCTGGGTTATCTTACTCTCGATGATTGACCAACCGGTCCAATTTCTTGCGCCTCCCTCCTCCTCCTAGTCCTACGGACCACGTGTGCCAAATTCTGTCTGAATCCGTCGAGGGATTTGTGAGTCCAACAAGAATATTTTCACTTTTATAGATATACTTTAGTTAGCTCTTGGGATAGTTGATGGTTTTGCTCTTATTATTAGTAAAACAGTGTTTTAAAAAATATTTCAATACCAAAAATGCCACCCCAAAAAATAAGACGCCCGGGGCGAACCGCCTCCCTCCTCCCAACCGTAGCTACTCTTCTGGAGTTGGGACGTAGTATTCGTGGAACATCGTTCGTGGGGGCTGGGATAGGAAAGGAGTCTGTTCTTCTCCGTGGGTAACTGTGTATGTGTGTGGGTCAGGTCTTAAAGGGAAGTAGCAATCCTTACGAGTATTTCTCTGTCAGTTAGAGTGGAAAACGGGGTTCCCCAATGTTTAGGAGGGAGGTCAAGTATGGAACTCTGGCGGATGGCGAGGAAAACTTCGGGGAGCCAAACTTTTTTTTCTCCCCCGCCCTTCACACCAGCAGCATTTCTATCCTCTTCCCTTCCCCGTCTTCCTTTCACCTCCGTACTTTTTCTTCGTCTTTCAACTTTTTCTCCTTCTCCTCCATCCAGCGTCTCCCAACTCGCCCCACCCCTTGTACCACTCCTTGGCGGGTGGCAGGGGATGTGTGGGAGGGGAAGCAGGTAACCGTACGAGGGGTAGCGAGTCCTCTTTCCGTATGGCACGGGAGAGGAGAATTGGAGGTTTTCTTCGGAGAAGCAACTGTAAAGAGAAGGGGAAAAGGAAGGTGGTGAGGGATTAGTTTGTTGAGGGGGGACATGGGGGGAGAGGTTGGGATTTTAGGGACGCCTAGGGACTCGTGCGGGAGGGTCGGGGGGGTCGTGGTAGGGGTACGTGAGTTGATGGGAGAAGGGAAAAAAGGGAAGGATGTGGGAATCCTTTGGGTTTAGGTGAAGATTATAACCGGAAAGCATTTGGGAGTTGAAGACGCGTCGAGAATATCAAACTGGAGAGGGAAGACCCTTCCCTTCCTTCGAAACGATGCCGTCCGTGTATGAAGCGGATGTGAGGAATTAACGAATTTATCCAGTTGTGCGTGCGAGAATAGAATTTGTGAGGGGTTTATTGTATTGAACGGTTGGATTATTAATAAAAATAGCTCTTGTATGCTTTTTTTCTTCTTCTGATGTCTGCGTGCCGTGAGGAATTTCAAATGATTTGCTTTCGGCTGGGGATAGATCGCATAAACCATATTGGTTCCCTCATTCGATTTCTCGCGTGATAGAAAAATGTGCAGTTTCAGCATTATTGCCGAGCGACGAGCCTTAGTTGTTCCGTATCGTTTTTTTTCTTGTTAGCCTGCGCTTTCACCTCAAAGTCGTTACTTTTCGTCTACATTACATTTCAAATTTCAGGAAAAATGATCTGCAGTGACGAGTATGCTATACAAAAGTGTTAGAGATTGTCCTAGATCTTCTTGAAAAACGCGTAGCCTAACTTTAAGGGAACGATTCTATGAAATATGTTTACTATTTTCGTTTTTACATCGACAATTCTGTCATGTAGACGTGAACAGGGTGGCTGAAGAAACGGACTTCAAGCAATAACAACGCAACGTGGAGGGTATCCCGAATGCCACGCTGAATACGTCGAGCACCAGAAACCTGAGAACCAGCTATTTTTATGTTTGTTTGCTCTCCTTACTCGATGCTTCATTTTTTCCAAATCTTTGTTGCCAGATATAATTCAATTCGTCCGGATTTTGGTTGTTCTCAATAGTCTTTTAGAGTACATTTATTCCAGCCTTCGTTTCTTTACCATATGCGAGATGGGTCTGACAGGTGTTTTTTGTGATGCGTGATTTGCATTCTGTGCCAATGTTTTATTATTACAGATAAAATGTAGTGTCGTTCACACTAAGTCAAAGTCACTTTTTTAATGGGATGTAAAGGTAGCATGTTTCCTTTCTATTCGTTTTTGAACCTCTGTTCTTTTATAATAGTATTTGATAGTAAAATAGGCTCGCTTATTAGTCCCTTCCCTCCTACATGAATGAACTCATGATGGAGTTATTTTATCCACACTAGGTTTTTCACCATTTTTGAGTTTCCTACTAGTTGTGGAGATATGTTCCTTGGTTATCGTAGCAGCGTTACTGTTGTTCGGGTCATCTGTTGACTGATTTTTTAGTTTCAACGTTTCCACCATTAAATCTTTTGGAATGATTTATCCTGCGTTCCTGAATTATTTTCTGCGTTCCTGAAAACAACTACTAACTCCCAAATGCACTGATTTACTTTGAGAAAAGACTTAATGAGTTAAACGGATAAAGTATGTCCGTGGGAAAAGAAAGTTTTTTTTTCGTAGAAGTATCTACTGGTGTAACTGACATCACTAATTGTATAGATTGAAGAACATTCGGAGTCAGTTTTTGTTAGCCTTTTTTAAAACTATTGTTATTATTTTATATTCTTATTTGTCAAGCATAGTGTCCAAATGATTTGACGAAATGTGACTTGTGTACTGTATGTTTATCCTTCAACTCACTCAATTCTGCTGAGGAGGCAAAGCGAACCAAGAGTGGTAAACTATTTTAATAGGTTCCCAATGTACTTGATTCTGATACTATACTAGCATCATAAATTAACACAGTGACATATGAACTGAAATATTTTCATCCATTAATGAACTGAAATATTTTCATCCATTATATTTGGACCGTTGATGTAATATTAATTTTCATGCATCTTATCGGTGCCTCGCGGTGTAATATTAGGATATATTCTTCAAAATTCTTTTTTTTCTTGATTGCTGTTTTCAGTCAAAGGTGTGTCCTATAGTTTATCGTGATGAAATTCATTTATTCATCTCCAAATATGGCCATATTTCGCTAAGAAATCAAAATTTGACACGGAGAAAATTATTAATTTTATAACCGTTTTAATTTTTAGAATATTGCCCTCAAAACATCCAGCTCTTTGTGATGAAATCTTATTGCTGTGCTATATTAAACTAGATCTTAATATATGAGACAGAATGTCTCCACATAAAGACTACGTAATTTCCCTTTAAAAAAGTCTCTTACCATGAAACTACTGTATTTTCCGATACTTGTCATTCAGTTTCTTTCTTCCTTCCCCATACATATTTAAGATTCTCGTTGAAGCTTCATAAACAGTACTACCGACGTATTTCAAATTGCACATTAAGTATTGTACTTGGCTTTCGGAATCTGCAATTGCATACATATTTTGGCAAATTTCCAGTGAATTGGTGCAAATGTTTCTACCATAATTTCCCTATTCTTTCTTCAGTTAAATTTTTTGTGTTTTCTTTGTAACTAATTTCAATATTTTATCTAGGGGCTCTGTCATGACTTGATTGTTTGTAATATTATCAAAAGTAATAATGATAAAAATACTTTGCAAATTTTCGATATTTATTTAATTACACCAACCTAGGTTTTGGCAAGTAATGATAACATTTACCGAAACCTAGGTTGGTTTAAATAAATTTATTTTGTTAATGTACAAACTATTTCTTTCTTCTTTCTTGTTTTAATGAAATCAGTTACTCATTTCAACAAGTTTTCTCCTAATACTTTAATGGCTAATACTATCCATGATGGCTTGTTATCTAACCGTTTCAATATAATATCTTTACATCGTCGTAAGATCGTAACTTCCGGCGTTTATTTGCAACCACTTATTTATCCACAGACTTTAATTGCGTACATCTGTCAGCAATAGCTTCCAGGACTTTACCGGGAGTTTATTTTACCAAACTTGGGAAGTGGATGGAATTACATCATATTCCTCCGTCACTAAAGCTCTGGGGAATATTTTTAATTTTTTCAGACCCTTGAAATGCGAAAGCCTAAGGGGAAAATTATATGGACATACAAGCCATGGTGTACGCCATGCTTCAACTTTCCTAGATGTAACGCGGGGCAAGTAGCTAAAAGAAAATAGGAAAATATCCTGAAAGGTTAATCGAGTCAGTGATCGTAATCATTACAGAATTTTGCAGGAAGAAATTATGAATACAATAAATACTGTTTATAATGTACTTGTTTGCTAGGGCGATAACATTTCCTCCTTTTTTTATTACTTTTCCATGATTAATATTTAAATTAGATTAAAAAATGGAGATTGCCGTGTTTAGTAAATCTTTCCATAAAACGGAAGAAAAAAAACTGTTAGATATCAAAATTTGGTTGGAGAATTTAATATTAGATATGATATATGCCTATTTTACGATTTGAAACCCAGTTAAACACCTGCATTTATCATAATAAATGAAAAGGGTTTGGATGCTTAAAAATGGAAACTCGTATGTTTAATTCAAGGGTTTTATGCAGTCATGACAGTTAAATAAATATAATTGAAATTCACCACAATATTTGTTTTTCTTTGCAATATAGAACCATAAGAAATTTTTATTTTTGCTGTGTTCCTAGGCATATTATGGCGGTACCCAATAGATCACTGTGTTTTTATTCACATCAATCATTCCTCAACTGCAATATTGGCCTTCATGTTGACTACATTAATAAAATTACCCATCACACAAAATTACTCATTTGACTCGATCTTAACCCTTATTATATTTCACTATTGCTATTACTTTTTGAACGGGATTCTCAATGGAAATAATTCAGCTACTTTTATTTTTAACTTATTTTTTGGAAAAAGGACCGTATATTAAACCCTAATGAGACACAAGTGCTTGTTACGGCACGACGGATTAATTTTTATTGCTGTTAGAAGTTGAATAATTTTATACTAATTTTTGTCCTTGATCATTTATTTTTCCTGCACATAAAGATAAAATTTATGATTTTTTAAGGTTATGTTATCTACATCTACATCTACATACTACCCCACAAGCCGCCTCAAAAGGCGTGTGGCGGGGGGTGTTAGGACACCAGCCGTTTACATATAACAAGGATACGCTCTAATGAAATTACGCTTAGCATTTAATAAAGTCCCTTATTGTTCGGGGGAAAAACGAATTCCCATACCTATCCGTTCGGCAAAATATCTCTCTTAATTTATCGTTTCTATCGGACCTGGAAATATAGTGGGGTTCTAATATGATGTTCTCCGTGTCGCTGTTAAAGATATCTATTCTTAATTGCTCAAGCAATCTAAGCCTAGCGCGCAGCCTCCGAGTCTCTAGCGGCTCCCAGCCTAATTCGTTTAACATCTGTGTAACTCTGTCTGTACGACCGTAGCAGTTTTTGACGAATCGCGCAGCTTTCCTTTGTATTTAATTAAGTTCCCGGTTTAAGTCTTTCTGCACCGGATCCCATATGCTCGCTGCATATTCAAGGTGTGGCCGGACGAGTACGAAATAACACCTCTCTTTTACTTTTTCATCCGAAAATCTTCCCACAATACGCTTGACGAGACCTAGCTTCTTCAGAGCTCTGCCACAAATATTTCTTATATGTATTCCCCACGATTGTTCGAAGTTATCGTAACGCAATGCAATGCAATATATTCATCCGTACACTGGGCCGGGGAAAGAGGGGGCCGGATTGTGGCCTCACTCGTCCCAAGTTTAATAAAAAGCAAGTCCAGTCCGTCTTGCGGTAGCAATATACGTTAATTATCCGATGACCTTACTTACTTGACTTGCCTTGCTCAACTTATGATTTCCTTCTCCGAGCAATACTTTACCCGTTTTCCATGCTCTGGCTAGTTCAGTGGTAGAAGTGTTAGGTATAAATAGATTTCCCTTCATAATTATTTATTTGTCAATAAACCAAGTAATTTAACGTTTTAAAAAATTTTCTTTACCATAAATAATTGCCTATGAGAATTCCTAAAGCACCAACGTATCGTATTTAGCATGACAAGATAAATTAATAAATAATTCAATGAACAAATTTATAAATACATGAAAATAAAAAATACTTTGTATATTCCACACAATAAAATTTAATCCACCATCCAATTTAAATCACACAATAAAATTTAATCCATAACAAACAAAGTTTTCCACACAATAAAATTTAATCTCGTTTCGCCTACTCCGTAGACATTTTCAGGGTCTGCCATGACAGGTCATAAATTTATAAATGAAAAGTGACGCTCTGTCTTTCTCTCTCAAACATAGCAATATATTACTTAACGTCCATATCACGCTTCAAACATGCAATAAATACCCTTAATGTACCAAAGTGTACCCTTCGTTGTAGTTACAATTGTCCTTTTCGTACGGTATGACACACATGCACATTTTAACTGTCTGAATCGGTGGCTGCAGCTGGGTTGTCCTCGTGACCTCCTCCGTATCCTTCGAAACTATTCGGCCTAGGCTGACTGCAGTTTCTCTTGAGGCAATTGCCTCCCCCTTCATCCTATCCAGTGCACATGGTCTGAGGCAATATGCAATATGGCGTCCAACTGTTAAGTTACAGAGTGGTGAGTTCGTTTTTTTTGGTCCTGTAATGATGCGAGAAATATTGGGTATCTTAAAGTGATGAACACCTTAAGATTGTTTCCTAACTTCTCATGTTTAACGGAATGTTCCAGCCATTGAATGTATGTTGACTCACACGTCCTAAACTTTACAATGAAAAAGCCCCTACCGTGTTCTGTTTATTGGGACTGCTTCTCTTGTACTTCTCTAAAAATCTTGCTTTTTATCGAGTACATTGGTGGCTGTACTCTACGCACTTACCCACCAAATTCCCTTATTTATCTATAGATCTTTTCATTGACCTTGATAAAATGTTCTCTCTGAGCATGGTGACTCAGTCGTGGTCCTTCATCCTTAGCATGTAAAGAAATTTAAGTTTCCATGTTGGAGACGATACGGTTAACCGTATTTCTCAACCCAATAGCCTTTAAGAATTTTGGATGTGTATTAATGCATTCGCGTTGGACGATTGACAAACTGGAGGAACGTTTTTAACTGCCCCAAATAAAGCGATGAAAGTCTGTTGACTTCATAATGCATACAAAAATATGCGTAAACATTTGCGAAAGGTTACTCTAATGATATAAGAATCAGCATTCACTTACCTGTTGCTTTGTTATTAGATTATAGAGAGGGTTAACACATTCATTGAAACATACTATTTCATCTTCCAATTGGTAATTTAAAATATATCATGCTCTCCAATAGCTATAAAAGGCTATAGAAAGCCAAGATCTTCAGTGGGTACCTATCGGTGGAAATTAAGGTATTTATGATCCTTAGGCATACACATTAATCGCTAATAGACTGATGTATACTCTTATTGCTGGAAAATTATTGTATAGCATGAGTAACTGTTTTTGTTTCAACCCTCCATATTATTTCCATGATTGCCTTAATTGTATGTTGATTGAATTTAAAAAATCGCTAACCCTAATGTTGTTGACAAGATCATAAGTGTATTTACTTTTCAATAGCTCAGAAAAAATCTCATCCTCACCTTTACACCGATGGTATAAAACAAAGACATTCGAACACAAACACCCATGTCTTGGGTGGTGAATAAAATCCCACGGAAGCAGGACACGAACCCGCGACCTCTTAACAAGCAGGCCGTTACATAAACCCCTCCATCACTGAGCCCGACAAACATTGCATTTCCTTCTCTAAATGTCTTTATCTATATTTTCATTGACCATCTCAAAAGCCGTATTTCGTTTATCCCGATGTAGCTTTTGGTTTAATGTACCGTTGCGCGTCTCCTCCTCTTTAAGTCCTCTATGTCCATTTTTGTAGCAAAAATGTTGTTCTTGTAGCGGGTGCAACGGTCATACACACTACTCACATTTAGAATAAGAAACCTCTGTATGCTGGTAATAGTACAAATTAGCTTTCAAAGCACATGGTAATGCTTGATGAACTACAGCAGTGGAAAAATGAGAGAGATATAATTTCATGAAATATCATCCTACAGCACTTGAGAAATACGACGCCATGATGCTGTTCCATGCATTTAATGAAACGCAAGGATAAAATTTTTCTAATATTAGATGTGTGTCCTCGGGAGGGATCAGGTTATATGTAATTTTCGATTGCATGCTTTTTTCATTAAGATAGAGTGTAATACGATAAACGGTAATACCGGTAGATACAAATGTTTGAGCATTTAAAAAAATAAAGAAATATAAGTTTAAGTTTTGTTAAACGATTTATCGGCTAGAGATAACTTTTTCAATTTTCAGGTTGTTTCATCGTATTCAAGGAATTATATTGAAATTTGAAAATTCTGTTTCCATAAGGAAATTTATGGAATATATTACTTCATTATTCAAAGGTTATTCATTAAAACTCAATCCGGCCCACTCTTTAGGCTCTCTGCACAGAGTAGCTTCATCTTCCTTTTCCATTCATTTTACCTTAAACTACTTGCAGTTTTATCAGTGAAACGAAAAAAATAATGCGTACTAGAAAATCCTCTCTACATATCATGGAAAAAGTAATTCGAGATCCATGATACATTTACTCTTGAAGCATCCGCCTCATACTCTGTGTAATCTCCGTCGCATAGTTTAATAAAAAAGTTGTGTACCCTGTTATTATTCTTCCGATGTCACAATCTCCGAACCTTTGACCTCGATGAAGAAAACGTATCGCGGTTATTGGATAGTACAGTTTTTAAACCAAGTGCGGTTTTTTAATCTCTAAATGCGAAGCAAATAGGAAACAAGTTAAACGTTTACTTGCCGTAACGCTATTCTTATCGAATAAGACGTAGTATAAATATGCGGCACGCATTTGTGCGTTAAATCTCACGAGCTTTCAAGGGATGAGCATTTGTGGAAACTGCTGTATTCTCTTTTTTTATATTCACTTCTTCAGGTTAAACTGGCCACTTGTATACTTTAGCCGTCTCACGGAAATTGGATTGACGCTGTCGATGGTGATTCCGAGTGAGGCAGTGGGCGGGAAGCGAAAAAGCCAGGGAATCTTCGCCAATCCCGCCAACATGCCTGCCATTTTCCGACTTATTCCTTTTTTATCATTCAGCTCCAACGCTGGAAACTCGTCTGCAAAACCTAGCACGCTAGTGCAATCCTTTTTTTTTTCTTCCTTCCGCGTTGAATCAGAAGGGCAACGCCCCCAATGCACATCGTGGATTCAAATGAGTGGTAACGGTAGTAGGGAGCGATGGTTGAGAACACGCCCAGACTTTTTAAAACAGGTCTCCCGATGATGGTTTCACCCGGGTGAAATTCGCACGGCTGCCCTTATGGCCTGGCAGACAATCGGGGGATGTAGCGCTCAAACTAGTTCGACCCTCAGTTCCACCTCGCAGTCCGCATATCAGCGGGATTGGAAAGGATTGAGTGAATGGTCCCGTTGCGTTTGGAGTGATTCGTTCCCACGTTCCCTCCCACTTCCGTGGTGTACTTTTCTCTCGGCCCATTTCCCCGGATTGGAGCGCGGTAGGGTAGTGATGCTAAAGTTTTCCAGGCTGTACCCCTACCGGCTACGCGGTTGCGGTCTCAAAATGGGTCTTGATTTGCGAGGCAATCCGTTTAGCGGAGTCAGTACGGTGATCTGATAATCATCGGAATGTGCATTAGAGCCCCCCTTTAAAATTATCTGATTTACCTCTCGGCAGGAAAAGGGGCATGCTGTTTAAAAATCACAAAAACGCTCGATTAATTAGTTAATTCTTCATTATTCTTCATTTTGTATTCTTTAGTTTTCCATCAGCTTCAGCAGTTGATCCGTTTAGTTGATTGATGAAATTGAACTGATGAACATTAATACGTGTTTGAAAAAAAAGCTGCTTCAACCTATTCTGCCTTTGATTTGACGAACATCATCGGCTGAAATAAAATCATTTATAATATCTGTGAGAAAAAATAAGGGTGAGGTAATATAGGCAATACGTAATTAAAAATAAAATTCTCTTAAGGGTGTCTTTTGCCACATACACCCAAGGCACTCTCCATATACCCCTTCCAACCACACCATATAGTTCTCCAAAATACATCTGCTTCGTTTATCAACTCTCAGCAATTCTCTTGACATCGGTAAACCAAGGCAGCTGGATTATTTCATATACATTACCGGAGTTGAAACTATTGAACTGACATTAACCAGTTTTATTTATCCTATCCTACATGTTTTTTTTTGTTTAAATATGGTTTTTAATGGTGTGTAAGTTTGTTGAGGGATTTCGTTGTTTTGATTTTTTCATTTCTAGCTAATGGTGATTTTATTAGTAACACTTCCCATTCAAATTTTACTTAGTCTCACATTTTTTAAATCCATGTTCACACTTATACACAGATTTGAGTTTCAATATATCTGATTGTAAACTAATTTGGTGTAAATGTTCGAATCATTGCGACTTCACACATGATCTGGTACGCAGTCATGCACACAAGTGCAATGATATACACCAAAGAGAGTGAAATTCACTATGAAATAATCATTTAGGTGCGGTAGCCAGTGATACCACCAAGATCTTAATTCAAAGCAAATTTCAGCTTGGGTTTATACAAACAAGCTGTTCTAGTCCCTCTTCCCCATTCTAGCACAAGATACGTGGTCGTACAAGTTATGACACAGTCGCGTAGTGGAATATTATAATAAATTCAACACTGTCGCTTGAGAACGATTGACTTCCACAAATTTTCCAATCCGGTCAAGTCAAATGATTTTTTCATGGAGAATTTCACCCTATTTGGTGTATATTTTTGAATACTTTTTTTTATTAATTTAGCGAAAGCCCTTTGATTGGGATGCTTAGGATGAAATAAAATTTTTGAGAAAGAATAATGAATGGAGGTCCGTACGTAGTAAAGTATGGCATGTCATCTCCTATAGTATTTCTACATTATGTTTAAGGGTCTAAAAATGCTGCGAAAAGATACAAAACTAAAATATCCATGCTACTCAAATGTAGTTGCCCTAATACACTAAGGTTTAACTAATACACTAACCTGGTAGGCTTGCTTGAGTAATTCAAGGTAGACATTTTACAGAATTAAGTATTCGTGATAGCATTTCCTCAATTATTTCAAACTTAGCCTTATCAATTATTTCAAACTTAGCTCTGCCAGTCACTATTATTCTAACATTTTTTACCCTATTTGATTTAGTATCAACTTACATGGTGCAAATTCCGTATAGATCAAAACTATCAATAAGGGGTAGCAATAATGATTAGAAATATATTGTTTTATGAAAGTTAATTGATTAAATAAGGGTATAAAATATGATATGCGATTAATTGCTTTATGCCATCTATCTCAGATAACCATTCTACTTCTACTTTTTAAAATTTGAAATGTTATTCAATGATGTTCCGATCTTAAAATAGGGATAATCAAACTACAAATTGTAACCAAGGAGTAATATCCTTAGAGTGTGATGATTCACTATTTGGATTTTCTAGTGATAAGGCGTCTCAATTCATAAAAATTTATGCCAAACTAATATGTCCCTTTCATTGAACATTAACATGACGTTGGGGAAGGGCTAGCGCGTTCCAATTATCAATAGAGCTGGTTTAATAGGAGCAATAATAATTGCTCTTTCTAGGGCCACCCGTGCCAGATAGGTTGAAGGGTAGGAGTCAGCCGAAAGAGCTCTTTGTGATGTTTTTGCGCTAAAATGCTATTATAAACTGCAAAGGAAAGCCAACTCAACTGTAGCTTCCTCTGATCGGTGAACTGAACCATGAAGTCAGTCAAAAACTGTTGTTCTAAAGCAGAAATGTTGGGATTATTCTCCGCGACAGTGGGATATCATTCTCGACCCCGTCTTCTGAGCTACAGTGTGGACAGGAAACAAGAGCACTTTGTTCTTATTAATCCCCGCTGATGTTTATCTTGACAAAAGATGGCTTAGCGGTGTAATTCTCTAACACACTTGACCGGAAATTGGGAAATCGCTGTCGAATCCTGGTCAAATCAAAATATTTTATCGGAAATTCTTCAGTCCTATGATACAACCTCTTTGATGAATCATTTGACTGAAGCATTGAATCCTGGCTGCCATTAAACCACGACACTGGGAAAACTTGTGCTGGTGTCGTGCTTGTGCGCGACGGAGGCAATGCTTCCGCGGTTGTCATCATCCCAAATTCTTGTCTAGCATCGACAATAACTTATACCGGGACTACGCCAAAGAAGATGGCCGGGAAGGATAAGAGAAAAGGTACGGTAAACATAGAACTTGAAATTTTACGGCAATAAAGAGGGTGTGGAAGCGAGACATTCTTTCCGGAGACGTACAAAGAGGAAGTGGATTTGTTCGCGTCGTCCGTGCTAGGTGAGATGGAAGGGTAGCGGGAACTATTGGAGTAAAAGTTCTGGGGTATTTTATTGTGGGTGAAAGAAAGCCAACTTGGGGTAGCTATGGTATTGAATGCAAAATTAATTAGAGGGCAGTAAACATAGATCAGGTGAGCGGTAAGTTATTATTGATTGAAATACTGGCACTCTGGGATACGGAAGGAATAAATGCTGTGGGATTTGATAATTTACCTTTCAAGCTATCAAAGAACCTTGCATATAATGGGAGACGAAGCCTTTTCGAACGGATTCCTCGGATACAAGAGAATAGATAGTGGCCGAACAACGTTGTGAAGAAAGTTTTGCTCCCCATCCCTAATAAGTATGAAGTATCAAGATTGCGAATACTTGGGAAAAAAATGTTTGATTTCACACGCAGTTAAGATTGTACTTACCAACTATTATAGAAGGCTAAAGGCGAGTGAAAAGTGACTATTTAGGTGACGCCCAATCCGCGTTTTAGGAAGGCGCAGTCACATCGGAATGCGATTTCGGTGATGCATTATAGGGAGGCATTGATTTTCGCTTTCAGTGTGTTCATTATTTCATAGTGCTTCAGTGTGTTCATAATAGAAGGGAGCTGATGACGGGGACCTTAAGTAATGATGTAAAAAAGAGGCTGGTGAAGAGCTTGATATGGAGTGTGGCGTTGTATGGGGCAGAAACGTGGACCTTGAGGAAGGAAGACGGAAATAGGCTGAAGGCTTTCGAGATGTGGGTGTGGAGGAGGATGAAGAAGGTGCGTCGTCGGACAGAAAGGAAGACAAATGAGGAAGTGCTTGACATGATGAGCGAGGAGAGGAAACTTATAGATGAGATTAGGGGAAGACAGGGTAGGTGGCAGGAAGGGGTAATGAGGGACGATGGTTTGCTGAAGGCCGTGATAGAGGGTAGGATGTTGGGTAAGCGGGGAAGGGGAAGGAAGAGAATCGGTTTTATGGACGGGATGAAGAAGGGTAGGACTTATGCTGAGATGAAGAAAGAAATGCTAGAGGTAGAAAGGGCACGGCACGTGTAAGAGTTCGTTGTATATTCTCTGACTTTCATCGCAACCTACCTCTAACCGGTAGATTACTGTAGTGAATGAATGAATGTGTTCATTATTAACAATTTTGCTTTCGGTTACTCTAAGTGTGAGTATATCCTTACTAATAGATAAAAATGAAATGGTGTATGTCTTTCTGTCTGTCGTTCTGTCTGTTAAACTAAAAAAACTGCTGGACGGATTGAGCTGAAATTTGGCATGTAGACAGAATATATATCTGGTTGTAGCATAGGCTATATTAAAAGTCCCTTCATGTCCCTCGAGGCCCCCCCTGGTGGTCTATGCTAAGCATTGGGTTCGGTGCAGTAGTTTAATTTTTTTATTTTAAAAAGTACTTTCACTCAAGATAGAGGACTGAAATTTTTTTTCGGATGACTGAATAAATTAAGTTTCTATTGCTTTCAATCGATATTCTTTTACGCATATTTGTCTGAAAACCATGTTTTTAGCTGAAAAATCTCACATTTTTCTCTGAAATCAACAGTAGTATATTTCTTTCATAACCAGAGATCTGATTTTGAAAGGAAATTCAAGCCTCTAGCATTTAAATGTCACGTTTTCCTGCAGGCTTGTAATATCACGTAGAATGAAAATGGTTTTAGAAGAACCAAAAGTCCCATGGACCCCGTGACTGATTGCTTTGGGGGGTAATCGATGGTGGTTTTCTTATAAAATAAGTTCAATATTTTTCACACCCGTTGAATTTCAACGTGTTCCTTCCGCTAGTATGCTATAAAGCTCGTGCTTTCACCAACCCTTCTTCTGGCTTAGTAAGGCAATCATTACTGTCTTAATCTTATTGACTATTAATTTTTGTTGCAGCAACAAGGACCACTAACCGTTCACATTTAAATTTTTATCAGTCTTTCCATATTTATGGAAGTTGGCACTCATTGTCCCTGTTGAGGTTTTACAGTCCTTTATACATTTCGATTGCTTCACGGATTAGTCGTGGGAAATATTCCATTTCACTTGACAGATATTTAGTCTCAATCAACCTTATAGTGTGAGTTTCCTCTAGACATATGTTTCCGCGAGGGTATTGTGATACCAATTCCTTTTCCTAATCGCCCTTTATGCGTTCACTCACTGAGCGTTAAGATTCTCCAACGTAAATTCTTCCACATTTACACGGGATTCCATACACGCCTTCGTGCATCACAAAGTTTATCGAAAAAAGACACACAGATTTATACTTAAATGTAGTGCCCCACCACCATTCTCTTCAAAAAGCGTCAGTAATCTGTACTTTATTTGAACGTGCCAGAAGTATATCCTACACGTCAAGCTTGAGGGAGGAGGAAAATCACTGCAAGAGTGTCGTGGCATCAAACGGTTATTCTATCTCACCGAACAAGAAATTCTTCATTTTGATCAGCAGGAAAAGAGAAAAAACCACCAAGCCAGCTGGATATGTAACGTTACCTTACATCACTGGAATCACTGATAGTATTCGTAGCATTTGGAAGAAAGTATTGCATCATTTGGATTCCATGTTTTCAGGTTCAACTGCGTTCGTCAGCGTTATGATGAAAAACGTTTTCTCCTCCGTTGCAGGAGGCGTCTTCGGGTTGAAATGGAGATGTTGTTCGGCGTATCGTAGCCGGATTATGATCTAAATTATGAAGAATCTAGAGAATTTCAAGGGAGAGGATGAACATTCACTGGCAACAACATGGAAAAGGCTATTCAACCCCATAACCAATGGAAACGCAGAAACGAATTGAGCAGATAGTTTGGCGCCACTAACTTCCCATTATAATTTGGCCACGATCCAACGAACAAAATCTCCAGTTTTACCTGAAGACGCCTCCTGTAACGGAGAAGAAAACCTCTGTCATGATAACGATGACGCATGCATTTGAACCTAAAACATGGGATCCAGCTCTTCAAGGCTGCGGAAGCTTTCGCTCCAATGATACCATTTGCTGTTTTAATGCTGGAATTAGGGTACGCGAAAATCTTACTTGGGCAAGAGACCGGCCCCCAAGTCTTATGCACGAATAAAAAAATGGATTAACAAAACAGAGGGAACAGTTAGTTGATGAAAATAAAATATGAACATTCAAAGCTGGCATACGATTTGTTTACTTTGTGAACTCTGGTGAACAAACACTTAGACAGTTTAACACCCTTGAATAGTGCGGAGCTAGTTTATGATTAATGGACTTTTCAAATGCAATGGGCATTCCCATCATGTTTTGATGCCATTGTACTTACAATATCATCATCTTTTCACAAGTTTCGGTTCTCTTTGCAGTGCTTATTAATCCAATCTCCACCTTCATGTGCAGGAACATAAATATTTCATAGCAATATTTTTTTCAAATTCCACCAAGGTTCTTTCTGTTGCTTTCCTTTATCCATTACCTACTCTCCACCGTATATTAGTGCTGGACGTACTGTTGCTTCATTGCTTGTGAAGTTATTAGATTCCTGAGTTATTTCTTAGCATCCTTTCCCTTCTTGTAGGGTTGTTTTGAAAAGAATAATGCATAATGAATGGTTGGAGAGAATAAAAAATGAAGTCGTGCAAGGAGCTGGAGATAGAAAGTGCTTTCTGAGGACTCCGCGAAGTAAATGGAGCCAAAATCCTCTTATAACAGTAATAGAAGGAATATTGAATGGAAAAACTTCCGAGGATAAACTATAATGGAGATTTATTGTAGTAATTGGACAAGAAGATGGTTTTCCGTTACTTAGATCAGCGTTTAAATAAAACATATCACAAATTGTATTTGATAAATTGGTTATAATCATTATAAATTACATTAAGGAGCATAGAGTGAGATTCCTAGTGAAGGAAGAATATGGTGCCTGATACATATTACCCTGTAGCAGGTAAGACCGGTACATCTCATTCAGGGGGGTTATTTTGTAATCTCACTTAAGTGAGAATATGTGACTTCAAATATGGAAAAATACATCATTTTTCGTAGTTCAACTCCGCCACCCAGGCTCACCATCTTTGGCTCTCAAGTGGTGCACTGCCGGTGTATGTACTTGATTCATCTGGTCTTTCGACTCTTGATCCGTATCTTTTGACTCTTGATCCATTCCATTTGGCTCGGCATTTCATTAGCTCCATCTCACCTGTCGTACGGATGGTGAACTGGAGCCACTATCGGACCTTGGCCGATCGTGAGCCGATCATTAAGAAAGCGAAACGGAGCTCCTGCCTTCCCGCTAAGAGTCGATAAAAAGATGAAATTAAATAAATACCCCCCAGATGTGACTTCAAATGAAAGAAGAAACGAACAATAAAACAAATAAACAAACAAATAAAAATCCTCGGAGTGCGAGGTGGCCCATTGAAAGGAACTGGCCCCCCTGCCCTGAATGTGTGAAATTCACACGCCTGTGGCTTAGTCCGGAAGGTGAGCTCTACCCTCAACTATCCAAACCAACCTTCGGGTTGAATCACTGAATGAATGAACGAAGTTTATCAAAATGTCACCATTTTATATTTTCTTTGAAATATACGTGGTTTTTAGAAAAGATTTTATTTTATCAGAAACGAGCCATTAAGCTAAGTCAAAACAGAATGGACGAGTCTAAGCTTCATATATGTATCATTGTTAAGGTGACCATCCGTCCTCCTTTAGGGAGGACAGTCCTTCTTTTGTAAGTTCTTTCCTCCCTCGAAAAGTGTCCTCCTACATGTTCTCCTTTTCGATATTTGAAAACTAATCTGTAAATCTCTATATTTGATCGATGCCAAACCGATCCGTTACACGTGATGTGACGTATATGTAGTTGATATGACGATTCGTCAAGACTCAGTAGGTACAGTGCGGTGAGACGCAATCAACATGTTGAAATGAACAGGTTGAATGGGAAAATCAACATGTTGAAATTGATCAAAGATGGGTGGAAATATTCAGCCATTTCAAACATAATCATATTTCATGTGAACATTTATTTGTTCTTATTCAACTTACGTTGTGCTGTCCTGGAACTAATGCAGAAGTTGAAAGAGTTTTTTTTTCAATTGCTAATGATTTTTGGGCAAGTGAAAAATCGAAATTGAATGTTGATACTCTAGCTGTAGCTCTTGCCGTAAAATTCAATATGAAAGATAATTTTTGTTCAGATATTTCCAATATATTGTTAGAAGATAATGCATTGATAAAAATATTCATTCAATGGAAAAGTACTCATTTAAATAATGATTAATATGTATGTATGCATAATCACAATATAAACGGTCACAATTTTTTTTTAATTATACATTTATCACATTATATGTAGTGTATTATTGTTGCTATGAATGAAATTTTTCTTTGATTTACGATATTTGTATTTTTTTATTTACGTCCTCCTTTTCATTGTAAAAAGTTGGTAACCTTAATCATTTTTGTTGGAACAGATTAGTGTTGAAAATTATTTCAGTCGCCAGAAAATTAGCCCTGTCGTAATATTTCGTACTGTACCACTTTTGAATATTTTAACTTATCTTTGTTAAATAAATTTAAAAAATGTGATAAAATAAATTTCTTAAAAATCGTAGTTTAAATTAAAATTGATTTTTTGATAGAATGAAGTGCTTGTCATATATTTACATTTTCTACATTAATACTTACCTACTATTCATGCTATATAAAATACATAAGGCATTTGTAATGAAATCTGAACATGATCTCGATCATTTTCTCGCTTTCTCCTACTGCTATTTCATGACTCTTTTCCTTCTCAATTCACTCAACAATTAGTTATAAAATTGCTTTCAATAGATACCTTTTTGATATAAAAAAATGATGTCGATAACGTTAGTTCGACCAAAACAATGAGATACAGAAATCAACTAGGTTATCAGGGCATAATTGCGCTATGGTATTTTGCCTCAATAATCCATAACTACAGCTTCATTAATAAATAAGGAAATTTGTTTCATGTTAGTAAATCGGACTTTCAAATGGCATTCTTCCATGGCCTCTTTTCCTACCATTAAATCTCTATTTTTTCAGCAACCGTATCAGCCTAGAATACGAGACCTTGATGAGGCTGTCGACTTTGTTCCACTCCCATTCCATCAAATACACAGATTTTGCTAGATAAACTTGCTATATAATCAACTAAAGAATACCTATCTATGATACGGTGTAGACCACGAATCAACTTTGAAAGCTTCCTTAAAGACTTTTTTTTAAATCTCGCTTGCTATAAATAAATCTTAAGCCATGTGCCTCTCTTCCCAAGCCCTGACTTCGTACACGTCGTTGTCCTCAATCGGTAACCTCCATTCCATCTGCCCATCCCATCACCTCTTCATTTTCTCAGCGGATCCCACACTCCGAAAACCCCTCTTCGTCTTATCTCAGCCAAAACCTCACCCTCTTTCCCTTTTAAACCCTCTCGGTGTTCGCCGCCTCAGCTCAGCCTCACCCTCTCCCGCCCCACCCGGTGTCGCCCACCGCAGATATCCCTCCCCCCAGAAGCGAACGAAGTCCTCCATGGCGTCGGGAGCTTCGATAATCCCGCAACAGATTGGAACTTAATGGCATTTCCGTGAAGCGGCAAAGAAGCATGCTTCGGGATTGGGAGCGACCCCGGGAGCGGTGTGGTGTGTCGGTCGTGAGGAATAGAAAGGGCGGAGAAGATCCGAGGACACCCGACGGACTAACCAAGTCCTGTTTTCGCCAAACTGAAGTTTAAGGAGGTGTGCACTCTTCCACAAGTTTTCTTCTTCTTTCTCTCCCACACACTGACACAGAGCTTCTTTCTCTCCTCAAGATGTTTTATTTTATCTTTTTTTATTTTGCTTCATCTCACCCCTATTCTTACGCAGACGACAGCCCCGTCGTCTTCTTTTTCCCCTCAGGTTTTTTTCTTTTTTTTTCTGAATTATTCTCAATCTCCAATCTCCATCCTCTCTCATCAATCGGAGGCAGTGGATAAGGTTTCCTGAATCTTTACAGGATTTAATACAGGAGGGAGATAGAGCTGAATGAATGCGCCCTTTGAGCCGAGTGTAAACTGGAACAAGTCTTTATGCTTACGAGAATTGGCACTCCTAAATGATAGTAGCAACAAAAAAGTTGACAAAGCTTAAAATTGATTTGATGAAAAGATGTTTTTGTTTCACTTATATTAGAAGGTATCTCGTATTCCGAATTTTTCAGAAGTTTTTTCTAGCCATATGACACGGGATGACTCCAAGCCAGCCAAATTATGGGAGGCGAATTGATATATTTCACGCCATGTAAACTTGGGGATAAAAGTGACATCTACTAACGACTAAATATTTTGCAATTCATGAAACTGTGTTCACACTGGATCTCTCTAATTTGCAAGTGGTGAATTAACGAAAACTACCAGTGTTGTGCCGTGTTGTGTAAAAAATGAATCAAAGTTACGAAAATGGTGCAGCATTATGTTTTTCTCTCTTGGCATTTTAATTCCATGATGCCATTGAAATTAAGATGCATATATTACTAACAGACATAAAATAACGAAAGAGCGTGGAATAAAATTACTAAGTTGCAACATTGAGTTCATTTTGCACTAATTACTTCATTATTTCCGAAATTATTTTGTGTACGCCACTTCTGCCGAACAGAAAACAATCCTATGCTACTTTATTTGCGCATGTTAATTTTCTACTAGCGGAAGGTACCCGTTGAAATTCAACGGGTGTGAAAAACATTGAACTTATTTTATATAAAAACCACCAAGCCTTAAGAAAAAGTGTCAGCGTGGTCATTTGAGGAGTACGTGAACTATCTTGTATGTTGTGTTCGTTGTAGTAGACACGCTGACCGTTTTCCAGGTGTACGTAGAGGTGAGTTCTTTTATGCACGGGAAAGCGTAAAATGGGCCACGCAAACTCATTACTACTTAATAGCACCCAGGCTGATAGATGGTCACCTCGTCCCTCCCGTTCTCTTGAGCCTTATTCTGAGTGATTAAGAGCTTGATCGCTTCCCTTGTGTACATAAATATATTTGCATTCAATGACTTAATTGAGTTGCACTATTCAGCGTTGATATGTGCGTTAAGTATCTTAATTAGTAGCAGCAGCCATGTTTATTTGACCTATGAATCCTCCATCACCCGGACTGCGCCTTCGGCATAAAGGGTAGCCATAATCATTGGTTTCGGTTGCTAAATAAAAAATGCATGGTGATTTTTAGTGCACTTGTCGATTTTCATGCACGGATGTCGTTCATTTCGCAGAATTTCCGTTCTTCTTTCAGGTAAGAAGGATGTAATGGCCTCATTATAACTTCCGCCATCTTTAAACAGATTGAAGTTTCGATACAGATGGGTCTATATTTGAACCTGATTTATAGTTGGTTACCCGTCCGTAGGTTGGGTCAGGATGGAATTTGTGTGCGGTTCTTAGCGTAACCCGAGAAACACCACGGGGAGATGCTCATGAAATCGCTGGTGGGCATGTCTATAAGCATCCAAGTCTAACCTTTGTCGTTTTTCTTGCAAGGACTCATTTTCTCGCTAATAAGACATTCCTCTTGCTTTAGGAAATTTATCCGAAAGGTTACTATTTTTTCTATTAGGCATGTTGATGAATATATTTTTAAGTCCAAGGAGGGGAAACACAGCGGCGAGTGAAAGTCTTGAATAGGCAACTCGATGATTGAGTGAATGTAAGTTTACAGCACTTAAACACTTTTAAACATATATAAATAACTCGTATCGTTTATGATGTGGGAATTGATCTAAAAAACAGTTCAAAATCGTAATGAGAGGCAGACGGTTCCACTACGTGAAACATATATGTGTATTGAACGATAATAACAACGCCGTGTTTGTTGTAGCAACTGTGGCATTATTACCATTAATATTCCCTAAACATTCTTGCTCGTTTAATTCCTTTCTGTGTATTGCTTACTACGTAAGTGTTCTCTCGTATACATACAGTGCCCCTATGAGAGCTACTTTGAGAACAAACATTGAGGAGCATACTTGTTGTAAATATGCATTGAATTTATCGATTACCCCCCGAAGCAATTTATCATGGGGCCCATAGGACTCTGGGTCCTTCTTGTACAGATTTTTTTCTACGTGCTATCATGGGCCTTCAGGGAAACTTAAATGACAGAGGGGTGAATATCCTTTGAAAATCAAATCTCAATCCTTTGAAAATCAAATACATTTTTGGGTAATATATGCTATAATAAAAATCCCTAAGGGTCCCCTAAGGTCCCCCAATGGCCCCTCTGGTGGTCCATGCTAATCATTGGGTTCAGTGCAGTGGGTTTATTTTTGGCTTTCTAAAAGTATTTTTACTCAAGATCTCACTCACTTTCACTCAAGAGGACTATTTTTTTTATCGGATGGCTGAATAAATGAAAATTTTAATTCTTTCAATCGAATTTCTATTATGTTTCTTATTCTTGTGAAAGTCATGTTTTTAGCTGAAAAATCTCACATTTTCTCTGAAATAAAAAACATCATATTTCCTTTGCAACCAAGTATTTTATCTTCAAAAGATATTTACACCACTAGACTTTAAATAGCATGTTTTCCTGCAGGCCCATGATATCACGTTGAAAGTATATCTGTATCAGAAGGGCCCAGAGTCCCATGGGCCTCCTCATTGATGGCTTGCTTAGGTGGGCAATCGAAAAATTCAATGGATACAATTTACATTCTTATCTCATGCATGTTTACAATGCTGTATCGGTGAATGCAGTTTCTAAAACGCGGTGTTAAGATTTTTAAAATAAACATAAGTACATATATGATTTGATTTCGCCGATCAAATACTACAAGAAAATTTATTAACGATCTCTTTCTATCGCTATTTTTTTCTTTGCTTTGTTAATCGGATTTTTATACTTGCTTTGCGATTTGGAATTGTTGTAAGATTTCTCTTTACCAAACTTTGAAATTAGGACTTTTTTGTTTGTTTTGTGATTTCTTTAGTACGTTAGCAAATTATGATTTACTTTTCTTTTGTTGTTTTCACGTTAATCCAAACTTTTAAATTCGGATTTAGTTATTTTTTTTGTGATATCTTAGTGTTCGTTAGCAACTTTTTATTTAACTTTCTATTGTTGTTTTTCCTATAGCCATCACGCAAAAACTACTGGACCGATTGAGCTGAAATTGGCATGTAGATAAAATATGTATTTGGAAGTAACGCAGGCGATATATAAAAGCCCTCAGGGCCCCCGAAGACCCCCCATGGCGGTCCCTTATGGTCCATGCTAAGCATTAGGTTCGGTGCAGTGGTTTCATTTTTTGCTTTTTAAAAGTACTTTCACTCAAGATAGATGGCTGGGATTTTTTTAACGGTTGGCTGAATAAATGAAGTTTTTTTGTCTTTCAATTGATTTTCTTTTATGTTTCGTAATTGTCTGAAAATCATGTTTTTCGCTGTAAAATCTCGCAGTTTTCTCTGAAATCAACCATAGCATATTTCCTTGACACCAGAGATTTGATTTTCAAAGGATATTCACCCCTCTGTCATTTAAGTTTCCCTGAAGGCCCATGATAGCACGTAGAAAAATATCTGTACAAGAAGGGCCCAGAGTCCCATGGGCCCCATGATAAATTGCTTCGGGGGGTAACCGATAAATTCAATGCATATTTACAACAAGTATACTCCTCAATGTTTGTTCTCAAAGTAGCTCTCATAGGGGCACTGCATGTATACGAGAGAACACTTACGTAGTAAGCAATACACAGAAAGGAATAAAACGAGCAAGAATGTTTAGGGAATATTAATGGTAATAATGCCACAGTTGCTACAACAAACACGGCGTTGTTATTATCGTTCAATACACATATATGTTTCACGTAGTGGAACCGTCTGCCTCTCATTACGATTTTGAACTGTTTTTTAGATCAATTCCCACATCATAAACGATACGAGTTATTTATATATGTTTAAAAGTGTTTAAGTGCTGTAAACTTACATTCACTCAATCATCGAGTTGCCTATTCAAGACTTTCACTCGCCGCTGTGTTTCCCCTCCTTGGACTTAAAAATATATTCATCAACATGCATAATAGAAAAAATAGTAACCTTTCGGATAAATCTCCTAAAGCAAGAGGAATGTCTTATTAGCGAGAAAATGAGTCCTTGCAAGAAAAACGACAAAGGTTAGACTTGGATGCTTATAGACGTGCCCACCAGCGATTTCATGAGCATCTCCCCGTGGTGTTTCTCGGGTTACGCTAAGAACCGCACACAAATTCCATCCTGACCCAACCTACGGACGGGTAACCAACAATAAATCAGGTTAAAATATAGACCCATCTGTATCGAAACTTCAATCTGTTTAAAGATGGCGGAAGTTATAATGAGGTCACTACATGCTTCTTACCTGAAAGAAGAACGGAAATTCTGCGAAATGAACGACATCTGTGCATGAAAATCGACAAGTGCACTAAGAATCACCATATATTTTTTATTTAGCAACCGAAACCAAAAATTATGGCTACCCTTTATGCCGAAGGCGCAGTCCGGGTGATGGAGGATTCATAGGTCAAATAAACATGGCTGCTGCTACTAATGGAGCATTGACGTTGTCAACCGCAGGATTGTACGCTACTCTCCAATCCTGATTAAGATACTTAACGCTCATATCAACGCTGAATAGTGCGACTCAATTAAGTCATTGAATGCATATATATTTATGTACACAAGGGAAGCGATCAAGCTCTTTATCACTCAGAATAAGGCTCAAGAGAACCGGAGGGACGAGGTGACCATCTATCAGCCTGGGTGCTATTAAGTAGTAATGAGTTTGCGTGGCCCATTTTAGGCTTTCCCGTGCATAAAAGAACTCACCCCTCCGTGCACCTGGAAAACGGTCAGCGTGTCTACTACAACGAACACAACATAGGTACAAGATAGTTCACGAACTCCTCAAATGACCACGCTGACACCTTTTCTTACACAAAATAATTTCGGAAATAATGAAGTAATTAGTGCAAAATGAACTCAATGTTGCACCTTAGTAATTTTAATCCAAGCTCTTTCGTTAATTTATGTCTGTTAGTAATTTATGCATCTTAATTTCAATGGTATCATGGAATTAAAATGCCAAGAGAGATAAACATAATGCTGCACCATTTTCGTAACTTTGATTCATTTTTTACACAACACGGCACAACACTGGTAGTTTTCGTTAATTCACCACTTGCAAATTAGAGAGATCCAGTGTGAACACAGTTTCATGAATTGCAAAATATTTTATTCAGCCTATAGTTATTTACTTCTGCGCCACTCCGTTTATTGTGCAATGAGTTAAAAAACGTATATTTTAAGCCGAAAGAAACATAAGTTGATATGCTTATATTGTACGGATATGAAAATATTAAACCATAACTAAAACTACCTCTTAGAGAAATACGCCACTTATACCTTTAAATCCAAGTGATTTGTTTGTAGGATATACATTTAGGATAGACTTATTTGTCGAGCAAGGATTTTTTTTACAACGTCCCGCAATTCTGCGGTTCTACATAGTCTTTGGTGAAAAAATGAAGTGAATCCATCCCTAAATATGGTTGCTAACTTTACCAGATCTGTATTTGGAGCATCCAATTAACGAAATTAATAGATACTCGCTCTATAGAGACTGGGAATTAGGAAGGCACTTTTCGAGAAAATTCTTTCACAAATATTCACTAAAGATCAGAATTCCCACGGAAACTGTCGAACTGCCTCTAATAGTATCTATTATATTTCGTTTTAGGATTTTGCTTTCATCGTATTATGAAATTTATTTCTCCTCTTTAATGCTATTCAGCTTGGCAGACGCCTCTATTATTTTTAATAATCTATTATTTCATATCTTTGATATAAGAATTTGCTTTTATGGTTTTTCTTTGCATATAATTATTAAGCTGCCTGAAACTTTTGCATAGTAAACAATTGGAAATCAGTTTCACTTGACAGCCCGTGCAACGTGACGCAAAACTTTATCTTTCGGGCTGTCACTCGATCAACACTAGTATTATAATACATTTTCTACCCTAAAATTCCAGTTTCCAATTCCAATTGCCAGTTTTTCAAGCTTTTATAGTGTTCTGTCTGCTCCAGTTCCTTTACTTATGTCTGAGACCAGCTTCGCTTTCTTCGTCCTCGAAAAAGACATAACTGTCACGTTATTGTGGATGTTTCGCAAATGTTTTCTAATGTATCTATCAATGTCTGCGACCATTTCGATGATTTTATTTCAAACGCATGGCCGTCAGAGAATGTAAACGATTTAATCAACTGCATCCCTACTTTATTTCCCATAACTAGGTCTTCCCTTGCCCCTCTTAGCATTACCACGGCATTAATGTTAAAAAGCAATGGTTATAACGTCAATTCTTGTATTACCCCGCGGCATAGAATTAACTTGGGATAATCTAGAGATAATGGAAAAGAAAGAAGCACGCTTTGATAAAAACTGCTTAAAAACAGAAGAGGAGGCAACACGGAAGATGGAAGTCTGGAGTCGGGATAGACTCAGAGGCTCAGGCTTAGGCTTCTATGGTAACTCAGATTAGGTGAAATTCAGGATAACGCAGGATTTTATGTATCATATTATTTAAATCCCGTCATATATCTCTAGAAATGATGGAAGCAGCAAAAGCGGAGAAATACACTGCTAAAATTCCTTCTTTTTAGAAATTAAAAATGTGTGATTCTAAGATATTTTATTAAAACTAAATTCAATATCCTGCTCTGCCTCACCCTATTCCCTTTCTCTATTTTCTTTTACAATCGGTCTTCCCTATTTACTTTCCCTGTTCTCTTCTCCTTTTCAGTTTCACTATTCATTCTCCTTATTTTCTTTCCCAATTTCTTTTCCCTATTCCCTTTCTCTGTTTATTCTTCCCTCTTTTCATAACTGTTATCCTAATATACCCTACCCCACGCCCTTATGTAGGGTAGAATGTAAATGTAAATGGGAACTACTAAAGAGTATTTAAGACTGGAAAGGAATGGGAGCAACGACGAATTGAGGACAGTAAAGAGATGAAGCCGATTCCTAGGGATGGCTAGAGGATTTTACGCCGGAGATGGAGTTGGAGGGGGATGTCTGAGGCACCTGAAAGTTATCTGGCGGAGGAGTGGCAGAGTTTAGCGTGAAAATCTCGCGAAAGTGAGATCTATTTTGGATTGGGGAGAGTTAGCCAGTTTCTCTCCTCTACCAACCGCCCACCTCGGAGTAGATGGGCTTAGATATTACGCCGGAACGTCCCACTGTGTATTTGTGTGCGTGCCCAGTCTCAAGTTTTAATTGTTGTCCTACAGCTGGCGCCCGGAGATTTATTTGTGGCGCGTGTTCCAGGGCACGATCTCCTCCGTCCAGAGATGGATTTATCGGCACGTAGTGGTTGATTTGTGCGGGGAAAAGTTTGTCGAAATAGTTCTTTGTTTACGCGGATGGGGAGAGCCTGCCTGGGTTTTAAGTGCGGCCGGCGCTCGTGGGACGCAGTCGATGTGCATGGACTCCCGGTAAAAGTTCACCCATCGAGAGTTTAGTTCGGCGGACTTTCCATCGTTCGGATGAGCGTTCGTCCTTTCCTGCCTCGTATGCTAGTCCCACTGCTCTGTGGCAATGTGGTAGGGGTTCTCCTTGTTTTATATCTTGGTTGGAAATATGGGGGATTAGGTCAGAGCTATCCTTGCTCATTTAGGAGATATTTGGATCTCAAAAGAAAGCGTATACCAGTGGGTGGAGGCCTAATTATGTCTGTAAATCAATGTACTATTTTATAAGGAATCTTAAGTGCATAATATTTGGTGCCTATATATTTTACACTATAATTTTTTCGTTGAAAATGTGACAAAAATACTATCATTACTAAGTAAAATGCAAATATTTTAATGTGACTTCTTAATGCTCAGCGAAGCGCAATTGCCAACAAGTATCTCTATTTCTATACGTGCCTTCTTTCTCCCATGCCAAAAGTTCTTCCTTATGGTAACATTTAGAAGAATTCATTTGCAATAGGTAGTGTAATCGGATTGAATAACATTTAGCAAGATAACTTTTCCGGCTATCCCTATGGGACTTCTAATGGCACTATTTAGGAACTTCTCCACAAGATAAAATTATCGTGAGGAGATGCTCAATAGCTTTTTACAGTTAAAAAGTATGAGGCTTATCCAAAATCCTTTCCATGAAATGCAATGTGCGCCGGCTGATGTGATATTTTTAAAATTTATAACCCAGTGATGAATATTTTATATCTCTGTCAACATTACTTTTACCTAATTTTCTGGCTGATATTAATATAAAATTACGCATACATTTATAGTATCTTTTAGTATAATTAGCTAGCGTTTCCTATGGGTAAAATAATATTATATCAACCTAGGCTTTAATTAGACTGTGAGTTACCTATGGAATATATTGTTTAACATTCCCTTGCTCATGATTGCATGAAGTAACATACCTAAAGTAATGTTTTTTATTCCTATCCTATCAAATGCGAGTGAAGTACTTTCGTGATCATTGTGGAAAAACAAACTTCCTTCAACTACTGTTCGTGATGAACCGATAAATATTACGCTAGAAGCGGCAACGGCTGCTTGCTATTTAAGAATCCGGAAGTACTACTTTCCTCTAGTTACTTAGGTGAAACAATATTTGCGCTCGTAATTGTTTGCTCTGTAGTGTTCTCGAGAACTTTATTTGTCAATATAGCTGCATGAGTTCACGTCTTCTTTCCCAGTTCAAATAAATTCTTCCGTGCACGAGATGTTAAATTCTGCAACCACTACGTTTTTTATTCACTCGTTAAATCTTCTGACGGCATTCGGGAATACAGCGATATGAGACGCCAGAAAGCCTCATGACTGTACCCAGTGATTTAAATAAAGATCCCAAAGATGCGTAAAACATGAAAATATTCCATGTTTTCGCCTCACCACTTCCGCAACTTTCTCAGGTAAGAGGGTTGCGTTACGCACGAAAAGGAACGAGGCTGTTTCTTGGAGAAATATGAGTGAGAATCCGCCACACGCAGGCGCACATAAAAACATAACATGGAAAATTCACGCTTAACGTCCGTTTTGTGTTTTTTTTTGTTGCCCATCCCAACGTGGCCCTTGTTTTTTCCATCTACCCTCACCCGACACGCTGGAAAAAAAGGAGAAAGCTCCCGTGATATAAGGCTTCCCTTCGAATTTCGTCTCTCCTTTGTCTTCATTCCACCAACTTTAGGGACGGAGGACTGTTGGAGAGGGGGGTAGGATGAGACCCCATCCTATCCCACTGTCTCTTTCCTTCTTCCCTCACCCCTCTCCTCCATCGTCCAACTCCAAGCCATCCCCATGCTATCTCTCACCATCTATTTTCCACTCCATTTAGTCGTCTTCTCTTTCCACGTTGCCACTACTCTGCCACCACCTTCCCTTCCCACCCGTTCCCTTCCTCCGAAAAAGTCTTCTTACCTCCTCCCAGTGTTGCCAAGCTTAAATAATTCGCAAGTCTTTCGCGGTAAAATTTTAAATCTTAGTTCCTAGCGGTAGATCTAGCTACTAATCAGGAAAAATGCTTATTTGACGAAAAAACTATTGAGGGTTCCTTATTTAGTTGACGATATGGGCCATATGGAGAGCGGTGTTGCAAAACTTGTACTGCATGTACTCACCTCCAGGCCACCTAGGCAACAATTTCCAACTCCGCGCGAAAATTTAAGTTTATTATTTTAGGCATGGTACGTACTACAAGGTAGGACGTTTCCCGGACCAAACAGTCCGTTTTGCGCATGACGTCATCCAGATGACACGAGCACCAGACGGCTTGAGAATTAGCGTAGAAATAATGGATGGAGGCTCTGATAATTTAGTTTTTAGCAACGACAGAAATGATTCAAGTAGGTATTTGCATCCTCAAGTACTGACTTGTATAAAACTAATAAGATCGGTGATCGGTTGTCAAGGACAAATGTTTAGTTCGGGAATGCAATTTTGATACAGCGAAATTAACCCTTGCGACAATTTATTTACAAATTAAAGTTGAAACTATTTCCATTTTCAACTTTAAAATCTTTTCTTGTCTCCGGCAAACCTGGACCGGCTTCTTCTGTGTAGATGTGTCAATCGGGTATCCCTAAAAATTATCTTCCCTTATGTATTTCCTCGCATTAGTGTTGAATCCAAATACCACACAAGAACCAAGTACACAATGCACCCCAAACCTAGCTACTACTTGATGTATTCCAGGCTACGACACAGTGTTCGATCCAAACGGTGCCCAAAGACCTACATTGCATTAATAGTACTTTGACTTTGGGTATTGTTATTATCTTATTGAAGAATCCTAGATCTTCAGTTAGATGCATAGAACGTTTTTAATTTTCTCGATGTTGTTGGTAACATTAGAACTACGGCCATATGAAGATTTACACAGAAAAAAATCCCTTAAGAGCATATACTGTCAACTACATACGGAACGCCTTAAAGTAAGTTTAAGCTTTTTTTCGTTCAAGAACTGATTGCACAACAACATTGTTGCTTTTCAATATAATGCTGATATTTTTTGATATTTTGAGGCCTTGCTACTGTAATACAACGAAGTGATCCCCCAAGGTATTGTGAAGCAGCTTGAGAAAGAGCCAGTGTGGGGATCCCCCTTTTTTCATTTTATTCCCCGATTGTTTAAATTTGGGATTTTCCTGGATTCTAAACTTTTTTAAAGGATTCTAATAAAACCTGTTTACGTCTATAATTACATTGTAGTGGTAACTGAAGCAAAAAAGGTGCTAATAACACCTTAGTCATATAATTATATATCTATAGGTGCTAATATCACTGCCTATAAAAATCACGACAAAATGCCTTTCAAAGATTCGCTGCTAGCAATTGAAATAAATTATTTATGAGTAAAATTCGTATTTAATGCGCTACTATTTCCTGAAAAATCAAATAACCTCTGTTAAAGTTCATCTAAAAACCAACTGGCGACTTTTTATCTGAAGTTAGCGACTGAATCCGGTTATCAGCTGGCAACACTGCCTCCTCCTCCTCTCCTGTCTCGAGAAGAACCGTGTCTCTCCTTTTCCGGGCCCCTCCCCCTTTTGCTACTCCTTCCCCATAACAGAAGGGCTAAGGAACTGGTGAGACCCCTTGGCCCCTTCGGATGTCAAATTTCCATCAAGACCTCTCTCCTCCCTCTTCCTCCTATTTCCCTCCGCAGCGCCGCCCCGGGGGAACTATGTCACCAATAATGGCCGACTCCATTTCTGCTCCCTTCATCTGTCGTGTCGTCTTCAACCCTGGGCGGTATTGGGCCAAGACTACCCTCCTCCTTCCCCTCTTCTTTCTCCTCTTGCTGCGTTTCCTGTTCCTTTATTTCCCCGCCAAGGGAAGGGTATCCCATTTTTTCTTCTCTCTCCTTCCGCTGTCTTATCTCTCATTTTGCTTATTCCATGCGCGGCGCTCCATAGATGATGTGGTTATAGTTTTCTCATCATTCAATCTGATAAACTCTAATGCACCATGCTGTGGTTGAAGAAATAGTGACTCATGTCCTTTCAACTGTATTTATACTCAAAACATTCGATTTAACAATTGCAACTTCTATACCTAAAGCTGTCTATCAGTTGGCTTCTTAAAAAGCTTGGATATTTAATTTTAAAATATTATATATTCAAACATTTCATAGTGGGAGACGAGGTCAAAACCCCCGACACCCTCTATAATATAGTTCTTTTTCGTCCTTTATTTTTATGAATTTTAATCACATTTTGTCATGGGTTAGGTACCAAAGCCCTGTGCTACACGCCCAAATGGCTGATCGGAGGGTAATACAGTGAAGACTTGATTATCTGAGGTAATGTGTACTGAGGCCTTAACCTATAATAGGAAAGGCTTATTTGTGAGAAATTGTGACAAAAATTAGATTTTTATATGTTGTAGGTACTTCCTTCCTGAGTTGTTTGAAATTTAATATTTCTCTTAATCGTATTTTTTTAGATCAAACTTAATGCCGAATCTAGCGTTCGGTTGCCTTAGCTTAACCTTCTTTGCTTATCAACCGTTAAATTCATAATAATATAATAAAAATTCCTTAATAACTTACAAAAATTCCCAAAAGGCAGCTTAGTTTAAAATATTAGATTTGAAAGTCAAAAGCGCAGGTGACTCAAGACCTGAATGATATCTGACTAATATAGCATATGGTACCAATACCGTGGTAATTTATAACAGGAATCCTGTACAAATACAGGATTACAGTCAGCCTGACTGCATTGATGCGGAAAATAAGAGCAAAAGTATAAAATATAATTTCGAAGAATTCACTTATATCGTCAAATTTTTATAAAAATAACATTAATAATAGTTTAACGCGATAAATTACACACTTAATTGTTGAGGAGTTAAATTTTTATGTTAAAATACAGTTCAACTTTGCATTATGTTTGATAAGTGGCCTATTGTTGCTAAGATCGTCTAAGAATCATGGGGCAGTTATGGTATGGTTCGTGGAAGAGACTGACTTTAACGGAGGTAGTATTTCGTAATGACATGCAACTTAATTCACCATAGTAAGGCAAAAGTGGGAAGTGGAATACGAGCATGGTTCGGAGATACCTGGAATAAGCAATTATTCGATAAGTTATACCTGCACAAACCAATTGGCCTAGCATATTTCTTTCTTCTGTTCTGCGTAAGTACTTATCAAAGCCGTTCATTTTTTTCATGCAGACAAATTTCCTCCCATTAGTCATTATAGTTGAAATTCCCCGATATCCCTCAGCACCATAATTTAAGAACCAATCCATCCTTGGTGGAGAATCAAGTCCTTATCCAAGCGTATCTTTTATTTCATCGCTAGAAATATGTTGGACTTGCTATGCCTTAAAATTCTGTCACATATCTTAAAAGCAAGCATGGTAGTGCAATATGGGTCATTGAAATGAAGGAAGAGGGCTTTT
The DNA here is from genome assembly GCA_963573305.1 of Pyrrhosoma nymphula. Classification (NCBI taxonomy): domain Eukaryota; kingdom Metazoa; phylum Arthropoda; class Insecta; order Odonata; family Coenagrionidae; genus Pyrrhosoma; species Pyrrhosoma nymphula. The sequence continues at coordinate 94,694,576 of OY754337.1, forward strand.
CAATAGCATGCACCAGTTTAAATGTCATAAGGACAGTCCGCATATCACTCATTTTTCATGTTACCATGTTATAACACACGCTTTTGCACAATAAGGCATTATCTGAGGGAGTTTCATTTTTGTCTTAATTGCTAATCCACGGAGTATCTTGGTAAACTGTTAGAAGCATGAGTCTAAATTTTGTGTGATAATTACAATCAAATAGTGAATAAAATCTTTTTGATCTGTTTGAGACGTGTAAAAGTTAATTTTTGCAACCATTATGTCTTTGTATTACTCTTACTTCTCGTTTGTGTACAAGAAGAAGCAAGACTGCTTTTACAGCAAAAAACACCCATAATTTAAACAGTATGCCGTTCATAGATCAGAACCACTGAGAGAATCGTTTGACTGCACTCAGTTTACTGCGCGAGTACCAAAACGCCATTTCAGAAAAACAGTTAATATTGAAGCATGCAGCTTTACTAAGCCTAAATTATATTTTTTTAATTTGAGGCTCTTGAACCAAAATATATTTAAACTAATCCATACCGTTGTGCACTTGATACTTGTCGCCAGAAAAAGGATCGTCGACTTCCTGGACAAATCGGAACAAAAAATATTTTGTGAATTAAAATAGTTTTAGATGCCTCCCATTGGTTATGTCCGGATCTGACCCAATACTGAGGAGGACGGGATGTGATGTTGGTGCCTCTCAGTCTGAAGGGCTCCTCCTATGGCTCTTTCCGATTCGCCAACTGGGCCACCACTTCCTTCATTGAGGAGTAAAAAGGGTGCCACGCTGTTCTACGGAATTTTTTTTAGTGATGGAAAGAAAATTGGATTATGACCTAGATATAAATTCGGATTAATTTCTGCTGCATAGTTAATTTCGGAGTTGGCCATGAATATGAAATCATGTCTGCTCATATGGTGGACGAGGACCGTCACTTGCGGATGCACGGGACATCCAGGCGTCCGAAAGCTTGGGCCTTATGCGTTGTTGGTGGGGTATATTGGTTTTCAGGGGGGAGAGAGCAAATAAAGCAAAAGAGAAAAGAATTTTATGGATGATGAGAGAATGGGTGTCGTGAAGACCGGCGTCGACAAATTCCTTCTTCTAACGAAGCGAGTCAAGGGGTACACAGTGTTATGGCTCATGTGACGGACGGAGTGCTGAATTTCAAATTCTTCCCATGGAGCATCTTTTCAGGATATGGACTCCAATGAAATATTTCTCACAGTTGTCAAAAGTCAAAACAAACCCTAGGCATTAAAGACACCTCACTACACTGATTTGAGTGAATTTAGCTTTTTGTTTGAATATTTGTTGTAGCGGTGTAGTGTGTATATCACAGAGAATTACAAGTATTTTGTGCGACAATTACCTTCGATGCCCATGCTTTAGCAGTGGAACTTCCTGGTAAGGAATAATTATTGTCTTGAAAACGATAGTTCAATGTTATTTAGTCTAACATCTATGTAAGTTACTAACTTATGTGTCAGATCCAGTACTTTAATTCAAGCTTAAGAGTTATTTTTTAGAATAAGGACGTCGAAAATTGGCAAAAGTGCTTCATCATCATCCAAATTCATCTTCAAAAGGGATTACGATTGCCAGAGTGATTTCTTGACTGCGTCATTGTTTCAAATTTTAGTGACCATATAACTTGTGAGTAAGATAAAATTACTGAAGCTGGACTTAATGTGACTTCCGTTTAACCATTTGAGCGTTATCGAAATTGTATATGTACATTCTTAAAATTGTCTACTGAAAGTTAATCATTGATGTATCTCCGTATGTTCATATTTATTAAGCGTTTATTTACCACAGAATGTAGTACATAGCAGTAGTCGCTTGTCAGGTACATAAAAGTGAATTGCAATGCAATAATAAGCACTCACAACACCAATTTCTTCAATGCATATTTTTTATTTAGCAATTTAGACACCTTCATAGAGGTACAACTTATCATACAATTCAATCAAAAGCCTCTGAAACGTTTAAGCTTATACTTTTAACGTATCACTAAATACTTTACGTAGATGTAACTGTTGGTTAAAATTTCCGATAAAAGTCCGCAGAAATCAGTACATTTCCCTTGTAATTGTAATAAAATGAAATTATGGACCTTATTACATTCATTTTAATTTTGTGCTAAATATTATTAACTACCGTTGCTATGAAAATAACACAATACATTATTCAGTGATAAATAAGTTTTATATTATCTTAGAACGATTGTTTGTATATATCAGAGGCAGTCCATCAGCTTAATTTAAGTTTTTCTTGTATTGTAGTGTTTGCAATTTTGTCTTAATGTTTCTCTATATTAACTATTGATAAATTTGCCCCATCTTAAAGAATTTTTCGCTGTTTAAAATTATTCAGACTGCTCGCTGTAGGTGCTGCCTTTGAAGTCAGTTTTATATTTCCTATTAACACAAGTGAAGCACAATATCTTGGCGTAGTCAAGTTAATTAAGCCTAGAAATATCAAATTTTGAACCCATTTCATTTTTACCCTCTATTGAAATAGAAAATAATTATGATATAATATTAATACCCGATTTCCAATACTTCTAGGGCCTTGAAATTTCATTGATTTGGAGGGTTTACAACATTTTAAGCTTTGGCGTTAAGTTTTGGACATTTTTAAGGCATTAAACGCACTTATTCTAAGACATTATTGCCCTGTGATTTGCTGCAATGTTTTTTTGGCTGTTTTATTGTGAGAGGTTTGCTGACAAAGAAGAAAAGGGGGATTACTGGGATTGTGGGAAGGGAGAAAGAATGTTCTGTACCGTTAGAAGGCTGATCCTGGTAACAAAGAAATAAAGACATTGCTGAATAATGGATTGCAGAATTCATTAAAAGTGGTCCGAGGTTACAGCATTATTGCTGGTTGAATGTATGCCGTTGATTTTCCTAGTTGTCGTCACTCAAGTTATTCCATTGCTGACCTAAACCTTCATTGTTTGCATTAGGGAGGAATAGAGCCCTCCTCGTCCTCCTCTTGCCTATGAATCCGGGCCCCCATCCAATCTCAGCCTCGCACCGTCGTTTTTACATCCTTTCCCGCGGAGGAATTTGCACACATGCCGTTCCACACCACCTATCGCGTAATTTCTTTACGGTCCGCCGCAAGTTCCACTTTTGGACTCTTCTGCGTTCCTCTCTCTATTTTGTTTTTTTGTGCGTTTTTTTTTAAAAGGTGGACGGCGCAGATGCATCGTCCAAGCACACATCCTCGAGCAAATTGTTGCGAGCGAGGTGTTCCCCCCGCCGACCTCTCCCTGCACACACTTTAAGTGGCGGTCGGTCTGCCCCTCCCCCACCTGGCTGACCCCTTTGCCCACCCCTCGAGATGCGCCTCTGCATTGGGAGGGACGGGCGGTGTGGCCAGTTGGCGGCCGGCTTCGCAAATGGGTGAAGAAGCGGGCGACCTCGTTTCGCCATCGGGATATTCGGATTCTCGCTCTTATTTCCCATCCTGTTACGCGGGATCGTGTCTAGTTTTTGTGGCCGCGGCGAGAGAGTGTTAGGGTAAGGGGAATGGGGGGAGGGGTGTTCGAAATGGGTGTTCGGTCGTCCTATTACGCCCGCTTGCACCTCGGCATACCCTAATCCGCCTTTTATTCTTATTGTTTTTTTTTGCACTCATCCCTAATGGTTCTCTTAGAGGCCTTGTTTCCATTTTTGCAATTTTCTAACTCTTATGTGTTTACGTTACTATAAAGGACCATATCAAATTATTGCAATTTTTTGCTAATGAGTTTATGACCGGACGCCATGAATTTTCTGAAATATACGCCATGAATGAAATACTTATTGGACACATTTTGCAATACATTAGCCTATTGAATACATTGTGATGGATAACAACGGAATGGAAAGAAATACAGAGTATGACCAAGTATGGAATAAATCAGGTAAATTATGAAGTAAATCAAAATGAAGAATTAGATTGGAATGAAGTGGTTGATGTAAAGGAGAGTGGAGTGGTGAGCTGCAGCAAACCAATCTTCGGATTTATGTCCACTGACGATGACAAATGATCGTGGGCAAATAAATTTATTTTTTCTTGTGTTTTTTCTCAAAATGATTTTATCTGTGGTACGACTTTTGGTTTAAGCTGAGTTTATCCGTTCTTAATGACTAATGGTCCAGCGGAATTAATTTGGTTCTAAAATTAGTTAGTCTTTGTTATTCGCACGAAAATTCAGAAAAATAATGAGAAACGAACTAAAAACTGAACACAATTTCAACCCTATCTGGTGAAACTAATGAAATGGGAATCATTTAAAATAGATGGCTCGACATATAGTGCCTCCAAAATGAAAGTACATCATCTAAAATATGGGTGTATTCATAAGATATTATTTTCACAAGTTTGTTAAAAATTAATTTCGTTGGTAGGTGAAAAACATAATATATTTGAAGTAGGTTATTCAATGATTTTGCATTGACGGTAGCTATGTGATAAAGAACATATATACATAGATGAAATACAAGATCGCTTGCTTCAAGATAAGACGCACAGATATGAAAAGTTGTTTGTTGGAAGATAGTCGGGGAGGAGAGTGTTGCCGATGGCAACCGTCAAGTTGCAAATATCATGTTGAAAATCTAAATATTTGGAGGAATGAGAAGTGAGATGGAAAGGATATTTTCAATGAGATGCAATGGTGCTACTGGGGAGATGAAAAGTAAAAGAAAATCAGTGATATGGGCACCTTGTTACCTTTTTCAATGTGACCAATGCGCAACGTTTGAATATTGTCTTTTGAATGTTTATCTGTTGCTACTTCTACCAATTTATTTTCTAACATTAAAATCTGCCATTAATCATTAAATCTTAATAGTCAATTCTTTACGAGTTTCCTACCGGATTTCTTTGAAAACGATGGCGGTTTTAGACATCAAAATAAGGGTACCAGAACATCTTACTCGATTGGAAACCAGGAGAAGAAAGAAGCCAGGAAAGCATCTGATCCCTTATTCAATCCTATGGTTGATAGCCTGGATATCTCTATTCGATAATTGTCTCTGCAAACATTTTTAGAACCCTTTTAGCCCTTCTGTTTCATATCTCTTTTTTTAGCTTGCCTAAGTATTTGCCATATTATTTTGTATTGCACAATTGACCATGTTCTGCAAGAATACAGTGTGAAAATAAATAAGAAGACCAATATCCTACTATACGGAAGAGAGAAGCTGAATGCTGAAGCTAGACAAAGAGGAGAGAAATTTAAGCAAGTAGATTACTTCGCCTACCTTGTGAGTGCCATCTCGTGGGACAGAAAAAGTATAATGGACATCAAATGTAAAATAGCCCAAGCTGAGAAACTGGCCATGATGAAAAGGCAACTACTGTGTTTTAATACGATATGAATACGAACAAGGAAACAGTACGTAAAAACATTTGTGTTGAGCGTGGCACTCTTTAAGAATCGGAAGCCTGGACCATTGGAAAATCAGACCAGAAAAGATTAGAAGCATTCCAATGTTTGTCTTGGAGGAGGATTCTGTAGATAAAATGGACGGATGAAATAAGAAATGATGAATACAGAAGAGTAGAAGTGGAACGGACCATATGGAATACAATACAGAAAAGAAGAACAAGATGGATTGATCATATCCTGAGGCACAAAGGGTTTATGAAGAATATAATTGAAGAAAAAAGAGGGGGAAAACCCTAAGAGGAACGCCGAGGGATAAATATATTGACCAAATAAAGAGAAAGCATGTAAGAAAAACAACCAGGGAGTAAGGGAACAGGCATTTGATAGGGAAGGATTGAGGGTGAGAGCCAACATATCTTAGGATTGAACGACCAATTATAAGATAAGATTTACTTGTTCTGGGGAGCACAAGGTACAGGCTACTGCTCTGTTAAGTATTGAATAAATGAGCAGTGTATTCATAAGAATCAGAAAAAACAAAGATTACAAGACGTAATTTACACAATATATGACAAAAATTAATTATAAAATAAATAAAAAGTATGCAACGTAAACATAAAACAACTGAAGCTAAATTACATTCCAAATAAGTTTTCAAACAGGAACATACCATAAGTGAACAATAAACAATGAAATATCACCAATAAATGTGAAAACTTCTGACGAACTATTATCTAAAATATTACTCAATTTGAACATTTAGGAGGTGTTTGAAGTATTTATTTTTAAAAGATAATACATTTTTGGTGTTTTTTAGATCATGTGGTAAAGAATCTCATATATTAGTGCCAGATATATGAAAAGAATTAGCAAAGACTTGAGTGTGTAGAGTTGGAGAAATTAGGGCATCACCTATAGATCTAGAAGTTCGGGTAGTGCGCGAGGATTTAAAATAAAACAGGCCATATAGATAATGTGGGGTTTCATCTGATTTGATAGAATAAAGGAGAATGATGAAGACGATGGTGAAGTACTTGTTCTATGGCCTTCTTTGAGGGGTTTCCACTTCTATTTTCCCTTAAAGCTATCATGTTAATTGCATTATAGCAAATTCGATGTGTCTCAAAGTGTGCCCTATCCATCTGGATCGAGTTTTCCAGAGTATTTTTTTTTGTTTTCGTTGGCATTCTTGAAATAAATTTCGTGCTCGCTGGTGTACACTCGGGAAGGTGTATAATGCCAGCCAAGTCTTCATCTCCTGCTACACCTTACACATCAAAGGAATGCCAAATTAATGCAAATTCCAAACTTTACTACCGGTGACATACCGGCTCATTTTCCAAGTATCTCTGCTTCTCATTGTCAGTAATTTTTACATACTCATCCTCATATCCGTAATGTTTACCGTAGTGTTCTTCTCTTCACCCTTTCGGTAATTTCATGGACGCCAAAATAAAACTCAGTTAATTCACATGTATTTTTATTTCTTTACAAATTACTTTGGAGAAACGTATACCTCATACCATGGATTTTAATTAATGATTTCATCAGATATTTTCTCGTTCCTCTAAAGTAATGTTTTCTTGTTCTCTTTCCGTGAATTTATCCCTGCTACTCCTTACTATCCCTGCTACTCCTGTGCAATGACTTCCAAGATGTAAATTTTTACGATCGTTAATCAGAGTAAAATCGAAAATGTACCTCCGCTCCCCCTCTCCCCGCTCTTCCTCTTTCCCCTCCTTTCCCCCCTCGCGCGAAAGAAAGGCAGAAGCTTGAAGAAGGCAGAAATTAGAGACAGAAAGCGTCGACCGAAGATATGGTGATGCGAATGGGGATTTCTGATGGCGGTGATATGGAAAAACATGTATGGTCCGAAATATTAGGCAGAAGATAATGCTATGGATATGTCGTGCAATGTGATAGCTATACCAGTGGTGCAAGAAAGTTTTGTCGATGAATGTCTTAGATTCTTCTTTTAGTAGAAACTCACAGCATCTTACCTAAAATGAACCCTCGGCTTTATGGAGTTAACTCTTTAAAAATATCAAAAACGATTCACCGCTTGGGTAAAAATAATGATTTATTTGAGAAAACCACCCATGTACATGGAACCATAATATCCCTACGCTGTGAATTATTCTATTTCCTTATTATTACACAAATATAATTTTCGTTTACTTTTCACGCATTTTGCACTTAAAAAACCTTCATATTTTTTATCGCCTTCCCGTTTTTATTGATTGAATACACTTTTTTGCACAATAGAGAATGCGTGTAGTAAGTCTAGTTAACACTATTTTCTTGAGCGTCAGTGTCAACATTTTGTGACACTCCAGAAATATCAGTGACCATTATGCTCTAATGAATAACTTCATGTCGGCTGGATAGTAATGATATGATTTTGAGCTTCCCATGTCAGATAGATCTTCTATCTCATTTTTGCACGTTTAACTTCCATTTCTTTTCAGTGCCTCAAGTCTTCTTATCGAAGCGCGAGTGAAGATACCCTTTTCGTGTGTCACTCCACGCTCCTCTACTTTTCCGCCCAATCACCTATTCCACCTCCTCCTCCGACTCCACATTTCCTCACGTATATGCGAACCCATCCCCTGCCAACCACCTCCCCCTTTTCCGTACCACCCCCCTCTTCTTCGCCTCCTCCAGCCCATTTTCGGGCCCATGTCGATGGCTGCGGCTTCACCTTTTTACGACTGCACCTAAAATGACCCTTCCACCCATCGACTGCTATTCCGCGCCCGTAAAATACCAATGATTTGATCTCCTCTTTCTCAATCTTTCTTCTTTTTTCTTACTCGCGCCTTCCCTTCCACCTTTATATTCTACTCCTTTCTCTCTTCCTCCCAAGGATGGGCCTTTTTTTCTTTCCTATTCTTTCTTACCCCGGAATGGTGGCACCGTCTTCAAACCCCTCCCTCTTCATGAATTCCTTTTTCCTCCTTGATCCTCCCAGGCCATTTCTCATAGCCGTATCCTTTCCTTCCCCCTATCTCTCTCCGCCTCTTCATCCACAGTACCCTGCCCTGTCCTTGTCGATTTTATCCCACGAGATTTCGATTTTCATGCCTATTACCTTTAATACTGTACAGCTCTCCCATCTTCGTCTCACCCTCACGCGTGTAACAATGGACCATTTTGTTGCATAGGGTCAAAACAGAAAATTCATCTTTTATCAACAAATTGAATTCGTTGATTTTATATTTGGGACGTGATTGCGGACCTTTTAAAGCATATTCTAAGGACGCACTGGAACTTTTCTCGGGTTTCCCTCCGGGTTAAGGATCCATGTTCGCCAACGTTACGATGTCTGACTCGGGCATCGCCATCATGGCAGTTGAGTCTTCGAAACGTTGGCGAACTTGGAACCCGGAGAGAAACCCAAGGAAAGTTCCCGTACATTATTCGCCGGGAAAGCACCACATCTGCACCACCACTGCACCACGGTGCAGAAAGACTTAATCCGGTAACTTTATAAAATACAAAGGAAAGCTGCGATTCGTCAAAAACTGCTACGGGCATACAGACAGCGTTACACAGTTGTTAAACGAATTAGGCTGGGAGCCGCTAGAGACTCGGAGGCTGCGCGCTAGGCTTTGATTACTTGAGCAATTAAGAATAGATATCTTTCAGAGCGACACGGAGAACATCATAATCGAACCCCACTATATTTCCAGGTCCGACAGAAACGATAAATTAAGAGAGATATTTTGCCGAACAGATAGGTATGGGAATTCGTTTTTCCCCCGAACAATAAGAGACTTTAATAAATGCTAGGCGTAATTTCATTAGAGCGTTTCCTTTTGATATGTAAACGGCTGGTGTCCTAACACCCCCCGTGTTAGGACACTAGCGGCGGCTTGCGGGGTAGTATGTAGATGTAGATGATCTTACTTCAACGGATACTCTGTTGCTTGTCCGTAAGCGTTCTTGACATTTCGTTAGTTTTAATAAATAAGTAAAATGCAATGAGCGCTCTGCATGCTCGCCAATTGAGCAGTGATTTTAAATATAATGCAATATGCAAGCTCTTTAAAATCACTGCTCTCGAATTTGTGCAGCGAGGCTCTCAAAGATTGACTGCTAGAAGTGGGTGCTCCTTTTCGCAAAATTGAACGTATGCGGTTTGGATATCATTGGCCTAGCGCGCTGGAACGGTATATGATCGCGCCTCTGATCGTCATTCATTTACAATTTGCGTTCTTTCTTAGATAAACATATTTGGCGTTGACAATATAAGATTTTTAAATAATTTATTGCGATATAAATTCACATGCAGTTAACAGTATTGTTATCTTCAAATTTAAATAAACCTTGGTGCGACTCAACACTTTATTGATGGATCCAACCAAGTTTTCGTCATATTATTCAATTATATACTTTCATATTTTTCGGCAAATTAGACGTTTTGCAAAGATATAAATACAACAAGAAATGCCGAAACTTGGGTCGGACAGAGCAATTAAAGAGTGGAATAACACCTAGTTACTTATTTCAATATCAATAATTTCAAAAGGATAACACCTCAGCCAGTGTATTGCATTTATTGTTGTCGGTATTTAGTTCAAATATTTGTACTTATTAATGCTTCAGGTAGTCTTCACTAGGAGATGTGAGTTGAATACATAAACTTTAAAATTTATGAATACAACAGAAACTACAAAGAACTAAGAGAATATTGTCAAGTTTATCATTCTGAAAATAGTTTTCCTTAAACTGTTATCCACTTTACTGTTACAGCGTCTACTGTTATTTATTTGTTAATTCATAGCGTTATAAATGTTATCAAAAATGATATATTCTCGACTAACATATACGAATTTTAACTAAGAAAAACGCAGTTAACAGATGGACTAAGGCACGATCACGGTTTTCATTAAAGTGTGCGCTGTTGTAATCTCAATTTTTCTATTGCACTCTTGAACGCGATAACTTGATCGTCATTCTTTAAAATGTTCCGGTGATTTAAATCACCAGTTTTAATTGATTGAGTACGTTCTTAGGGCAGTAACTGTGAGCATTGCCCTACTAGATTGGTTTGCGTTTTGGAAATCGGTCACAACGAGAAATGAATCGCTGTCATCTCAACTCACCTCTCCACCTTATTAATTTACTTTAACCTCGAGTTAATTTGTTAAAAGAATGTCTACTTTCTTCCATTTATTTCTTTGCAACAAAATGGTGTTCATTATAAGCATTGTTTTGGCAGCCTGTGAGGGGAATTCATGGATATATCCCTTGCGTTCTCAATACGCTGAGCTATCCATCATGCCAACTTCTACTGTTGCGAAATGTTCTTTACAGTCACGTTTCTTGCGATTTGCTCCACAATGCAAGACCAGTGATTTTAAGAGCCTGTTTATCGATGCGATGCACCACTACTACAAACACATTCAGCAAATTAGAACAGGGTTTTTTTATGTATTTGTTCATAAATTCGCGCAAGTTGATGAGTGAATACTATGACTTCTTGAAGGCACATGCATTCAGTAGCATGCACCTACACGGATATCTGCATCGGATATACAGGCCTGAAGTACCGGTGGAATTGGAATAGCGTCGATCGCTTTTCTCAGTCCATTAGATTTATGAAAAATGAATATCACATGAGTGCAAGCACGCGAAAAGGAAACCTGTGATTTGGTAAAGAATCTCTTTGTATATTTTATGCAACACTATTGCCTAATGCAAGAGGTCCTCTGCATTAACAAGAAACTTCACTTATACTGTATCATAATTACCTCACGAAATTTAAAAACTCTTAAAAATATTTAAACAGTTAATAAATTAGCACACAATCTCTGCGAAACTAGTTTCACTCCCATTGTAAGGATTCTTGCGGGTGATCTAGCTAATTCACGACTTCCCAGTAAATTTTCTCGACTCTTAACACTTCGGACGTACTAGCAGTATTGAAATCCTGGGCTTTATGAGTCATAGTTTCGCCGGAATCAGGAGCGGATTCAGGGAGTAATCAAACTTGTAAGTTTTGTATGAGTCCATGGGTGTGTCCGGGCTCATCCTCATAACTTATCCCTCTATATTTTCATTATAAAAATTGGCAATTTATTTAAAATCATTAATCATGGGTTTGCTATTCTCCACCAAGTCTATCCACTATTTGGAGACGCCTTATAATGATTGAAGGAACGCCAGGATGGAAATAAGCAATATTCAACGAATTATCTCTCTGCATTCTTGTAGATTAAATGTTTAGAAAGTGGATTTTCTTTGAAAATCCTGTTGCGCTTCTAAATTACAAATAGAATTTTCTTTCCCTATATTACTAGGGAAATAAGATTTTTTACCAGCAAAAGGAATGTGTTTTAATTAACTGAAAAAACACAGTGAAACGCTTTCTGATGTAGTAGTAATCGAAATAAGGGATTTTAAAAATAAAATTAAGTTTCAGCCTGATAAAAATCCCTTGAAGTTTTGGAAAGTGTGGTAGGAAGTGAAATAATTATTATGTGAAAGAGTCATGCCTTGAAAACTTACAATAAATACATAACAATTTGAATGAGAGACATCCAAACGGAAAGATAGCTTTCACAATATTTGACGGAATTATTCATTTCAGGAATTCGTAAACACAAGTAAGTCCCTCAGGCAGGCACTAAATCTGCGTGCGCATTATTTAGTACTACTCGGCATTGCAATTTCTTGGAGGGAAGCTGAATTGAATCAGATTAAATCGGTAAGTAGTGTTACTTGAATTATACATTTTTATATGGCTGTGAGACTTGAGATTCCCTAGGTGGACAAATTCAGTAACGATGAGGTTCTCAGACGTGTGGGGGAACTTCGTGTTCTCGAAATTACTTTAAAAGAGAAAGAATATCTGGATCGGACATCAACTAAGGTACGAAACCTTGCTGGCCACCATCTTAGAAGGCACTGTGGAGGGAACCAGCTGCTGGGACAGGCCTAGGTTGGAATTTATGGTACGTTCAATGAATGAGTTAGGCTGCTCCACTTATGTGCAGTTGAAAACAATGGCACAAGACCGAAACGGATGGAGAACTGCCGCCAACTAACCTTTTGGTTGATGGCTTACGAAGAAGAAGAATTCTAAAGTTCCTAAATTCTTAATAAATGGACTGCTAATAGGAGAACATCTCTTGAAAACGGTTCCATACTTCCAGAGGCTTGTTACGTCCTATAGATCAAACGAGGGACCTGAAAAAGATAGAGAAAAATTGATCAAGTATGATAAGATTCATTTTTTTGTAAATATATAAAGCGCTAAAAATATGCTTTACAAAAGCGAGTTATTGTTAGCAAGAATTCCTCATGACTTGTGGGTAATTAAAAGTAAAGTTGTCGAGTATTTTGAGATATTAAGAGTAGGGAAATGGAAACACCTGACAGGAGATTACTCGTAGTGGTTAGTGGCAAATGAAAGGACGGATTGGGACCATGGATCGAATTTTCGGGATTGCTCATTTAAATTGCTGATTGCTGCTAATACCAGGCTAGAGTTGCCACTGTGCAGGAGCTGCTTCTCGAACATCGGGCGATTGGCAAAAATTAGCCTTGACCGGGAATCAATCTACTGACCTTAGGTTTGCAATTGTCACTTATAGTGACTTCTGACACTTGATAGTGGTTCCAACGCTAAAACATTTAAAAGCCATTTAGTTTATATTCTGGATTATTTTTGAAAAAGGTGCACTTAATCTGATTTAAGCAACAGAAATATGCCATACCACGGTAATTTCTCGCGAATTGAACTTGAAAATGACATGTAGTTAAATGTGAGAATGGGGAATACACGGGAAATAGTATTATGGTAACTAATATATTAATGTCATTTTCTTGGAACACTGATTACAAGAAGCGTGAATTCCCTGAAAATTGATTAAAAATTAAATATATGAATCTCACCACTTCATTTTTTCAGTTTTTAGCTATTTATTACGATAATTGAAGTGGAAATTCGTTAATTCAGTGGCATTTGTGCTGCTGTCGGTTACAATGGCTGTATAAAAGTGTTCATAAATAATATATTCGTGCAATAATCGGTATATGTTGTATCTTAATTTTTATTTTCAATCCCTAACGCATGTCTTCAGTGAAAGAAAAAAGATGTTTTAACCAATTACGCAAACAATATGAATTTGTTATATGTTCTGACTCACTCAGTCGTGATGGAACCTTCTTAAAGACGATTGAAGAATTAGGAAGCCAGAGTAGCGTAGTGTTTTACGCATTGACCAGGCAATCCAGAGATCCGTGGTTCGATTCCAGGTCCAGGCAGAATTCTTCTTGTGGTAATTTAGACAAATTCCATCGCCGTAAATGAAATGTCGGGAGTGTGAAAACGAGCCAGGTCCATCAAATAAATTATACAGATGTGGTCTCATTTTCATGGTCTCATGTTGGGGGCGTTTTATGCTGTAGCCTCTATCGGGATTGGCATTTTTCTGTGGGATTCGTTTCGGTTTCGGGAGAACAAGCGGTAAGAAAAATCAGCCAATGCTCAACATATCTTGGCGGAGCCAGGTCACTGCATCAAATTCGGAAATCCAAACATCCTGGCCAAAGAAAAGAGGTCATAAGGTTCCCAGATTCCCAGGAAGAGGTTCCCAAGAATCATCAGAGAAGCTGTGGAAATATTCAAGAGGCCACACAATATGAATAGGGAAGATGGATACACCCTTTCCAACACTTGGAAACGTGTATTCCATGACCCCAAAAAGTACCCTTTCCTGAGCCATGGACCGATCAGTGAAGGACTGGCGGGAAGACACCCCCACTGCACAACATAAATACCGGCCCTTTCGAAGCATTCTCCACTTCAGCCTGGCCTGAGGACGCCTACAGCATAATAGGTGAAACGTCGCCACCAAATATGACAACGCGGACGAATCGCGGAAACCTGCCAAACTCCGATAATTTGTTGTGTGCTGCGGGCCTAATGGAATGTATTTGCCGATGCCATTTGGAAAAAATCGTAGATAAGTATGCAGGGTATAGAGTAAGTAAGGAAGGAGAAAAGTGGTAGCCGGAAATAGGCAGTGAATTTTAACGCGAGAAATAAAAATTTAACTGAAAAATTGAAACTAAATGAGGTCGTAATGAAATTTTGGATGGGAAACCATAGCGAGAGCCATAGCTATCCTCTGGAAATACTTTGTAAATAAAATAAATATTTATTAATAGCAAAAGAATTCCGAAATTAATAATTTTAGTTTAATTAATTTTGAGTGATTTACGACGGTGAGAAAAACAATTTTTCTTAGAACCTTCTGCAGAACATAAAATTGAGGACTTCAAGACCTCAAACGGTTGACTAGAAAATGTCATTTTATATCCAACTATTGCATTATATAAGCTCTATACAACATAGTGTATGCAGCTAATGGTGCGAGGGGAAGTGGCTAATGTGACTCAAGAATATTTGACTGCTTAGGCTGACAGACTCTGTTTTTCCAGAAAATTACGACCCCAAGAATATCTTCAACGTCAATGAAACGGAGTGGTTGTGTACGGCTTCGCCAAAACGAAGAGAATAAACGCAGTCTGGAGAAGGTCTTTGCTTAAACTTTGGCCCTGAAATCTTAAGATAGACTAGACGGGAAGTCATTGAAGGAGATATTACGTTTATGTACCAGAAGACCACTTCTGATAGTTTAATCTTTATAGAGTTTACATTTCTCACCATAATCTATCATAATGGGGTTATGAATTGTAAAAAAAGATTACATTCATTTGTGTTTTATAGCAAATGGCTGTGTGTTTTCAATACCTTCCGATTTCATCCTCCCAAGCATGGGCCTACCCAGCGAGGCGTTTTTTGTCCAATAGAAGCTAATAAAAACCTAGAAACGTAAAGAGAACCACATCCCCCAAAATTAACATGAGCTGCCCCCCCTTCTTGTTCAGTTTCTGGTTACGCTCTTGCTTCCCACCGAGATCAACGATTTTATTTCCTAAGATCAATTTGCATTTGATTTCGGCGAAAAAATAAAAAGAAGATGGATCTTTTTGATTGTGTCTCCTTTATTACTTCGTTGGGTAAAAAAAGACCTTTTGAATTGCACTCATTGTCAGCTGGATTTCCAAAGATTTAATTGTCAAGTGAGCAATTCAGGGAAAATTACGTCATATTTAGGGATCACTCACTCAGTGATTCAACCCAAAGGTTGATTTGGATAGTTGAGGGTAGAGCTCACCCCGGACTAAGCCACAGGCGTGTGAATTTCACACATTCAGGGTCGGGGGGCTAGTTCCATTCCCTGGGCCACCTCGCAATCCGAGAATTTTTGTTCGGGATTTATTTAGGGATATAATGAAATTTATAATTATGAAAGTGGTCTCTCTTAGCTGGGAATAAGTGGCCAGAGGAAATTAATTGGGGTATAATTTGCCATCGCTAGGCGCCATTAATGAAAGCGCATCAAGACAAGGGGAAAATTTATCATTGAGGAGGGGCACTAAACCAAAACTACAAGGTTGGGTTAACAAGTTGAAATAGGTTAGGGAAATATTAGTAAAGCCTTACTTAATGCATCACATTTGCTGGTGACATCGCAGTGACATCAAAGTGATTTGCTGCTTTCTATGCTCGAGAGTTTTTGTGTTATTCCGTAAAGGGAGATTCCGTAGAGATTCCGTAATCCCATCACTGTTTGATCTAATCCAGTGGCATCTCTGATTATCATCATCATCTTTATTTTACCATAGTGGATTGGTCTTTTGGCCTCCCATCCCTCTATGCCGCTATGTAATCTATACCTTTACCATACCTTCCGGTTTGTCCGGAAAATTCCGGTTTTAATAGTCTGTCCCGGTGTCCCACCCGTTTGGCATATTTACCCTGTTTGACTTTGAAAGATTCCCAAATATCTCCGCTAGGCCCGCTTTGTACTGCATGGAGAAATGTGTGACAATAAATTAGCGCATCAAAAATATTTTATCAAATTGGATAACGTATATTCGAATTCTCTTGACTGAATATTGAGTATTTACCACTTGCTTAAAGGCAAGAGCTTCTATGATAGAAGCCACACCAAGCAGCATCATTTTTTTATTTTTTTAAAGGGGGAAAAGGGAAGATGAACTAATGGGCGGGAGAAAAGAATGGGTTCAACCACCCAACTAGTAACGAGATTAAAACTCGGTACTCCAGAATTTGTAGCTAAAAGAGGCCGCCGAAGCTATAGATAATAACATGTTTTTTGCTGCAAACATATAATAAAATAACTGCTCGATATTAGCTTAATTTTTCAAATAAAATCGCTCGACTTTTTCCCGGTTTTAGTCTCTTCAAAACTACATGGAAACGGCGCCCACTTTGGGTTGTCACAATAAGGTAACTCAATCTGAGCATATACGTTTGCTCTCACTTAGGAAACATTTCGTCCTGTATGAATTCTCTACTTCAAGCTCTTTACCAATCAAGTTAATGGTTTTTCAATTCGTTCTTTTTAAATTTCGTGTTGTTTACTCTCTCTCTTTTCTTGAAAAAAAATTTTCATTTCATTCAACATTCCATCTCCTCTCTCTGCTATTATCCACATTTTAATATAGACATTAAAATAGTATGCATGCGTGCTTTAACGAACGTGAATACCTAGGGTATCCATTAGACTCCAGAACTCCCTTACACCTCCAACTTCACGGAATTGTACGTACCAAGAATCGGTAGTGGGGTGTTTGTGGGAGGGTATATAATGAGGATAAGATGACCAATGAGGCAGTTACGAAAGGAAGGGTCCCGAGGACTATGTTCCATCGATGTGATTATGTCATCTTGTATCCAAACAGGTGGTTCATTTTGGTTCCTAGTAATTTTGGAAAGCATTATCTTTTTGTTGCGTTGAAGAAGAAGCGGCGGAGAATTTCTCGAAAAATATTCACGAGAGTGGATACCTATAGGGTGCGTGTGCAAGTGTGTGCGTGCATGTCCCGAGGAAGACTAATGCCGCCAAAAGGCACACTGGATGGACCCCCAAATTGAGTGGCGACCCCGCATCGGAGCCCAGATCGATAAGAAATACGAATTTTACCAGAGAAATCCTTTGAGAAATATCTTCTTCGATGAGCAATCAACAAGGGTTACAGTACATACCCATCAAATTCCTTTTCGGGGTTGAAAAATTCAAAGGATTTAGCTATTGCTGATAGGCGGGGGCGAACCCAGGGGTACATCAGGGGTGCAGGGGAAAAGAGGATACATCCTCCTCTCGAAAATTTTGGGTTTTACGAAACAATTTTAACAACATATATATATATATATATATATATATAATTTAAATGGTAGAGTCTCCCCTCGAAATAAATTCCTGAGTTTGCCCCTGCTGAGAAGCCGGCCTAGGAAGCTGGCTCTCTTTAAATAATTCCCTCCGTAATGCCATTACCTTGTAGGCCTCTTTCGCTTCAATTTCATTCATGCATAAGACATTCATTCATTTATGCACGCAGGACATCGGTTCCTTTCTGAGAAAAATTCCAGTGTAAGTCAAAATTGCACTTTCCTAAAAATGAGACTTTAGGTAAAAGAAATAAGAAAATAACTCTAATTGCTGCTTAAAGTGAATAAGTATGAAAGCTAGATCTATACTACTTATGAAAAATTTTGAGGATACCGGGGTTATCCGCGGTATAACCTTTTACGGAGTCACCCGCGAGGGCACAATAGTGCGATATTCCGTAGAGGAAAAACATTCGTCTAGACCAGGATTCAAGGATCTGGTCAAGGTCCTGGTCAGGACCAATGATTTTTCCTCTACGGAATATCACACTAATGTAGACTATTAGTGTCAAAAACTAAATATACCTACGTAGAAGAATTTTTTCGTCGCACCTGACCAAAATAAAGCAAAAACCTGATTTACAGCACTTTTTATCTCAACGAATCATTTATTTTCCTAATTCTTGGTGATTTGTGATTAAATGGTTATATGGTGTACCATTTTATGCTTGAAATTAAATTAAAAGTGGGTGAAAGTTGAAAAACCATAATTGCGGACATCTGATAACACAAGTTCATCTCTTTGATAGTTTCTCGAGTGTATTTCAATCACTAGACACCACTCAAAATGTTTTCATCTTCCCACTCACTTTATTTGTAATCACACGGGGCAAATGATTTCACTCATTCATTTATTTGAATAGTGCGATGTTGGAGAGCGCCAAAGCGCTCTGTACGAACGAAGAGCCAAAGGAATTGTGTGAACGAACGATAGTCGAACCGCCGAGGCAAGGGACCCTTTCGAGGCGTCGCGTTGGCGACCGGAATACCATTGAATCCCAGAAATACCTTCAAACTCTACTCGTCACCGAGTGTATTTCGATGCAATTTGCACGCCGATGCACTCCGTGCAAACGTAATGACGCCGACGCAGGTCTAAATAGGGACGAGGAGAAAGAAACGATGCGATAGAGAGAGATAGATTTTCGGCTTGTGTGGTGGGAGCCTGAACCAGTGAACGAACGAGAGGCTGCGGCAGCGACGCTTGCAAAGGGGCAAACACGCTTGCCAACTGCACAAACCTGCTGAGAGAAGCAATTTGCGTACAACCCGCCGCCATTCTCAGTTACCCTGCATTAACCTTTCTCCCTGTTTATGTTACCCCTCACTCCTCTCGGGTCTTCTAATTAACCCTCTCTCTTGTATGGTCCTCTTGCTCATTCACCCACTGCATTCCATTTTTTCATTTGTACATACGTTTCTTATTAGCAAACGATTAAGGAGATTCAACTGCGACGGTACGGGAGAAAAGAAATGCCTATTTTTAACTTCTCCTTTCATTTGTTCAAAAAGCACTCGTTTCACGAATGTCATTCCTAAACTATCAGAGAACAAAGTTAAGCTACCAAATATGCAGATTATTTCACGCATATAGCATCAATCTTTACTGGCCATTAGAGCTGAATGCATTGCTATTTCTATTAATTATCGTATTTTCACATCAGTCATTGTGGTTTATTTTTGCTGATAACTTAGAACAGAAGATTGGCTTGTGTCTTACTTTTACTATAATCGTATTTCCTGTGATAATTCGATTATAATTTAGTTTCTCGTGAAAGATACATTTGAATTACATAGAGGTATACTAATCATGCTATGTTTTACCTGTTCTAATATTTAACACCATGTAATTTCAGGTTCAGTTTCCAAAAAATGTGGAAATGAATGATTTTTTAACCATTATATCGTGAAAATGACTCGCATTTCCCTAATATTTAACACGTTGTATAATAATGTAATTTAAAGTTTTATTTAAAAAATAGCAGTAGAAGTGAAATGAAATTTTAAAGTGGAAAGACGGGATTTAGTTATACATATATAACGAAAGACTCGTCAGATTTTAAAAAGCAACTGCTCTACAAACGAAGGACTCTTTTTACTATCTAGTAGTGTTGTACTATTAAGTAGCCAGAATGTGAATAAAAGAAATTTTAAGTCATTTTATGGTGTAACCACCTTAAAGTAGGTTTGAATCGATAATTTAGCGCTGCCAACTGTTCATCTACTTCTTATAAATAATTTAATGATGTATTAAAATGAGAGTAGAATTAGTTTTTATTGCGTGCGCCGAAAGTCCATGTCATTTTGCACCACTTTCATTACGTTTGGACAATACTTTTGACCATTGCACTAAAAAAGTCATTCTAAATTAAAATATGCATTAATACAACTTCTTTAAGGGACCAGTGGTTGTTTTTAAACATGGTAGCTTTCCGTATGACTCTAAAACTCGGTATACATCCTACCTCTCTTTATCTCATCTATTTGGTGTGTTATGTTTCTTCCCCTTCCTTCCTTACCAATTTTTATCTCTTCCATTATTTTCTTTTGCATTTCATCGCACCGTAATGACTGTTTCTTCTTACTATTTTACTTCCTCCTGCATTTATCTATCCTCACCATCCATACACACCACTGCTTTTTTCTACCCTGCCAAAGCAGATTTTTTCATAATTTTGAGCAAATTAATTTCTGTTGAAATATGCAACATGCTGTATTCGTAAGGCTGAATTTCATGCCTATGATTCCCAGGTAAACAGCATATTATTTTTATTTCCATTTATGCTGCAAAGACTGATAGTTGATAATACAATTCAATAAAGTACTGAATAATATTTGATAAAACAGTTCTGTATTCCATTGTTTTCGTGGTTTCCTTGCTAAAAGTACATTTGCTACTTATCTGTACTACCTGAAATATAGAGAATTGGTGGCTGTGGATTTAGGTAGGCTCGCTTAAACCGCATGAATTACTTTCTGCATCCGGTTTTGCGCTGGTATTATCCGAAGCCAGCAGATGCTTTACATTTCATTCGAATCACATCGGCAAATATTTACCCGCGAAGTGGTTTCAGCAAAATGATGAAAACAAGCCGCAAATAAAAATAGCCACTCCTCGTTTTCACCGCTTCACCATTTCTTTTTGTGATGCGAGAGCACCATCTCTACAATTATTTTTCACAGTTCAGCAGCAGGCAACGGAATTGAATTTATTTAGTGTGCCCAGGCAGCGCTCTTTCTGTTTATTCATGTGATACCGATAGGTTTACAAATTTATTTCAATTATACGATGTGCTAAAGTGAAGTGAAAGATTTGCGGTTGTTATTTTTGTGGAATTTGGGAATTGGTTTGCCTGCAAAATTAGAGATTAAAAACGTATTTCAGAGGCCTCTTCCACCGCAGCACTCGAAGCTGGGGAAACACCATCAAGGATTTTATTTGGAAATTGCAATATTAAGCACGCCAAACAATAACGTAATTTAGTTTTCACTCCAATGCTGTCACTTTTTTCTCAATGCAAACCTCTGCACCTTATGCACTGGAATTTATATCTTACGCTCATATTAATATCGATGAAAATTCCTGCGTGATACAGGTACAAGATGTGTTAAACCTGGAAGGCTTATGCTACACCCTGCCATCTGAAAACCTATGGGAACCTAAGTTCAATTTATAGGGGTTTTTCCGTTCATCATAAAATTTGAAAACTAATAATGCAAACGTAATATCACATTCCTGTACCCAAGAGTATTATTTAGAAAAATAACAAATAAGAAAGAAAACCTTTTAAAGTCGCAACAGTCTATAAAAGTCGGCCCCGGTGGCGACGGGGTAAAGTCCTCGCCTGCTAAACTGAGGGTCGCGGGTTCGAGTCCCACCTGAGTGGATTTTTCACCACTCAGGACATGGGTGTTTGTGTTCGTCCATTGTTACATGTTTATACACCCGATGTAAAAGGCCGTTCGTGCTGTTTCGGGGATGTGGAAATAAATAAAAAATAAAAAAACTTTCCGACAGGTTTGAAGTCGTTTGGTAGGTACGTGAGTGGGCAAACCTTCAAAGAAATTACCAAAAATATAGGTTTCATATTTATTATTAATTTCTATTTAATAAATTTGTTACTCCATGGTGACACATTTGATGGAAATTTGTGATATTTTTTTCTCTAGTGCAAACGTTTTTCACAATACCTGCTAGCATTGTGTGAATATGGCCTTAAGGCCCAGGTAATTTAAAATTTTGAAAGCTGATGGCAAACTTTTCAAATACAGACGAACTAATTGGCAAACTAATAACTTTTCCTTCCTTCAATCCATTCTATTGCTATTTGTAATCATGACGCAATCCAACAAATAATTTCATTTAAGCTCTTTTCTGAGCGAAGAATATGCTTGATTCCTTGCCGT
Organism: Pyrrhosoma nymphula; assembly: GCA_963573305.1. Classification (NCBI taxonomy): domain Eukaryota; kingdom Metazoa; phylum Arthropoda; class Insecta; order Odonata; family Coenagrionidae; genus Pyrrhosoma; species Pyrrhosoma nymphula. The sequence goes on from OY754337.1 coordinate 94,716,641, forward strand.
ATAGAAGAATGTACACTCGTGAATGGAATAAAGAATTCTAGAGTGGAGTAAAATTCATGTACAATCTTTAAAATAGAAATGAAACAGTTCCTTAAGTTCGATCTAATCTATATTTCAGGTAAATAAGTTTTACTAAAATTATAGCGTTCCCTCATTTTTTTGCAAATGGAAAATCTTTCACGTCACAACTTCATCATCGTGTAGAATGTCTGTAGATGATTTACAAAGTTTCCACGCATATTTATTTGGAGCCAAAAATGGTATTACTGTCAAGAAGAGTGTATATATTTCAATTTCTTCGCGTTGAGGATAGGAAATTTCGCGTGAAAGTTTCACGTGATAGATACACTTCCTTACAACACTCTTTCTTGGTGTATGCTCTCTGTAAATATGAATTTAAAAATGCAAATATGCTACACGTACATTACGTCAGTAGATACTAGTTGGTGCGGGCGCTTGACCATGTTTTGATAGATGTTTGTCGTCACTCATCCATACCAAATATCGGCCATTTTCCATCTTTCCCGCTGTGGACTCAAATGTCCTGAGTGTATGTTAAATTTTCATCTCTGAAGATGTTATTTTCTTCGTCGCTACTCGGAACGAACCCTGGCTACTTGCTTGTTCATGTGCATTTATATAAATTTATTAAAAAAACCGTTTGAACAATACATGTAATTTTACGAGTGACAGCATGACCAATTGTTACTTCAAAATTACATTGTGAGAAACCATTAATTTGCGTGAATGTTCCAACAAGAGCCCATGATAAAGTCCCTGTACTAAGGCTGTGAATGTGACATTGCTTGAATCTCACGCTTTTAAACGCGCGACTATATGATGCATTGTGTAAACTGGCCTAACCAACATACCTGACCATTTTATCAAAAATTGGGCTGATAATACGGATGAGAAGATTAAATAGATGGAAACTATGACCAGCGAAGAAGTTCTGTGAGGAGTTGGAGGGTAAGTAATAATTATTAAAAGTCTTAAATAATTAAATAGGATAAAAGAATACTTCATTGACACATTTATAACCCAGACCAGATGACAAACATGGCATGCCCTGGTTTTGATGGACGAAGAGTACATCGAAAAGTGGACAGAAATGCCATCATCTTACGCCGGGAAAGCATCAGATCTTAATTGAGACACTTGAAACAATAATGGACCGAGAAATGAATTGGAAGAATTACAGTGGAAGGCCGAGCATGGAATGCATCAGAAAAATGTTGAAGGTTGCCAAAGTGAAAACTTATTTAGGAACGAAGCGGTTGGCTTGTAAGAGGGCGGAGTGGAGAGGTGCAGCAAACCAATCTTCGGTGTCATGACTGCTGACAACGGTGAAATGACGGATTAAAATACTGAAATACGCGGAATCGACTTTTTTGCTCATCGTTGAATGAATATTGATTTGGTACCGTACTTTAAGTACATTAAAGAACTAAATGCAGCAAACTAATATCAATGCTGAAAGGTTCAAATGGGGAAATACTACATTTGCGTCGAGAATTGATAATTCCTTTTCACACCTTTGAAACTGTGTTACTAAGATCCCCACAAAGTGAAATCAAATATAACGGGCAATTAGTAAGGGTATTGGAAACCAATTCTGGGCTTCTAAGCTAACATGAGTGGAAGATTCGAGAAGAAATGAAAAAAGCAAGAAAACTATCCCCTTAAGATTCTTCCAACTGTCAATATGAATTATGCTGAATGGCTTGATAGCTAAATACAGAATGGGTAATGTTTTAATTGAGTGGACGACAAAGCTGGTTAACCGAACTTGCTAACAATTCAAAATATTTTGAGAGAAGGCTTCCAGGGAGTCGCGTAGATGAGTTGAGTCTTCTGGGTTCTATTCCACGTTGGTTCATCTGTGTTGACGACATGTTTCTAAGGTGTTACATCCTGCTTCTTCAAGTCAGAAGTACTTGATGCAGCATTTTATATAAGGAGATATATAAGGATTCAAAGAACTGCGGAGCTGGCCGCACAGTGAACCTAACGGAGTCACCCGCTGATGGACACACAATTTTGTGAAAGTCAAAGTGAAAAAATCATTGATTCAACATCTCGCGCCTTAAAGCCTCCTGGAAATTCACAGTGAGAGAGGACGACAGAGTATTTTGACTGATTAGAGCACTCGGTGCGAAATCGAGGGGTATGGGTTCGAATCCAAGTCCAGGCGAATGATGTTTTCATTTTGAATTTCAATATATATGTAAGGAGACCAAAATACTGCAACAAGTACTTCGGACCTGAAGAAGCAGACTGTAACGCCTGCGAAACATGTCGTCATCGCAGATGAAACAACGCGGAATAGAGCGTGGAAGACTCAACTCATCCAATGGAACATATTTCAAGAAAACTTATTTCTTATAAACCTTAAATCATAGATATGCGTCTGTAATGAAATTTATTTAACAATACTGAAGGAGTCTTTCAATGCAATCAGTATTGCAGTAGTATTTTGGCTTAACGTGGTGCGAATGCTAAGGTCATTTCGCACAAATTCTGCCACATGCAGGCAGGGGCATCTGCATTCAGATGATGAGCATTGCCCCTACAAGTTCGAGAAGAGCCCAACGATGCAACGAAGATTTTGTCAACTTATCGGGAACCGGAATTTCCATTGTGACAGTCCGTTGACTATGAGTTGTATTCAACGATTATCGGATATGTTATTCGTTCACATGCGTTGTGAAATAACTCGCAGATGAAGTGCAATGTCCTGGAGTAAACACATGGGAATGGTGGTGAGGGATTCGGGAGATTTTCACATATATGAGCTCCGATTGGAGACCTGGAAAAGATTTTGAAATAGATAAGGGGCAGTGCGGAAGCAAGATAATAGTTCCTTTGAGCTGAGATGTCTGATGTTGGAAGGTCCGGGAAATGTCCGGAAAGGATATGAAAAAAATGGCCCGGGAGATTGGAGCAAGAGATAGTAAGTACTTAGTGTCAGAGATGGAGAGAAGAGTTTCATTAACAGTTGTATATGCCGGGAAGTCAAAAAGTCATTAAAGGAAATGATCAGGAAAAAGATTCCGTTGCTCCGTGATATTACTTTTTCCGCATAGGGTATTATTACGTGAGTCAGCTAAGGACCGAAGTCCACTCCGGTAAATGTGATGTGAAGGAGCTTCTGTTATTGAAGGGAACATGTTGCCTAACTTTCTATCACCGTAAAATGATTTGCCATAATGGAAGGAGTTACAAAGAGTATACAGTTTTAATAACTACGCAGGTAATAAGTTCATTAGGGGAGGGATTTTGCTTTTAATCAGCGCCTTTTTTATATCTCCGGTTCTGAAGTGGAATAACTAAATTCCCGTTTACCTAACACAATATTTCATTTACCTTACCCAATAAGTCATGGTATAAAAAACTTCCAATGGAAGCCATAGTGATTAGTGATGAAAAGCAGAGAATTTGCGTAATTTCATTTGTTCTATGTAACTGGTAATGAAATGTAAATAGTAATAAACCAATGAGTTGCCTGTAGAAGTGCATTTAATTAGTTTTGACGTGGTATTGCGAAGGTCTGTTATTTTAGTAGAGTAATAGTTACATCGAACAGCGGCATCATCAGAGAAAATGGTGGAAAATAAATCAAAGCTCTTGACTCGTCTGATTATGACTGTCAAATGTGACATAACAGACGTGACGAATGCCATTATATATGCAACTTGTTAATTTACAGGAATGAGATACGTGATTACATGCCATGATTAATGAACACATACCCTGAATAAGTGGATAGACGTACCGTTGTGTTAATTTATGTCACGTTGTATTAGGGATCACGAAAAATAGGTGAAAATAAGAATCAGTGTTTATCATTTTTTTTGTGTCCAGTTTTAAATCCTTAAATATTGACTTTAAAAAATATGTGAAACATGCGACATATATGGATGGATATGACGGAGTTTAAAAGCAACGCTATGGAGGCTAGAATACGGCTAAAAATGTCATGCATAAAACATTTTAAAAGCGACATTAATGCTCTGATCTGAGCTTGGCGTTGCTAGCATTAATATATCCATTTATTTTATTAGTCAGAAAAATTGAAGGTATATTGGAGGTATTTATGAGTGCAGTATTTTTGCATGCAAAGCGTTCCATTTGCATGATCTCACTACTATTTTTCGTCTCGTGGTTCTGGATTTAGTTACACCTAACGATCGAGCCCGCCATGTATCAAACAATGCAGTTTACGATGGTTTTGATTCTTCGTGTTGGTCATCGATTCCTCTCCAAAATTATCTCGGGAGCGATGGTTTAAAATCCTTGCATACCGACCCAAGGGTCATGAGTTTTAATCCCACCTGGGTGTGAATTTTTGCCTCTTGGGAAATGGGTTGGCGTGTCTTACTTGCCTTGACGCTATTTTTAGGATAATGTATTAGAGTTCCTCTTTGTTAATACGGTCCCAGTTCAAATAACTGGAAGTGAAAATACCAGTTCCAGGTGAATGCTTACTTGTCAGCATGACTTGCCAGCATAGGAACGACCCTCTATTTCAGCCTCAGTAAATTACAACAAGGAATTCCACCTTTCCGTTTTTGCCGTTAAAATAAATTTCAAAATAAAGGTTTTTTTATTTCAGGTATCGATTATTCAAGGAATTCATTTCAATTAGGAGATACAAATTCCGGCCGAGGATACGACTTCATCACAGCAACTATTGAACTGTTTAGAATAAAGATTGTTATTCCTGTAAAAAATACGGTGTTGAAATATTCAGAATATTTATATAGGTATTTTATACTTTCGTGCAATATTTTCTTCTAATGACTCGGCGAGTTTTACCGAGTTATCAAATTCAAAATATATTTGCTTATTTTTGGTCGTTTTCACACATCCTTACCATGGGTATTTAGATCAAGGCATTAATCAAAATCAAAGCAAATCGAATTTACCTGTCACTCCGTGGACCTATGCAAAGTGCAATTATTCTCACACCCCTCCCCCATTTTTTCCGCCAAAATAGCCTTAAATAAATTTCCTTTCCCGTATCACGGGCCTTGATCCACCACTGAATTCCTCAAATTTCCCCCAGGCTTTTTAATTACTCTCACACTCTATCTACAGCAACAAGCAAGCAAATATTAGTAAAACTACTTCGTACCTGACGATAATAAAACTTGGCAATACGCATCGTACAATTATGAGTATCTGTAGAAAAATGCAGTTTTATTTGAATGATGAATACTAATGTAGAAATTACTACGAGAAAAAAAACTTTTACCGGGAATTGAACCTCGGACTTGACGGGTCAAGGGCACCACCACCGTACACACACTCTGTCCCAATGTAAGAGTGGAAATTTTGCTATGAATTTTATCACCAAATTATCGGTGAGGGATGAAAATTTACAATTACGCAGCTTAGCTCGGCTAAAGGTGGTTGGAGCGGTAATCGTGTATTTTATTTTCGTATCGTATTTAATCTTGAGAATTTATATAACATTTCAAGTGTGTCGAAATAAAATTCTTGGACTACATTTCACATAAGTAGGTTACTAATCGTTGGTTAGGTGGAAATCACTTTACCTACAATAGTGAAAATAATGAAATAATTATATTTTAAATATTTCGTCTTTATTAAAGCATTGGTTTGACGAATTTTCGGCGCTGTATTCAAATTTCAATATTGAATATCGTATATCAATACGCATTTTTTACTCGGCATGAAACTTTCACATTTTTTAGCAACCATTATCACAATATGAAACGTATTCTCTTGCGTTTAGGAGAATTTCTGTTCATAAGCAGTCTAGTTATTACGAAATATATGTTAAGAGCCATGATGCTCCGTGTAAAAATAGCATTGAGTTCCCAAGAAACTAAATCGGTAAAATGCAGTTTTTTTACTTATATCTATAGCTAGTACTAAGAAAGAGAGGTATCAAAGTTTCACGAAAAATATTAATAATAAAAATTAGTCCTTTTTTCCCTTGCGTTGCCGTCCTAGATGGATCTAAAGGACGACATTTCCAGTATCTTGGAATCCTCCAAAATTATATCTAGAAACTCTGTGTCATTGGCTTGGCTTCGTGAATTACATTAAATTATCAAAAATTTGAAGAGCAAAGATTATTGGGTGGTCAAGGTTTGTTAAGTTGAGTTTAATCTTTTCACGATTAAATCTTTCGAAAGAATTTGCTCCTGATTTTAGTTTTTCGCAAAAACTGCCATTAACATAGAAAACAATTTTTGGAATAACGTACTAATCGTTTTACATAAAGCTTTGCCATTTCAAGTAATATTTTAAATATTGTACTGACAGATAAAAACTTGCTTAATTTATTAGTAAAATAGGTCTTTTTCTCAAAAATAACATGAATAAATAAATCCACTTCATTCGACGGTGAAATCACCTCATAAATGGCAAGGATGATAGAGTAGTGGACGATGAAAAGGTGATTTGAAAAAATAAACTCGCTTGTGGTACGGGTAACTTAATGAAAGACTAGTTGGATGAAGGTGAAGAGATGGGATAAGGTGAAGAAAAAAGGAGATTTTGAGAGTCGAAGAAAGCTCGTGCCATATGGAATCAGAAAGTGTTTGCGTGTTTAGTAAAATAAGACCATAGTACCTACTTTTAGTGGCGGCGGAAGACAAGTCGCGTTCGCATTATAAACTTTTAACACTTTAAAGTGGGATGAGAATGGGTAAGGGGGATAAGGATAATATATGTATCCTTCACGAGATTCGGGCAAACAGGGCGAGATGGATTAATTTTAATATTTCTTGCAGTCCGACTTGGCTCAATTGCTACCCACGGCTGAGGAAGGCGAAGGAGGGAGAGGGTTAAAATGGGGACGGAAGGGAAAAAAGAAACAATTTTCTTGATTTCCCCAGCGGTCTTCGAGGCGCTGAAAACTCTGTACTGATGTTTTTCCTCGGAAGCAAAAGTGGAAGAAGTGTGCAGTGAGTGAACTGAAAGTAGAGGGAGGGGACAGGGGAGTGTTCCTCATGCATAACCCGGCGAGAATGAAATGGTGTACTATGGGACGAGAAGGAATAATGACCCGGTTGATGAAAAGGGGTGGACGGAGGAACAAGGAAGAAGGCTAGAGTCGTGGCCACGCTACTGAAGTGTTGCCGTACATTTAACACTGCCGTACATTTAACTTCCGCGTGCGTCATGTGATCATTGAGTGCTGTGCATTATAGTTATAGTTTTACTATAACGTAGTTTACTAAAGTATAATTTTAGTCCGTTGATTGTCAATGGAAAAAAATAAAATTATTTCAAAGGATTAAATAAATCCTTCCAGAGTATCGTGCTAAATGCATACACAACGTAGCTTTCATTAACAACACATGTAGAGGTCGGAAAAAAATACACTGGCTAAAATCGCACTGTAATTCTGTTTTATTGGTAATTTAACGTGAGGCGTAAGCGCCCTGGGCATATTACCCATTTCAAGACTATGCTGCGATTTTTAAAGTAAATAAAAAGTTGAAAAGTATCTGAAGTAATAAAATTATTGAAGCCCAAAATTTCACGGTTTTAGAAAGGTTAACTTAATTTTTTTTTTAAAAGGGAGTGTTTATTAAAATCAAATGCAAGGATTAAAATAAATTCTAATTTCAGTCATCAGGTACTTGGTATTCTAAGCTGCTTTCATGAGCGCAAGTAGTTTTTAAAAGCAGAAAAAAAACCTATGCACCGAAATCAATGATTTTCTTATGAAAGTAAAAGTTGGTCATAAAGGGCCCAAATAGGGGCCTCTGGGGCCCTTAAACCATTATTATATAGTTTATAAATCTTTTTAGGTACTAAGGGACATGTTTGTCAAATTTCGTTCAAATTTATTTAGGGGTATGATCAAATAGGGTTCAGATGGAATTACATTATAATAGTTAAGGAAGATAACTGACCAAGTTGTGTCTATCCTCGGTTTTTAAGGAGCAATGTACAATAAATCTACTAGAATGAAAGATTAAAGTAATTATGCAATGCATTATTATAAAAGTATGCAGAGAAAATAGCAGAAACAACACCTTTGTAGGCATATATATTAGTGAGGATCTGTCTAATTTTTAGTCTGCAGAAACTCGACTAAGGAAAACATTGGACGTTTAATCTTAAGATTGGTTAATAGGAGCCCTTCATCCGTACGTATTCAGTGGTAGTTCCCTATGACATTTAAGTTTTTTTTCTCTCTGGTTCTTATCGTGTAGTATTCTCATTATTTGGTCTATTTATTGGCCTTCCTCTTGTGACTTTTCCCTCAACCTTTCCTTCAATTATGTTCCTTACAAAACCATTGTGCATCTGAGTGGGACGAATCTATCTGGTTCTTTTTTTCTGTGCAGTGGTCCTTATGGCCTCATTTATATAATAAAACTGAATGTGAGATAAGCATAAATTAAAACCGGAAGAACATGTTGCTGTATTAAGTTTAGTTGGGCGTTAGTTAAACGTAGTACATTTGCTACCATGCAACGTTTATACTCCTAATTTACATTAAAAAATAATATGTACTAGTTTACATGAAGATTATGTTCCATTATTTATGGATGTTTTACTAAAGTAATTGTAGCGACAACTTATGTATAAAACTCAATGTTACTTTATAGTATTGCTAGTAACTATTTTCATCATATCTTCAAACTTCATGTACTATGTAATATTAAAATTATGTGTTTTCAATTCTAACATTTGCCACTATCTTTATATTTCAGGTATGGAATCCAAGTGAAGTTATGCAGAAAACCTTACGATTTATTACATGGGACCATATTTGAAAACCAGAGCGGAATTATTAAGTGCATGCGTGTTATTTTGGTGAGTCAGTGCTCTTTTCTTTATTTTTATTTATGTATTTGACCTTAGGTTCTCATATGTTGTATTGAACGGTTTTAACTATGGAATGGGTCCATCAGTATGTATTTAAACTTCTGTCTAAGATGGTTATATTGACCCTTTCTTCCGTTTGTAAAATTTTAGTTCAATTAGATGCTTGCTTCAAATAAATTAGAATGTGTGTACGTAAATTTGGCAACTCGAATCTTTTTAACATATATTTTTTAACATTTGATTTGTTTTTTAATGACTTTTTATCTACTTCTACTGATGACTATCCTTTTCAATGAGGCTGTTATCTCTATATGACCTAAATTTCTGTCACTGAGCAAGTTTGTATTTGATTTGCTTAAAATTAGTTAAAATCGAAATCAATATATTGTTACTAAAGGAAAAGAGCATATTATTCCGGGTTTGTTCACCGATATTGAAAAACCTTGTAAATAATGGTAAACTTCTTGAATATTTGTTTCATAAACGACCAATTAAACCAATAATTATTAAGGCTTAAATTTGGTTTTATTTTTATTGTGGAATTAGGTTCAAATGAACTATATTTATTTACTGCACGTGTGCTACTATTTCTGATGGAGAAAATAGACGCCTTTGCCATTTGTGCAATAACTTTGGAGAGATAGTTTTGAGGACCGTTTCTTCATAGCTTCCATCTGTTTTATATCACCAGGGTGAGTTTTATTTCTTCCTCGAAAACCTGGAGAAATCATACCTTCTACGATAAGCCTATTTCCAAAACGAATTCATTCTTTATTGTTATCGCACTCAATTTTGCCTTCCTCCGTTGGAACATAAATTCAAAAGCTGGATAAATCACCTGCGATCACTTTACCGAGAAAAATTGCCTTGCTCGAATGGCAAAGGATGACTCATTTCATCGTAAAACTGGGAGCCTACGTTCCACCTCCCACCCATATATGGCCCACCTGTCTCATTTTCTCCTTCGCGCGGAATAAAGACAACCATTCGTAGCCAGGAAATATGTAAATTCGTGAAAATAGCTGAAAACTTTGAGCGCGGAAAATATATATATGAGGAAACATACGCGGGTATTAACTTAATTCAAAATTCCTCGTAATTTTTTCCTCCTCTCCAACCTTTTAACCCCTCGGAAAAAAATACGTGTCGAATTGAATGTTTATGAATGCCTATGAACTGTGACAATAACTTCACAAATAAGGAATTCCTTGTGTAAAAAATATCCAGAAATGGATCCATATAATTCAGGGTGGTAGAATTTTCTCATCTACTTCTTCCTCTACTGTTTCTGTCATACCTTCTCCATTCTTTCTCCGTCCGTCTCCTTTATTATACTGTCCTCCCCTAGGCCATTCCCCCACGTAAGCATCTCAACTCCCCAGGGTGCTATAGTCCTTAAGCCTTAGGAAAATGGGAAGATATTTCCTGCCATGTTAAAGGGAAGGGGCGGGAATGTGTCTGGAAGTTTGGTGACGTCAGAAGGACGCAACAATGTGGGACGGGGATGGATAATTGTGGGAGGTTCTTGAGTTGGGCATAAGAGGGAGGAAGAGTGACCAGGTGCTGGCAAGTGAGCCGAATATGACGAGCAGGAGAAGGGCAATGGCAGTATCCTCGTATTAGATTTTTTTCTCCCAGGGTAACCCTGACGCCGGGAAGTGGGATTTAACCGATCGTAGGGGTTTCGAGAAGAGGATTGATAAAGTCCAGGGCGAGGATTGATTTCATGAGGAGAGATTTGATGGGGGTGTGGCGTTTTTGGTTCTCACATTACAATTTAATTTTCCTTTTATATCAAAATTGTCCTCTATTTGAAGTAATAATATCAATTTTAAGGGGATATAACTGATACCCTTTATTTATTTCGTCGACAATGTGGGGCGTAAATCGTCCTTGCTTTTTATAGAGCATTTCGCCCATAGAATGGTGCATGAAGCGTCATGCTCATGGTACTATTATTGAATATTATTAAATTTTGTCAACGGTTAAGTCCGAATTATAGTTGGAGGAAAATATCTTATTTCGCAATTTTTTTAATTTTGAGGCCATATAAACATTTCTCTGGAAATCTATATTTTTATGAACAACAAAATGTTTGTAAATGAATACGATCTAGTGGACTATCCAATTGAAGGTGTGAGTTAGTCAATTAATATTCCGTAATGTACGGCTTCCCCGGGGATAATTTTTAAAACTCGTAGCCCATTGATATGAAACGATCTTTTAATGAGCAAGTATTCCAATATTTATATTTTATGAATTGTATGGTATGTATTGCGCAAGCTTTACCAGTGATTATATTACCAGTTTTTGTGGTATCGTTGTTATTGTATATTGTGATAACCAGGTCTGAATTAATTGCATGGCATTCGTAGTTATTTCCAAATGAAAATCTTTGCCCCTGCCATGCCGTTTATATGGCTCGGTACAAGCCGTATCAAAAAATCGGGACTCGCTAGTTTTACTTGGGCTTCCCATCATATTGAGACCGACCTGTATACTTTTGCAGCTGCGGATCAAAAATTATATGATGACAACTTTTCATTAAATTGGAAGATATGACGTACCGCGCTGTGATATAACTACGTCGCATTTCGCTGTGGAGAGCATAAAGTATCATCGCAGTCTCATCTACATCCATCTAGAAAGGGAACATTTATATGACGCGAGTTTCGGGGTTTTACTAAATTGGTAGAGCTGATAGTAACTAAAAATAAATAAGAGATATACACAAACAAACTCATTGTCATCAACACCGGTCATTATTCTGAATATTGGTTTGCAACAGCTCTCCACCACATTTTCCTAAAGATCACCTCTTGCTTCCGTCATAGTTCTTCAATTTGACGTCATTCATAGTTTGCCTTATATACATATTTCTCTTTCTATATCATTCTCCCCATATGTTTCTGATTACATATTTGTTTTCAATAGGCTAATTTGTCGCAAAATGCGCCCAATAAGTTCCCTCTTCTTCTTCTCCGAGTTTTTATCGTACTTATTTTCCTTTATAGACTCATAGGCATTATTCGTTCATGATTCTCTCTGTCCACATGATCTTCATCACTCATTGATAACACCATATCTTCGATAACTGATCGGCACAAGAATTCATTCTTTCCGCGCAACTTCACTAGCTGTAACAAACACTTCGCGAGAAGATACAAAAATGACCCCTTTAACATAACATTCACTCTCGCTTTTTCCGTCTTTCAGTAAATATTTCTAGCTCCCTCTTTTTTACAAGGTTGGTGTCCTAACACCTCCTGCGACCTGCATTTACATATTACCCTGGATTTCAGGGTAATATGTAAATGCACACTTCACCCGTTTATCCATCAATAAAACGTTGCCCTCGTCTCTCATTCCTTCTTTTGATTACCAACTTGCCATGCACAACGGGGCCCGGCGTGATCGCCGGTGCCTCTGAACACTTTTCGAAAAAATTTGACTCAGCTCTCTTGAAAGCCTCTCTTTGGGGGAAAAATTCATTCCTCTCCTCTGAGGACCATTTTTCTCTCCCCACCCCTCTTTCCACCGCAGTCGACCGCTAAAAAGTATTTTCCTTCATTCACCTGCCCCCTCCTTCCATCCTTGCCCCTCCCGCCCCCCTCCTGCGATATTTTTATCGCCATTTTCGCACCTCAGTTCGCTTACCCACGCTCAGCCAGGCAGCGTCCGCATAACCCTATATCTCCCACCCCCTCCTACCGCCGCCATTCCCCAGTGCCCTCTTGAATAATCGCCGCAGATATTCCGTTTATGGCCATTCACCATTTCCCAACCCCTTTCGAATCCTTCCTCCCCACCCTTCCATTTCCCCTTTTCGTTGAACCTATTCCATCCACCAAACCCCTCTGTCACCGACAACTCTAGGTTAGTCCACTAACCTTCTATCTCCTCACTACCATCAATTCTAGGTTGGCAATAGATTGCAGTAGGTATTGACGCCGCCATAAGGTTGCTGCGTCCTGACAATACGAATATTATCGCTATTATGGGCGACATCTAAATTCTGCGTACAAGTAGTATCTTACTAGCCACCTTAATGGTGTGTGGCATGGTGTGACTCTAAACCAGTCATACAATAACCTTGGAACACACTAAGATACAGTTATTATACTATTTATACTTTCATGCCACGTATGTTTAAGGACATTTTGCATGCAATACAGCTTCAATTATTGAAATCATGTGGGATGTACACATGATTACAACAATTAAAATTAATTAATTTCATTCATGCATGCATCACGGGGACCGTTTGTTTATGTTCATTCATGCTAGGATGAATAAATGTTTACAAAATTACAGGAGCATATGTCATGTGATGAAATAAGCGTCAAATGCAGAATAAAAAAATATTTTTTTAAATCCACTGTTTTTCGTGACCATTATCAATATTTGTAGCTTCGATCACAGCCATGAGGTTCCTAATTGGGCGAAGAATGCATGAAATTTGAAATATGATGGATTTGCAATGAAGTAATGGATTTTTAAGAATGATATCTAACTCCCAGATATCGCAATCAAATCTAAAGTGATAATAAAGTTTGTTTACAAACTATATTTTTAAATAGTTTCTAATATATAATCATTGATAATTTTTAATGATGGCTTATCATTTTTACCTGACTTCAGCCAGTGTCTTTGTGTACGAAAAAGTTGGATAATATTTTATTATTAGGATTTCAAATCCATGCACCCAATTATGTGGTACTGTTCATGCACCTTATAGAGTATTCTAAATGAAATTGTATCACAGTGAGGACAGAATTCAAAGGGTTGTACCGTAATGTATTGCCTATGCATAGAAAGCATTTTCAAAAGAATGGTGATCGACGAGGTTGAATTTCAATGGTGGCATTGATAACTCTAATTTGAAGCGCAGTCTTTAATAGCTCAGAAACTTGGTCGTAGACTGGATGCTTTTGGGATGCGGGTATGTAAAATAAAAGAGACGGTGATCTGGTTGGAGAGGAAAACCAACAAGGACTTCTTGAATATAGTACAGAAAAAAAAAGATTGACAAGAGAAATTAGGAGGAAGGAAGCTCGGTAGATTTGACATAGAGATGGATGACATAAACAACTTACCAAAGACGGGACATGTGGGGAGGAGCATACATTGAAAAGTGTTTGCCAAGTGTGCAGAGAAAGAAGTAGAGTAGGAATGTCTTATGATATTAATAGAGGCTAAACGTATGAAGAGTTTGAAAGAGAAATAATACTTAGAAAAAAGATCTAGGCTGAAAGATTGGACGGTTTCTCGGAAAAAAGCTATTGCATAATACAATGTAAGAGCGCCGAAATCATTTTCAGTTATCAGCAATATTCAAATTCAGATTTAAGTTTGATAAAAGTACCGGGAAGACCGAGCAACGTTCGGTTTTCCAGGTACTTTTATCAAACTTAAGCTAATCCTATGGAAAAAACACTCAATGGTAAATATAAGAACCTTAATTAACTTTTCTTCCATAAGGTACCTATCTTCGATAAGGTACGATTTCATGCGAAAACTACTTCCAATAAAATTGTGCAAAAGAAAAAAGGTCTTCAACGAAACGGAAAATGAACGTCAGATGTATATTGTGTGAAAGTGACTGGCATCTTATTAATGCATACTAGGTAATGAAGGTAGGTAATTTCTATAATAATTAGTCAAAGTCACCTACTTCCTTCAGTACAAAAGTACCTGGTTACCGAGCGTTGCTCAATGTTTATTTGGTGTACTAAGAACTTGTATGCTCCTATTCTGCTACTTATTGTCTATTTTAGTTATATTGAGCATTCACATAGTACGATTAAAGGTTTTAATAAAACAAATTTTATAAAGCATATCGGGTATTTATTTTTTTAAATATAGCAGTGGTGATGCAATTCGGTAGTACAAAGCAAACTCAAAAACACCACTAACACAAAAATGTTCTTCCGACGAAATTCTGAAATCATCAATAAATTCAATGTTCACTTTTGTTCATAATTTCCAATGTTCATTGGCAGATTATTTTAATTATTAGATTAAAAATTATTCAATATTTATTTACATACAACGTTTCTCGTGTGTCGAAGTTATTGAGTCAGGACGCTCTTGGGCAAATTGTTGCTAGGCTGATCCATCTTCAAAAGTTGTACGAGCTGCTTCCACAAATTCGGGCCATTCAGGATTGCATGTCATTGTGATAAAGAAGTCTGATGATCCATGTCATCGGACAAAGGCCATAGCTTCTTCAAAATTTTCAGTGTAAAAACGTGTAGATCCAGGAAACGAAGAAGGAAAAATAATCCTTTCACCAAAAACAACATTCTTTTTTCAGCCAATTCACTCAAAAATTGAATCGCTCCTGTACAGTTTTCTGCAAGTATTTTTTTAAAAGTTGCTCTATTACGTTGGGTACTGTGATGTTCCACTCTTATATTAATATCAACCAGATATTGCTGAAAATGCCGACCACTGAAATGCAAAGCATTGACCTTCAAAAGGCGGAGATCAGAATTTCTAAGGTTGATGTCTGAAGGAAAATATTTGGCAAGTTGAGGTCTAAATGCTTATCGTTACTGAGCTAGTTGAAATCTAGTCAAATTTTGATGAATGGTAAAAGTTGTTCTTAAAGGAATATTAATACAGAGAATCCAAAATTGCAAAATTTGGGTAAAATAGTGGATAAGTAAGGAGACCAACACTACTGTCAATATTATTCATGGTAACTAAAGATTTCCCACGTTTACGAATAATTAACTCTTTATCTGGAAAGCTTTGGTCAGCGTTGAGGGTAACAATGGCAAAATTTACATTCTGAAGGGGGATGTTAAGCGTTCTGTGATCATCGGCATCAGGTAATGCAAAAAGCAGCTTAACATTAGGCGGCTCAACACCTTCTGCAGCAGCTCGTCTATTAGCTTCTTCTTCTACTTCCCTCATTATCATGAATCCAAGAGCAAACGGATTTTCAGATCTCAAAATATGTTCCAAGAGACTAATAAGATTCTCGCTGATGCCATGATTAATGGCATTGTTAATGTGCCCACAAAGTGCGTCCTGATTATCCAAATGTATATCTGTCCATATTGAGGCCGTTCAAATTTTCCATCATTATTTTGAGTAGGGTTAGCTGCTGCATTAAGTTTGTGATAAACTTGACCGCTAGCAATGTAACTATAAACTCCTGCACTGTTGACTGTTCGATCGTCATCTACGGTGAATGAAGCCCTTGCAAAACATAAATTAAAATTTCGAATTCTATCATAAAAGTCATCAGAAAATGAATGACGTTGAAGAAACGATCGCGCTAACTCGTTCTGAAATTCTGGATGTGGTAGATCTATCCTACCACATCTAGAATTTCAGAACGAATCTCAATGAATTCGATTTGACACACGCTCTTCGGGAAAATTCAATGCTCCATAATGAATGAAAGCAACACTAAAAGGTTGAAAACTATGGTAAGAAATATCAGTCGTTGTAGCTGCCTTGTAGGAACTTATTCGGTTTAGCCGTAATGTTTGTTGTTGTCTTGAATTACTCTGGCGTTCTTCTTCCAATCGTTGATGATGATCATCATCAAACTCTTCTGTACGCCTCTGAGCCGCTCGTTTACGCATGTCTTGAAGCCGCTAATTTTTTTGTGAGTCTGATTCTTGTTCTTTGGTTATTTTGTCGTTGCCTTATCTTTTACAAACGTTCGTTTGTTTCTCCCTTTGTTCGTTTGATTCTCCACTTTTCTGGATTCGTGCAAGATCACGTATCATTTCTAAATGCTCAAGAGGATCATCGAAAGAGTTATATTCTTGCCTCATTCTTTTCTGATCTTTCCTCTCTTGAGAGTAAGAATCATTTAGTTCAGTCAGCATTTCAAATAACCTATTTTTAAATGTGGTTTTTGCTACCCGGCTTGGTCTTGCTGATGTCTGAAAATGTTCTTCATTTTTAGGTATTAAACTACTTGAGATACCTAGTATTGAGTCATCAACTTGTTCTATTTGCTCCGGAATGAAATATTTTGAGGTATTGGGCATTGGGTCATCACCTTGTAACATTTGCTCCTGAAGTTCTCTTTCAAGTTGTTCTTTAGATCGGATCAATATTCTACAGCCCCTGGAGTACTCACGTAAACACTTTAAAAATTACGTGATCAATACCATTTGCTCTGTAGCAGCCATTAACCACACATGGAGAGTTTGGGTTGAAATATATTCCAGCTAAAATTTCAAAATACATCTGAAAAAGAGATTTTTTTAAAAAAGGCGAAAATTTTTCAGACATGAATTTCCATTCCATGCCTATGCTGCGGTTTCCAAGTGAACAAAATATACAATTATTGAAGTTATGCAAAAATTTCAGATTTTCGAGCTAAAAATTAAAATTCCAGGAAAAATGCGATGGGTATACGGAAATTAAATGCAAGAATTAAAACATTTGTACTTAAATTTATCTAAAGGTAACGTTAAACAAAAAAAGAAACCTCTGTATAACAAAAATGGAGTAGCCTAGCCTTTTCACATGATAAAAATGCAATTTTTTTTTGTCCAATATCTTGTAAAAAAAAGTGTTTTCCCAGAGTCAATACCTACTTCAATCGCTTTTTCGTACCCTATATTAGTAAATTTGAAACTTTCATCAAAATTGTTAGAGCCGTTTTCGAAATAAAATTTACATATAGTATATATGCACAACATTTGCTCGTTTAATAGTATAGGATATTATCTGACAATATTATGGAGGTAAGAATTGGGTCCGTGGAATATTTTCCTCGGAATTATTGGCTCGTCGATGTTGAAAACGTACAAGGAAATCTTAAAGAGCCTTTCAAGCAAACTTAGTGTCCTTTTCTGCTTGAAACTTTCTTGTGTCATGAAAGGACCTTTAGGTAATTTAGTCCTGCCAGTGGACCAAACTGGGTCAAGAGCTTATTACAGCTAATCGCCCTTCCAACATACTGAAACTCGTGTCCAGGTCTTGGGATGTTTACAATGAGTGTCCTTTTAATGCCAAGTTTCCGAAATAACTTCGACGTACCCCCTAATTTCACTTCAGTTTTGATGTAATCTATGTAATCTTTGTATTTTAATCCTAAACGGTGAATATTATTTTACTCACCGAGCATATTCGTAGTTACAGTTCCTACATATTTGTATTTCTAAAACAAATTCTTCAGTTCATGAATTCTTATAGATATTTTTGGAGGTGGGCAAGTTTTATAGATCACAGGGTCATGAATTTGTTTTAGGTTTTAGAGGGAGTTTTAATGTTCAAATTTAGCTTAAGAATAAATCAAATATTTCATTCCCAGCCATGTTGATTAAATTGAGTGGATAATTGTCTTCAATGCTACATGAGCTCATTTTGGGCTGTTATCAGACCATATCATCCTCCTGCGCTTACACTTCCCCTGTAATTTTTTGTCGGGCTAAAATAAAACAATAAATGAATAATCACAACGTCTGAGTTTCATATATAATTTGGCGTGTTGTTAAGCGAACTTCTCCTTCGCCTATGTGGCGTAAATCCTGAGTAAACACAACCGTTCATCTTTAAAATATACCATTTTAAATAACTAGCATACTTTTAAAACATTTTCTTAAATAATTATATTACTTTTGTTCTTAAGTGGCTTTTAAAATATTTTTGCAAAACATTTGGGAAAATAATATTCAATCCTCATCGATAGCCATGATTTCCGTTTCGAAACTTTGAAAATGGAAATTCATTACACACACCGTACAATTACTACCGATGGTGAAATAGTTTTGAATCCAGCAAACACTGTGTATGTAATATATTGGTTGATCTGGGGAATGAATAAAGTATTAATATGAAGACGAACTGGTCGAAATAAATAAAATACTAAGCCATGATAGTCAATGTTTGTTGAAAAAATATCCTCCTATCTGTTCCAGATTAGTGTTTCGAATTCAAATATTTATGTCTTCAAATAAGTGAAAATTGAAATTATGAGCAAGTTCTTTTGTTAAATGTTAATTACCTTATCCCCTTAAAGATTCGCGAAATATCCTATAAACGGGCTGATATCTCGTTCCATATTCACGAGGTATTGCTTTTCAGTTAGATTTAATGCTAAAAATTCCGTTAATACTTCAGAATTTGATTCTCTAAATGATAATACTGGAGTTAACGTTTACTTTGTTTTACCGTTAATCTGGCGAATACTAAAGTAAAACAGTGTAGGGTCAAGTTACTATGACTAATTTGAACTATCCAGAAGAAAATCGTTTAAGAAAATACAGATGCTTGGTATACAACATTTTAAAAAAAGTGGAATCGATCTTCTAGCGACGTGTTTGAGTGTTTGATACTCTTGAAATCTAATCTCAAAAGATTTTCCTGTGATTTAGTTGCTAAACGTTTTCATAGTTGAACTTATGCTCTCGGTATTGTATTCCATAGCAATTCTGCACGTTATGGTAGAAAACAGTAGTTAAAATTTTAATTTTCAGTGGCACAAAGATGATTTTATTTTTAGAGAAAGAGCTTTTTTATTGTAACAGACAAGGCTGAGTAGCAATGGAAATTAAGTATCTTAATTTTCTCATATATATTCAGGCACTTTTTACCTCTCTTAATATGTATCATAATAGAGGTGTTTTTTTACCTATAGACGGAAGGTCTAACTTAGCGGATCCGGTATGGTGGGACACTCTCTGAATGTCGATGTAACGATTTCATGTAGCTATACCAAACAAATAAAATTAAAACTATAGCGCATATCCCATTAAAATTTTATAGGTTAATAAAACAAAAGATGTTAAAATGTTACGTAATTTTAAATTTAGCGCGTGCGAAACACACGTCATACCCAAGTCAACAAGTTTTAGCATATGCTAGCGGAAGGTACCCGTTGAAATTCAACGGGTGTTAAAAAAAATTATACCTATTTTATAAGAAAACCACAAAGCATGAAGAATACTGTCACCGTGGTAATTTGAGGATTTCATAACCTGTCTCGTACGTTGTGTTCGTTGCAGTAGTCACGCTGACCATTTTCCAGGTGCTCGGAGAGATGAGTGGCTGTTGAGTGAACTCAAAAATGAGTGAATGTAAGTTAACTGCACGTCAACACTTTTAAACATATATAAATAACTCGTAACATTTGTGATGTGGGAATTGGTCTATAAACAGTTGGTAAAAAATGAGAGGTAGAAGGTTCCACTACGTGTAATACATCTGAGTATTAAACGATAATAAACAACACTGTGTTCGTTGTTGAAACATAGGCATTATTACCATTACTATTCGCAGCACATAAGTATTCTTGCACATTTTATGGAGTTTCTAGTCTATTTTATTCCTTTATGTGTATCATTTATTACGTAAATGTTCTCTCATATTCATACAGTGCCCCTATTTGAGCTACCTAGAGAATAGACATTGAAGAGTAAAGTTGTTGTAAATATGCATTGAATCAATCGATTACCCCCCGAAGCAATCTATCATGGGGTCTTTGGGACTCTGGGCCCTTCTTATACAGATTTGTTTCTACGTGCTGTCACCGGCTACATGCCCGTGATGATGAGGTAAACGTGATATTTAAATGTTAGAGGCGTAAATATCCTTTGAAAATAAAATATCTTGTTGTCAAGGAAATATTCTATTGTTGATTTCAGAGAAAAATGTGAGATTCTTCAGGTAAAAACATGATTTTCAGACAAACACGAAGCGTAAAAGAAAAAAGATTTAAATAAATTAAAACTTCATTTATTCAGCCATCAGATAAAAGAAATCCTGCCCTCTATCTTGAGTGAAAGTACTTTTTAAAAGCAAAAAATGAAACCACTGCACCAAAACCAATGCTTAGCATAGACCACCAGGGAGGATCTTTAGGGGCCCTGAGGGATTTTCAATATAGTCTATGTTTCAAACAGATATATTTTCTATTTACATGTTAAATTTTAGTTCAATCGGTCCAGTAGTTTTGCGTGATGGAGGAACAGGCAGACGGACACCATTACGATCTTATATATTAGTAAGGATTAACGGTTTGCCACTCGGAAAAATTAGTATTGCTTGAGAGCGCGTACGCACAGGGTTTTTTTGAAATGTTGTTTGTCAGAGCTTAATAATTACTACAAATTTGTTTTCAAATGAGCGAGATGAATAATTATAATTCGGAAAATTGTTGAATTTGGGCTACTTTTTTCTAAATCTTTAAGCATGCCCAAATATATACAAAACAGGAAGGTAAATAAGTATCGCTGATTATTACAAAGTGATCAAAGACTAAATTAGGGATCCAAAAAGCCCACTAAGACAGCAGCAGAACAAATGTAGAGGATGAGGCAGCGTTGGCAAGTTCGATAATCAGTCGCAACGCCTATTACAAGTTCACAGGCATCCGATGTCATTAGTGTGGTAGAACCCATGGAATGCGAGAAAATACGAACATATTTAACCCTTGTGGATCGATATTCACCTTTTTTTATAAGTTCCCTATGTATTCCCAAATAGTGGGGAATATATTATTCACTTGTTCAATGAACGTTCAGTGAACACTATTAAAACGATCAAAGATCATTAATGAAGGACACTTAATGAACGTTGAAATGAAACCCATAGATAGTGCAAAAATATTCATTGTAATAATTCATAGATTGTTTAAAGAATGTTCAACGTTGAAAATTCTCTAAACGTAAAAGGTTTCTTTATCTCCGAAGGATACTATCATAGAGTCTCAATGATTACTTATACAATAGAATCGAATAGTCTTATCTCTTCCTACCTATCAGAATGATACTACTATTATGATATTGACTACCTATGACATGCGTATACACACCTACCTATACTCGCAACTGATTTGAATTCAGGCATTCAAAGTAAGTTATATATCTGGCCACTCCCGTGCGTCAATGTAGCTGAGAGAACTAATCTTTAATATAAATGACATGATAGTTTGAGAAATTACCTTCCAATCAGGATAACTGTTTTCTGGAATCATTTAATTGATACCTATGTTACCACATTGGATGAATATTATATCAATATCTATTACTCAGCCACTCGAAACCACTTGAAACCAAGCAATAAAAGAATATGTAAATAAGACCACAGGACATTTAAACACGCCACGCCGCAACACAACACAACTGATTCCGGAACTCCAGAGCCGGCGAAACAACTCAAAATGAAATCTATGAAAATATTTCGACATTACCATTTGAGTTTTGCTTATACAAAACATCGCTACGAATATTCATAGAATTTCGAATGATTATTGTCGTTAGACGATTAATATATACATGGTTTAAAGATATTCTTTAAGTGTTCAACCAGGGAGCATTTTTTAATAATACTTTGTGAATTGGAAACGAACGATCTGTGAACAGTCTCAAATGAATAGTTCACACTTGAACATACAGTTAACGTTCTGTGGTTCTATGCTCAGGATGATTTAGTCGTGGAATACTTTTGAATTAGTTTAATGAATGAGTTCTGCATGGTCTATCCCCACTCGGTTAGTCAACATTATGAGAAATAAGTAAAAGACATGCAAGTTTATGACGCTAATATTTCCTTCCAACCCTACAAACACCATTTTTTCTTCAACATCACAAAACATTACAATACAAAACAATTTCTCATTTTTTCTTTACTTCCGTTATATTTCCCCAAATTTCTTTATTTCCGTTATAACCCGTCTTTCATTACAAATTTCATTACTTTTGCTACTAATTACATTTAATTTTACTGTCAGATTCCATTTCACTTCCCTCGGAATTCACGGGACCATTTATTCATGCCATTTCATGGTACTCTTGGTCTACTATTTCACTTTATGGCACAGAATTAAAAGGAGGAATGAATCATTCTGCAGATCTGCTCTAAACTTCACGAGGGATTGATTTCAGTGGGAGCGTTGCAAGTAACAGGTCTACTGCAACTCGGACTAAATGAGAATTGTTCGTCTCACTACATCCTTTATACTCGTAAATCTGTCTTATCTGAAGCCTCCCTGTTCCCTTTTATCCGTAGAAAAAACTACATTAATTGGCGTGTGTTTCTTCGAGTGGGCGGTATTTCGTGATTCTATCTGCTTCGTACCATTTACTTCCATTTCCCGGCATCTTCCTCACTTAAAGAACAGTATTCATCCCATCCGTCTGAAGGACGTGAAAAACGGCGTCTCTTTGGCGCCTCTCTTTAAAATTAGGCTTAATCCGATGACTGTGTCCTCTCCACTTATCCATCCTTCCCTTTGCACTCCGTAATTAAGTATATGGGGAAATCCGCCTAACTTAAGCTACCTATATTACTCCAAATTTTTTATTGATTAATCCATAAATGTTATGCTGATACCATATGTAAATAATCACTATGTAATTTTATAAGCATGCAACAATGTACAAAGTTTTTTGTTGCTAATTAACTGAATTATGGTACATTATACGAAAAAAATCCCCGAGTTTATCAATTTTAACATTGGTACTGAGAGAAAATAAATTAATATTTTCACTTTAACTTTTTCAGCATTTCATTAAAATCGATATGAATTTTTCATTTTCATTAATCGATTGGAAAATCTTTCAGTTTTTTCGCTCTAAATTTTTCAGCGTTGATATTTTTACACTTTTTATGAATAAATCGTGTATAAGGCATCCAAAGAAAGAATTTTAAACCTTTTAAAGAAGTGTGCCTCAATATTGAAGCATCATTTATGGCTAATTTTTGAAATATCTCTATGCGTAACAGAGAATTAATTTTGACTATTTAGTTCCAAAATGCAGTTAATGGCTGATAGAAAGTACCTGAATATAGCTCGCATATTGCATTGATTCTCAATGATAAAGGTAAATGATATATCCCACTGAAATTCAATGGGAATGATCATCTTGCTCTTATTAATATAATTTATAACTTTTTCTGGACCAATATTTTAATGGGTTATGATCCCAAGTGGCGTAAACCCGATTGCTAGGCTTGCGAGTCAAAATATTATAAAATAAAATCCGGGACCATCGCCACAAGCCAAAGGAAGAGTGTCTAAAGATAACGTATCAAACGCATGGTGTTTATTTATTAATGAAAGTATGCTCTGGCATATCAAAGTATGCACTGAAGCAGAAGCATTGCGCTTGGGTGAGGGAGATTGTACCACAACTGTTTAGGATATTGAAGCTATTTTTGCCCTAATGTACGCACGAGAAGCATAAGGTTGTGGTTCGATTGGTGATTATGATATGAATATGACATGATATTATGATATGCTGTGTTTAATGAATGGGGGCCCAGTGTTTTTGTCTAATACAATTTCACGAAGCAGATTTCGCTCGAAGTATTTATGTTTTGATGCTTGGAGTACAAAATCTCAGCGTCTCACTACAGATAAATTTGCATTGATGTCCGAAATATGGAATAGATTTGTGGAAAACTGCATAGCTTGCTATACTCCAAGTGAATACCTAACGGTGGACGAGCAGCTTTTTCCCACTAAAGCAAAGTGTAGATTCACACAGTATAGGTATGGCAAATAAACTAGACAAATTTGGAATAAATTTTTGGGTATTAGCAGATGTTAATTCCAAATATTTCTTCAATGTGTTTCCGTATCTCGGGAAAGATGATTTGCGCCCGCCGAGCGAAAGTCTCCCCTACAATGTTGTTTTACGATTATTGCGTCCGCAACTGAATTCAGGATGAAATGTTACGACAGATATTTTTTTCACGTCACTGACTTTGGCTGAAACATTAAAGGAGAAAGACATTAGTATTTTCGACAGAATGGATATAATCAGACTTGAGGTCCCTGAAGTACTTCGGACGTCAAAGGCTAAATTGTACGATACCACAGTCCTAAAACATAATATGTTACAATTATAGTACACCAAGGCAAAAAAGTAAAGGTTCTGAGTACCATACATCCCAGCAATGACTTGGATAGTACTGAAA
Organism: Pyrrhosoma nymphula; assembly: GCA_963573305.1. NCBI lineage: Eukaryota > Metazoa > Arthropoda > Insecta > Odonata > Coenagrionidae > Pyrrhosoma > Pyrrhosoma nymphula. The sequence goes on from OY754337.1 coordinate 94,741,361, forward strand.
AAAGATTACCCGAGTCATTCAGTTTCCACAACTCCACAAAGTATTGAGAAGATATACTGGACCGAATGGCAAGGAAATACACCACGCGCGCTGGATCTCGCCAACGGCCTGTGTAAGTTTTATATAATATCCTAGATTTAGCTGACATTAACGCAAGCGTGATATAAAAAGAGGTCACTTCACAAAATATCAGCCGTCATAAATTTATTTTGATACTAGCTGAGGAACTACGTAGTGAGTATATCAATTCACAGCCAGACAGCACCTTCCATTTTAGGTTTTTTTTCCAAATTTGAAAAAGACATCAGTGTCAGGCACATGCTTTTAAAGGGAATAAAACTATGGTAAAATATTCAAGATGCCAAAAATATATTTGCGGAAAATGCAGAGCAAGAAGAGTGAAAGACATTCTGTGTTATGAAAAATAAGTCTGGGACGGTAGTACTGATATCAATGGTATCAATACATGGTTTAATACTGTTACTTTCATTATACCACTACCCCGTGATTGTAAATAACGTACTTTTTTAACGTACTATTTATTCTGCAAAATGTTTATACACTAAACTACCTCCATCTATAATTGTATATTGCAGCATTGGTGATAAATCTGTCTATCCCAAAGTTTGTGTTAAAGTTGAAAAAGTAAATTGTTAATAAATCTTTTTCATTACTTTAAATAATATAAATTTGAGTTTTAAATACAAAAATCTCACTTAAAAATAGAATACATATGTGAAATTACTCATACACATCACCAAAATGAGGGAAAAAAACCTACCAGTCAAAATGACCGCTGCCGGCGCTTTTAGGCATATTAGGGAAAAAAGGCGCATCTAGTGTTAAAGGACAATTACATCATTGTCAAACAGTGTATCGTATAACTAATGCTTGGAGTAATATATATGCATAAGATTTGTTGCATTGTTGACAGAAAACACGATTCAAAATATGCTGTGAGAATGATTACCCGAGAATTCCTAATTTTTCTACATGATAAACCTAAAATAAATTCTAGCCAACGAAAATCGCGCGAGGTCAGGTGATTAGATTGATAGGATCGAAAAGTAACCACAGAGGTGACCAATCTTTGGAAAACTGTTGTAGTAATTAGCAATATAGTGAGTAAGGATCCCATTTACACCGTGCTTTACTGTGCATAAAAATGCGCTATCAGCGTGCTAATGGTGACAATAGTTCTCATTGTAGGTTTTCACAAACATCTTATCACAACGTAGCCATTTTTTCACTATGAATTTCACACAATCAATGTGTGACAATCTGTGGGTGTAGAGTTACTAAGTGGCTAGTTTTGCAGTTTTTTGAACTTATCACAACTTTAAATATGACGATTAGATTAAATGCATTGATTTGGGAAATTTATTAATGAAAGTTAAGGTGGCTGGAGCGGTAATCGTGAATCGTTGAAGGTACATTCTAATAATTTTTCAAGTAGGTCAAAAAAAAATATTCTTGGACCACATTTCACTCAAGTACAAGTTTATACGTTGTAAATAACCATAAATGCAGTAGTGAATATGATGCAAGTGTTACATTTAAAAAATTTGCTTCAATTAAAGTATTGTTTTGACTTGGATTTTCGGCGCGAAATTCGAAATTTACGAGAAAATCATATCTAAATACGCTATTTTTACTAGGAATGATACCTTGATATTTCTTAGTAGCAATTATAATAATATGAAACTTCTTATTTCGCATTTAAGAGATAATCTGTATATACGTAATCGATTTTTTTCACAATATATGCCGTGTGCCATAAGAGTACTTGTTAAAATATCATTGAATTGCCAGGAAACCAAATCGGTAGCATACAGTTTTTTTCACTTTTATCGATAGATATTACAAATAAGGACACGTATGCAAAGTTTCACTCAAATCTGTATTTTAACAAAAATCGCTCCAGCCACCTTAATACAAATTATCACGTCCATATGAGGCGATCGAAGACCACTATCTTGGAACTGTCTTTCACATTATTAGTTTCATTAGCCGACGTTAACGGTGTTTTCTGGTTGTTTAGCTGAATTTCAAAATATCAACTGTACTATTACGACTAATAGAAAATGTATAGTAATGTCCCGTGACGGTGACAGCTGGGAAAATTCGGAGAATCGGCAACTTCCACTCAACAGTAAGATTATTGCTCCTTTGGAGACTTCACAGTTGGTAGCGGTGGATTAATCATGTTGTTTTGTTCTAATCTTGTTTTTTTGTTCAGAAGCGTAGGGTCTCAACCAATGGTAGTCACCTGTGTGCTTAGCCTGTAATTCCCCGAAGTTGCCGATGTTGTCAAAGCAATTGTCTCATCACTTTTGCTAAAATAAACTATGTAATATGGAAATGAAAGTATACAAAAGTATGTTATAATATTTAGCATGATGTTAAAATTCGTAATCTTAAGTTATCGTAATCATTCCTAAGATTAGTTTCCTGCAGCTCTTCACTCAATTTTGCTATCTGCTCACCGTTTTCCTGATTGCATAACTCTTCGTTTTAATGTGTGTGCATCAAAATTTTCGTGATGAATTTTAACCTTGATTTTCTTCCTCGTTGATTTATATTTCGTTCCATTTCATGTAGTTTCCACGAGGTTGTTGTGAAGCAGTATACGCCCAATAGCCCGTTTACGTTCATTTACTCAGCTTCCTAGTTGCATTTTCCGTTAATTACTTCACTCGCTCAAGCATTCCTACGAGTGTTTTCTTTCACATTTAGCTCACAAACACAGCAAATACGACGAAAAGAGGCAAAGTAAAACAAATACCTTTGCTTCACAAGTTATACATTTATTATTACATGTTAGCGAGTCCTTTGGCTATCCGCAAAATATTCTGTCTGTCTTGTAAAGTCGTTACAGAATACTCTTGCAGCGAAAAATCAACATTACTCTAAAAGTCAAACATCACACTACTCAACTTGGCCCCTGCGCAACGATAGGCAGTGTATGCTATTTAACTAATTTAACCAAAATGTGTTGTAATTTATTCCAAGTTCCTTGGTAGTAAAAGCCAAGTGCAGGCAATTTAGACGTGCTTCCTATTAGGCGACCTGTTCACAATAAAAATTATACTCGCCGAATTATTCCTCTTTCGTGAAACGGAGAAATGGGTGTGTTCTCAAATAGTAATGTGATACAATTTGAATGGCATCTTATCTATGGCTTCGGATATCTATATATGCATAGAGCCCTTCTCAAAGAGTACCTTCTCATGAAGAAATGACAATGATGAACAGTTTTTTAGGACCTAAAATCGAACGTCGGACATTTGGTTTTTTGGGATAATGCACGGGAAAATTTCAATGAATAACAGCAATGGATAGTACTTTTCGTATTTAACGAGAAAAATTACCATGGACCATGGAAGCACTGTCCATGTGATATATATGTTATTATTTATTTGCTCACCTGTACGTAACCTCCATTACAATTTTGTTTCAGCGTGTTAGCTCGACGGCGCACCCATCTCATAATATCTGAATTTGCAATGCTGTTCACACAGATCAATTCTATTCCCTTTAATTAATAGAGTATTTTTATTGATTTTGACTCAAGGTTATGCTGTCATTCACCCGTTTTATTTCCCGTGGCCTGGATGCTTTCCATAGGTTTCATTTGTATTTCGATTTTGCAATGATTTCATGCGCTGTCTTTTGAGGAGAATTGAGGAGAGGTAAATGTTTCCTCTGCTCGGTTTTTCACTGATATTTCCTGGGTTATCTATACTTTTCTCTCCCAACTTTGGAATAAGGAAATTCAAAGAAGAATACACCCCCGTCCAATGCTTTTAATGTGACACCTTTCCCTGAAATTGTTGGCCAAAACGCCAAAAAGGTATGCATCCACTCATACCGTAAAAATCACGTTTTTTATAAAAGCGTTGCAGGGACTTACATATTGTCTAAAATTATTAACCCAAGTTGCAATAATTATTATGATTATTCATGAATTACTCACAGATGACCGTATGGAGGTAATTCAATTATCGAAGTGACTTCGGGCTTTATCGTGAAAATCAGTATGTGAAATTCGAAGTGAAAATTAATCATCATTAATTAAAACATAAGTTTTCCGCAACAATGAAAGGTATTCTACGTGGGAGGAAAGACTGGAGAAAATAGAACAATATAATTACTTCGGTAGAACGTTGGAGGAAAAAGGACACATTAGCAGAGGAAATATAATGAGAATTAAAGCTGGCTACTGCCAATTTAACAATAAAAGGGAGCTTATGACAGGGAATCAGTGTAAGAATACATAGAAAAAGATTGGTGAACAGTTCAATATTGAAAGTAGCATTGTATGGTGCTAAACAGCTGGAGGAGATTAGGTGAAAGAAGAGTAGGTTGTTGCATCTGGTAACGAGGGGCCAAGGGATACGGCAGGTCACGATGTTGAGGAGGATGTAGAGTAAGCACGGAAGGGGAAGAATGATAACACAGAGCAGCAGTGCTTATGGTGCCGGGGTATTTGGAGCTGATTTTATATGAATTTGATGCCCTGAATTAAAATATGACATTAGTTTTTGCCTGGAAGCTCAAATTTCTAAGATTTGACATTTTAGTGAAATATACTTTACACTATTTTAAGGTAAATCCATGGATAAAATAAAGAAACTAAACAGATTTTTAGTATCAATATATGTATAAAAAGTATTAAAGGAACATGAAAATCATAGAGAATATTGAAGTAGTACTTATCTAATTACAAAGAGCATGAAAGAGGAAAAAGTCATCGATGAAAGCAACTGAACACTTCGAGAACTTCTTTTCTGTGACATACTTGTATGTATTTTGGAATATTCTCTTTTTAAACTCCTTTAGTAATCAGCTATCACGTGCGTATACCATCTTCCTTGTTAGCAATGCTCCATAGTTTTAATATCCTGGTGAAATATTTCACCTTATTCCTCACTGGTGCCTCCTAAATTTTCAGGAAAATGGTCTAAGTGGCTAAGTAAATAGTGCACCTTAATGGTCATGTTACATCCAAGGGATCTGAAACTGTTTAGCATCTGGTTTACTAGTTCAGCATAGTTTTCAGCTTTGCGTTTGTCCAGAAAATTTCCGACAACTGCAACAAATGAAGTCCAGGATTTTCGCTTAGCCTCATTCAAGGAACTTACCAAGGTAGCATCCTTAATGAGTTGTCTAAATTGTGGGCCATCAAATATTCCTGCTTTAAGCATAATCCATTCTTATTGAGAGCCTTTACAAACTGCTTTATTAAGCCCAGCTTGATATTCAGTGGAGGAAAGGCGATTTTCTCTCGTCCAACTAAGGGGTCGTTAATGACATTATTTTCCCCAACGTCCATATTTTCTCCCTTAGGCCACTCTTTGTGAGAAATTGGTATGGAATCATATTTGTTCCCATTGTGTAGAAGGACGCAATTCAAACATCGCTTTGAGCTGTCAATGTATAGGCGCCAATCAAATGGAAAACATGTAGGAAGACCCTTTTCCCAACGAGTCCTCTAAGATCGTGACAAAATACATGATTATCTTCTTGAGAAAAGGGTAGCAGATCCTTTTTTCTTGTACTATAAAAGGTAATTTTGGTTCCTTGTTCCAGCAAATCTTTGTCGTTCAACCTGGAAGCAAGTAATTCAGAAGCTATTATTAACAGGTTGAAATCTCGGGTGAGGTCATTTAATTCATCCTGGTTGAAACTTTGAAGAATTGCTGACATCACCTCATTATCACTGTCACCTTCATTAGTATCATAATGGTGATCAGAGGGACAATACTCGTCCTTACAGAGCTGGTGAAAGTTTGGGATCGGAACTTCCTCTTGAGTGAGGAACAGGACGTCTAGCATAGACTAAATCAGGACAGGTCCACTTCCTACGATTGTTTTGATTGATTCCATTAATATTTACTGGGCAGAAATAACAATCATCAAAGTAGTTTTTGGGTTCTCTCCAAACCATTGGTATGCCGAATTTCAGACTTTTCCTTATCCCGGTAGTCAACTGTCGTTAATGTTCTGTATAAGTTCTACAGACCAGATGTGGTTCCCAGGTTTTATCCTGATCACCAAGCCTAACACCAAAGTATCCAAGATAAGCTCTCTTTACCATGTCACAAACAGTTTTTCTGTTTTATTTTCACGTGCATTCTCTGCATATGTAGAAATACACATCAGGATTATTTACACAAGTTCTTCTACTTGAACTCATTTTATTTCCATTCTACTACACAAATACAAAAGTCTACAACACAGTACGTTTTAGGTAAACTTTAAATGATTCTTCCCTAAACAGAAATATCACGCAGGGCTTACTTCAATCTACCCTACACGGTGAGAACTCACAGACTAACGACAACTCTAGTTAAAACATTAAAGGTTTTTCCTTCTTGTTTTCTAGTTGAAGGTGAAGGATTTTCCTGGATCTATCTGGACGGTAGATGGTTAATAAGTAGGATTATATCACCCATACTTGAATGTACTGAAAAGAAAAAACATTGATAGATAAAAAGATGTATCTAAAACAAAGTAGAGCTGATAGAGCTTAGAAAAACTGATTACATACTTAGATTCAGCACCCTAAATATAGCTAAAATCAGTTCTAAAATCCTAGGCACCAAAAAAACATTTTTTTGTAGGCCTGTGTAATAGCTGTGGGCTTTATGGGCAGGATGAAGAGAGGTGCATGCTAAAATAAAGAAGGAAATCGCGTATAGAGAGGGGCCTATGAGAAATCTAGAGTAGTTTTACTCTTCTCTATTTAAGCTTACCTACATGTAGATTATCCTATGGTACACCATATACGTATAAATAATTATTTGGAGACCATAGTATAGATTGCTTCTACTCACAGCTGGATTTGTTGAATAACATAGTCACTTGCTCTGTTAAGCCCATGGAACTAACATTTGGATCTTACTCTTTAAGTATCTTGCATAGGTCTCCAGTCTTGGAAAATGATTCACCTTTCACTGCACGCATTTAGTGAACACCAGATGAACACTCATGTCAAAGCTGACGTTCACGCAAAAGGATATCTTAAAAATTGTTTTTTGAAAATATATTGATGCATTGGAAACCATTTTTTGTCTTCTTAAAATGAAATTATTTTCTTAATTGAATCTGCAATGAAAATTATTTTCACATAGTGATTATCACATGATAGAACCATTACTCTCTTGTATGGGAATGTTACATTTTATTCACAATTAGTAAATGATAAAAAATGACATTCATTATCAGGAACTCAATTTTCCATCAATAATAATAAGCTTATATAGATAAAAAGTTGCAATATAAGTATTTCCCAAGCTATTGTAAATATTTTATGAAATTCATTAATTAATTTATTTCTAAGTAAATGCAGCCCTACGCAAGGGTTTTTTGGAAGCCTATTTTTACGGTTGCGAAGAATGTAAGGTGCTTCGAAAAGCCATAACTTGAGGTAGATTGACGATTTTGACTACTAGGGAACTTCAAGGGAAGATCTATATCGCTGGTTGAAAAAACCTCAGATGATGGCCTTCTAATTATATCACTATGTTAACAGAACCATCTACGATAGGTCCCGTTCCGATGGAAAAATAAAAATAGAGGTCTTCTCAGTAGACATATTACATGCCATTAAAAGTATATGGTATCGTCATAGATTGTAGATTCCTTTTAGCCCATGTATCATGAGCGAAAGCTGTGGTAAATAATGCAATTACTTATAATAATGGTGTAATTTGTCTGAAATTAAAATTAAGGGAAGCCGCAGATTATTTTTAAGTATAAACCAATTTTTCAGATTGTTACATGAGCCTGCGTGAAGTTAAAATTTAAAGTAAATATCGTGATGAATCTTTTTATTTTGTTGCGGGTACCTGTTCTAAAATACCGTAGAAATACACAAATTGTTTGGTTTTGAACTCCACCTGAGTGTTTGCACAACATTCAGATGCGGTATAACCGTTCAAGTTTTCGTGAAGCTGAAATATAAAGAAAATTTCGATGGTATTCTTTTTAATTATATTTCTTTTTTCGCTTTCCGGGATTTGGGCGTAAAATCTCTTCGGAATTCCAAGATTGCTTGGACTTGAACTCTGCCTGGCTGGTTATTCAACATTCAGAGCATTTTATATTTTATAATGAATTCTAACGTTCAACTCTTCTACGAAGTGAATTCAAAAAATTAAAGTTTATAATGAATTCTAACGTTCAACTCTTCTATGAAGTGAAGTCAAAAAAGTAAAGTTTATCCAGACCCTCCATACCATAATTACGTGCTCGTCAAAATAATGATAATAACGTATTTATTCATCGTTAACACACCAAAGTGTGATAGAAGTCGTCAATAATACATTTTATGCATAGAACATTAAAAATGCATTAGAAATACAGACTAGAAAAATTAAATTCAAAATACTTTTCTATTGTGTACAGAGTTCTGTCAAGTAGCCATTTCTCTATAACCGCTTTCATTTTTTGAAATATTGGAATAATGAGAAGAGCTAGGCAACGTATTGAAAAACTTGGTTCTAGATGTTATCATTCTTTGGGATTTAGCCAGCCTGCAGCGAGTTTCATCAATACAGTTATAATTTCTTGCGTAAGAACAGTCGACATTTCCTCTTATATCATATACTTCAAAATTTTCTTTAACGTGGCGTGCGTTATAGAAAATATACAAATTTTAGACTGTCATGATCTTGAATTTAATAAAGAGTGGTCTAAAATTATCATAGTGTTTACAATGTTCATTACTTAGTATTCTCGAAACACTTATTAGAAGGATGACTATTTTAATAACATTGGAGACATGTCCCCAAAGCCTTATGCCATAAAGTAGCTTTACATGAAAAAGTCATAATAAACAGTTAATAGAAAAGTCACCAACACTCATTTTCAGTTTGCTCAGTAAAAATATCACTCTGGAGAGTTTTGTTTGCGAATCCGAAGTATATGGGAACTCCAATTCAGTTTCAAATGAAGATAAAACCTAAGGAGTTTAACAAGATCACTACATTTATGTTTCAGGTTAAATATAAGAGGCTGGGTATTATTTTGATTCGATACTAAGTTATTGTCAGTAAACCAGTCATTAGCTTGATCTAGAATGGTCGGTGTCACATTAATTGCCTCCCTAGAGTTACTACGTCTGTGGAAGAACATTTTATCGTACGCATAACGAACACATTAAAAAGATACATTTATGGTAAATCATTTACAAGTACATAAAATAAGAGTGGGCCCCACACTGACCCATCTAGGACACCATATTTGTTTATGCTAAGGTTGCAGTTTACCACTAACTGCTGATAACGATTACATAAATAATATATATATAGAATTTATGGTCAGAACCTTGAAGGAAATACAATAGTAATTTTCGTTTAAGTATGTCATGACTGACACCGTCAAAAGTATAAGAGAGATCGCAAAGGGTAAACGACAGGAAGAGTTTACTTTCAAAAGCTCTGATTGAATTTTTGACAGCATTGTTCAACAGCTGATTTTGTAGACTTTCGTGGCCAAAATCCTCATTGTTATTGCAAAATAATTCTAGAACTATCAAAATGCTGTAATATTTGAGTATACACTTACTCATCAAACATTTTTACAAAAACTGATATAATGGTGATTTGGCGGTAGCTTTAATTAGATTGGGCGGTAGATGATTCCTGTCTCCAAGTTTATAAACTGGAATTACTTTGGAATGTTTCAGTTCCTCTGGAAAATGGCCTGATTTGAGACAATAATTAATAAGTTAACGAGCAATGAGGGGAATCACAGATTGAATAAGATTGTTGGAGAGTCCAAAAGTATCTTCATTTTTTGAATTCTTGAATTTGTGAACTGTGTGAATTATCTCTCTCGAAGAGACATTGAAAAGGAGCAATTTTAACTGGAAATTTGTTTGAATTATAAGAAACAGTTTTTGTTGGTTTATTTATATTCATATCAGACAAATATATTTTCCTCTGATGTTAACAAATATTTTTTAAAAGTCTGAGGATCAATGGAAATATTACATGTTTGTCGTTGGAGAACAGTTTTTATCTTGATGACATTCCAGGCTGCATATCATTTATTGGATGCATTAGCAATATAGTTACAATTCGCTGTCTGTTTAGCCAACTGCAACTCTCGATGATTCGTCCTTTTTCAATCTAGGTGTGAGTTTTTATAACCAACGGTTCTCTCCGATTTATAATAATGATAAACATTTGAAAAACTGTTTCTGAGAAAATATGAGAAAATGAATATGGAGTGAATCAATTAGGCCTTATTGATTAAACATTTTCACATGAATCAATTTTTTAGGTGAATTATATTTAAATAATAAGAGGTAGTTAGGAAATAAAGAAAAATTAATTTGACCATCTTAAATAACAAGAATAGCTTCCCTTTCCCCTTCTGTTGGTTCGGTCCCAAAATACATTATGTTGGCAGTAATAAGCGTAAGCCCTGGAAAATTAAACATTTATTTATATGTATTACTCTTATGCAATAACATTTACAGAAAGCTGCAGATTTTTTAGACCTAAGCGTTCGTAAAGATAGCGTAAACACATGCGCGTTTCATACGTTCGACTGCTCGTGAAGCATGAAATGTAAAGAAACTTTAGACGTGCTTTTTTTATATTTAGCATGAAACCTCTTCGGAATGCCGACATTACATCAATTCAAACTCTGCCTTGGTAATTAAAAAACATCCAGTGCACGGTTACGTGTTGTCATTTTTATATGTGATGTTTGTCTAGATATGTTAAAATTGGCCGGAAATGGAGGATAATTATTAAATTTATTGGGAGTCGAATGTTATTGTTTAGAGTTGATCGATCGTAAAGAGCATAGTATACGGAGTGTTCGTGAGGCTGAGATTGAAAGAAAATTTAGACGAAATTCTTTTTACTTATTTTTTCCGCCGTGTCCTGCGCGTACAGTTTCGTCGGAATGCACAGAAATTTCCGGCCGTGAGCGAACTCAACTCTCCTTTCCCAATTCCGCGCGGATACTCGAGGGAACTCGAATCATTGTCGCATTTCAGCGGCTAATTCATCTCTTTGCCCTCCGAGACCTGCCCCCCCACCTCTCTCCCTCTCCCTCACTCTCTTCTTTGTTCATTACCCTATCTACATCTCTGTTCCGTTCCTCAACGCCCTCGCCTTTTTCATCCTTCACACGCTTGTTCCATTGTGTTCCGTCCCCTTTTCTCGCTTCATACATCACCACCGTTTTTCATTTCGCGCGTCATTTTTTTTGCAGACTGACCACTGAACCTTTAACGTCAAAAGGAGGAGGAAACGAGTTTTTACCTCTTGGCTGCCTCATTTATATATTTTTTTCGCGACACACGGACACACACACAGATGCTCGCGCACACAAAAGGGCTTTGCTTTGTTTTCGGCAAAAACAATTTTAACGCACTCTTGGCCCTCGATTTATATGGGCGCACGGTATTTTTGTTCGTTGAAAACATGAAAGGGATGAGTATGTAAACAAATGAAATTTCAGCTTTGAGGATTTTTTTCGTGAAGCTATGGCCATATTTATTTTAAAGCGCTATTGATGTTAGGGTGGTAGCACTGCTCAGAAAAAAATAAACGACGTGTGTACTATGAGATCCTTGATTTGAATTAACTTCATGCATGCTCTCAGGACTTGGCGTCTGATATTACCAATTTTTATTTGCCTGGATGGACGAGAGCAACTTAGTGCTCTGTCTTGTGACATTAACTACTTGTAAAGCGTTAGAAATGCTAAGTATCTTATTTCATTATTCTTTCGACATTAGATTTTAGATTTCATGCTTGAGGGAAATTAGTGTAATTTCTTCCAATTAAGAATGTTGCATTTTTTGAGATTTTGGTTTTATTTTGTTTGATGCATTGCTCCAGAGTGACGTTTCCTCATTCGTATAAGTGGTCTTAAACTTTAAAATTACTTCGGAATATAAATTTGATACACATATCACTGAATGACGAAGCTGATCTCAAATATGTTAAGGCTCCATTGGAGGATTTCGGAAAGCATCCATTTGACATAATTTGAAAACATTCTGAAATATTTCCATACCGCTTACAATGTGAGTACTGTATGCTAACGAAATATGAGGATCCTGAGAATAGCCACGGAATTACCTTGACAAAGCCATCCTCAAATGCACATCGGTGCGTAATTCTGCTGAGGAAAAGTCATTCGCCGTGTTTGGAATGCATGATTGCGGTCAAGGAAAATGGGTTTTCTTCTGTAGAATTTTGCTCTGTATTTTAATATAATATAATCTTGGAATACATAAACCACTCTATTTTCTGTCACACAAAATGGTTAGCAATTTCTTTGTAACTCTGTTACGTCTCAGGAAACTCAAAAGACATTACTTAGGAGATGAAGGGGGAAAATTATTCCTTTAAGCGTAGGGGATTCATGCATGACAAAGTGTAATTAAATGCAAAGTACCTTCTTGCCTGTGTTTTACGTAGAAAACATTTAATTTTAATAATATTTTGTCATCCTTGTAGCATCCCGGAATCCTTGTTAGCTGTTTTCAGGGGCTCATCCGTCGCAAATTTATCTCAGATCTTCTCTCCGTGAAGTAATATTGTTTATTCTTTCCAATTCTTAGAATTCGCATGTGAGTCATGGAAAAAGCTTTTGAAAGTTTTCCTTATCTCTCTCTCCTTTTTGCCCAAATCCAAGAGGACTCTTTATATCCATTTGCCAAAACGAATGAAATGTTTCTTGTAACCAGGAAGCTAACCCTACTTTTGATGGACACTGCGCCAATAAGCTCAAATTTCAAACTTTAGTTTTAATTTATGCCTCATTAACTAGGTTAAAGAATTTTTTTTCTACGGTTGATGCTTGAAGTGTGCTACTATACTCCTAGAGAATCACGAGTTTAATATCTAAATAAAATGTTTAGGTGAAGCTCATTTGTGAGCTCAGCAGCAGTGAAATGTGTTATTCAATATTTAAAGAGGTAAAAATCCTTAATAATGGGAGTTTCAGTTAATATTCGTGTACCTTCAGATATTGTAAGGCCAAGGTCAGAGTATTTAAGACAATAAGTGTGAAAACATATTCCAGATTGCGCTTAACTTTTAAAAATTAATTTAATTCAGTTGATGCGTCGCAAAAAAGGAGTATATTTTGTATTTTTGTGAAATAATGATGTGAAATGGATGTTTGAGACTTCTCTATTTTGTATTGTGCTGTGCAAAGGAATTATATGTTTCCCCTTTCACAATATTAATGCAAACATGTAAAATACCTAATGATAAATAAACAAATAATAAATAAATGGAAGAGATATTTGCTAAAAATTCTGAGTAGGATTGGAGTTGTTTAGTGTGTGGATGTGGAGAATGAAAGTTGAAACACAGAGTTCTAAAGTAAACAGTGTAGAAGAATTATGAGCGTAAAGAACACTGAATGATACTTATGGGAATCATTTTGAGGCGTTAGATTGAAGGAACTAAAGGGAATCTGGACGAACTATGAAATACGAAAGGGGACTAAAGTCTGATTTATATGGTAAAATTCTGGATAAACAGGGAAAAAGAAATACATTACATTGGATCTATGTAGCCCACAAAATTGTATCAACTGCCTGAATTACAAAATATCGAATAACTCACACTTTTATTTCTTATTTTTAATTGCCTTAATTAAAAAAGAAATCCTACTCAAAATCGGCTACAAACCTTTAAATGGAATTTGAATATACGGTCATATGAAGAACGGAAATTTAGACTTGCTGCAGTATGATAGATCTATATAGAAGTCTGTGTATGATCGATGTGTCTAGAGTTGCTGCAGTATGATAGGTATGTATAGAATTAAAAGAGATGCATTACACGATGCGAAATGGCATACGAGCTAAAAAAAATGAGTTATCGTCTGAATTTTATCCGTGTAGGAAAATTACCTGGTAAGACAAAAATGAAATTCTTAGCGCGAGTAATATTTCGTGGCCTCATGCTGTTACTCCCATCAATGATAATTTTACCACAACTTCACCGATACCCTAGGAATAAATGAGTCTTTGGTCCCACTTGTTCTAGAATTCCTCCCTCTTATTTCGTGTTGACCTACCGTGAATGGGGGGGGGTAATATAAAATCCTTCAACGTCATAAAAAAGACTACGCGATTGATAGGAGTGCCCTTTTGGGCTTTATTCCTTTACCGTTGCATCACTCAAGTTGATGCAATCTCGGGGCCCTTTCACCTTTCGCAATGTCCATTCCGCCTTTTCGTCCAGTTTCTTCTTCCTCGTCTCCTACTCCGTCTTCCCAGTCGCCCCTGTTATCCGCACCCGCCCACCCAATTCCCATCGCCCCTTCTCCCATGCCCCCTACGACCCTTCCCCCCCCCCCCCGCGCCTTCATCTCCGCTTCCCGGCTCCTCTTCAAAACTCCTACTTCTGCTCTAACTGCTCCTCCAGGCCCCATCCACTCGGGCGAAAGTTGCCCTTCAGGTAGTCCTCAAAATCTCCTTTTCCTACAAGTCACGGAACTTCCTCTGCCTCTCTCTTTATTTCTCCCTCTCACTCTCTGTAGCCCTTCGTTGCCATGGCTTTCTTTCTTTCAAGCATTCGGTTTCTGGTATCTTTTCCTGTTTGACTTTATCCCTCAACTAGAAGAAAGGATGGCTGGCATTTTTTTATGTTAATGGATCCCTATGACCCCGGCAACGGGAACTCACATCAGTTTTTTTAGGTGAAAACTCACCCCCTACCACCCACCCTTGAGGTGGTTTGCTGGGGTATTATGTAGAAGAATTGATGATCCATTGAGCATGCAGCCTTGCGTTTCTTGGAGATGCGATGGTAATACTCTCGGTTAAATATTCCGGTTGTAAGATAATCCTCCTAACTCTGGGTTAGGGTGGTTCGAAAAAAATATAGTATTTTATTTTGGAATGATATAGCACGCAAATGTTTTCATTGGTAACGACAAGAAAAAATAATATTTTTTTACGTCTTGCGGTAGCGCATTGCCCTTAAACCTCGATAATATCGTTAATAACCATAAACTTTCAATATTTTTTATAAATATGTAAGGGTGGTATGACTACAGTCCCATATCGCGTAAACTATTTTAAAAGTATTTAAGAATGGCCTAAAATTACACAATATATTACACATTTTTTTACACAATATATAAATTACACAATATGATATCTTTTGGTCGCGCATCGCGATGTAATATGTGATAAATTTGCGATTTTAATAAAATTTCAAAGTTTTACATTTTATAACGATTTTATTACAAATCTAGTTGAGACCCTACAGTAACATTCTTTTACTTAGAGGTGCTTAGAAATGATTACCGTAAAATAGTACTTTTATTTGAATACTAACCGGTCGTGCAGCTTTGTTAAAAAGTGACTTATGCCGCATTGGTCTTCTACATCTACATCTACAAAATACCCTGCAAGCCATCTCAGGGGTGTGTGGCAGGGGGTGAGTATTCACCAACGTGCAACGTGTCTTAGTCATAGTCACGTTCATTTGCGCGAACTTTCTACGTATATGATTTTAAAATAATTAAAATAAAAGTGACATATTTGAGTACACTTTTTTGAAAGTTCTTTGAACATAAACCCGCTTCAGTAACACTATTGTTTTAAATCCTTTTGTCCGCGCAGCTGAATGAAATAGAGTTACAATCATAAATTTGGTGGTATTTTTCAAATTACATTGTGTGTGCAGATTTTCGCTCATTTTGCTTTACAAAACGCTTCAGAACTCACCGCGGGGAAGTGGCTGAACTTCGGGATCCATCCACACCCCACCTAACCAACCATCCAATGGTTAGGGTGTATTATTTACAATATTTACAAGTTCAAAACATTTACCAATTTACATAGTTCTTCTCTACAATTTTTCTCCATGGTTTAAAACGTAACTCATTTTTGTCCATCATTACGAGTTCATCATCATTAATATTCTGACTTGTGCGATAAGGTAGGCGAGGCTAATATTATCAGTAATGTAGCTCTGATGAAACCATCTCTAGCACAGTGTCCACAGGCTTCACTGAAAGGTTCTGTCACAAGCTGAATGTACCTTTCGACATCTTGCTTATGACATGGGCATTTTTTCTAAATCTATAACAGGCTTAAATTCTGTTTACATACTGTTTTACTTCGTCATTAGTCAGTGCTCTTAACAAAGGAGGTGCAGTCAGATTACAAGTGTCCCATTGTATAACTTCGGTGTAACCTGTAGCTTAAATCTGGTTTCTATAATCAATGACCATCGCCAAAAGCAAATTTTATAGATGACCAAAGTTATCATTCCGTTTAATGTCTATAACTTGAGGCAGCTCTTGTGGCAGGTACCGTGTTGGGATAGAAGCCTTATTATATTATTACTATACAAACACTTAATTTTGTTTGCAACTGTCGTCACTACTTTTGAGAAGGACACTTGTTGTTTGTTTCAACAGCCAAGGGAAATCTCTCTTAAAAGCAACAACGGAGAACATTCTCATGTGTTAGTAGCTTGTTATTTCATGTATGTTGTTGCTAATAGCATTCGTTTTTACCGGGATTCGAAAATGGGATGGGGCTTGCCATGCTCCTATAAAGCCACCAAATAATCCACGGGGGAGAAGGACGCCTCGGAAGCTGAACTGGCTAAAGCACTCGTCGCGAAATCGAGGGATCCGTGTTCGAATCCCGGTCGAGGTGAATGATTATTTCTCTGTGGAATATCGAACTTACGTGCACTTGCGGGTGACTCCGTAAAGGTAACTACCATGGCTAATCCCGGTATCCTCAAAAATGTCTCATATCCCTTATGTTCTTTCCTCGTGTTTTCGAAATGACCAGTGTGAATAACATAAAGACAACGGATATGTAAATGAACCCGCCCGTCATACTTGAGGTTCATTCTATGAAGGGAATAATTTATTAAATAAATTAATACGATGTATACCCTCTTTGATGAATAGATTCAAAAGACTCATATTCATGACCAGTTCATTTAAATAATTCTGAGATTTCCTTTCAGTACTTTTCTTTTTGAGTTTGAATATCTCTTTGCTTTAATCCTATTAATAGCCGATAGGGTCAATGTTCAGTGTTTGAGAACGACATTTTGCTAAACTGACAAGTGATATTTGATAATTTATTATATGTCGAGTGGCATGGATGATCAAAATATGTATTGAGTAGAGAATGGATACCAATTGACTGTGTGCAATTACTATAAAATTATCGATACGTTGATTCAATGGGGATTCAACCAAATAAAAAATTATAGTTCTTTCGTAGAATTTACGATTTGCATATGATAAACGCATTATGAAAATATTACAAGTGCTTAAATTATCAGTACTTCAACACCGGGAAGTCTTTCCTGCCGAAAGAATAAGCAGACGAGACCTTGCTATTGTTTTTATGTCTCGTATAGAAATTCCGAAGGATTTTTACTCTCGTATAGTCTTTTTTGCTTCTCTACCACTAAATTACGTTGCAGTTTCCGCTTTTCATAAATCCGTAGAGTGGATTACCTTTGACGTTACCTAATGCTTTATGGGATATATAAAAAATGAAATCACCCTTGAGAAATTTGCATTCTGGATTTAGGATATGTTCAAGTTCAAGTAGGGAATGAGGATTGAAATGAAAATATTTTAATTGCTTCTTGTCATTCCAATTATAAATGGAAATATTAAGTCAAACTAAGATTTCTGACGACGAAAGGATCTGACAATAAGAACTTGAGTGAAATGTTGAGAAAATTATATCCATTTTATTCTGAGTTTAGCGAGAAAAGTCTGCTATTTTGTTCAATTTATAGTTTATTTTCAATTTAATATAAAGTTACAAATTTTTATTCATTTCCATTCATAATCATATCAATTTCACAATAATTGATCAGCGTTATATTATATTAGCATTTAATTCACATCACAGTATGTGTTTAATTTTTACTCATTTTCACATTGTTTAGACCATCAACATGCTTCTACCAAACCTCATTGGGTTTGTTGGCAGATGGCGAAATTAATTTTTTTACTTCCAAATTTTACAATGCCTTTTTTGGATAACACATAATGTTTTTCAAATATTTCGTCTAAATAATGCTACTTTTGCGTACTAGCAAACTTTTTCCTTTAATCTTGAAGATATTTTTCAATATCCTACGTTTTTTGGGATTCTCTAATATTACTTTTTCAAGTATGGTTTTTGTTTATTCTCTGCCTTTTAGCTTTATATTTTGATAGATATCGTTATATTCTATGCTTCTGCTTGGCATGGATAACTGAAGTACTACCTTATTCGCCGGACACTCAAATTGACAAATCTATTCACTTTCTCTCCCTTTCCTCCTCCGTTAAATTCTCATCAGTACTATAAACCAGGGCGTCAAAGTGGTTTCAAAATGTTGCTTTAAGTTAGCTGTGAGAGTTCATGCCTCAGTACTGCGCCCTATTCTAATCATGGACTTGATTATGGATATTAACTTCATACTTTTTATGGCTACCTAAGTGATGATTGTCTCAGCTAACAATAAGATGACCAATGAAAGGTCATCTTAGCAGGAAGGTCATCTGCTAGTGTAACCAATGACAGCTGTCTTCACAATAACTCCACCAAATCCCAGCCCACGGTGGAAACCTTGGATAACTCGTAAAACCAACGGAACTATCTCGTGTAGTCGTAATATGAAGGGGTGTGCATGCTAAATATAAAACTAAATGAGTCCAGCCGGCTGACATACAGAGCTAAAATCTGGTAAAAGTTGTTCTATGGCCATTTTGAATCGAACTGAGACAAGGCGTCAATATGATAAAGACTTAAATTGTTTTTTTGGACCACCCTGACATGGGCCCGCTACCACGCTGTAAAACCTCACGGCGTATGATTCTTATACTCTATTGATGCGAGGAATATAAATTAGTTATGAGATAGTGAATTAAACAACTTTACTGCAAGATGCGAGGGTTTAGAAATTCAAAGAAATTTTGTGAAATAAACTACTTTTAAACTTAGAGACACTTAGTTTCACCAATCGCTTTTGCAGCAAATATTTTAATTAATATAATGGAAATTCGCTCCACAGATAGCATAACATGTAGATCGACTTGTAGAACGCTGTCATACTTGGATATAAATTACAATGTTCAAATCAGTGATGCGTGTCACTATACATTTTTTTTAATTTGAAGAAAGTATTTAATTACGGCGTAATATTTCAATTTGGTTTAACTCATTATCCACGTCGGTCGTGATAGTATTTTCCATCAGTTGCACCATTTCTTCTGCAGTGCACGGAATGGAAAAAATTATGGTGACGTCTGGGACTCTTTCTCCTTAACACACGGAGGCCCGTACGGGTCAATTTGACCCTACGTGACATTTAAAGTGTCACTACATTCATTAATTTTGCAATAACGGTAAAATACACCGTGACTTTTCATGAAATGATGTTATTCAGCTTTAAGTAAAATATTTTAAACTTACCATATGATTTTCAGTCCGATTTTAAATATTACAGTGAAGGCTCGCATGGGTCATTTGGACCCGAAGAGTTATAAGCCTTAGTTTCATCTACCGGTTTTAAAATTGATGGTATTCCTACATTCTTTTACACTTATGACATTCCTAAGTATTCAGACGCCGATGTATGTCACGTATGCACAAGTTTCTATAGGGAGGTGGGAAGGAGGGGGTGGTAAGACGGACGGAGGGGGAAAGGGAAAGCAGAGTAGGGTCGACAGTCATCGGTGCCTGCGGGTTGGAAAATACGGTTGAAGGAGTTGGATGTGAAGGACGAATTTCAGATACGCAAGGTTTAAAATTAAAGAACATCATTATCTGCACCCCCTAACGATGGTCAGAGGCGTGCTGGCGCTAATCCCTGGTATTCTGGGGTGGATGCCGAAGAGAAAGCGCTGAGAGAACGTCTTGGGTTCATGATGAGTCCTCGGGAAACCCCTAGCTAGTCTCCCTTGGTCACTGCCCGTGGTGGAAAAGAGAGACAGCAGAGTCAACCAGAGAAAGCATATTCCCACACTCAAGCTTTCTCTGCTCCCCCTTGATGGACAACACCACAGGACATCTATGGCGAGGGTTTCTCGGCCGAGCGACCACCAGATGGGGCAGTGACCACGGAAGACGAGCCAGGGGTTTCCTAAGGACTCATCACGACCTCGAGACGTTCTCCCTACGCTTGTTCTTCGGCATCCGTCCCAGGATACCAGGGACTAGCGCCAGCACGCCTCCGACCATCGTAATGGGATGCAGATAATGATGTCCTTATATTTTGAATCTTCTTATGTATGTGCAATTCGTCCCCCACCTCCAACTCCTTCACCCATATTTTCTAACCCTCAGGAATCGATGACTGTCCACCCTTCTCTCCTTTCCCCCTTCATCCACCACCCCCTCATTCCCTATAGAAACATTTGCATACGTGACATTTGTACCGGATGACACCTGACATTGGAGAGGGAAATACTGCCACCATGAAACAACGCAGTGCTAAATCCCCACGGTTGATATTGAACATACTGCAAGAAATTTCAGAAAATGAATTGTACATCAGCGATATACTCGTAGAATTGAGTGATGGTGATCAGGATCATATACTATGTGACAAGGAAGGAGTTGTTCCTATACTGAAGAAGACTTTACGGATGATCAACCTGAGGCGGTAAAAGGTGGGTATTCTATTTTTTTTGTGTCACAATAGACTGATCGAATAAAATATTGTGGGCACTCATCAATGCCAGTAGTATGATTTTTGTAACATAATATAATTTTCGCTGTATTTCGCAGTGCTGTGTGTGCGGGTTGACATCAAAAAGGTGGTGGATAAAGTTCAGCATTGAGTAATTTTGCTCTCCCTAACGTGTATGAGACTGTTAAATCAAAAAAAAGGAACGGTCAAGTCGGTGGTGTCTGAAATTGGAGTAGAGGCTCACGGGCAGAGGGGAATAGAAAATATAGTTGCAAAACGGTGTGTGGAGAACAGTCGTGCCCTTAACGCGTGGAGTATGCTTTTTTCTGATGTAATGCTAAAGCAAGTTCAGTCATGCACGCAAGAAGAGGCCCGTAGAATCACTAGCGATGAAAACTGGCCATTTTTCACTTTCAGAACTAGACGCGTTCATTGAATTGCTTTACGCCCGAGGAGCATATGGTAATCGTGCATAATATTTAGATTTACTCTGGAATACCACGTTGGGTCCTACATTTTTTTAGAAATTCTATGTCTAAGAACAAGTTCAAAGAAATTATGACACCTCAGATTTGACCGTATGTCTAATAGGCTGGATAGGTTAAAAAATGATAAGTTCGCTCTGGTGTCTGAATTGTGGGACAAATTCATTGATAATTGTATACTTTGCTTCAAGCCTGGAGAATATTTGACTGGCAATGAACTATTATTTCCTTTCAAATGCAGATGCCCATTCATTCAATATATACCAAAGAATCTGACAAATTTGGTATAAAATTCTGGGTGATAGCTGACGCTAATAGTAAATACATGTGTAATGCAATACTTTATCTTGGGAAAGATGACCTTCGTCCTCATGGTGAGTCCTTGGCCAAAAATGTAATCACGAACCTTATGGAGCCTTATCTCAATAAAGGCAAGAACATAATGGCAGACAATTATTTTTCGTCAACCACTCTTGCAAGCAAATTGAAAACAAAAGGTACTAGTATAGTGGGAACAATGAATCGTGTTCGTAAAGAGGTCACAGCAAGTGTTAAAAATTCAGATGCTCCTATGTATTCCACTGCCGTTCTAAAGTCTGATGACATGGCGCTTACTGCTTATCAGAGTACGAATAAAAAGCATGTACTGGTATTGAGTACAATGCACCCCCATGTTTCCATTTCCGTAGGACAAAAAAAACTTTCTGAGACAGTTTTATTTTATAATGCTGCAAAAAGTGGCGTTGACTGTTTAGATCAAATGTACTCTGCGCGCGGTTGTCGCTGGTCAGTATTGGTGTTTTACAATTTGTTGGATCTCTCAGCCATAAACACAAGTATGCTTTACCGTGAAAATACAGGGATGAAAATACCTCGGCACAAATTACATACAGTCAAGGATATCGCGCAAGATTTCGTGCAACATTTCGCACAACATTTTGCGCAATATTGTAGAATCAAATTCCCCTCATGAAAAAGAAGAAAGTGTATTATATCTAAATTCAAGGGAAATAAAAACAAGAAAAGTGATTCGTGTTACAGGTGCAAGAGGCCGTTATGTGGTAAATGTACAGGGTCGTTGGCAAAGACGTGCATTGATTGTGATATCAATTATTTAAATGATGATAGAATCAAAAACAAACTTTGTAAATTTTACAATCAATTTTATTCACTACGACCGGTTTCGACGCATAGGCGACATCTTCAGGTCGTACCGAATACCGGTCGTAGTGAATAAAATTGATTGTAAAATTTACAAAGTTTGTTTTTGATTTTTTAAATTGGAATTTTACAAAGTAACGCCTGAGAGTATCGAGTTTATTCAAATGATGTTCAATAAAATGTTCAAAAATATTGATTTCATTATAATTATTGTTATTAGCAGTGTTATAACTTCTATTGATATCATTAAACCATAAAATGGAAAGAAATACTTAAAAAAACGACAAAAGAGATGCTTCGGGTCAAAATGACCCATTTGGGCTTTCTAGGAGGTAAACAATTCCGGGCCTCCGCGTGTTAATCAACTACGGTCGTTTATTTTTTTTCGTAAAATGTATATTTAAATCCAAGCTTTTGTAAAGACTTTTCTGCCAAATTTAATTTCAAAGACCTTTTATGTGCAAGGGCGTATTTCCTGACGCTTAATTTCTAACCGTTATGCGGGAAGGAGGGACTGGAACGGGAAAAGGAGGGTGAGCGTGTTTCCTCGGAACGAAAAAAAAATAAATACATTATTTCCTTCTGACAAAAAAGAAAAGTGTCCCTTTGCCATCTTTATATTTTTCTTCTTAACCTAGCACCACCTCGATATGAATCTCCCGAAAAACTTCTCGTAAAGAAATGCTATTTTTTTCATTCCCGCGTCTCGCTTGGATGCAGCGCCTCTCGGCGGCAGACGGTCGAAACCATTGAGAGAGGAGAGTTGGGGTAGAAGGAGGGGGAGGAGGATTTTTTTTGGAGGGTTAGGGGGTTGTTTTTCTCCCATTCTCGACCTTTTGCCGTCTTTCCACTCCTCTTTCTCTCACAATAATAAAAAAAAATTCTCTCACACTAACAAAAAAAGTTTACCCCTCCCGTCCGCCCTTACATACTTCCCAAAATTCTCTTCTCTCGCCTCTTGGAACTTTAGCTTCGTCCTCTCATCTCATCTTTTGTCACAGTTTCCATCTCTCCAAAACCTTTCTCCGTCTCTTACTACTTGTCCTCCATCCTCACTCAAACTCCCTTTCTCAACAATTTATTTTTTATTCTCTCCCTTTCCAATGCTGTATTCACGCTACGCACGTCACCACGTTATATTTCTTAATTTTTTTTGTTTCATTTTAAAGCTGCGTTTTCTACCGCAAATTGAGCCAGACTGTGGTCGCTGAGATATTTTGCTCATCATGCCTTCAAGGTCTCACGTTGATCCCTCTTTTGCGTCTTCCAAACGAGGGATTGCTCCTTCTTGGGAACCAGTTTGATTCGTTACGATTGGGTGGGATTCGCGTACCGAAACACAATGGCTCGTGAGGAGTGCATTGGAAAAGAATATGGGTTGACACTACCAGCGATAGATGTCATCTACGTACTTGTCCCAGGCGCTGTTTCTCCACTGGTCGTGGGCGTATCATTGAATGCAAAGTGACATGACACCAAGTCGGAGAATATTACGTAGAAATAGAAATATGAAGGTGAATCCTTGCTGTAACTATTGAATCTGAGGCACAAAATGTAAACTGCCTTTTGGCCTACGCACGGTAATTTCTGGAAATATGTTTCATAACAAAACTCAGAGCACTAATGTTTTTCGAGGTACACTAATTGGAATGGAAATTTTGCTAATTTAGAGTGATGAGATGGTATTTAATAAAGTCACTCGAGAGGAAGCACTTGCCTTATATCTTGAGCAATATGCATCCCACCTGTACCTCTCTTTACCAATTAGTACTCCCTTGACTCAGAAAGGAGTGTATTATTTATATATTTTCAACATCGTGATCCCAAATAGTTTCATGTGTAACGCGAATTCTAAATTGATCAAATGCTCTTGATTAATTTAATTACCAGTATCATTTGAATGAAATTAAAATAAAAAGAGCGGTCATATTTTCATACTTACATTCTAAATTGATGAAATGCTCTCGATTTATTTAATTACCAGTGTCATTTGACTTTTGACTAGTAGAGTATTGTGATTTGTAAATTTTGTAAAAGGAAAAGAGCGTGTTTTGTTTGGCCAAGTAGATGAAATAGATGAGATAGTAATTAATAACTTGAATCGAACAAATCGGATAACTAAACAGATATATGGCAGTAGAGTAAATAGTATAAAGGTCATTTTACACAAGGCACCTAACTACGCAATTTGATGTACAGAAATTGCGAGAAGGCGGGCTCGGAATTAGGGCAGGGGCTATGTTCCAAACTGTCGTTTCTGCATTTACGCATGCATTCCTGCAATCCACCGCACATCGATACATACATCAGGTGCTATGAAGTGCCTCGCATAAACCAGAATTATGAGGAACCCCGAAAGTCATGGGTGAATGAGGTACAAGTGACTCTATACTGGAAGACTGTTAGAAGTCTTGGGAACTAGAGAGCATATATGAAGCAATGCATGAATCAGGCTGAAGCAAAGCAAGTTAGAAACGACAGGGCAATATGATGGAAAATATTAAAACTTAAACCAGTTTTTTGTCTAAAGTGAATAATTTCGCTCTGTGGACTATTCCTATTCCGAAAGGGAATGGCTTGATGGTATGTGTGTATGCTCATGCATATTCTCTGCTAGGAGAAAGATTCGGAGTATGATGAATATTAATTATGCTTCATGTTTCTCATAGTTCTCCCTGCGGAAACTGATGAGGCGTCGCTTTTAAATTGTATACCCGAAATGCATCAGTTGATGACTTGTTTTCATAGAAAAGACTTTTAGGGGAACCAAGGACGGGTAGATATGAACCTGATGTTGAAATATCCTTAAACGGCGTGAAGAGGTTCACATTTTTACGTTGTTTTTGATGGACGAGCCCTTTAAAATATTTTCACACGGCACCAAGTAAGGGATCGAGTCTTCTCTGAAAATAATTCCACCTTGTGGGATACGAACGAAGGTTCTTGGGAGGGGAGGCAAGTGACCTGGGGGATCGAGTACTTGCTCACTTCGTTACTTAAAAATACCTTTGTTTAAGGTATCCCCAGCAATGTGGGCTATTATTACACTATGCCATAATTCCAGTGCAATACTTTGAATACTAGAGTGGTATAAATATATTTTAAAATCTCATTTCCATTGCTAATCAAGTATAATTTTTTAAAACAAATGTGCTTTTCCGTTTTTTTTGCCTTCATTTCTAAAAGAAAGAAAATTTTAGCTGAAGGAACAAGTTAAATAATTGCCTATTGACAATATAGACGGTTTTATTTCTGCCGACAGATTGTGCTTGATATTCATACCGACAGCTGTTGTTTTTGCATCACTATTCAGTAAACTGCATTAGATAGCTGAGCCTATGGCTATTCGTAGCATGATCGAATCAGAGTAATTATAGCTTAGCAAACATTTTCCAAACCAAGGATTTTTAGCCAAAGGAATCCGGGAGGATATAATGTTACACAAAAATTTTAGTAGACCTAGCTTACTTATGTTTTCCGCGTAGCTTCACCGAAATGTTTTTTTCCGGCCGGATTGGTTTATTTTGTGAATCCGATAGGTAGTAATTGAGATAAAATTGCCGAGTTGGCATTATCAAATGTTCCATATATTCTAGGTAATAAGAGGTTCATGTTTGCCTTATTGGTATGATTGCTTTAATTTCGTGGCAAGCTACTTAAACTTCGCTCATCTACGTTATGCGTCTGTCTAGCGTAGTAGCATGAGACCTTTTAGGCAAAAACAATTCCGAGAAATGGGCTTCGGGTATTTATTTTGCTGAAATATTTTTCCAATTGATTTATGTTGAATTTCTCTATTTTAACTGTGTTTCGAGTGATAAAAGAATATTGTAAACTTAGAAATCCAAATTTATTCATTTTCCATTTCACTTGCTTGCACATGTTCATTCATCTATGTCATCCTTCAGGCCCTCTATACTCCTGAATTGATTCATACACAACCAGATCTTTCCCGGGGGTAAATATGAAACTGAATTTTCACGAAATCAACCTTCGACTGTCTACGATGCACTCGAAGTATAATTTATCACTAGATCAAGATAAGGAAAAGTATTTGCTGAATGAAAACTTCTAAATATTTCTCTTCAACTACAGGTTGAAATAGGAATCTGCTGTCATTGTAATCTAATAGTTGAGTTTGCTCGGAATATAAGTTGTATCTCTTATAGAAGCCGTATTGTCCTTTTACTAGGCTGAACACAAATCTCGAGGCTAGGAAACTAATTCTGAGAACCCTTTTGTGAAGTGTACCAGTCAACTGACTCAAGTCATGAAACCTAGAAGTGAAAACAAATATAAGCAGCAGAAATGTGATGTTGGAGGAATTTCACTGGGCTTGGTTGAGGTTTGGGCCTAATAAAGGGAATATGTGCTTAATTGAATGCTGATAAAAAGAGAGCTATTACCGTGGACGGCCTGGTGTGTCCTATTTTAAAGTCATGATCAGTGGTATCAGACATAGTTTGTCTATTGAAATAAAATGGTGAACCGTGATTTGTGAGTTGAAACTGCAGTTTCACACTTAGCTTATAGGGAATAATTAAATGAATCAATACCTACTTGCGGAAGTCTTATATTGCGTAATATTTGGAATCACTTGCCTTTTTTGCTAATCATAATTAAAATTTACTAGTTTAAGAAGTTAGGCATATCTGTGGTCAATACTAATTATTTCGTATTAACTTCATAAGCTTTCATGCTAATCAATCGTATACTTTTAATACTTATTTAACATTTATCTTCTTCCATACATCATAGAGGTGGTATGTGGGGTACTTTCTAATTGTTCCCATGATAATGGTTATATTCTTTTATCTTCCGTTCCAAAACTATCAATTCAAGAATTAAAATAAATAATTCCTTCAGATAACGTTGACTTACGGGTCTTATTTAGCATTAAATGGACGGATAAATAGGTTAGTAGAGGTAAAATTGAAACTTGATAGACCAAACCCTCGTCAAAGTTATGATAGCTATCTTCATCATCCTCATTCTTTTAAATATGCCATTAATGATGTTTCTTCTATTTTGCTCTCTCTCTATCTCTCTGAGTTTGGTGAGAATTTTTTACTCCTTTGCAGTGCAATTTTCCCTAAACTTTTGAAGTAATAGGTTGTAACGCGGCAATGAATTTGAGTTCATTAATAATCATTTTTGACACCATGTTTGAATATGAGGGAGAAGCTGAAGACTCGGGGTATGCCACGAATTTAAGTTACCTAGGACGCTCCAATGAGCATACTTATGTGTAGGATTTTACTTACCAAATAAGAAAACTAGCAATAACTTCCTGCATTTAGCTAAAGGGATGATGGACAAATTACGTTATTTGCAGTGAGGCAATCATTCACCTAGATTGGAATTACGGAAAATTCATAAATAATTACGCTCATTTGTGACTTATATTTTCCGACTTCGTTTTCAGTTATTGACGTGGCTAGTTCCGAAGAGCATCAAGGAAAATCGTGTAATTTTCATTACATACATTATGAATATGAAACAAATAATTAATTTCCGATTCTTTTAATAATTTTCTTAAATTACAACCCGTGTTTTTCTTTATCAAATTCATGTAATAAGTTATAACATTGATCTGGTATCTAATAGCTTTTTTAGACAAAAGTAGATGGCTCGTTGAATGGATTTAACCTCGTTCAACATTTATTACGTGACCTATTATTCGACTCAATAGGAAGTGACGTTAACACTTCTCCTATCAACTATACCTTTGGGTGGAGGAATGAAGGCGTTTGAGCAGTAATGCCTCTTTATTCTAAAATTCCTGTAAAATTCACTGCATTTGCAATATACAATAATACTTAATATTGATGTAAATGAAATTGAATGAACACAGTGTGGATGGGCCGAGTTGGCGCGGACTAGGCTTTTCTACAGATGTGGTAGTAGGTAGTGAAGCCAAATTGGGTCAGCGGTCTTTTGAGCCATTTAGACCAGGGGAGTGGTAAGGTGGTAATTACGAGAAATGCATAGACGTTAATGTCGATGTCGCAAAAAGTTATTTATGCCAATGTCACTATAAAACAGCCTCTTATGCCCTGCTAACATTACGGTCTGTTTGTTGTCACATTGCTATAATACTGTTATTACCATATACCTAATATTGTTACCTACTGCACAAATATAACGCCTAATTGCCTCAAAGCAAGCTAAATCGATGGTGCCCGGTTAATTTGATATTTATACCCTGGTTTCATTAAATGCCCTGTACGTATTTTCCCCGGATCTATTGGGATTTGAATTATATTCTTACTAATGCCTCTATTTTGGTCGGCCCATTCCCATCTATAATTAGTGCCTTCCTTGGCCGCAATATCTTCACATACTACACAAATATAATCCATCATTCTCTGATGTTCAGCTGATTTAGTGGTGCTAGGTTCATTTGTCATTTAGTCCCCGGTATCATTACGCGCTCTATGCTTCTCATTCCCCGGATCTATTGAACTAGGAATTATATTCCTATAAATGCCTCCATTTTGACCGGCCCATTCCCATCTTCCATTAGCGTCTTCCACGGCCGGCCGTCTTCACGACTTCTTTTCATCCAGTCTGCGCACAAAAGGTGCCCTGGACTTTCCTTCCTTCCTCTCTCGCCATTTCTCCCCCACCCTCCCTTCAATATCCTCCCCAACTCCCCTCTTCAGGAACTCTCAACTACATTCCCTCCTTGCGCCTCCACCCACCACACAACCTCCCTCGCCCGCGTCTCCTCCTGAGAAGTCCCGCTCTCATTTGAGAGCACATCCAAAAATACTTGCAGGCGAAATGGAGAGGGCGTGGAAAAGATGTGGAGGGAAGATGGTAGGGAGGTGAGGGCTACTCTTCTTTCTCTTTCCTCCTTTTTTTATCTCCTACACTTCTTCCACTTTTTCTCTGAAGATGTCTCTGCCCTCTCTCTCACTCTCTCTCTCTGTCCATCTCTCCCTCTTGACCATTCGATTCCACTCTGATGGTCAACTTCTTTGCTCCTTCCTCCTCACCCATTTCTCCTTCTCTCATTTCCAACCCTTCGCACTCTCATTCCATCTCTCTTTTGCCCATCCTTTCCTTCCCAATGCTACCCACTTCTATTCCTACTCTCTCTCTCTTCTCCCCTCCTCTTTTCGGGGAAAATACCATGTCTCTCTCTCTCTCCCATCCTATGCCTCTTTCGCCCACATCATCATCCCCGTCCCACACTCTCGTCTTATTTGCTCTTCCGGTCGAGAGATATCGTTCCACGGCTGATGTTTTGGGCCTCTTCTGGGTTCTAAACATGCCCTTCGAAAGGAGTTGGAGTGTTAAAATGGATTGCGTGGGGTTATATGAGTTTCGGTTGCCATGAAGATGATTCGGATGTAATTTTTTTGTCGGGAGGGTATCTCTTCATTCGAAAGTAATGCTCAGGAATGTTCCTACTTCACATTTTCGCAGGTGGTATTGAGCAAAACAGTGGTGAATATAATGATGGGATGAAAATCCATTCAATGAATGGGACGCGGAGGAAATGCCTTCATACCACGAACGGAAATGGAGTATGAAGGTGCGAGTAAAAGTAGTTCGGGTAGCCCCAGGATGAGTCGATAAGACCTTATTTAAGGAAGGTTTCTCGAATGGCTCAATTCATAGACAGCAGTGTCATTAGTCGCACTTGATCTCTCGTCTGAAACGGGTGCTATCAAGTGCCCTGAATCATTTCCAATAGCTACACAGAGCTGTATTTAAAAAGGATTAACGAGCCATGATCTTAATTTGCCAAATTTGTGCGAGACAAAGTGTTCTTAAATGAAATGCTACTGGTTAAATTTATGTGTTTGCGGAAAATGTCAAGGAAACAGTGTACAGAACAATATTATTCGCCAAAAACTAACTGTACTTAGGCATTTCAATCTATCCGTGCTCTTCCTTCAAGATGTCGGCCACTGTCAAAAATAGTGGCTTCCTTTAAGTTTGCTGTATATAAGGCTAATGGGCAGAAAGGCGTTTCGAACATTCCGTCTGCCACTTTCAGAGCTTGACGATCACCTCTCTGAGTGCAAGCCTTGTCCCTACGGTGCTTATTTTTGGTGCCGGAGCACGAAATGGTGTATCAATCTTAATAATTTATCCGTCCTATGATTTCTGGTCAGAGGAGAAACGTGCATACTCTGTACCGATCACATAATACATATAGTGCTAAAATCAATAATCTGGATGTCAGCAGGTACAATTGTACATACTACCATAGTCTATAACTTCCTATCTTATTTCCCTGTGATAAACATTCGTTACCACGCTAGGTGTTGCAATAATGAACTAAACAATCAAATTTTTGTCAGAATCATTTTAGTGTAGGTACTTAATTCCGTGTTTTCCAAATTAAGCATTACACTGTTATTTGAACCATTATTTATTCTGCTGCATCCAGTTATAAGGTAAATATAAATGACTAACTTCCTTTCGGAGGCAATGCTGCAGAATAAATTGTGGGGCATGGGTAACTATGGGGTATGCTGGACTCCATCCCTTTCATATGAGTCCTTTTCTTTCTCCTCTTTTGCACCTGTCCTTTCCGTCCTAAGCACCCTTCTCTCTTGGAGTGACCTCCGGACCTCATTTCCGGGCCTTCTTCGAACCCACCCTTCCCTTTTATCCTACAGCTCATTCTTCTCTCGGACGCATCATCCTCGCCTACGGTCCTCTCCCCTGAATTTCGCGCGACCCCTATTCTTCCCATTTTTTTGTCATTCCTTTCTTCTTTATCCGTCCATCTCCTTTATGTTTTTCTTATTTCTTCTTCTGTTACACGCTTTATACAAACCAATTCTATTCATAGCATTGATATTTCATTTTTTTCAGAACATATTCTTCCATCCATGTAGGTTCTGTATTTTACGAAGGCATATTTATTTCCTAAAACAGAGGTAGGTACATATTTATTTCCTAAAACAGAGGTTGTTTAAGTTCCTACGTAGGTGAAGCATAATTTTAGATTTACTGTGAAGTTCATGTGTACAGGGAAGTAATATCGAGTTTAGTTCCATATTATTTCCCTGTATCGGTAAATGTGAGGTCGATATGATGATTGAAGTTTATATAACCCAGCAGTAATTTCAGAGATCTAAGATGTCCATTGCCTCTCAAAGGAAAGGTCAACAAGATAAAACAATCATTCCCATTAACAATATTTCAACTGTTTTGAAGTACGCGAGGCTCAATACTTCATACTGTAATTAAGGTATGTTATTATGTAGGCTTATATCAGTCATAAGATTAAGGTGAGCATTAAATTAATGATGACCTCATTAGTAATTTAGATTGTATTAAGTGCGTCACCCAATCAATTTATTGAAAATGGAAGAAAATGTAAACGACGGTTGTTATTCGATGTAATCGTCATGCAGATAGATAGTGGTAGTAAAACATAATTTGCACAACAAAACAGAAAAAGAGATTTAATGAATTTACATTGATGTTAACGTAAAACTTAAATGAGATAATTATCCAAATGCAGATTCTGAAGGGACACTGCTCAAAGACATGGTTCTCCATGAGTTTAGGCACAAGATGTTTTTGTGGTATGAAGCAGAAAGAAAGTTATCATATTCATCGTATCCGCCGTTAAAGTCTATATTTTTAAGTGACAATCACAACGCAAGGGTGACTTAAAACTAGTAGTCCACCTATACAATCGTCTTGTTTACTTGCTAATACGTAATCCGTCATTGAGTTCCAAATAATTTTCACTTTCGATTTTTAATTTACTTGAGGCATTAGGTATTGATATGTAAATTAGGTTTAGGTTAAGGTTTAGGTAAATTTTAATTTTCGTGGTATCTAAAATTAAAATCTTGACCTTAAAAAGTTTCTTTAAAGATATTCGGGCGGAATTTTTCTTTATTCAAAACAGAGACCATATTCGCATTTTAATTTTTTTTACTTTATGCAGAGCTGCAAGATGTACGAAGTAAACGTAGTAATATTTGCATGCAAAAATATTGTTTTGTATAAGTGAAAATCTCAGTAACTAACTACACATAAGTTTTTAGCTTGACAGATTTTTTTCACGCCTTACGGTGAAAACGTCTTTACAACCGAACATTGTTTTGCAATTCTCTATATATTATTATTGCGATTGATTTTTTATAATTTTTGAAATAATATAAACTACCCACTGTTAAATTTGTGACGAGATTCGTTAAAAATTTCTCATTTTGAAAATAAAGTCTGCCTGGAGTGTCGACCCTACCCATACTATTATTTTTCATGGTAAATGACTGGTGAGTTTTGCCAAATAACTCGAAAAGTATAGTGGTAGGTAGCTCAAATTTTGTTATCACTGAAAAAATGAGACATGTTTTGTTGTCATGAGCCCAAATCTTTTGAACATTATATGAAGTGATATCTTACTTGAACTGCCTTAAACCTGATTGTAATGGAAAACAAAATTGTTTTCAATATTGGCTTCAAATTTATTTTCAATAACGGTAAAGTTAAATTTGATATGTACTCAATTATTTATTTTCATTTGCTCTTATATATCAAATCGATGTTTTGTTTAAGGAATATTTGACAGGTTGCCAAACTACTGATTCGCATCAATTTATGGTGTCGGGAATGAGGAATACATCAATCATGCCGGACCGGACCCCGTCGCAGTCGTAACGTTGAGAAACCCACAGAACCCAGAATTTCATTACGTAACGTTTTGCACACACTTGTCTCTTGAGTGGATGGCTTGGTTTCGCATTCCAGTTCGCGAGTTGATGTCGGTGCTAAACCTCACTCCATCACTTCGTATGCGGCCTTCCTAATTCTCCCCGCCCGCCGCCAACTCATCCTCCGCCTCCTCAAGCAGTAGTCGTCCACTCAAAACCTCTTCACACTGGGGGTCGTGCGCATTCTCGCGTTCAGCTTACCTCCTCCCTGTTCCCTCCCACTCGCCGAAGGAGGACACGCCACTTCTGTTGACCTCAAGAAACCTCCCCGTACCGAATCCCGGCAGGAGCTTCTTGTTGACCGGCCCACCTGGACGTCATGCTTTCCCTCTTATTTTTATTTACGTCCTTTTGCACCACCTCATTTCTAATTTTATATGCAGCAGTCCTACCTTTCTCCTTTATTTTACTCTACGAGCGTGTACTGGTTCAATTGAGATGCTTCCTGCGAGGAAAGTTGTCTGCAGAAATAACCCTTAGATGTGTGAATTCGTACACGGTAAGGCTGCCGATAATGGAAACGATTGTACGCTTAAACTTGTGGAATTTATCCATTAAGAAAGAATTTAATAACTTTGTTAACTCCACTAATTATTTATTACCACGACCGGGGTATCAACACTTGCTGTCATATTCAGGTGACAACACTTGGTCAACTTCAGGGAGACCTGAAGATGACGCCAAGTGTTGAAGCCCGGGTCGTGGTAATAAATAATTATTGGAGTTAACAAAGTTATTAAATTCTTTCGATACCGATAATGTCTTGAAACTCTATTGTAGCGTCGGACTGTGTCTGATAAACCTTATTTTACATTTTTTATTAGGTTATGCCTCTATTTTGACAGAACAGCTCTTCCAGTCTCTTTTTCAAATCGCAATTCGTCTATAACTCCGTAACAACCAATACATTACAACAATCAATAAAACATTTCCACACTAAAATAAATTTTAAAAATTAAACAAAAATTTTAACAAAATCAAAACAAAAATTTAAGTAAATTTCAAACGTTTCACTGTAAGTAGATAATAAGCATATCTGTTAGCAAAAGGAAAAAACTTGCAGTCTTTCACCAATCTATTTTTATTAATTTTGTAGCACGTCAGTCAGTCAGTCAGTTATTCTGTATACATGTTGTTTATTTCTCTCTCAAGTTTTGAGCTAGAGAAATTAGGTTTGGTGCATTAAATGTGGATTATCTGTCTGTATGATTTGGTAGTAGTTATGGATTTTTAGCAGTTGGTAGTTCAAAGAAAAATGTAATAAACCGTGGCTATTAAGCTCATAATCCGTAAAAACTGCTAAACAACAATGAATTTATTAGGATTAGCAACGGTGAAGTAAACAAACAGTACTTACTCATTAAATTACAATCAGTTAAGTCGTGTTTACTCGATGCATTTACCCGCGCGGGAAGATGCGTGAACACATTCACCGTCAAATTTCACCGTGTAAACACTCAAAATTGCGCAAATGCGTGAATGCGTGGACAGAAAATAGCCCCTGTTCTAATTTGGTGAATGTGTTCACGCATCTGTCCAGCCACGTACTTGCGCGGGTAAATGCATCGTGTAAACACGGCTTTACAAACCGTATGGGCATATAAACGTTGTTAATTTATCTTTTTGGGTAAATGTCGATTGCACAACGATATCTTTAT
Source organism: Pyrrhosoma nymphula (assembly GCA_963573305.1). Taxonomy (NCBI): domain Eukaryota; kingdom Metazoa; phylum Arthropoda; class Insecta; order Odonata; family Coenagrionidae; genus Pyrrhosoma; species Pyrrhosoma nymphula. Next base: position 94,776,034 of record OY754337.1, read on the forward strand.
TAATTTATTTTCATTGCTTTTATTCCCCTTGATATATAGCTACTTTTAGGCGAATGAAGTTATTTAGTGAAGATATTTAGAAATTATCCGGGTGAATATTTAAATGTATGCCACTCCAGAACAATAAGGTTTATGTCAAATTTCTGTAAACTCAACGTTAATATAATCAATAAAGTGTTTTGATATTGCCGTTCCCTTGATTTGGTTTTATTGCATAACATATACGATTAGCTAGCGTATGTGAAATGAACCTCAAGAGTTTTCCATGCATTAAAGTGTCTGTATAAATACCAAAGATCGTAAACGTTTCAATACATTTGCGTGTTCCGCTGTCACAATATTGTTACAATCTTCAAGTTGAATGTTTAGAAGTATTATTTATGCCATTGCGAATGCTATATTAATGTGGGAGAAACTGACCTCTGAGATAATTCATTACCAGTATTTGTTAATGTATGTCAAATATTGCTCCTGTGTTTGCTGTTATTGGGAAGTAAAATTTCCAGTGGGGCTCCTAAAACAATGAAATGTGCAAAAAATGCCTTACTGTTTTTCTAGAAACTCCAGCTTTGATGAAACCATTACTGCCCACGATGACCAACCATTAAAAGTTTTTGCAGTTTTTCGAGACTCCCGGGTTCACTTTCTCAGAGCGGGTCTTTCATTCTCAGACAGAGACTGTCTGTAATGCAGGCAGCAGGTCTACTAGTAAAATATATAATGCGACTAGGTACGATGCGATGTGATGTACTGCATTATCTTCAGGTCTTACCAAGTCTTCAAGTCACTTGAAGATGATGTAGCAAATCGAAACTAGTATTAAATCTTTTGTGCGGAATACTGAAGAGTTTTTCTTCTGTCATTATGTAATGGTTCCACCTTAGTCTGTATTTTATGAATGAATAGTTGGTATTGAAATTATCATGTCCCACGACATATAATTCACGTTAAATGACGGATAAGCATTCGTTTGTCACAATTTTGCTCCTTTTTAAAAATTTACATTCAGAATTTTCTTCTCTAGCGAAAACTTTTACACTTGCTGTATCTTATCATCTGAATAGTTTTTTTTAGCCCTGCCAAAATAGATGCGCATTTTTAGCCTTTTATTAACTAAAATTTATGTAGCCTAGAAATATTTTTCTTCTTTAACATTAAATAATGGAGATTTAAAAATCAGAATGAACACCTGATTCAAAAAATTCCAATTTTTGTTTACCATATTCGGCACATAGGTAAATGACTTGAAGTGACTCTAGAGATATGTGCCTGGATTTAGGGTTGCTATATGATGAGCGTATAAATGATCTTTACTGAGCTATTTAACCAGATTTCATAATTTAAAATTACAGAGAGAATTACAAAAAATATCCATTCCAAGAAATTAGTAGTCCAGACCACAATCACTCGTACCAGAATGACGGATGTGAAGTTTAGGTTTTATTTACCAGAGTGTTGCTTTACAGCGTGGGAAGTCCTCATGTAAGTGTAGAAGAGCCAGTTTCATTTTTAAGCACTCGTCTGTGGCTTACCACGAAGGCCTTGTTCTCAGAAAGTTTGGAAACCAATGTTTAGTAAGGAAAATGAATAAGCGTATCTTGTTTCTAGACCCGCGATGCTATTATAGTGGCCAACCTTTAAGACCCCTGATATAGTCCTCTATCTTATCAACAGTGCCGTTTTTTCAAGAGCCAAATCGTAAATTTCATTCGATCAATTTACGATTGGCAGCTAGAGTATTTAGTTTTCATACTTCTCTGGTCTTCTTTTAGTTTTTATATGGTACTAAATAGCAACTGCACACGCAGTTGTGACTAAATATGTTTCCATGATGAAATTTTATAACTTGGTGGACTCCATACTAATTTTTTACACTGAAACCGACCCTGGTTTTGGCAATTTAGTGCTAATTTCAAGGGAATTGAATTTACAAGGCAGAGAATTTTCTGGAAAATGGCACTTGGTTGCCGAAACCCGGGTAGATTTTAGTGTTATAAATTACTGTGGAATTGACCAAGTTTCATAATTTCATCATTGATATTCCAAACTTCAATAAAGTATCGCCTAAAACGGTTTTGTTGGTTCAAATATGTGTTTAGGTTTATTACGGAATGCATTTTTTCTCATGATCATGCCAAAGTTAAACATAAAATATGCGGAAAATCTATATATCTAATTGTCGTAGGTTAAATTAGTGATTGGTTGAAATATGTATTCAGGAATCCATGCCAGAATTGGATGAAACAGATGAGTAGCGATTGAGAATAAAATGTTTGTCCTGACCTTATGCTTACCCTATCAAAATCGTTTTACAACGGGGAGCAAGCTTTGTATGCGTTGGCATAAATTCTATCATAATTGATATAAAATACTCAAAAACGATATTTCAACTATAATTTCTTTGCCTTTGAGTAACAGCCTTGGATAACGTTGAAACCATTATTAAGTTGACTTAATCCAAAAGTCCAGAATACGATTTATTAATAAATAGAAATACTAAAAAATGTACAATTTTTGAAAACATGTTGATTTCTACAGGTTTATACGCATAGACTACATCCTCTGGATTACTGATATTTATGATGAATGTTATGCATCATTGTATATTTTTTTTTTAAATTATTTTTAATACTTGATATATATATATATATATATATATATATATATATATATATATATATACAGTATGCCAAGAGGGTGGCCGATAAAAAATATACACACGGAAAAAAGAACACTTACACATAAAAACTTCCGATATTTCGGTGAAGACTAGCTCCACCTTTCTCAAGGTTTAAAGTAGGAATGAAGAAAAGGAGAGAGATTGATGTATGGGAGGGGAAAGAGGGGGAGACGAAGGTGTAAGAGGGGAAGGAGGGGAAAGAGGGAGAGAGGAAGGTGTAAGAGGGGAAGGAGGGGAAAGACGAAGAGCGGGGAGAGGGCGTGGAGGAAGCAGGGAGAGATGAGATGAGGGGGAGGGAGAAACTAGTGTGATTTATTGAGTCCGGGGGGCGAGAAAGCCTGGTGGATTAAAATACAAGAAGATTCAAGATCTTTGAGCTGAAGGGGAGAGGAAGAAGGGGGAAGGGAAGCAAGTAGACCGACTTTAAAAGTGTTATTGAAAGTGGAGTTGTGGGAGGAGACGTGAATGGCGACAGGGAGAGAAACAGAGAGGGAGGGGCAATCGTTACAAGACGAGCGGTGCCCATTCATTCTAATATTGAGAGGAGTGGTGGATAAGCCAATATAGAAAGAAGGGCAGTATTGGCAGAGGAGGATGTAGACAATGTTAGGCGTGGTGCAGGAGGGTGAGAGGACAGAAGGGAGGGGAAAAGCGAGGAACTTGTCCGGCAAGGGCTGGGTGATGAGGATGGGGCAAGTTTTACATCGCGGGCGGTTGCAAGGGGTGGGAAGGGATTTGGTGGGTTTGAGTGATTTGGACAGGGGTTTGGTAATATTGAAAATGGCGGATAGATTGGGGGGGCGTCTGAAGCTGAGAGAGGGACATTGGGGGAATATTTTAGAAGTGGTTAGGTTGTCCGACAGGATAGGGTAGAGGTTTTTAATAATACGCCTAATAGAGTCCACACCTGGGAAGTAGGTGGTACAGAGGGAGATATTGTGTTGGGAAATGCTATTAGTAGGAGGCAGTTTGGGGGAGTGTGGTTTTTTGAGGATTTTTTTATTGAGAAGTTGCTCTGGATAGCCTCTGCGAAGAAGAGATTGATGGAGGTTAGTAAGGAATTTATCAAGGGAGTCAGGGTTGTTGCAAATTCGGTGGCCACGAATAGAAAGGGAGTAGGGGAGGGAACGTTTAGTATGGGAGGGGTGGCAGCTGTTATAATGGAGGTATTGTTGTTGGTTGGTGGGCTTGATATGCACGGAAGTGCTAAATTTGCGGTCAGAGAGGGAGACGTTTACGTCCAGAAAGACGACGTTAGAGGCAGAGATGTTAGAAGTAAAGGAGAGGGGAGAGGAGGCGTTGAGGGAGGAAATAAAAGAGTTGAGAGAATGAATACCATGTGGCCATAAAAGGAAGATGTCGTCAATGTAACGAAGCCAGAGAAGAGGTTTTAGTGAGCATGAAGATAGAAAAGATTGTTCAAAAAGTCCAAGGAAAAGGTTGGCGTAGGAAGGACTGAAGCGACTACCCATAGCGCATCCTTTAATTTGAAGAAAGAATTTGTTATTGAAAGAGAAAGCGTTGTGGGTTAGGATGAAATTGGAAAGATCGAGAAGGAACTCAGAGCTGGGAATATGAGGAGCAGGGCGTTTAGTGATGAAATGGCGGATGGCAGAAAGTCCTTCAGAATGAGGAATGTTGGTATATAGGGAAGTGACATCAATAGTGGCCATTAAGATATCACAGTTAGAGGGGAGTGGAGTAGAATGGAGGCGTTCAAGAAAATGATAAGTGTCTTTGATATAGGAGGGCAGGGAGTGGACAATGGGTTGTAGGTAGTAGTCAACAAATGCGGACATGCGTTCGGTGGGTGAGTTATAAGAGGAGACAATGGGGCGGCCAGGGTTGTCAGGTTTGTGGATTTTGGGTAGAATATAGAAGTTTGGGGTGCGTGGGTGTGACGGAGAAAGAAGGGTGATATCTTGTTTAGACAGGCCTTCATCAGGGCCTTTGATTTGAAGGAAGGAGATTATTTCATCCAAAAATTCAGGATTAGGGTCATGGGACAAAGGCTGATATGAGGAAGTGTCAGAAAGTTGTCGGTTGGCTTCATCGAGGTAGTCAGAAGAGTTGAGGATGACTACTGTGGAGCCTTTGTCAGAAGGAGTGATGGCAATATCTGGATTTAGAGTAAGTTTTCTGAGGGCCGAGATTTCAGAAGGAGATAGATTGGGTTTTGGTTTAAGGGAGTTGAAAAAAGATGGCTCAGAGAGTTTTGATAGGAGAAGGTTGGTGAAGATTTCAAGGGGGTGATTGGAAAGAAGTGGTTTTGGTTCATGTGAAGAAGGAGGTTTGAATTTGGAGAGAGCGGTGTGGGGGGGGGAAGGTGGGAGACGGAGGAGTGGGACGCGTTTCCCAGAAAAATTTCCATTTCAGTCGTCGGCAGAAAAGAAGGATTTCCCTTCCTTCTTCTGGCCGCCCCATTGTCTCCTCTTATAACTCACCCACCGAACGCATGTCCGCATTTGTTGACTACTACCTACAACCCATTGTCCACTCCCTGCCCTCCTATATCAAAGACACTTATCATTTTCTTGAACGCCTCCATTCTACTCCACTCCCCTCTAACTGTGATATCTTAATGGCCACTATTGATGTCACTTCCCTATATACCAACATTCCTCATTCTGAAGGACTTTCTGCCATCCGCCATTTCATCACTAAACGCCCTGCTCCTCATATTCCCAGCTCTGAGTTCCTTCTCGATCTTTCCAATTTCATCCTAACCCACAACGCTTTCTCTTTCAATAACAAATTCTTTCTTCAAATTAAAGGATGCGCTATGGGTAGTCGCTTCAGTCCTTCCTACGCCAACCTTTTCCTTGGACTTTTTGAACAATCTTTTCTATCTTCATGCTCACTAAAACCTCTTCTCTGGCTTCGTTACATTGACGACATCTTCCTTTTATGGCCACATGGTATTCATTCTCTCAACTCTTTTATTTCCTCCCTCAACGCCTCCTCTCCCCTCTCCTTTACTTCTAACATCTCTGCCTCTAACGTCGTCTTTCTGGACGTAAACGTCTCCCTCTCTGACCGCAAATTTAGCACTTCCGTGCATATCAAGCCCACCAACCAACAACAATACCTCCATTATAACAGCTGCCACCCCTCCCATACTAAACGTTCCCTCCCCTACTCCCTTTCTATTCGTGGCCACCGAATTTGCAACAACCCTGACTCCCTTGATAAATTCCTTACTAACCTCCATCAATCTCTTCTTCGCAGAGGCTATCCAGAGCAACTTCTCAATAAAAAAATCCTCAAAAAACCACACTCCCCCAAACTGCCTCCTACTAATAGCATTTCCCAACACAATATCTCCCTCTGTACCACCTACTTCCCAGGTGTGGACTCTATTAGGCGTATTATTAAAAACCTCTACCCTATCCTGTCGGACAACCTAACCACTTCTAAAATATTCCCCCAATGTCCCTCTCTCAGCTTCAGACGCCCCCCCAATCTATCCGCCATTTTCAATATTACCAAACCCCTGTCCAAATCACTCAAACCCACCAAATCCCTTCCCACCCCTTGCAACCGCCCGCGATGTAAAACTTGCCCCATCCTCATCACCCAGCCCTTGCCGGACAAGTTCCTCGCTTTTCCCCTCCCTTCTGTCCTCTCACCCTCCTGCACCACGCCTAACATTGTCTACATCCTCCTCTGCCAATACTGCCCTTCTTTCTATATTGGCTTATCCACCACTCCTCTCAATATTAGAATGAATGGGCACCGCTCGTCTTGTAACGATTGCCCCTCCCTCTCTGTTTCTCTCCCTGTCGCCATTCACGTCTCCTCCCACAACTCCACTTTCAATAACACTTTTAAAGTCGGTCTACTTGCTTCCCTTCCCCCTTCTTCCTCTCCCCTTCAGCTCAAAGATCTTGAATCTTCTTGTATTTTAATCCACCAGGCTTTCTCGCCCCCCGGACTCAATAAATCACACTAGTTTCTCCCTCCCCCTCATCTCATCTCTCCCTGCTTCCTCCACGCCCTCTCCCCGCTCTTCGTCTTTCCCCTCCTTCCCCTCTTACACCTTCCTCTCTCCCTCTTTCCCCTCCTTCCCCTCTTACACCTTCGTCTCCCCCTCTTTCCCCTCCCATACATCAATCTCTCTCCTTTTCTTCATTCCTACTTTAAACCTTGAGAAAGGTGGAGCTAGTCTTCACCGAAATATCGGAAGTTTTTATGTGTAAGTGTTCTTTTTTCCGTGTGTATATTTTTTATCGGCCACCCTCTTGGCATACTGTATATTTATCACCCGAGTGATTTTCCTGGAAGTTTTATATATATATATATATATATATATATATATATTATTTTTCAAGATGAATTTTCATGGAGTTGAACCCGATTTTACAATACCATGAAATCATCAAATCATTGTATTAGTCCAAAGACTATGGCAGAGTTAACGCATCCGGTGTCATACGTTTAATACCCAAGGGAAAAAATTTAAAATCAGATATGTAGATTGTTATATTTTTACATTTTTTGTAAAAATGAGTAAAGGAATATGAGAGATAGTAGCCGTATTATGCAGGTGCTATTTTTTCCGAAACAACAATGGCATTAATAGTAAAATATAACTTTTTAAAGTAACTTTTCTTTCCAAAGCACTTGGAGAAGGCGATAATTTTGTACCATGAAATCACTCAAACTGCTGTAGTGAAATAGTTCTAATCACTACAACGTTTTTTTGCATATTCTTAGTCAAATTTCAGTCCGTTTTAGTTAAGCATACTCTGTCACTTCCTTATTTGGACATCGTGTATATTCCATTTGAAAGTCTTTTCCTTCAGGATCCGTCCAAAGTAAATTACGAATAAGAAATTTCACCGTACCCCAATGATTTATACTAGTAGGATTCGCGAGATTTTATATTTAGTGTTACGGACTGTACTTATATATTATTGCATTGTACGCTTTTCAAACATCACAGTAAAACCTAATTATATTTATTTACCTAATGCAGGAAAGGTTACTTTTATAAAAATGTTATCAATAGTTAAATTTTGGGAGGTTATTCGAAGAGAGGGAACGAATAAAGAAAGTTATTAATATCTGTGCATGGAGATAACAGTCAAATAATTATTTATCATTTTTCTATTGCTTCTCATCCTTTCGGAGAAAACTTCTCCTGATATTGCACAAACTATAAAATTCATAGGAATAAACTTTATTTTAAAGTTTAAATTAAAAATGTAATTTTATTTATTTATTAAAAATTATATTAGCTTTTTAGTTAACATAATTTGAGTCATTTCCAAGAAAAGTATGAATAAACCCTAAAAAAATGTAATTTCACTCCATGGGTTATACTGAATAAATAAAGTGTGTTTGTAATAATTTATGTTTTTTCTATTACTTATCATCCCTTCGGAGAAAATATTTTCTGATATTTCACAAACAATTTAAATTAGAGCAATCTATTGTCTGTAAAAGCTTTAATTAAAAGTTAAATTAAAATTAGCTTTATACTTAACATTTTCTGAATCATTTCCAAGAAAAATATGAATAACCAATGAAAATTAACCTTTCCCTTCATAGGTTTTGCCGATTAATTGAAATGTGTTTCTCGTGGGCCACGTGAAAATTCTTTTTATGTAATTGTATGAGAATCTGCTGCACCCATACTGAGCATGACATGAGTGTTGTCTAGACAAGCTTGAAGTCGATTTTATGATAGGTTTTCTTGCCGGGCGATTAAGCTTCTATTTGTAGATGGCTAAGGATTTTCACTCACTTCTTGTAATATTGAAAAATCAATTTTGAGTCAAAAATCACTTGTGGGACGTTTGGAAGGTTTTAGTGACAAATTTACAAAAAAATGTAGACTTATTTCATTGGAAAAACTCATATTCTTGACACAAATATTATAATACTTTGGAAATGGTAAATTTTTCAAGGAATTACTTTACATAAAGAGCGGTACCTAAGATCCATACAATTAAAAATACATGTCACGTTGGTCAAGATAAAGCCATAGGAACCATAAAATAAAAATATCGCAGTTCATTAAAAAATGAACATTTTACACACAATCTGTCAGTCGAATATGAGTGTTATGACGTTGATTGATTTTTTCCATGGTAAATTTCTTCACTTTGGGATATATAACGTTTAGAACCATTGAAACCTATTTTATGCTTTCCGTCCAAATTTAGTAAAAGAGAGTCGTAGAGTAAAACAGCCAAAGGTCCACGTATGAGGTATGGTCTTATTACGGTTTCTTCGAGGACGTCTGTATGTCGCGTTATTTTCAGCGGCTAATCTTCAATATCTGGTCCAACGTAATTCACCAGAAATTTCAATGTACATTCTGATTTCGTAGTTTTGAGCACGAAGTATTATTGATGTGGGTACTGTATATGTAGCTGGTCTAAATATTTTGGTAAGACTCTTTTGAGAAATATCGTTAACAAGTGAGTAAAGGGTAGACAACTACTGCAAAAAAACTCTACGTGTCATTAACTTGGAAAAGTTAGCACCATTGTAATGCAAGCCCTTAAATGTGAAAGAAAATATTTATTAGGATCTGGGAATTGTCCTACCTCATAATAAATCCACTTAAGGTGGTTTGAGCGAGATAGTTCCCTAGCCATAATGGAGACCATATTCAAATTTTATTTTTTGATTTCAGCGTCTGTAAGAAGTATGAAATAATTATTGTAATATTAATGGCAAAAAGATATAGTTATATATGATCAAAATTCGCAGTAAATAAATAAATTAAGTTACATAAGTCTCTAACTTGACTCATTTTTTCCCGCCGTACGGCTGAAAATCGTTCAAAACAGCACGTTAATTTGCCATTCTGTCAAAATTACTGAGGTGAGTAATTCATTATTTTTTATAAATAGTTGAGAAAACATACAATCTTCACACCGTTAGTTTTTTTGACAAAATCTAGGTGCTAGAAGTTCCTAATTTGTTTAACATTCTCACTCCGGAGCGAACAGCCGTAATCTAGCCCATGTAAAACAGCTTATATTTGTAGGCAAATAGCTCGAAAAGTAGTTCGGCCACGGGTTGATATTTTGATATCATTGGAAAGATGAGAGTTTTTTTCTTTAAAATGAGGCCAAATTCATCAAATTCTAGGTGAAGTGGTTTTTCGCTCAAACTACTTTTAGAAGAACAAATATTATCTAGCCTCAACGTATATGGAAGTTTGTGTGAGGAAGAGATGGGATGTATTAGATGAATCGAGAAAAAGGTTTGCTCATCCAACGGTGACCGACCAACGGATTGGGGGATGGGACGGATTGAAGAACCAAGACGTTACAGAGGACTGGTGGTGAGGAATGAGCAAGGTCTAAGGTCACGCCTTGGAGGATGTGGGGAACGGACGAGAAAGCGAGGGAGACACTGCAGGGACCAAAGTTTTTGAATGAGGTTTTCTTCGTTGGGAGAGGTGAAAGTGGGATTCGGTCCGCACGAGGGCAGTTCGGATGGAACGGGAAGTGCACGGCTGCGATGGTTGATGAGCGAGGAAGGGAGAACGAGGTAGAGAGACATGGAAAGTGATGAGGAAGACGAGAAAGAAGAACTAGGAAGTACTTTCAGTGCCCTGGGATCTAGTGTTTCAAAGTGCCTAGGAGGATGGAAATGGAAGTCTTGCCGGAGGCTTAACTGGCAAAACTTAAGCGACGTCCCACATAAGAGATTACTGATAAACGAGACGAAACCAATGTGTGTTCCTAATATTTCGTACCCTCAAATATACAGTTTTAATTTTTTTTGCTTGAGAAATCAAGAGCATAGAAGTATCATTTATTGACGGCTTTCAGTCATATTTGTTAATTATTTTCACAAGATATAAAAATTAAATTGTATTAGAAGATCAAATATGCAGCGCTAGATATCGTCAAGTGCAAAATGCTAATTTTAGTCATTTCAATTTTGAGTTATTAAATGAAAAAGCTCACATAATGGAACAAAAAAAAGCTGTGGGCAAAATATCCTCATTAAAGGTTTTAATGAATATAAATGCGGCATTTAATGCACAATCAATGATCGAAAACACCATAATTATCGAATAACTCAAAAATTATTAGGGTGTGCAACCCGGGAAGATATAATTACGAAATAGGCAATATAATTTGATTTCCCCACTGATTTATTTGCATTTTATCTATAAAATATTGGCCAAGCACTTTTAATTAGGGTACGCATTGATTTTGCCCTTTTTTTGTACGAATCAGCTACTTTCAAGTTAACAGCTATTTGTGATGCGTTTGTGTGTACGAACACTTAACCAATACTGAAGAACTGAATCATTCTTTATATGCAGAAAATTATATGATACCTCTCGATTGATGCGCCAGTGAATATGCAAATAATAAACCAGTTTTGCAGCAGTTAATAGATATACTTCGGGTCTAAATAGGTATGTAACATGTTTCTGAAAAAAATAAATATTAAATATTATATGAATATATTTATGTAGAGTTAACTAAATTTTACTTCTTCTCACTGATAGGAACAAGACCTATATGTTGATTGAACTAATTTAGTAGAATTACGTTTGTAATGCTGTAACACTTTTCCACGTAATGTTATTCTCTTATGAGATTTTCGGATAATTTTATTTCTTAACTAACTGAGAGGTTTTCTCAATGTTGTTCAAATTAGATATGAATCTAATATTTATTTACTTCCACTTACTACATCACAAAATTTACAAAAAAACGGCTTATTCTTTAAAGCAGATATGAAACATTCTACATAGGAAACTCTCCACATGGAAAGGAAAGGAAAAAACCACTGTCTCAACTAAAGGGAAAATTGTTTTCTTCGCTGGAAAAATTCTACAGTGCACATCTCTTTCAGGTCATGAAAGCCCTTTTATCGTGATTGTTTTTATTCAAAAACACTTAATGAATGAAATAATATTACACATTAGTTTTGACACCTCATGCTGCAACCTGGTCGAGAAACTACGCTTTATTTACTAGATACTAGCTCCACGATAGGAAAACGTAAATTTTAAGTGGACAGAGTGAATTTTATCCTAGATAAAATGGACTCTAAATTTCAATTGAAACTTCGGCAATTTCTTTTGCATAACAAATTATATTACCAGCACGATAATAGTGATGCTATGAGGAAATCAATGTAAATATAATGTTATGTGAGAATTACTAATGGATTCAGGTGGCCCGGGGAGAAAATATATATCTACATACATATTCTGGGAAAACAGCTAAGTTGTAGAAACCAACTTATTTCACTCTTTTTGTTGCTACATAACAGCCTCTTGGGTATATTTTTGAAGGACCAACGAGAGAAAAAAATTACCGAGGGAAAACAAGGATGATATACAAGACTGGAGTATCTAATTATGCATACTGAACAAAGAATCATGAGGGAATAAAGCGTTTACCTAGATATATATTGGATTGAAGATCTGAAGCAAACCAACCTGCGGTTTGATGGTTTTAGATAGTCAAGATGTATTCATTTATAGCTTGTAATATTCCTAAGATCCGCTGGCTCTTTACTCAATTCTGTTAACAGCTACAACTTTTTTATTCCCGATTTTGATATATTTTACAGTTTGCTTAATTCATTCCAATCATGGCTGGAATTCTCTTCGCATTAGTTTAATAGTAATTATAATTTGATGGTAATAGTAATTCGTTGCTCCAACCGATTTAATTTGCAGGTGGTCTTTGTGTCGCCGAATGTGTACAAAACGTTTACCTTTTCTAAGGAATGACAGGGGAATCGATTCATATATCTTTTTTCTATGTATTTCATTTTAGCTTCAGTAAGCTTGTCTTTTCTACTACGCAGTTTTCATTAATTCTGTTCTCCAGATTTTCATAGGACGTCTTCATTTGTGATTACTTCGGTACATGGAGTAATTTCTGCCTTTATTGAGGTCTTAATATTTCTTCCGTGTGTCGGATAGAGTGGCTCCGAATAAATGATCAATAACCAAGTATCTGGCATATAAAGTTAAAGCTGTCCAAATATTTCTGTGAATGAGGGTGAACTTTACACTCTGAAATCATGTAATTATTTTAGTCGAAAAATTGCGATTCTCTTTAATTATGATGTATCATTATGGTGTGTTCTCACACGGTTGATGATCACACAATCTATCCAGTTTGAATTATTTTTTTATGAAAGCCATCGCATTTGAAATAGTTTGACTCATTATAATAGCTATAAAAAGTAGAATATTCGAAGTTTATTATAACGTTTAAGAAGTTGCAAGAAGTTGGAAACAAAAAGAGTACTATGAAGACGGGAAAACATTAGGGGAAAGTTTTTATTGCGCATTGCTTAGTAATTTACTAGATATTCTTATTTGAGGCTTTGGCCTGACTTATTTTGTTTTAGTATAAAACCTAAAGGGAAGATTTTTAGCTATTTCATTTCATACTCTTACATGGAAAAGGTTTTTTTAATAACTGAAAAAATACACAAACCGCTCACACTCACGTTTATGATGCAATATTTGCGTCGAAACTTCCTCATTTTTTTCAATAATTTATCTTTGAAGTGCACGGACGCACGCCATAAGAAATAGCATCTATTTTTTGGCAAGTATCTGAAAATTATTGAGGAATATTCTAATAATAGTCAAGACTTTGTGTTTTCCACTCTAATTTTAAAGCTACCTCAACCGGTTTCGACGTCTTCACGTCACTTTTAATTTTTTCTCATGAAACAAAGGAAAACATCTCGAGAGAAAATTTTAAAACTTTTTTCATTCTCCTCTTGGAAATGACGTGAAAGGTTCGAAACCGGTTGAGGTAACATTAAACGTAGTGTGGAAAATAAAAGGTGTTATCCTTTATTAATATGAATTTACACCAATAAACATTTCAACTATTGGTGTAATGAGGATTTGACTGTTCAAAGCTGGGGTCTTTTTCTTTGCAATGAAGCCAAATTCATCGGATTCAATGCTTAACTATATCTCACTCGAAGTACCATAGTGAATCAACTGGAACTAAATGTGATTTGGAAGGCATCTTTAAATAGGAACCGGAGGATAATGATCCAAGGGAACGTCGTTGGGAGCAAGAGGGAGGGATAGACTGAGAGGAAAGTGAACGGGAATGGAAGAGAGAGTGAGTGTATGGAGGGATAATGAGTTTAGAAGGACATCATCACATACAGAGACGAGCGCGGAACAGAGTGGTCGATGGGGCGGGGCAGAAAATAGGGTCGGTGGGTATGGAGAGAACGCCCTTCGGCTGCTTTGAATATTGAGCAGCATGCGAAGAGATTTACTATGGCTGCGGCCGAGAAGGAAGATGGGGAGAGGAGAGGAAACCTCGCTGTGAAATGGGATACGGCCATCCTTTCTTTCCTCCTGGTGAGGTGGGCTGCCCGCACGTACTCATCAACACTGCGGGTCACATTCACCTTGGAGAGAATTTGCTCACTGAAGCTCTCCGTCTATCCCGGCCTATTCGGCTCGGCCTCCTCTCTACCACGAAGAATGAAGAGGTCATGTCGGTGCAGGCGGGCGCAGCTGGAGAACCGGCAGCCGGGCCTATTCATTTCTTGGAACGGGAGACCTTTCGGTGACCTTTAAGGAGGTGAGGGCTGACGTCATCCCGAAGTAAACCATTATCCCATTAATTTAGCAGTAAGCGAGCGATCCCTTTCAAACACGCATTATTCGCAAGCATTTTTCGTGATCTCAAACCATTCATCCTCTGTTTTTTTATACTATTTGGTAAGAAAATAATCTAAACAAACTGAAGCCAAGGTAACATATAGTTTTTCCTCCAAAATCGGGAGGTTTTCAATTTCGGTCGAGTGAAACAATATGTTTTTTTAGAAAACTCTCCTCACTTTTGATAAAGAGAAACTCGGAAATAGCAAACCAAACTTTTTTTTATGAAATCGCTAAATGATACACATGTTTGGATAAAGAGAAAATCGGCAATGGCAAACAAAATATTTTAGAATGATAACACTAAATGCTACGCATTTTGTCGCTGCTGATTTTAAGTGCTCTTCTCTCCATCCAAGTTTGGTGAAATATTCTCCGTTACTTTGAAAATTTGACCTCTAGTCCCTAGGATGGAAAGGTAATCCTCCTCTTCCTCTCATGCGAATACCTCTCAAACTTAGACCTCTCTCCCTGATTCTCCCAATTGTTTCAGCTAGCAGGACGACTTAACGTAGCAATCGTTAAGCATGAAGCCATTAAAGGTATTATATCCAGTATCCGATTGTGGTTGAAGCGTTATTGTTTCACACTATGAAGCCGCAGTTGAATGAACTTTTAACCATAATAGAACACGCAAGGGATATAAAACAGCAAAACACAGGAAATCCTCGTACTAAAATTAATAGGACATGTTAATCTAAATGAATGAAGAAGAAAAATATGGAAAAAGCGTTGCAGAACATATATGAAAGTACATAAAAATGATGGCCTTTATTTCTTTTATCAACATATCCTTTTGCTAGCTCAGGGTAGATCTTTTCATGGCAAACATTTTCCGGTTAGCAAACTTAAAAAAATTCTTGTTGTTTGGTTGTAGCTTGAAGTTAAGTTTCACTCTGAAGTTAAGTGTCACTCATATTATTATTTTATAAACAGACAAGTCTGACATCAATGGCATGTGAATTACAAAAATCAGGATAACGAATGCAGTTCTTTTTTTAGAACAGTCTGTGGTTTTATATTAAATTCTGGATATCCCTTCATCATGGTAATAGTAGTCCTATATTTTATCCCGAATTTTAACCTCCAGACAGTAGTACAATGTTCCTTATTACTCCCACTATCGGTTGCCCCATCATTTTTTTTTAAAATATCAGAGGCTGAGGGTCCAACCACGGTAGTTATAGATTTATACTCCCAATCATGTGCAACGGAATAATAAACAAGATGTTGATCTGTAGTGGTTAAGGCCCCTGACCGGTCACTCGGACCACCCCGAACTCGAGTACCTGGCAGAATGGTGATCAATGGTGATCCGATCGTTAATTGGATATATTTTAAAATAAAATTTAAGTTTATTACTTAATCCGTCGAATGGGATCCTCAATTGTGGTCTATATGCAGTATTTTGAATTCATAATGCGACCTAGAACAGTGAAAGTCTTTGCCGTAGGCCAGCTTCTCCCCGCCTATCTCTCCCATCCTATTCTTGTACCGTTCCTTATCCTGTATTCGTGCTTAACAGAATTAAAATACAATAATAATGATAATAATATTCGCCAAGGTAGTTTCTTGTTTCCTTCCTCAGCATAGTATTCATTACAAGAGGTGGTCACTTAATAATGACTCACTGACTCACAGATGGTGTGTGTACTACTATTTTCTTTCCACGGGTGGCTTTGTAAGGAGGAAGAATAATCATTGCCGTTATCTATTCATACCTAGAAGTGAACAGAGTGCGCATGCCTTTCCATCACGTCAAGATAACAAAATGATATGTATAAAAAATATATGCATAAAATAATGTCATCAAAACCATCATTAACAAATGCCTCATTAAAATAACATCAACAATTTATATTAAATTGTTTTTGTGAGAGGTTATGGGAACTATTATGTCATATTCTTTGGAAAATGTTTTTATCTTATGGATAAATTGAGTCTACTTAATGATTCTATCAAATATGATGCAATAATCGATAAATGGGAGTGTGTATGATTGAGGTTAATATTTGTCTCTCTGAATTGAGTACGCCATGAATAGTAATTGGGCGTTCACGGAGTGGAGTCAAGGGGTGTATCCAAAGAGCTATTTTCCATTAGTAATGGCGCATCATAGAATCATAACCTATTGCTATAAATGAGTGCTTATGAGTCCTACGTTCCATTCTCTACCGATTAATTCAAAAGGAAATTTTGCATAAATATGAGCGTGTAATGAGTAAATAACAATAAATTTAAAGTTAAATTTAGCAGTCAGCGTAACTGCCAGACGCTGTGTTTAATAAGGCCTAAGTATATTATTTCCAATTAAATTGATTATACTCGATGAGTTCCAAATTTAAAATGTGTTCAAACTTAAGTAGTGGAAATGTTATGGACACTCATTGAATGGAGATGATGAATACGCGTCCGATATAATTAGCTTATTTTACCCTAATTTTGAAAGGATATTCCTAAATGTGATGTAAATTTTACTATCAATATTTTTTAATGACAAAATGGCTTAAATATAAAGTTAAGAAAAAAAATAAATGGACATATTGAAGATAATATTATGTTTCAAGATTTTTTATTTTTATTCTATCAATATTTTAACTGTTTTAAGCATAAAATAACTCTAAATTACTGCCTTAAACTATTTAGCACGTGCTTGAAGAATCTTAGTTGAATTATTTTGTGCTAACATGACCGCGAATAGTATGAGATTCCTAATTTTTTTACCATATGGTCTAAACACTTGAAATGGGTGAAAGTTTGTAGGCTTATGTATTCTCAATGGACAATTAAATTTTTTTAAAACCCCGTTTAACGAGGCTAATTTATAAATTTTTTCTCTTGTAAAATTGTGCGTTATACTGTATCACAAAGCCTCATAAATCTGAATTTAGCTGCCGCAAATACTGATGACTATCAGACACTATCTGTTATTAATGCTATTTACGGTTAAATGCAAACGTTATGAAATACAGTGATAGCTGTGAAATGAAATAAAAAATCTGGGATTATAAAAAACAACGTTGTTAAGGTTTAATTCATTCGTTATATTTAGTCAATGGGAATTTTTGGCTCTAACTGGGCTACATGACCTTGCTGACTTTTTGGTTTTGAACTCGATTCAGCGATAATAATCAAATTTTTCTTCGTATTAATTCATACATTTTCAAATGGCAATGTATTTTATTTTCAGATGTATACAGGATACATCATTTTCATTTTTACACCGCAGGTTGTATTTTTCATTTAGGCAAAATTATCATGTGCCAAATGATTTGGGAGAAAAAGTATTTTTCAATGCCATAGGAAATAAATGCATAAGGAAACGGAGTGTGATTTGATAGAATTTTATATATTCAGAAGTATTAAATCTCCCATTGAAATTTTTTTATTCACGCATTGACCATTTTCTTGAAAACACCTAGCCAGAATCTGTATTAACTGGCCAATAACACTTATTTCTTTTACGATATGACATTCAATCGACATTATGTATTTTTCTCATATGCTTGCCGATTTTTACAATTTAAATGATTCCCAGTTGAATTTCCTTGTGGACGCCCTCTTAGCATTACCTACATGTACTTTTACATTTATTTGTTATCCTAGTTGTAATCTTTTACCTGTAGCTGTTGATAATTGCCACATTTTGTAATACTATGCCAGAACTCCTAAGGTGAAATATTTTACTTTTGTATTCATTTTCCTTCGCCTTTACGTTAGTATATGTTTTGGTATACCTTATATTACATCTTTTCTGGTATTACTTATCCAATATTCCTGAGGAACCCATATTTTCTGCAGGTTAATTATATAACTGTGACAGCTCACAGAACCAGAAGTAACTTGTACTTGGAATGGCTTCTTGGAAAAAATATGCGTTCACTTTAATTGATTTAACTTTTTAGTTTCAATATTTTACTCTGATTGCGAAATCATTCAAACTGAAGTGCTTAATATGAACTTTATTTTGGTAGATATATCCTCATTTGAGCCATTGGCAGCGATCAAAAATAGTTTAAACGTCTTTTACGCCTCTAATCTTTTTTCATTGCCTTCTTATATCCGTCTAATGTCAAATGCTTGTCCTAATGAATAAATATGTCTCGTTTAAGATGGTTCTCCTATAAAGACGCAATTTTAGGTGAATTCATTTATTTACCATCATCTTCTTGGTTTTTCGTAATCATCTTATATAATCATTTCTCTCTTTATTTAATTCGTTTTCAATGACCTTTTAGGCTCCGATTATTCTTTCTCTCAAAGCGAAAATCAAACCTTCCCTCCCTGCTTCCCTTCTCCTTCTCCCCGATGTCGATTTCCAGTGCCGCTGCAAATGGCCTTAGGAAGTCCTTTCTTTCTCTGCCCCTCCCCCGGATCTCCCGGCGTCTACTTCGCGGGAGAAAGGGATCCAGTTGCTCGCGATTTGATTCCATTTTTATTATCTTGATGCCACCTTCTCCTGTTATTATCCCTCCTTTTTCCACTCACCTCGGCCATTTACCATTTTCTCTGTCTGCCCTATCTCCCTGGCCAAATCACCGCCCTTTTCCCACTACTTTTTTCCTCTTCCTTATTTCTCATTC
The DNA here is from genome assembly GCA_963573305.1 of Pyrrhosoma nymphula. Lineage (NCBI taxonomy): Eukaryota > Metazoa > Arthropoda > Insecta > Odonata > Coenagrionidae > Pyrrhosoma > Pyrrhosoma nymphula. The sequence goes on from OY754337.1 coordinate 94,794,944, forward strand.
GCCCCGGCAAGAGAGATATGCATCGTTCCCATTCTGCTTTCCCCTACGTTTCACCCGTAATCTCTTCGGTGAAAACCAAAAGATAGCTATTACTTTAACGATTTCGGCTCTCAAAAGCTTTGTCACTCGGTAATATCCATTGCCTCACTGTCTTCATTAGCACTTTTGGTAATAACCCACTCTCTACTCTGGTTCTCAAGTGATACTAAGCAAAGAGTTGTGGGAATTTTTTCACTCAATTCACTGACATTAAAAATATTTCTCTCAAGTTTTTGGTTGGTGCACAGGTCATAGCCATTTGAGAATATGAGTATATTGCAAATGCCCCTCATAATCATTATATTCCATGTAAAAGCCCATTAAAATTATCACATTCATGATCTATTATTCAGTCCGCTAAGGAGCATTTTCCTTCAGAAAAATTCATCAGCTCTCACTTAGCCTTTGACAATATGGATTTTTTTATTACCTGGAGAGTATTCGATCCATTACATGAGATATTGTTAGAATCATTAGAATTCTTCTGTATGGCAGCCATTTTTATTAATCAGGTAAATTAATTGATATTCACTGCTCTCCATCTTCAAGTATTTTATCTGGAATATGAAAATTAGCATCACGGACTGTAAATTTCCAATTATTATCCACTGAATGAAAACTGAGAAAAGAATGGTAATGTTTATCGTACAACACCTGGACTGATATAACTCTTTATTTATCCTTCATTTTGAAATCTATCTTTCTTAATATCGGGGGATTTTTTTCTTAATTTTGTATGTAACCGTTAATAGTTTTAATCAAGCTACCCACCTAGGCTAACAAAAGTTTTGTTTGCAAATAATTCATTAAATAAATGATTCTTCGCATGCTTTAGCGATTCTTATTTGAATCATAATAGGTGTATCCATTAGTGTTTAGAGTGATAGAATATTTTTATTGTTTTTGAGTTGGTGAAGTCTTAAATATTTTATCATTTATGTATATTGATAATCATTAGCCTCGAATTTGCACAAAATTATCTAGAGTCATCGAATTATTTATGACTGGGAATGGAAAGTAGGTGAAAGAGCAACCTTTATAAAGTGAGAATATGATATTAATAGGCTGTAGGTAACAATATTTGTTTTTCTTCAATTTTCCATCAAAAAATCGTTTATGAATGGTGCTCGATGAATAAACTTCACGGAAGCCTCCTTGTCTTAAAAAGAGCGTTTTAGGATTCACTTTGTCCGCTAAATTAAAAATAACGATGGTCATAATTCATTCACGGTGATGGAAGCGTGTTGCAAATCATTTACTCACAAAGCCCTCATCTTTATATTTTTAGGGCGATCCGACTCGGAAAAAAAATATTTATCTCCCCGCAGTAGGTGTTATTTTATTCCCGCGTTCGCGCAAGTCCCATAATTCCCCCTCACGGCCGGATGGCGGCCAAAGCGACCATGTTGTGGGGCACTGTATCATATGGCCAACATATCTCTCCTCTGCGATAGATCCTCCCTTCACTGGTGTTTTATTCGGCCATTGTTATGAAGCGTACGGGGAAGCTTCCCTCGTGATGTGCAAAATGGGGAAAGTGTTGCCATTAGATTTACTTATGGGACATGACGTCGGGACTCGGTCACCGCGGAGCGGCGACACAAATCGTTGCTTTTTTTTTATCCTCCCCCTTCCATTTCGCTCCCTATCTTCCTCCCTATTTCACCTCCCCCACCTCGTCCTCTCTCTCTATCTCGCTCTATTATACTCGCCTCTTTTAGCATACCTACCTTCTCCACATTTTTCACGGACGGCGACAAGCGAGTGTTGGCAACAGGACGGAATGGAATACTCCTTCACCCACCCACATACACGCTCAATAAAGCCGCTCGTATCTTTGGCAGGACGCCGTGATAGAGTTCAACGACACAGGAAATGGTTTGATTCATTTTTTTACCTGGTTTATGTATCTCAGCGTGGGTTTTTGAACTCTTCAGGCAGTGTTTCGATAAATGCGTCATCACACTTCCAATGTGATGGCATTTGTAAGCCTTAACTTGAAAATAATAAATTATTCCTCCTCCAAAACTGAAGACCTTTTTAATGAAATAAGAGTTTCACGTCACAATAATTATACAAATTTATATTAAAGTTAATATAATGGCGTATTATTCCTTTAAAAATTAGTTTATTATTTTTTGATCTCTACTATCCTTATATCCTTATCCTAATAATAAGTGAGTGGGGTTTTTTACCATGCATTTTCAAACAGTATGATACACTACATATATTGATGTACAGTTCTTAAGAAAATTATTATTTCTTTTATTCGTTTGCTCTTATCTTAGTTTCACCAAGCTTATATTCTTTCTCTCTAAATTTTAGTCAGTAACCTCTTTTCCTTACTTAAGTTTTCGTGTTGTCAGATGTTTTGGCGACGGTTTGGGGTACAATTCCCTTAAATAATTACGGTATAACCTATAGGCATCATGCTATTTTGTAAGGTATCAACAGTACAATTAAAATCTGATTAAAGATAAATTATTCCAAAGAATTCCATTAAACACCTTCTAGTCCAAAATATTATCTAATTTCTAATTTTATTGAAGAGCAAAGGAATAGTATAACGCCAGGAGGGATATCTCAAAAACATTCTATTTGATTTTCGATGCATATTGATATGTATTTAATGTAAATTCATTTATAACATTATCATTCACTCTTTTCCCTCTAGCGTTTTTGAATAATTTCCCCACCAATACTCTTTTCTTTCCCCTCTTTCAATATCTTCTTATATTCATGATATTCTAATAATCTCCACAAGAGAGTAAAACTAACTTTGCTATTTCCACAATTTATTTATTAATTCACAACTAGTTTCGGTTGTTGTCACCACCTTCAGGTACATTTGGCATTTATTTAATTTCTTTTTCAATAACCACCGAAATAAGCACTCATTGGCCTTTATATCGGGGTATTAACAATATTAACAATAGACGAGCACACGGGATTCGAATCCGCGACCTTAGGGTTAGCAGGCGAGGACGTTACCCAGCCGCCACCGAGGCCGGCATATCAGTTTGTCAGTGACTACACATAGGTCTGAGGAGAAATTGTCTGGGTAATGAGGTAGGGAATGAGATTATTGGTGGGGAAGGGGGTTGCGACTGGGAAATTTGGTTGATTTCGCCTCGTAACATGAGACGGCGCGTCATCATGTTTTACGGAAATTTTGAAGAAACCGCAACTCTCCTCTGTATATACCTTTTACGGAGTCACCCACAAGTATAAGTGTGATATTCTACAGAGGAAAAATCATTCGCCTTGACCGGGATTCGAAACTGGATCTCTCGATATTGCTCCGAGTGCTTTAACCAGTTAAGCTACAGAGGCGTCCTCCTCATGAAGTTAAATGCTGTGGCTACTCCCGGTATCTTCCAAATTGCTCAATAGAGTGAACATCTCACTATTTTCCATGTTTGGCTTTATACTTACGGACTGTAGCGCTTAGCGCACTCTTTGGACTGCCCAATGACAGCATATGTCTAGCAGTCCTGGAGTCCTTGTTCCTATAATGCCCTCAAAAATCCACTAGGGAGAATGACGCCTTGGAAGCTTAACTGATTGAAGCAATTATTGTCTATGCGAAATCGAGGCATCCGAGTTTGAATCCCGGTCAAGGCGAATGTTTTTTCATCTCTAGAATATCGCACGCATGTCTTACGGGAATGGCTGTATGTAAGGTGAATTAATTATGAAAGTGACAATTGAGTGTCAAGGGGAATTAATTAAGAAAGGTTAAGTAACTCAAAAGAAGGTGGGAATCCTTATGATGGCCTATATTTCGTTGCTCGTATGTATCCAAATATTTCTTAGTTTAGTATAGAACTTCCGGGCTGAAATCACTCCAATGGCCCAGCTCTATCAAGTATCTGGCAAAGGCCGATCAATCGTCATTAATTTTTAAGCAGGTTTGGTGCTCCTCGTCTCTTGCTATGAAATAAAAAATAGTATTCCAAGGTGCACCAGGCCCCGAAAACACCGGTTCGTGACCAGTCACCAATATTAATCATCGTTTTGCTTGATTCGATTTTTTTTAAGACCACCCCTTTCCGCAAGTGCCTGACAGTATGAGGGAAATGATCTCAGCCACTGCAGCACGTGAAGCTAAATTTCTGATAATCAAGCAATCAACAAAATACAGTTCGGTTAGAAATACGTTTACGCTTAATTGGCGGTTCGTGGTACTTTAATATATTTGCAAGGACGCGTGATCAGATGAAAAACCATCGAAGCACTTTTCTTTACGGTGCTAGCTTTTTTCAATAGATTTGACGAAAATAAAATGTAAAAAATCGGGAACTTTCGTAATTTTTCCCCTTACACTAATGTACATAGTTCCTTTTCGTGTTTATGTTGGCTCCTACAATCACACATTTGGATTGAATTTTGGTAGAAATTGGGCTAACCAATGGTTACTCAAACTGGTATACCTGGTATTTTTGCCTATTCATATAATACACTCTTTTGACTTCTGCACTTTACGATTGCCGTATTTGCTCATGATACTTTGCCTTTACATTATTTGAAGCTTTACATAACTTAAAAGTACTGCTGCCAAATTACTTTTTGACTTCTATTTGATACTTCCAGTATTTTTTATGTTAGGATGTGATTCAGGAACGCGTTTACCGGAAAGGATCACGAAGTGGAATCGTCAGTGTACATTAATAGTACGAAAAACCACAAAACCAAAGATAATGTGATGCAAGCTCAACCTTTAAAAAATGGGTTCACGAGTGTGAATAAAATTTAAGAAAATAAAAATGCCGTTTTGGGATTGAAAAATGTAATCAGATTTTTTTCTCGTAAAATTGCTCTTAACGTATATCGAGCTTTTCACGGAAACTGCGACGAGGGGAAAAACATTTTAATGGAAGATTCTCTTCTCGGAAACCAACGACAGTCACATTTAATCACTCCTCCCTTAAAATCTCGTCCGTACGGTATCTAATAAACTGAATAAGTCCCTCCTATGACTCAGCTCGAATCTGCTTGTATAACGTTCACAGCCTTAATGGCCGCTTTCCCTCGCCATAATAAGTTTGCCCTTTCCCCCGGTTAAAATGGTTGCGAGAAATTTTTCAACCCTTCTATGTCTGCGTAGAGGTTAGGGAAAGAGCACTGTGGGGAGGGAGGGAGAGAAAAGGTTCACAGCTTAACTCTTCTATTTTTACTATCCCGCTCAACTTCCGGGAGTCCAGTGAAATGTGACATGCTTTTAAGCGGCCCTCTGAGAGAGAGAACAGCATGGTTAAGTGGTCAGGCACGGTATAAATTACAAGTCAATTGCTTACGTCGTGAGCTTTTTAGCGTTTTCGCTTCAACCCCTAAATGTTTTCGCAGTTAAGGAGATTAATAAATAAAAAAAAATATTTTTCAAATCCTTTTAATTTTTTTTTCATCTGGCGGAGACGTGAAGTAGGTTAGCAAGACAGTGAAGGGGAAGCGGTATACTGAAGGGAGGTGGGAGGGAGAGGGAAGAAATGTGGGGTTTTAGTGAGTTTGGTGATACGTAGGGCAGGGCTTTTTTCCGCCATGGATCGATCTGGCAGGCAGGGAAATGTTTTCGGATGGAAGATGAAGAAGAAAGAGGGGGGAGGGGCGTACTCGGGAATTTTAAATTCATGTTGGCCGGAGTGGAATAGGATTGGAGTGGTTGGAAGAGGATTTTTGGTACTCGTGTGGAATGAGTGTGGCAGCGTGATAATTCACGCCGCCCAAACCAGTATTGCCAACTCATAATCTAATTCAGTCACTAACTTTAAGCAAAAATTCGCTATTTTGAAGTGAAATGAAAAACATTGGTAGGCTCTAGCTTTATCGTTATGTGGAAATGAACTACAGACATATTTTACGCATATATAATTAATTTTATTTCGAACTTACCAACAGTGAGTCTTAGAAAGTCATTGGTGTTATATTTATTTTTTGCAAACCTATGAAGGAGTCCCATTAAGAGTTTATTGATTTTTAAATAATGTTTTCCTCGATTATTTGTATCCTTCTCCAAAAACATTGCGCAATTTAATGGTTTATTCTGAATCTTCAAAAATTCTGAAAAATACAAATTAAAAAAATAGGCTCATAAAATAAAGAAAGGAATTTGTACTTCCATTTCCTCACGCTATGTCACAAGCGCGGAGAGAAATGGGGGATCTCGTCCTTGTGTTATGGTAGTAAATGCCTAAACAGACGATTAAAGTGTCAGAATTATGGTTAAAGCTATTGTCATACACTCAGTTTTTAAACGTAAAAAGGCATAATTCACTAGTTTATATCCCAAATAAACATTTTTTCAGAATATCAGTCTGATCTGTCGCTAG